>CM040243.1:166035327-166702240 GCA_022545495.1 Chrysanthemum lavandulifolium | reverse complement strand
GCCAAATAACTTTTAATTTAATTGAAATCATTCTCCCCTCAATCAATGACGAGGTTGTTGATTGAGAGATAGAGATTTTGACAAATAAGTCGAGATGATTATCAAAATAGATCGAAGTTATTTTTCAAAGCATTTGGTTTTCAAAGAGATAAAATGTTTATAGAATCGTAGCATGGAATTTTGAAAACATGATAAAACATGGCTCGTTCTTTCTTTAAAACCGGTTATTGCCTCGAAAATGACAATAAACCATTTCTCTTTCTCTCAAAAATATTTTTGATTTTTTGAATTTTTTTTTTTTTTTTTTTTTAAAGAATTGAACAACATCTAAAGTCCCGTCTCATTCTTTGAATGACATGACAAAGACCGTAGATATTATCGAACCGAAGAAACATGACAAAAATGACAATATTTTTGAAGATTTTGAATTTTTTTTTTTTTTTTTTTTTTTTTTTTTTGAAAGTTTATATTTTTCTATTTTGTTTTTCAAATATATGTACAAGAGATAGATGAAGAAAGACCTTTACTCCTCGTCTTCCTCCCCAAGACGTTTGAGAGTTTCGTTGAAGGCTTTTCAAACCAAGTCGTGGAAGAATAAACTCAAACGTTCTCTTGGAAGAGCTTTGGTGAAGATGTCTCGCTAAGCGATATTCGCACCTCACAAAATATAGTTCCACCACACCTTTTTCCACTGCTCCCTAATGAAATGATGTGAATGTCGATATGCTTTGCTCTTGAGTGTTGAACGTTGTTGCATGAGAGAGCAATAGCGCTTTATTATCACGAAGACAGAGGATTTTGTTGAATTCAAAGCCATAGTCGATAATTGAGATCTCATCCATAAGATTTGAGCACAACAAGATGACATGGCTATGTATCGACCTCTTTAGAGGAAATAGAAGTACTCATTTGCTTCTTTGAAGACCACTCACAAGCTTATCACCCAAAATCGAGCACCTCCCGACGTACTTGACGCAGTATCTTGACAACACTGCGCATGATCGCGATCCGCGTAGGCCGTTAGTGACATACCGGTGCCCTTCGGTACCATAGTCCCATATTGATGGTTCCTGAGATACCGAAGACCCGCTTAATCGCTTCAAGGTGCTTTTTAGTAGGCTTAGCACGGTATCTAGCACACATGCACACGGAGAACAAGATGTCTAGTCTACTAGCGGTGAGATACATCGTGGATCCAATCATACTCCGATATTTCGTTTGGTCAATCATGATCCCCGAGAGGTCCTCATCTAGTTTGGTTCGTCAATCATGGGGGTGTCAACAGGTCACATGAATCAAATCCAAATTTCTTTAAAATCCTGTTGCATATTTAGATTGATTTATGAACATGCCTCCGGACTTTGTGAAATTTGTAATCCCAAGAAAAATGACATTTGTCCCATCATTGACATTTGAAACTTTGAACTCATTTCATTAGAAAAACGATCACATTCCATTGGGTCACCGAGGCAAAAATAATATCGTCAACATAAATTTGAACATGAGTTAAATGTTTGCTCGACTTCTGGTGAACAATGTAGGATCAATCGCTCCTTTCTTTGAATCCGGTTGATAGAAGAAACTTTGTGATGTATCATACCATGCCTTCGAGCTTGCTTTAAACCGTAAAGAGCCTTCTTCAAACGATAAACATGAGTAGGATGCTCTTGGTTCACAAATCCTTGAGTTGGTGGCGTGAGACAACTTCCTTAAGATCTCCGTTCGAAATGCCGTCTTTACATCCATCGATATACCACCATGTTCTTACTAGAAAGATTAGCCGAAAGATTCTCGATTGCCTCGATTCGAGCAACCGGAGCAACCGATTCTTCAAAGTCTATACCCTCCTCTTGACGATATCCTTTAGCAACTAATCGAGCTCAACACATCACCATGCTCATCAAGTTTTACTTTGAAGATCCATTTTAGAGCTATAATCATAGCACAATCTGGGAGTACTAACTCCCATACATCAAGACGATCAAACTCATGAATTTCATCTTGCATAGCATTGAACCATTATCTTCATTCATAGCGCTTTTAACATCTTTTGGTTCGATCTTAGATAGTAACGGAGTTGAAGAAGCACCATAAGGCATCGGTTTGAGTTGCTTCCGGTTGATACAGACGAGAGGGATTTCCAATGATGTTGTCTAATGGATGATCGTGAGTCCCTTTTCCGAGGTGTTCATGTGGCATTTGTTGAGGAACCGAGGTAGCCGAGTCGATGTCTCCTCAAGAAGATGGTTCGATGATGATTCATGAGTAGCAAATATGTTTTCAAATGGAGCATCTTCGTGAGTCGCATAAGGATTAACTTCATCATTGATGCGTAAACATTTCCATGATGTACATTTGAAGAATGATGATTTGTTGATGAGATCAAGGATCGCAGACAGTGCTTGGCTTACGATATTGAAATTGATGGATTGACTTCATTCATCGGAATATGAGCATCCTCTGTTGTAGGGATCAGCACCTCATTAGTAGTAGACTCATCGGTTCATCAATCATGGGATCAAACAATTTCTTTACATCATCTTCGGATGGAGGTACATATGGAGTTTCTTGAGAGGAGTTTGGAACAAGGATGAACCAATAGGACTGTTTTGAAGTGCGGGTCCCGAAGTGGAGTGTCCGGTCAGCTCATCAAACGTAACGTGAATTGTTTCCATGATATTTCGGGTTCTTTTGTTGTAGATTCGGTATCCCTTTTGTTTGGTGCATATCCTACAAATACTCCAATGTCGGCTTTAGCCCTAAGTTTGCCCAAGTCTTGACCTCATTAGTTGGATAGCACAAGGCACCAAACACACGAAGGAAAGATAGATTAGGTTTTCTGTTGTGGACAAGTTCATATGGAGTTTTTCCATGAATGGTGTGAATCGGGAACAATTTTGTGTGTAGCATGCGAGCGATTTCTTCGCACTGGAGAAACATTGGAACCTTTGAGTAGATCGGCATTGTTCTAGCGAACTTCAACAAGAGTACGATTTCGTCTTTCAACTACACCGTTACATTGTGGGGTTCGTGGAACACTTCTTTGATGGTCGATTCCAACGCTTTCATAGAATTCACTAAGTTGTTTGTTGACAAACTCGGCCCATTGTCTGCTCGATAATTCGACAGCTTTGTTTAGTCGAACTGCAATGTTTGATGAGTTTGATGATGATATCGGAGTTTCATCCTTTGTCCTAAGAACTTGACCGTGTGAATCTAGAGTAATCATCAACCACAACTAACACATATTTCTTCCCAAAGATGTTCTCGACCTCATTGGTCCACATAAATCCATATGAATCATGTGAAGAACTTATGTGACAGAGTTAGTAGGTTTGGGTTTATGGGCATATTTCTTGCTTTTTCCCAATTGACATCTTGAACAAAGATGATCCTTTTCATACTTTAGTCTAGGTAAACCTACAACTAAGTCCTTTACTCGAAATATCGTTGATGGTGCCGAAGTTCAAGTGATTGAGACGACGATGCCATAACCATGACTTTGTTTTGAAGCCTTTGATAACAAGCGATTGAGATGCCCTCATCATGTCATCGATAGAGATGGTGTAAAGGTTTGAGCCACGAGTTCCTTTCAACAGGTTCCTCACCGTTAAGATCTCTAACAAAGCATGTATGTTTTCAAGGCTACTCTAGATCGAATCACGAATTGACCAATAGAGAATGTTGTGACCTAAACCTTCCACATAATACACTCTCGAGATGACACTATCACCAACTACATAATCTCCATAACCCATTATAGCACCGAAATGATCATTACCAAATCTAACGATCCCGATGAATTTGCTCACGGTTCATGAGCGTGACCGGTCTCCAAATATATGCTTGGAACGGACTGAGTCCGGTACCACGTAGCGATTTGAACGATCGCAGTTGAACACAGACAAGAATGGATAATCGATAATTGGGATCCCCATGCAAGAATGGGTTCCATTTGGTTAGTAACAGTTGGAACACCCACATCGGAAATAGAAGCATTCATATCGATAAAGTGAGGTAATGGAATCATTGTGAATAGATGCAATATTAGTGTTCAGATAGCTCACATTGCTGTGTGACCACTTCTTAAGGAATAGTTCTACCAAGAGGCATCCATTTTCTAGTGGGCATTATCTCGATTAGTCTTATGACCCAATGTATCCAATAAAAGCCTATTCTCAATAATGTTCTTCCCGTGGGTTTCATTGTTTTCTAACTTTCTTTTCGCTTTTGCTTTTTAGCCTTTTAGCATGAATTTTAGCATTAATAATATTAAGCGGACGATTAACATCATTAGGCGTAACATTAACATCACATACATGATTAGAAAGTAATTCAAGCGATATCAAGACAAGGTTTGCAAATAGTCTCGTAATTGAATTAATTACGACGCCTATGGCTAATACTAGAATCAACACGATTCGCTTTATTTGATTCAAACTTAAAGTTCCTAGATTGTTCTTCTACTTTTCCAAAGGCACATTCTTAGCTTCATGAGGTCCTATCATTCCTTGTATTGTCTTGAGACTTTGACTGCTCCCTTTAATGTCACCGATTACTCATGAGAGGAATGGGAACATTAGTTTGTTTTACTACTCTTTGCACCACTGCTTAGATGTGCCGGATCGAACTACATGCAGGTGCACTAAGGTTCACTTTCTTAAAACTAGATGTACTGAGATTAGTACTCCTAGAAGGCATCTTTGAGTTCTCTCTCTTATCATTGACTGATCTAGAATCTGAGCTACTCAAGGGTACACTACGGTTCACATTCAAAACATTGGGAATCGAGTGCATATCATATTTGGCCTTAGGCATCGAGCATGGAATCAAAGGGTTAACTCTCTCACCTAATGTCTTTGGGCATATTGTGATCAAGCATTCTAAGATTTCTTAAGATCGTTTGGCATATAAGCATGCATGTCCAAGTGCATTATCATGAGGTTTCTCTAGCTTATCCTCTTCAACAATCTCACATGAGACATTCTAGGAAATCCTTAAGGGATGAGAAGTATGTTTGAATGGCAAGTTTGTTGTTCCTTAGATGAGGAGGGACATATGTCATGTATAAAGCATATTTATTACAAGAGTGAACCTTTGATACAACATTCTCCCCATTGGTCATTGGCATTTTCCTTTTACCCGACTCTTGATTCTCAATTTCCTTTTGCAATGAAGCTATTTGTTCGTTGTTTTATTACAGTGACTTTAATTGATTCAAATAACTCATTGAAATGACGTTTAACCTTTTCATTTTCTTCTAGAAACTTTCGTTTTCCTTTTGTAAAGCATTTACTAGGTTTTGAAGATGAAACGTTTGAGAATTTCGAGAATCTAAAGGAGGAGGCATTTGGGAGCGTGTCATATTGTTCGTTTGACCCTTTAATTGAGAGATTTGGGCTTTCAACTTTACGATCGTGTTACACCGAGCTTGAATCTGCTCATCTCGTTTGTTAATTTGAAAACCGTGATCAAACTCGAGCATCCGAAGATGTCTTGATATTTGAAGTTTTGACATTTTCTTTGAGATGTTGATATTTTAGTTGTAGATTAAAATACTCAACTTCTAGTTTAGAAAATGTTTAACCAAATTGTCATGATCATCGATTCAATTTTCTCATTTAGTTTAGAATTAGTTTTTTCAAGCTCAATGACACGATCATGGAGACTTTCGGGGCCACGAGATAGTTCATGAAATTTGGAAGCATTAATAGAGCAATTTGAAGCGATGGAAAAGACATCTTGAGCAACACATTCAAGAATAAGATTCTCATTTAATGTATGCGTGTTCTTTCTCTCAATCTCATTATATTTCAAACTGGCTCATAGTCACTAACTTCAACAACCATTGCATCAAATTCCTTTTCCATACCCTTAATATCGCTTTCTACCCCTTTTAAGACTCTCAAAGTGATCTTTTAGAAGTTTAAAGAAGGGCATGACCTCGATTAAATAACATTCTTTCATTTGTTCAAAACCCTTTCTCCTTCGCTTATACCCGGTGGGTGTGATCCTTTTCTTGCAAGTTTTCTCAAAATCAACAAATAGTTGAAATATAACGATTGGCTAATTAATGTCTTGCTTTTAGTGGCAATTGTTCTAGGTACAAGATGCATTGGTGTATTAGGAGGATACAAGTCGCTCTAGGCATTTTCCGAAGGGAGGGTTTGTTTCTACAATATTTTCATTTTTCTCGCTTATCTAAATCCATTTTCCGGAGAAGACTTGTTCGGGAGTCAACAAAGTCCGAGGCTTAAACTTGTTCAAGGAAATCCGGTTTTCCTTCTTGTAATCATGAGGAGAGATGATTATGTTTTCTCTTTGCATTTGGGATCATTTTGCTTCTTATTCATCTTTTCCCTAGTGATTTCATTTAATATCTTATCTTCCTCAGTGCACTCAACGCAACTAGGTTTCTGCCTAGGCTTAAGGACTTCATTACCATCATAAAGCACCTTATGAGCATTTCTAGCCTTTTTAATTACCTCTGGATTTGGTTCCTCTACTAGGGGAACGCTATGCTTATCGCTTAGAACTCTATGCTTAGTGATCATGTGAGCAGTCTGAATGGTGTTTCCTTGCATGTACAACTTGTTTTCAAGTTTGTTTTTCAAAGTTTTCAGATTAGAAAAATCTCTTAAAAGCTTTGATTCCTTTGCATTAAATTCTTGCTTAAGCATTTTCACATTTTCTTGAAGTTCTTGTTTTTGCTTAGCAGTTTTAGAAAGTTTTTCTTGCAAGGAATTTAATTCTTGTTTCAATACTTCTTCTCTAAACTTACTTTTTCTAATTACTGTACTCACTTGGACATCCATTTCACGCTCACGAGTGGTCAACTCAAATTTTGCACGTTGTTCATAAATAGCAACACGTTCCTTATAGGCATTTAGTTCGAAATTATGGAATCATCAGAGCACATGCGTTGTATTCATCAAAGACATAGTCATTATTGATCGAAGATGCATCACTTGGTACAACTTCACTTTCACTTTGTTTCACGATTGATCGTATGGGACAATATTGATATTACCCATATTTTCAATATTTGATTCAAAAGTTTCGAGTTGGTTGTACTTTGTCATGCATCTGTTGCACATCAACATCATCAGATAGCTTTAATACCTCCGAGATGAGTTTGTCCTTGGATGGGCCCATTTTGTGGTGAAGAAGAGATCTTGGGAGAAACCATTGGAGATGCTAGCCATAAAGATTATGTGTGCAGATGGGTCCATCATCTACATCGTAGTCGTATGCATCACGGTCGTGACTTGAAAGGCATTCGATGATTGTGACCTATCTCTGAATAGGTCGCTCATCCACATCTCGCATCATAGGTCTTGGCATTGCCCTCAAGAAGAAACAAGAATTCCTCTTCATCCAACGCAGCACCATTGTCCCGAGCTTGTGCAAGAACATCTTATCTCTCAAGTAATCAAAGATTCTCAGTGGACGCTTTGGAGATGTGCGCCTTGCAATGTGTCCTTCACCACCACGGTTATAGCATTTGATTGGCTTAGGTTGACCTTGGTTACCATTTCTTCCTCGATTCGTTTCCAACATAACCTCTCCACCCACCCTTCCCCGATCATATCGTCTTTCCGAGCGTTGCACCACAATCCTTCCATCTTTAATGATGGCTTGATTATGTGGGTTAGATGCGCCCGAGGTTGTTGTTGGTTTGTGGAAGAGAATTCATGTTTTGACTAATGAGAAGAGCAAGTTGATTAATGATGTTACCCACGGTGCATCAAGATCGCCTTGTTTGAACATGGGATCGGGAATGAGTTTATGATTACCATTCCCCAAGGGTATGACTTGTGATGCTTTGGTTGTGATTCCGATGTTCGAGTAGAAGGTGTTGAGTCATTAGACGAGCTTGTCTCTCCTCGTTGGTTTTAGGCGATTGAGAATCAATTTTTCAAACATGGCATGTCTCTCATTCAAGGAGGAAGGCATAGAGTTGCTCATAGTTTGTATTCTTCAATCCTTTAGTGAGCTTCACACCGTGACAAACTTGTGCCATTCGGGATTCATGTTGTTCACAAACTTTGAGTTCGGTGAATGTTAGGCATAGTCATTACGATGTTTCTCATGTCATTCACTAACTTATGGAATCTCATAGTACTCATAGACACTCTCATCCGGTTTCATTTTGAAGTGCTCGAATTAGGTCATAGAGTTGGGATTCTCTGTCTTCCATAGTTAATTCGAACTCATGAAGCATCTTAACATTATCCCAAACCGCCTTTGCATCCGTGTTATGATTGATCGCCTTGTAGATGTCTTTAGGAAGACCTTGAAGAACAATGTTTGAAGCCCCGATATCTCGCATCGAATCTCTTTTTCTCCTTATCATCAAGCTCGTCATACATCTTAGGTCCGTCCATTCCGTAAAACAGAGTACCATCTTCATTAGTATCAAGTATGTCTCTAGTCGTTTCAACTCGATATGGTCCTTCATCAATGGATTTGAGAATATTGACACCATTTTCCTTTCCAAGGCAATACAATCTGATTCGTTGAGCCCAAGAATCGTAGTCGGCTCATAAGCATGGGTGGGCGAGTATCTCGAGCCACCGCTTGTACATCCGGCAACAGTGGAGATGGATGAGGGACGTTGGTAGACATGTTACCGATTATACGGATTTTATAACTCTATGATTAAACGGAAATAGATTCTTTCACGGATTTTACTAAATCAAGAGAAAACCGTAAACAATCACCAAGTCGCTAGATGATAATGCACTAAGTCGCTAGAGACAAATGCACTAAGTCGCTACCAATTAATTCGCTAGAAAACCAAGTCGCTAGAAACCCAAGTCGCTAATGTAAAAGCAAGTCGCTAAGTAGTAACTCGCGCATGCACCAAGTCGCTAACCAAATTTTGGCGCATTGCTACACAAGTCGCTAGAGACACAGTCGCTAAAGAGCAACTCACATCGACCAAGTCGCTACCACAAGTCGCTACCAGAGTGAGAGTCCACTACTTGTACTTTAACTCGCTAGCTCTAACTCGCTAGCTCCAACACCGAAGTCGCTACAAAATGCTAAGCAAGTCGCTACCAAGAAAAATATTCCTGAACTAAGTCGCTAGCATGAAAAACCATATAAACATCACTTTTCAATCCAAAACAACCCAACCAAGATGATTCAAGCTACCAAATGAAAACCTAAACACTTTTGATGATTCTAAACATAAAAGTACCAACAAAATTCAAACTTTAACACAAGAAATCAACCAAATGATGCAAAACCACTAAACTTTTCAAACTCAAAACCACCTAAAACCACTATAAATCCAAAGATGTGCAAGATATGATCTAACCATGGCTCTTGATACCAATTGTAAGATATAACTTTTCACATACACATCAAACCATAACACAAAGTAGCATATAGATGGAATTCTGAGAGAGAAAGTTAGAGGTTTGGGAACTTAGTGAGAGAAAGTGAAAGATATTATTATGAGTTCCAACTCTACCTTGGAAGGTAGAGAGTATTTATAGTCTTACATAACTCGCCACACATCGGGCTATGGATCGCATACAGTGGGTAAAGACCCGTCCGTCCTCCACGGTGTTACTTAACTAATTACTACTTAACTTAAAAGAACTACGACTACGAGCTTAACGATTACATATACTTGAGGTGACGACTCTTTACTACCGGAATTTCTAATTCTAACAATAAGTGTAAGTTAGATGAGAAGTTCAATTTGATAACATGTGTGACATTGGGGGGGGCCATAAAAAAATATAGAAGTATTTGAGTTTTGGGTAGTTTAAATGGATATAAGTTATGTCATAATGTGAAATTTGTAAATATAATTAGGCATTTAGTGTAGCGTTAGCTAAAAATAGAATTTAACGGAACAAAATAAAATGTGTTGAAGTCATAAAAATTATAAAAATACATTTCTTACAAGTATTGAGTGAAATAATAATTATCGTGTAGTATTTAAGAAAACCGTCGTAAGATTTTATACATAACAATTTATATACAAAATAAATTGAAAACATCGGGTAAAGTAATTATATTATTTTTATAATCTTATTATGAGTACAAAAATATATCAGGATAAGTTTTGGGAAGTGTCGGATCAAATGTTCAAATAATGTTTACGCGATAGCGTTTATTTAATAAGAAAATAAACGTTTAATGAAATATAAATTTGAAAAATGACCGGAAATTGAGAATTGTGACATTCTTCCCATGTCAGAGGAATCACGTCCTCGTGATTCGATTAATAATACTATGGTCCGAACCCCGACAAGAGTTCTAAAAGTTCATGCTCGTATATGGTCTAAATGATTATGTCGATGCTCATGCATATGCGTTCCTCATCCAACAAGGTACGTTCCCGTGCTATCGTGACCATTTCCCATCCTAAAGACATGCTCCCTTATGATTAGGCTCGATGAGGCAGGCTTTCCGGTTCTCGAGCAAAATTTTCAAAAGACTTTAGGTAACCGATTTTACTTAATCCCACAACTCATCAAACAAGAAGCGTCATACGATTAGGCTAAATCGGTTTAGGTAACAACTTGTTTCTAGCTTGATCTTTGCAACTCATCAAACAAGAACTGCCACTCGGATCAAACCGAAACAAGTGGTTTCAAGAAAATCTTTTGAAAATTTGGCTTGATTACGGAATTGCTTACACATATAAGACTACTACCCTTCATTGCATGATTCTTCTGAATTAGACATAGGTGATCGGGCTATGTATAATTTAGAGTAACTATGCAATGCTTGGACTAATCGACTCATATGATGTTTGGTGTTGAGTCATAAGTCCGCATGTATAAGGAGTATGCACTTATTATGATATGATGAGATGCTATGATGATGTAGTTATAGTCTAGGGTCAATGATGCAACCTAGTTCTCTATAACCGATGCTCGATACCAATCTGTCACACCCCAAATTACATTTTGCGTGAATGGAATTCACGGGGATGATTGTCATAGCATCAAGTTATAGTTAAATCAAACGATATGTTTTCCAAATGACACTTTAGGTCGCTCGATATAAGCGTAACTTGATGCTATGACGGTCATCCCTGTGAATTCCATTCACGCCTGCTGTAATTGGGGTGTGACATAAGCTATCTAATGAAAAGTAGACATACCTTTATGCTCTTGGTATGGTTTATGGAAACCATGAGACCGAAATTACTTCATGAGCTTTTAATAATAAGTTGTACTTAGAGTAAGTAGATTGTGATTACTTTTAGGTTCTTCTTTGAAAGTTGACTTCATTATTCTTTGAATAGAAATGAAGACTTTGGAGAGATCCTAGCATGAAGATTTCTTGAAAAGGAAATGTTAGAATAATCTATCAATATCCAACATGAGAAAAAAAAATTGTTTTAAAAGATTTCCTTTTTGTAGTTTTCAAACATACACGGATCGTATCAAGTTTTTAAAGTACTACATACTCTAAGAAACTTGGTAACGAAGCTCTGATGCCAATTATGGAAAACTAGAAAGGGGGGTTGAATAGTTTTACCAATTAAAACTTCGTTTTAAAATATTTAGATCGACTTATGTCAATCCATTTGGATGTGTACGTTGGACATTGGTAGATTGATATAATAAATGTGTAATGAAAGATAAAGAGTAAGAAGCACACAACCAGGACACGAGTATTTTTAGTGGTTCGGCTACAAGGACACCTTCCTTTCCCTACTCCACTCCTCGAGTCACCTACTCGAGAGTTCGTAATCACTACACGACACCAACTCCTTATGGCGAAGAAGCCTTCACAACGTCGCCTACTACCGCACCTACCACAACGTTGCCTACCCTTTATCCAGTACTAGGCTAAGTACCGAGTTCTATTACAATGGAGGAACTACTACCCAACACTACACAACACCTAACCCCAATGGAGACCAAGTCTTTATTACACCACCATCAAGGATATCAATATCCTTGGAAACAACCTATCTCTATTTGTATATCGATGCACCTCATTGATTATACGACCTTGGCATCCATCACTAATGCCACTAGATTTGACTCCTAGGCATCTTTTACTAATGCCCTTAACATGAACGCTTGGCACCTTTCATTAATGCCTTCGTCTTGATTCCTTTAGCATTCTTCACAAATGCTTTTGACACGGATGTTAAGCACCTTTCACTAATGCTTTCGTCTTGACTCTTTTGGCATCCTTCACTAATGCCTTGGACACAACACTTCTGTTGAGGAAGAAAGAAGTATCAATCAAGAGAACCTCAGTAGTCTTGATGATGATGAAGCATGGTGACTCATGGACTTGAGCTTGCTCGACCTAGAGAATCACACAAAAACAAAAGACAAACTACATAGAAAGATCCTTAAGATATGTGGTTAGAGGGTTACAATACTTGAGGAAAGTATGTGTGGGAGTGGCAACCCAAAAGGAATAAATGGCTCACTATTTATAGAAGAAAAACAACTACTGTTCCACGGATCCCACGGATCCCTCACTGAGGATCCGTCCGATTATCTTGAGGATCCGTGGGACGCCCTTTTCCCATGGGTTTTGGGTCATGGGTCATGGGTTATGGATCATGGGTATCCAAGTAGATACAATGTATCTACAAGATGCAATGCATCTAGTCCATGGTTCATGGATTAAAACCATGGGTCATGGATAGTATCCATATATGACTTAAGCATGATGTCATGCAATGGGTTATGGGTTAAGCTCCATAGGTATGTGTCATGGACATTCAATGTATTTGGTCAATAGGTCAAATACTTCAGTTTCTACCCATTTATATTACCTATTATAATAGATACTAGTTATGTATATATTTGCCCAATATGTAAACATAGTTGTTGTACATATGTATTACTAAATCATAAAATCACTTATACTTGTTTTAGTGTTTTATGTGAAAACGTAAGTGTGTTAGAGAACTATTGGCTCAAACCATTTACGTGTTGGGATATGAAAGTGCTGAAGATTGTTAAAAGCATCAAGAAGTCAAATCATTGAAGATTCAAAGTATTGCTAAGTAAAAGTCAAAATCATCGTCACAAAGTCAAATCTTGCAAAGCTAAAGAACCTGCTATATTCGTTTATGGAAAGCTTTGTTATTCTAGAATATGCTTTGTTTAGATTACTTGTCGTACAAGGATACAAATTGTAAACCGACTAGGGTTATACTTAAGCCTATAAAAGAACCTCTAGATTGGCATGAGAGATATGTGTTTTTTAGAATCCTAAAGTACGATTATTATTTAGAGTTTTAGAGTTGTTAAATCTGCATAACAAGCAGATTTAGAGTTATTAATAAAATCATTGAAAGTTAAATTTATATTCTTCTTAGTTTTGTTAAGTAAATTCCGCGTACTTAATAGAGATTACTCAGTGTTTCATTGTTAATAACTTAGGATTTATCCGAGGTTATTAAACCCTTAACAAGCTATTTAAGTTAGTTTGGTTAGAGTACATCGATCCAACAAGTGGTATCGAGCTTGTGTGGAAACTCGACTAAGAAGAAACTATTAAAACCTAGTTAACAACAAAAACCTAAAGATGTCATTGAAGTCGCTCCACCCCATCCATCACCTCACTAAGAATACCAATCATTAAGAAGGAGAATACGATCTATGGAGCATGAAGATGAGGCAAGATATTGCAATTCTGCACCATGTCTTTGTGGAATGTGATTGTCAATGGTAATGAAGTTATGGGCGAACACATAGACATTCCTGGACAACCAAAAGAACCTAAACCCATCTTGCCAGCTGCTACAATAAGGAATCAAGAGAAGGCTCTCAACATACTCTTGTCTGCTATTCCAGATGGTCATCTACTCAAGTTCCATGATGCTAAAGATGCAAAGCAACTTTGGGCTGCTCTCAAGACAAGGTTTGGAGGTTATGATGCTTCCAAGAAGATGCACAGAAATCTGCTGAAGCAACAATTTGAAACCTTTACTGTTGGAGAAAGAGAAGGTCTTGATGCTTCGTATGACATATTCCAAAGTCTTCTCAGCATGCTAGAATTGTACAAAGCAGAGGTCTCAGTTGAAGATTCTAATCTAAAGTTCTTAAGGAGTTTGCCATCGACATGGCATGTGATTGCTACAATGATCAGAGGACAACCTGGTTTGGACACTATGGACTTTGATGATCTCTACAACCATCTGAAGGTGTATGAGCATGAGATGAATGGTCAAACTAGTTCAAAGTCTCACAGTATTGCCTTTGTGTCATCTGAAAAGAGAGGTAGTACTTCCACTAAAAGTACTACTTCTCCTACTTAAAGTACTGTTGCTCAAAGTACTGTTGCCTACACTACCCCTACCTTTGGTCAGCAACCCACACCAACAAGTACCATCAACTCAGATGAAGTTGTATGCTTTTTATTAGCACAACAAGCTACCCTACCTGTTACATATAAAGAAGATCTATCACAGATTGAAGAGGATGCTCTTGAAGAAATTGATATCAGGTGGCAAGTTGCTATGATCACTGCAAGGATCAAGAAGTTTATGAAGAAAACAGGAAGAGGCATTGACTTCAAACCAAAACAGGGAATTACTTTTGACAAACCAAGATTGAATGCTTCAATTGTCAAAAGACTGGATACTTTGCAAGGGAATGCAGGTTTGCTAAATATCAAGCAAACAGGATGAATGAGAAACGAAAGCTAGAGCTAAAAGAAATTCCAATTACTAAAACAAAAGCTTTGGTTGCTCAAGAGAATCTATCAAAGGTTGACTGGAGTACTGAGTTTGATGATGAACTAGTAACCTACTGTATGGTAGCTATGGAGGATTCAGTGGAAGAGTTTGACTGAAGCACAACGTTTGATGAGGAACCTGGACATGCTGCTTTGGAAACCAGAGATGGACTAGGAAGCTTTGATTGGAGCATGGAGAGTGAAGATGATCTTGTTCTACTTGCTATGGTAGCTACCTCACCAAGTTCACCCTCTCTTTCTGAGGTATGCTCTAAGTGTCATAATTTTTATCAAAAAGTGCTTAATGATTATGTGACTGAAAGAGATAAGTGTAGAACGGCTAGGGCTGAAGTAGTTGGTTACCAAATTACTTTAGAGTCAATGGAAGCCAAAATAATAACACATGAAAATAATGAAATGGCTTCAATAAAAGTATAAACAACAGGATTATCGGTTAAAATTAAGTGAATGGAAGTTAGGATGTAAGGTCTCTAAATTAGAAAAAGTAACTAAGAGAGAGATGAATTGCTAGAAAAATTTCTTCGCATGGGGACAACGGTCTTTCTCATGTTAGTTATGTTGAAAAGCAGAAGAGCTTACATTAGAACTGGCCTAGGTTTTGGTATGGACTTTAATAGCATAGAAAACCCACCTAGTGATTAGGATGAATGTGATTTCGAGGATATAACAACTAGTGATGATGAACTCATTAATTATGTAGACACATTTAGTAATGAGGAATCAGTCAGTGAAACACCTCCTGAGTTTAAGAAAGACAATGGTTATCATGCTGACCCTCATCCCACTAGAAGTTTTCAACCCGTTAGGCTTGATGTTTCTCGTTTTGGAGTGGACAACCTAGAGTTTAGGAAAAAGCGTACTGGTCAATCTAGGTTTGAAACCTCAAAAGAAACAGTTGAGACACCTAAGGTAGCTGATGTTAAAAGTCAAGCAGTACTTTCACCTCAAAGTACTCCTACACCTCAAAGTACTGCTACACCTTCAGCAGTACCTTTAAGAAAACCTTTTCAAAATACTACTAAACCTTTTTGGGATAATTTTGGTCAAAACAGTTTTAATCATTCACCTAGAAGACATGATAGGTTTGGTCATACACATAGAAGAAGAAATTTTGGGATTACAGATCAAAAACTATGTTTTGTTTGTTTTAGTCCTAATCATTTGATTAAGGACTGTGACTTACATTCAGAATACCTAAGTAAGTTCCCAAGTACGTAATCAACCAAAACCAAGGAGACAAGACCGACTTGGAATCATTCACACAGGTTAACCATAGAAACTTCTCACCGGACTATAGGTACCTCACCGAGAAGACCTTTTCAAAACCTCCAAGACCTTCAAACACTTTTCAAGGTCTTTGTTAAGCAAAATCTGAGACTTTCTCAAAGTCTTGCTCGATTCACCAAACACCTTTTGGAATAGGAACCCTAGGAGATCTAATTACTATCAATCTAGAAGGCGTTACAACCCAAGAAAGTAGCTAGATCAAGGACTCTACACCGAAGTTAAAACTAAATGGGTTAAGAAGGAAATCGATGATGAACAAATAGTACTTTCAACAAGTACTCGTGAAACAGAGGTTTTTAATAAAGATAATTTTGTGGAAAAAGAAAAGGAGATTTTTGTTGAAAAAGAAAGTTTTGCTGAAAATCCACCACAAGTCTTAAAACAAAAGATAATGCTTGATTCTGTCTACAAAAACTGTGAAGACTACATACTCAAGGAATTTGAGTAAGTTACTCCACAAGGGGAACATAAGTCAGTAATGGCTTGGGTTCCTAAAAGACACTAACTTCTTTATCTTTGTGCAGGGAAACCCAGAAGAGGAGCTTAAAGATCATCTTATTGTGGATAGTGGTTGCTCTGGAAGCATGACAGGAGACAAGGAGATTCTGTCAGACTTTAAGCCATATTATGGAGGAAGATTTGCATTTGGGAATGATGCTAGTGGAGGTAGAATTAGTGGAAAAGGAACCATCAAGACAGGGAGCATAGATTTTGAGAATGTTAGATATGTGAAGGAGTTCAAGTTCAATCTTTGTCGGTCTCTCAAATATGTGGCAAAAGCACCACGTGTTATTCATCGACACGAATGTCTCATACTTTCATCCGAATTCAAGCTTGATGATGATAACTTGGTGATACTGAAAGTGCCAAGAACCAATGATGTGTATAGTTAGGATATGAAGAGTCTTCACTCTTCTGAAAGAGCTACATGTTTAGTAGCAAAGGCATCACTTGAAGAAGCACATCAGTGGCATAGAAGATTGGGCCATGTAAATTTCAAGAATATCAACAAATTGGTCAAAGGAAATTTAGTTAGAGGTTTACCTTCAAAGACTTACAAGAATGATCACTCATGTTTGGCGTGCAAGAAGGGTAAACAACATATAGCTTCATGCAAGAAGCTTGAGGAAAGAAATGTTAGAGAACCTTTGGAGCTGTTACACATGGATTTGTTTGGTCCTGTTTCTGTTACAAGTCTAAACAAGAAAAAGTACTGCTTGGTTGTGATAGATGATTGCAGTAGATTCAGTTGGGTATTTTTCTTGGGATTTAAAGATGATACTTTTGATGCTATTCATGATCTTATAATAGCATTTGAAAACCAACTGAGACTCAGCATTGCAAGAACACCACAGCAGAATGGTGTTGCAGAGAGAAAGAATAGAACTCTGATTGAAGCAGCCAAAACAATGCTTGCAGATTCACAATTGCCTATTCAATTATGGGTTTGGCATAAATCTTGCTTGTTATGTGCTTGATGTAGTCGGTCACCAAACCTAGATGAAGACACCTTATGAGTTCTTGATGGGCAACAAACCCAACATTCGCTTTATGAAACCTTTTGGATGCCCTCTCACTATTCTTAATACAATTGATAATTTGGGCAAATTTGATGGCAAGTCGGAAGAAGGATACTTATTAGGGTCTTGCACCAACAAAGAAAGGCTTTAGAGTGTATAATGAGTCACCAAGAAGGTTCAAGATTGTCTTCATGTTGAATTTTTAGAAGATCAAGAAAATCGGAAGGGTAAAGGTCCTGATTGGATGTTTGATCTTGAAGTTTTGACTCCTTCTATGAACTATGTACCTGTTAGAGAAGAAAATCAACATGTACACAATGGAGAAGAGTTACAGTATGTTGTTCATGGAGTCCATATTAGACCTGATACTGTTCATGATGAAGAACCTAACACTGTTGAGAAGGAGAAAAGTACTGATGAGCCAAAATCCTCATTGTCTACTGAGGATCAATCTATTCAAGATGAACTTAATCAGATGCTTTTTCAAGATGTTATAGAACATTCTTATTATGATGAACAAAGAAGAGCTTATGAGGAAGCAAAGAAAAAGAACAAGACTGCAGAGTTCACTCACAATACTTTGGGTGACAGTACTTTAGATCAAAGTACTGTTGAACCTGTTAATAGGACTTTGAATGATTTGGATGATCCAACCATGCCTGGTTTAGAAGATACCGATGATGAGTTTGAAGATGAAGGTATTTTCTCAGATTCCAATGAAGATGCTGATTTCACTAATTTGGGTGATAATTATGAAGTTCCACAGACTCCTATCTTAAGAATTCATAAGAATCGTCCTGCTGATTAAATCATTGGTCCTTCTACTTCTGGAGTAATGACAAGAACCAAAGTTAAGGGTTATACTACACCACATAATGCTTTGCTTAGCTTTGTTTATAAACAAAACATGTTAAATCATAAGGACCATCAAACATGTCTGTTCACTTGCTTTATCTCTCAAGAAGAACCCAAGAATATAGCTCAGGCATTGACTAAAGAGAGTTGGGTTGAAGCTTTGCAAGAAGAACTTCTTCAATTTAGGCTTCAAGAAGTTTGGATATTATGTGATCTTCCTGATGGAAAGAAGGTCATTGGTACAAGATGGGTGTTCAGAGTCAAGAGAGATGAAATAGGGAATGTTATCAAGAACAAGGCAAGGTTAGTTGCACAAGGCTACAGACAAGAAGAAGGAGTAGATTATGATGAAGTATTTGCTCCTGTAGCCAAGATTGAAGCAATTCAAATCTTCCTTGCTTTTGCATCATATATGGGATTTCAGGTTTATCAAATGGATGTCAAGAGTGCCTTTTTGTATGGCAAGATTACAGAGGAGGTGTATGTTAAACAACCTCCTGGTTTTGAAGATCCTACACATCCAAACAAAGTCTAAAAAGTTGTTAAGGCTCTTTATGGCTTACATCAAGCACCTAGAGCTTGGTATGAACGGCTCTCTACCTTCTTATTGTAACATGGTTACAGGAGAGGAGCTATAGACAAGACTTTGTTTATCAAGAGAGACAAGAAGGATATCATGTTGGTTCAAGTATATGTTGATGATATCATATTTGGAGCTACAAAACAATCAATGGTCAAGGAGTTTGAGAAGCTGATGCAGAATGAATTTCAAATGAGTTCAATGGGTGAGTTAACTTTCTTTTTGGGACTTCAAGTTAAGCAGTCAAAGGAGGGGATTTTCATAAGTCAAGACAAGTATGTATCTGACATACTTAAAAAGTTCAATTTTGATGCTATGAAGCCAGTCACTACACCTATCAAATCTATCAACTCATTGGGCAAGGATGAAGATGGACAACCTGTTGAAGTCAAGTTGTATAGATCAATGATTGGTTGTCTTATGTATCTCACTGCATTTAGGCCGGATATCATGTTTGCTGTTTGTTTATGTGCAAGATATCAAGTCTCACCTAAGGTTTCTCATATGAATGCAGTGAAGCGAATTTTCAGTTATTTGAAACAACAACCAAAGTTAGGGTTGTGGTATCAAAGGATTCACCTTTTCACTTGGAAGCTTTTTCAGGTAGTGATTATGCAGGTGACAACTATGACAGAAGATCAACTACTGGAGGATGCCAATATCTTGGAAGAAGATTACTCCAATGCCCACATGGAGTGTTTGTTATAATAGAGAAGAAGATTGAAAAGTACTGCTGGTTTGTTCTATGAAAGTACTGCTTGGGAAAGTACTGCCCACGTGGAAAGAACTGTTTGTCTTATAAAAGTATTGTTCTAAAGGTAATATTGAGGGGTAAAACACACTAACGGTAACTTTGTTATTATGGGTTGTGATTTTTCAAATCCTACCTATAAATAACTACTTTCTGATTTTCCCTCTCTCCTTTATTCGTTTCAATCTTTTCCATATTTCTCTCTCTTTAATACAATTACGTATTCAAGAATCAATATCTTTTTCAATCATCCATGGCAAATCTACACACAGTTTCTAAACACAACATGGTAGAGAATTTAGATAAAACAGAGACCAATGTCATCTTCCATGACATCATTGATTTCTTAACTGGTTCCCCAATCAGTTATGCACTTTTGGTGGAACCTGATATAATTGAGCCCTGGATACAGCAGTTTTGGGCTACTGCAAGGACACATATGGAGAATGATGAATCTTATATTCAAGCTAAAGTTGATGGGAGGCTTGTCAAGATTACTAAAGCATCAATTTGTGAAGATTTATTGTTTAATGATGCAGAAGGAGCTATTAGGTTTGATAAACAGCTTCTTTGGGATACACTATGAGATATTGGATATGAAGGGTCTTTGGTTGATAAAACAACATTCAAGAAGACCTTGTTCAGTCCACATTGGAAGTATTTGGTACATGTTCTTCTTCATTGTATCAGCTCTAAAAGTACTTCTCGGGAGCAATTTGGTTCAAACATTGCATCTGCACTAGTAGGATTGGCTACAAACCGTATATTCAACTTTTCAAGGATAATCTTAGATGGAATGCTCTCACACATCTCTCATGGATCAAGATGGTTAATGTATCCGAGATTTATTCAAGTCTTGTTGAATAAACAACTTTCAGATGTACCTAAGCCTACAAGTCTTTTACCTGTTGTGGTACAACCAGCCAAGATTTTTACATTTATGGCTAGGAAGAGTGATTTATTCACTGGAAGGAACACTCCATTGACTGCTTCAATGATGGAGATTGTTCAAGATATTAGAGATGAGGCAGATGCTAGTGATGAAGGAGAAGGTACTGCTTCTCAAGGTACTGCTTCTCAAAGTGCTGCATCTCAAGACACTTCAACACAAGGTACTGCTTCTCAAAGTACTACATCACAAGGTACTGCTTCACAAGGTACCGATGTTAATAAAGGTACTAAAGTTTCTCCCACCTCATCCCACCATACTACTCCTCCTATTGCATCACCAGAACAAGATGTTCCTATTTTCTCATCATCCTCTGAAGGAGATCCAGCTACTATACCACCTGAACGTTTAGTGTTGGATAATTATGTTCTGACAAGGGAGTTAGTCGATTGAAGAAAACTCATGAAGCTCAAGCCGCACGAGATAGCCTGATTGAAGGTTAAGTTTAGAAGATTCAAGAAGTCTGTTTGGCCCTTGGTTCAACATCACGAGGTTATGGTCAAAGCTAAAAGAAGCAAGAAAGGCGCTTTAAGAAGACCAAAAGCAAAAGGTTAAAAGCAATCTTCATTCCAATTGGGAGGAAATTGGAAGACAAGAATTTGAATGAAGAAGAAGCTGAACCTCAAGGTATCGATGATCAACCTCAAGGTATGAAGTGCAAGTTCATATTGAAAGTATCGAGGAAGAAAGCATTAGAGTTCAAGTGCGATGATCAAAGTCTTTGCGATCAAAGTCTTGGTCTTCAAGAAACATCTCGACAAGAATTAATTAAACCAATGGTGTTAAACTTTGATGAAGAAGCTGGTCCTCTACTATTCTACATGAAGAAGAGATTGATACACACGTGGTTGAGCACATCAAGTTGTAGATGAAGAGGTTGTTGAAATATTGCAAAATTTATCAAGACCAAGAAGTGTTAGCATTCACGGTGTTCTTGAAGAACAACAACAAGCTTCTCAACTGTTGTAGATCCAAAGATAAAGGAAAAGGTAAGATGGTAGAAACAAAGAAGAAGAAGCTCACTTTAGCACAAATAAGGGTCGCTCAAATTGCTATGAATGAGGAAGCGACTAGAAAATTTCAAAATGAATTGAATCTTGAAGTCGATATTGAAGAAGTTAAGGATAGAGAAGCGACTAAGAAATTGCAAGAAGAATTGAATGTTGAAGTCATTGTAACATTAAAGTCACCTATTCACATTTACGCTCTACCAAGAAGACCAAATCGTGCAAAAGAAAGAAATGTCATGATGGCTTATTTAAAAGGTCAAGGATATATTGGATTGAATAAGTTGAATTATGTTGAGATGGAAGAGTTGTATGAAGCTGTTAGAGAAGCTTATCAAAAGAATGTTGATAGTATCAAAGATTTTAAAGATGATGATGCTCAGAAAGAAAATGATAGAAGAGAAAGCTTAAAAAGAAAAAGAATAACTAAAGTTGAAGATCAACAACCATCAAAGAAAGTTGAATTAAGATCTGATACTAATGATGAACTAAGGAATTACTTAAGAATTGTAGAATTTGAGTATTCTAAAGATGATGCGAAAAAGAAGCGAGAAAAGAAGAAGAAAAGTCTCCAATAACTACTTTTGAAGTTGTAGAATCTAAAGATGGAAATTATTTGATGTTTCATAGAAGATGAAAGCTTTAGAGTGTTTAATATGCTATGGGATCTATTGCACATAATAGATAGAGATGATTTGTTTCATCTATATCATTTGGTGCAAGAATACTGAACACATTCCATCGGTCGTTGGTTTAATCTTGCTTGGAGATCTTACAATTGTTTAGGAAACTAAAGAAACAAGCATCTTGAGATTTGGAAAACCAAGAAGAATGGGATATTATCGGTTGGAGATTCTTTGAAGAACTGGAGTACATGTTCTAGAGTTAGAAGAAGGGACTATGATTCACATGTTAGCGGATAGAAGATATCCGCTTACATAAGATCTTATGAGGAGAATGCTAGAGCATGGAATTGAAGTTGAAGAAGATAATGAAAGCGCTCTTATGGTCATCAAATTGTTTATTAGATGGAAAACTATGGCGAGATGATGATGAATAAGCGGTATGAATCTTTATTGAATAAATTATTTTTGATATATCGATACTTTATTCAAAGTACTATCGATCAACAAGACTTTCTTCAAAGTACTACTTGCGCTTTAAACCGATTAATGATTTTGAAATGGAAAACTTTTGTTAAGTAATAAATGTTTTGAAACAAAGGTTAAAAGAAATAAATGGTTTTTGAGATGGTAACAACAATAGGTTATTAATCCACCATGGTTACAAAAGGATTGGCTAATCCATGAGCAAACGGCTCTGGTAAAGATATCTCAAATCCGTTTTATAGTTGACAACTTGCTCATAAGTTGTATGGTAATCAACTCACCATATCAGTAAATGTGAAGAGTTGGCTAGCCCACAAGAAAATGGCTTGTGGCAAAGGCTGTGGAAAAACCATTATATGGTAATTAGTTCACCATGATTTAAAGAATTAACTAGTCCAAAAGGGTACAACTTTTGGCAAAGACAAATCAAATCTGTTGATAGCTAATGATTTGCTAAAAATCATATGGTTATCAATGTACCATTGTCTTACACACCAAAACATTTGGCTACTCCAGAGTTAATGGCTTTGGTAAAGAGACATCAAAATCCATTAAATTTTCAATGATTCACCTCTCACGGGAGTTTACACACAGAAGTGATGAGAATAGTGAAACTTAAAAGCGAATTAATGTACAAAATGTCTTATGTTCTTTGAAAAGATGGAGCTTGCTGAATGTTGCTGAAAAGATTACTGATTAAGGATGCTGTAAAGAATAATTTCTAAAGAATACTTTTATATAGGCACAGAGAATACAAAGATACAATCCAAAGACAACGACATAATCTTTCCTTGAAGATGGAGATGTTAAAGATAAGTTTACAAAGGAACTTGAAGTCAAGCAAGTAGAATTCAAGTTAGGGGAGGATTGTTGGGATATGAAAGTGCTGAAGATTGTTAAAGTACTGAAGAAGTCAAAGTACTGAAGATTCAAAGTACTGCTAAGTAAAAAGTCAAAATCTTGTTGTCAAAGTCAAAATCGCAAAGCTAAAGAACTGCTATATTCGTTTATGGAAAGCTTTGTTATTCTAGAATATTCTTTGTTTAGATTACTTGTCGTACAAGGATACAAATTGTAAACCGACTAGGGTTATCCTTAAGCCTATAAAAGGACCTCTAGATTGGCATTAGAGATACGTGGTTTTTAGAATCCTAAAGTACGATTATTATTTAGAGTTTTAGAGTTGTTAAATCTGCATAACATGCAGATTTAGGGTTATTAATAAAATCATTGACAGTTAAAGTTATATTCTTCTTAGCTTTGTTAAGTAAATTCCGCGTACTTAATAGAGATTACTCAGTGTTTCATTGTTAATAACTTAGGATTTATCCAAGGTTATTAAACCCTTAACAAGCTATTTAAGTTAGTTTGGTTAGAGTACATCGATCCAACATTACGTATTTTATTTGTTTCATTAAAATGATTTTATGTTTGTTATCGACAAAACATTAGAAGATCATAAAATATAAATAAATGTTTTAACGGCTTATTTGTATTAACATAGAGCAAAGGTACTTCCATGAGGGTAGGACCATTCATTCCTCCTTTGTCGATGGAACTAATCTCCGTCAAGAGCTTGCCACTATCAACTTTGATTGTCTCCTCGACATCGATGAACCCATTTGTCCTAGGTTTGTTTTAGAATTCTATGCTAGTGTTGTCTCTTTCACTAATGAGGACGATCAAATGGCTCTTAGGTTTAGGATCAATAAAACTGAGTACACCATCTCCCTAGATGAATTTGCTCAAGTGCTAGGAATTCGTAACCATGGTACATGTGTTTACTTGGATAAGAGGTCACTCACTATCCTTGATGCAACCAATGACCGCTCTCTTCCCTACCAAACTCCTTTGGCGGATAAGGACATCATCCGTGAGCACCTTTTTAAAGAAAGACCAGCTCCAACCCGCGTTACCCGAAAGGGAAAGGAAGTAAACCGAGATCCATATGGTATGGAGCTTAATGAGCTTAAGCTCGAGTTCAAAAAGTGGGAGGAACTCCTTGGAGCCAATGTCATTAGCACTATAGGAAATAGAGACCATATCAATGCTTGCCTTTGTCACATGCTCTACAACTTGTCCACTCGTCAACCATTCAATTTAGCCTACTACATTGCTAGGAGAATGGTAGATATCCCTACTCAAGGATCCATTGCTCTTCTATACGGGATGCTACTCACCCATCTCTATAGAGAATTTGCACCCATTCCACCAAGCCAAAAAGGGTTGAAGCTAGACTATGCTCTCATCCCTCACATATTTGTGCCTTTGAGTGATGAGCGAGTGGCTAAGACTAAAGGTAAAAGGGCAAAATCTCCAACTCCTTCATCATCATCATCAAATAGCTCCAAAGACAGTCTCCCAAATTCTCGACTTCCACCTCAAGAGTACTATGCATCTCTCCCTGAAATTAAGAATGAATCGGCGGAGTTCAAGTAAACCAAGGGGATGTTCAAGTGCCTTGGAAGGATGATGACAAAGATCTACAAAAATTGGATAAGTGAGGTTTTTAAAGGAGTGTTTGGAACAAGCTTAAAACAATGATGTATGATATTATTTGGTTGTTTTTACTTTGTAGGATGATAAACTAACTTAAAACAATGTTGTATGCTAACCGGTTGATGCAGGAGGATACCACAAGTGTGTTATCAAATTTTACCCATTTTCACTTTTATGTGAAAATCGTTAGCCCTTGGTCAAAGTCTATGCTCCACTATGTTTGTGCATGTGTTATTGACTTTTCCTAACTAGAAATAATTAATGTCATATGTTTTAATAAAAATTTCAGGTTTCGGAAAGGTCCTCGACGGTTAAAAAATGGGTCTGTGATGAAATCTGATCACCACGGACCAGACGACACCATTTTTATGGTTCCGTTTGTTGAACTTTTTGGTACCGCCAAACCTGACCAGGCGGCACCAAAACAATGGTTCCGCCTGTGTAAAATTTTGGTTTCGTCATACCTGCAGGTAAGTTTTTAAATTTCGCTTATTTTAACATTCCATAGTACCATAATTTACCTCTAGGATTGTTCTTACTAGTTTTTACCCATATTAGAACTAGTTTAACACACTTAGGCATCTAGGATATCCATTTCTCACCAAAATTCAAAAATTCCAAAAATCCACCCAAGGAATCCTTTTTCATAAATGAAGGAACCAAAAATTTGGTTCCTTGCAATCCGTGGGTGATCTGATTCTCAAGATCCTACAATCATTAGAACACATTTATTGCATATCTTTATCACTTCACTCCATCCTTCTTGTATGGCTTGACTTAGGTGATATGACTAGCATTAAAAACTCTTCCAAATCAGTAGAAACCTCATATCTTCTATGGTTTAACATCAAATCAAACACATTTCTCTATAATTTTATAATCCTATAAATTAAGAGCCTCTAAGATGACCATCCTCACAATTTCTCAAATCTTCTCATCAACTATCAAAACCTTAAGCTAAAATGACTAAGTCTTCTCCATCAACTAAGCCTTGCAAGAGAATGGCTAGAATGAGCGTAAGACCATGTTGCTTTGTCAACATAAGCTTCTCTTCCGATTCCTCTCCTTTAACTATCTCATCTCCTGATGTGTGCTAAAATACACATCATTTTATATCTAAAAATATGCTAAATCGGACTAATAACCATTAGATATGTCAAATTATATTGCAAATATGTTGGATATGTGTTATTATGTCTTGTAGGTACAAGGGTTTGAAAACAAAGCAAAAACGGTGATTTTCGGATGAGGTTCGATGATTTTTTCACGTTTTCGAAGTTCAAAAGAAGTTATAAAGATTAACCGAGCACATCATTGGAAAGATCGCGAAGTATCGAGTCAAATGGTTATTTTTTTTGGAGCATCGATGAAGAGAAGAAAAATTGAAAGATCAAACGGAGCTCGAACGAAGATTATTTTGGAGATAATATTTAAAAACTCGGATCAAGTGAAAGAGGATAAAAGAATTAAACGAAAAGACTTAACACAAAAGGGCTCTTGCCCAGTGGTTGGGTGCATGTTTATCAGCAAAGGTCTTGGGTTTAATTTCCACTAGTGGCATTTAACTTTGTTATTTATTATATCAAGCCCAGCAGGCCCAAAACGAAAATC
The DNA here is from genome assembly GCA_022545495.1 of Chrysanthemum lavandulifolium. NCBI lineage: Eukaryota > Viridiplantae > Streptophyta > Magnoliopsida > Asterales > Asteraceae > Chrysanthemum > Chrysanthemum lavandulifolium. The sequence goes on along the minus strand of CM040243.1, from coordinate 166,675,366 downwards.
AAAGCCCATCTGCAGTTGAAATTGGTGTCCCAATGTAAAGCTGAGAGGCCCAGTTCAAAACACAACAAGACCAAGCCCAGCAGTAGTCCATGCAAGCCCATATCTTTCCCAAGTCCAGCAGACATAAACCTTGTCCCAAATATTAACGTGGAGAGAAATTTGAGCAAATGGAAGTGTTTCTTCTACTCTTGCGTTTGAAATACACGCGCAGAAAATAAATTCATAGAGGCACGTAATCATGCTACTACCACTCACTCGCAGCCACCAACTTTGGGTCCAACCTCTCTTCAGCCAACACGTGGTCTTCTATTAGTGGGCATCCGAGGATATCTTTTGGGCGGAAGGATCAAGAAGAGGTTGGCTCTATAAATGTATCCGGACATTTTATTACACACAGTTTTATTTTTAATTTTAGAGTAGGTGTAGGAGTAGATTAATTTAGAGTAGGAGTAGAATACTTCTAATAGCTTATTGTTTTAGCTTATTTTAAGAACTTATTATAATCAACTTTTTAGCTTATTTTTAATGAAGATGAAGAATTTATTTGAAGTTATTTGAAGCTTATTTCTTTTATCTTTTTCTTTATTTTTTTACGTTTCTTATCTAATGTTTCGTGAAATCTTATTATTTTTTTGACTTATTTAGATCTAGATTATTCGTAAAACTTTCTTTACTACTTTCTTTTAAAAGCTTTTATAACATTAGATCATCGCTTATTTTACAAAATACTTTATAAAAACCCAAGAAGATTTGATTTTTATTAGTTTTTCTTTTACAAAAAGTTATTTTTAGCTTATTATTCTAGATCTAGTATTTTTAAATAAAAAAGTTTTAATCTTTCTTAGTTTTTTTTAATCAATAAGCTTTTCCATAGCTTATTTGATCCATATTATAGATTATTTGTTCTAACATTTGATAAAGTTTTGATATTTTCTTAGTGATAATGCTCAAAATGAGCATGTTTTTAGTAGCGTTATTGTTGGTTTTTGTATGATAATCGGCTATATTTACTCATAACTGTTGCAAAAGTGCAAAAGATGCGTATTTGTATGTGGATGTAGCGGTATCGCAAAAGATGAAGAAATGAAGATTTCATGCACATTTGGAGAATTCAGGAAGGAAGTCAAGTAAGGAAGCTCTTGGACTAAATGATTAGGAAGCTTAATGATTTCTAAGTATCTACAACAAGTAAAGATCAAGTTTAAATCGTGAAAATCAAGAGCAAAACAAAGAAAAAGGCGCGAATCTAGAAAAGTCAACAAAAGTCAAAATGAGAGTATGAGACGCCCAATCGATCGGTTGGAGCGCAACCGATTCGGTTAGGTGATGGTCAAACGCAACCGACCGATCCATTGCGTTGCAACCAATCCGGTTGCCAAACACGAGTTACATCTTTTGTTATTTAATGTTGCCTTAACTCCCATAATCATTGGAGCCGATCATTTCGTTATTAACTTGTATGGGACGTTTTAGCACGATAGTTAAGGTTCTTTAGCTATAAAATGAACCTAGACTTAGTAGTCTCGAGTGTGACATGTCACACCCCAAATTATCTGTTTTGGGCGGAATGAAATGAAACGGATGGCGATCATAGCATCAAAGTTCTGATTATATCGAGCGACCTAAAGTGTCGTTTGAAAATATCGTTTGATTAAGTAAAATAATCGGGGTTTACAAAACACGGTCCCAAAAGATTTCCAATATATCAAAACGAGTTTGTTACAATCAAACGATAGTTAAGCGCATAAAATATAGGTGAGGCAGCGACACCGCGACTCTATGATAAGTCGCATGCATATCATGTAGTGAACGCCTTGGATCACCGAGATAAAACATGATAAAAGTGTCAACACAATGGTTGAGTGAGTTCATAGAGTTTATCTAACATGTAAAGATTTTAAAGAACGTTCATGCAACAAAGGCAAACTTTTTGGTCATTTAGAATAGTCCACAAAGCAAAGCGTTGTAAATCCACTCGTTCTAAGTTTGCCCATACAAAACTTGCAACGTGTGTTCACAACCCAACGCCAAAAGTAGTATGTCCGGTAGTCAGTATACGTTGTCATAATAGTTCATAGTATAGCACTACGTATATAATAATTAGGGATGTCCGAACATGGGAGACTTTGCAGACCGCTCCAACAAGGAGACTCCTTTGTCTTTCGACCACCAGGCAAGAATTATTGAGAACGCCCACCAATAAGGTGAGACTTTAGAACGCTCCACCGATATGGCGAGACTTTGCACATGTGACAACTCGCATTTCGGTCATTTCTCAAAATTTACTATTCATCTCGGAATTTACTATTCACCTACATTATTCAAAATTTTACTACTCACCATTTTCAAGTCAAGTAATATTCGAGAACGATTTCAAAATTTACTATTCACGAAACACTATTCATTCCGGAGAAAATCACTATTCAAGTTTCACTATTTCATCGTTTATCGTAAACTAGGTTTACGAGTATCAAATTCGCGTAACCTTAGTGGTTTAGCTGCGAATTCGTGAACAATCATTCATGACATTTCATATAGACTAGGTTTAGTCTACATATCATTAGCATCATTATCATCATATTAGTTCATGCATGGTTTTGCATTTTTCATTAAACGTATAATTTTTATTAAATAAACGCTATCGCGTAATTAATTATTTTGAACAATTGATCCGATACTTCCAAAAATTATCCCGATATATTTTTATATTCATATTAAGATTATAAAAATAATATTATGAGTTTACCCAGTGTTTTAAATTTATTTTGTATATAAATTGTTATATTTATATAATTAAACGTTTTAAGTAAAACTACACGAAATTTATTATTTCACTCAAATTTTATAAGGAATGTAGTTTTATAATTTTATGACTTCAATATATTTTATTTTGACCCATTAAAATTTATTTTTAGCTAACGCTACCCTAAATGCTTAAATAAATATACAAGTTACTACTTATCTTTAATTAACTTACATCTACTTTATAATTACTCATTTTAAATAAAAAAATATATATAAACACTAAGTGTATATCACTCTTGTCGACAACAAGGGTGAGTCACTTCATTTTTTTCACAAAATATCTAATCTATACAAGCACATATATCATATATTACTTTAACCAACACATACAACAAATTATTCTAAGTGTAAAAATCAAATACTTTCTCTTCCTCTTCATCCCTAAGAACCGGCCATATCTAAAAACAAGAAAGAGATCACAATTTTTTTTCAAGTCAAGTTAATTATCAATCTAGTTACACTCTTAAGTAAGGTTTTGAAATAAAAACCTAGGGTGTTAGGATTAACCTTTGTTCATTTAACCTCATCAAGTAACTAGTAAGCATTTCATACTCATTTTCATCTTTCATATTCATGTTATGTTCATTTTATCATGCTTGAGTAAAACATACAAGTTATATGATGTCTATACCACATAAATTGTTTATAAGCACTATTAATTTATATTTGTTATCCTATAATTACTCCTTGAAATATATCACTTTTGGTGATGTCTAGGAACCCATGACACCCTAAGAAGGTGTATGGTAGGATTAGAATAACCGGAGTTGTTTTGAATTGGTTGGAATAGGTTTGGGCGAGAAAAACTCATTTCGACAAGTTTAATTAAAGGTGCATCCATATTTTGGAATCTGGAATTTTCGACGAAGATATAAAATTTTTGCCTAGATATTTAGAAAATATACTTTAAAACGAAACGTGGCCGCTTGAGCGGGTTAAAACGGAGCTATAACGAAGAAGATATGAATTTTTCAAGTTTGACGACGAAAAGTATAAAAACCAGAAAATTCAGCATATTACGTCTACTTTATGCGAGTCAAAAATGAGGCTTAGGCGTTATAAAATGTGTCGACTTATCAAAAATATATTAGTATACTTTGATACGAAGCTAAGGACATATATAACGTAGAAAACGGACTTGTAAAGATTAAATTATACACGTTTACACAAAGTTTCCGTAACTTTATTATATAAGAAAAACTAATATATTTCTATTAGACAAACCTTACGGCAACAAGTGACCATGTTGAGGGTCGTTTTTAACAAGGATGTAGTACTTTTTATAACGTGATGTCTTCTAGTAAAAGTAAGTTCGCCTAGCATATTTTCCAAAACGTCCAACCGTTCGTCAAACGGAGTTGTAACGAGTAAAATACGGTCACTTAAACTTTGCCGAAAACCACCCTTAAACAATATTTTGGACACAAGTACCATACTTTACCTATATTTTTCTCTATGATCAAGACCTCTAGGATGAAAACTTAAATGCTAAAACTTTGAGATAATGATACAAGCTTCCCAAAACCGTTGAGTTCGTTTCCTAACACTCGACGTACACCATTTTACGACTAGCTTTTCAAGGGTACTTAGTCACTTTCATGAAATTTTCAATGACATTATTTTACGACGAAAAGTTATAATTTCATAATAAATCACTAAATGATTATCGTAGGATATCATTTCAACGTAAATACATGTAAAGTAATTTATAAATGGTCAAGCCGTTATAAGGTTATTTTTCGAAGATAAGTGTTATTTTCAAAAATTCACAAGTGGTATAGATATCATCCGAATTGCATGCATGACATTACATCATGAATTATTATGTATCATATCATTCATAATAGGTCAAGGTTAGAGATTCACGCTACATTTCGATTGTACTCACTTTGTCATCGCATCAATTCACCAAGTGAGTTCCATAGCCCCATTTTCAATTGTTTTTATACTACATTTGGGGGAGATACATGCTCATCAACTTTTATGACATTCATGATTATTTGCAAACTATATGTTTATCTGAACTGAATGTTTAGTCATACGAAGTAACAGTTTTATCATACTTAGAATTTCTATATCATAAATCATTGAGCTAATGGTCTTGGTATATTCATTGAGCTAATGGTCTTGGTATATTTATTGAGCTAATGGTCTTGGTATAGTCATGTACTAACGGACTTGGTACAATCATGGTCTAATGGTCTTGGTATAACATTGAACTAATGGTCTTGGTACAATCCTGAACTAATGGTCATGGAACAATTTGAAACCGTACGAATTATGTGTTATATCAAGTAACTATGGATACATTAAGTTATGCACTATTTTGTGAATTCATTTGACATCATGCGCTTGAACATAAACTATACACATTTCGGCAGTGGGTTGTGAACACACAGGTTGCAAGTTTTGTATGGGCGGAACTTGGAACTGAGTGGATTCACAATGCCTTTGCTGCATAAACGATTTTGAAAGACTTTACATTTCAACTCAAACTCTATGAACTCACTCAACCTTTGTGTTGACACTTTTAGCATGTTTTATCTCAGGTATCTAAGGCATTCACTTCATGGCATGCATGTGGGCTTATCATAGAGTCGCGGTGACGACGCGTCTAACATGGATTTTATGCACTTTAAAACATCGTTTGACTTGTATCAAACTTATTTCCGCACATGAAAATTTTCATTTAGGACCTATACTTTGTAAACTCGATTGTTTTATTAAATCAAGCGATGTTCTTTTCAAACGACACTTTAGGTCGTTCAATATAACTCGTGATTGTGATGCTATGACGGTCAATCCCGTGAATTCCATTCACCAAAGCATGTAATTTGGGGTGTGACCGATTGGCATCGAGCTTGATTATAGGGAACTAGGTTGCATCATTGACCCTAGACTATAACTACATCATCATAGCATCCCATCATTTCATCATAAGTGCATATTCACTTTACATGCGGATTCATACGTACATTTTGGGAGTTATTTACTTTCATTTCAAATCGATTGTCACATGGATGCCTTCAAATACCCATTCCATTATCACTTCTTCAGATTCTAACATGGAGAATGCCTTGTCATTCCCTATCACAATTTTAACGTCAGTTGACTCATCACCGATAACGTCGAATGCCGAGACAAAACTTTTAAGTAGGGCGAAGTCACTCTCACTCCTTTGTTTCACCACTAACATGTCGAGTTACACGCTATTCACACACTAAGTCACTAAACCATCATACATTTGAAGCATTTACGACACCTCATAACCCATCTTTTGGGAACCCGTCGATTATTTTGAAAAATAACCTCAAACTTATCACCTCATATCACATCTCTTTAGAGCGCTTAATTTTTTTAACACAGGACTTTGCTACGTCTCACCTTTCCTCATATTTTGAAGAGTTATGGCGCCGAAGAAAGCTTCACTAGCCATGACACCAGCTGCTATCCAAAAGTATGTAGAGGATAGTATAGCCAAGGCACTAAGGAAAGAACGATCAACGGTAGCCGCCGCCGAGGCATGAGCTGCCGAAGTCGCTAGATTCTTCTTGCTTTCTGAGGAACCGCAGGAGGGTCTAGAATTCAAATTGTACATACAAGGACTTTAAGAACTGTGATCCCACAAAGTTCAAAGGCACGTATGAGCCACCGCTATGGTTCGATGGTTTGAGAAGATGGAGTCATGTTTCTTCTATGCAATTGCCCAGATGACTACAAGGTGAAGTTTGCCACTGGTACACTCTTAGATGGCGCAATGTCATGGTGGAATTCGTATGCGCAGCCTATTGGTATCAAAAATGCGTACAAGCTCACGTGGGATCAATTCAAGAGGTTGTTGACAAAGAAGTATTGTCCACGCACGGAGGTGAAGAAATTAGAAACGGAATTTTATGAGTTAGTAATTGTTGGTTATGACATCGAGACCTACATCAGGAGGTTTCAAGAATTGGCTGCACTATGTCCATCAATGGTTTCGGACAATGAGAAACTTTCCACAATGTATTCAAGGAGATGTAACTTCTTCCGATCCACAAACAATTGAAGAGACTATTAGGATAACTCAAAAACTCATGGCTCAAGTTGTGAAGGGAAAACATTATCAACAATAACCGCAACAACAACCACAACAACCAAACTAGCAACAACAAAAAAGAAATGGAAAATGACCGGGGAGGTTATGATAACGACAACCAAAACCGTAACACTAACTATCATCAACAATGAGAATAGAGGACAAGGAGCCGCAATGGTTTATGTTGATGCACCAATAGAAAGCGAGAGGTTATCTTGGAACCTACCCACTATGTAATCGATGTAAGTATCATCACTCGGGTCTTTGCCTGTTAAGTGCTACAAGTGTCAAAAACTAGGACACCATGCCGTGGATTGTAGAGGTAAATCCATAGTCACATGCTTGGATGTGGAGAGCAAGGACACTATCGGAACCAATGTCCCCGGAACCAAGGTCAACAAGTTGAAGGTGCTCTTGGGAAAGCATACATGTTAGAAGGAGGAGAAGCTCAACAGATTTCAACAACGGAAGGCGAAAAAGTTCGGAAACTAAGGTCTTATTTTTCCTTATGTACTATGTCGTACTAAGTTTATGTCTTCCATCGTATCCGGATCTTTATAACTTAAGACGTATTACTGTTTGATAAACCACTTGTTGTAAAATATTCTCATCTATCATACTTTATTTTCTTTCTATCCGATAACACTTACGAGAATTTTACTTCCTTTTTCTTTAACTACCATTTTAACGACACGGTTTAAATCTTTGTAAACATTGAGAGTTATAACAACTAAATCGAACGTCACATTATCGTTCCTTAATTATACATAGCCTAGCTAACTATGTCTAATTCTGGAGGGATCATGTTATGTTGGGAGCAGTTATTTATAAATCTTAGTGCAAGCAAAATTTTCACATATTCCAAGTCAAAGTGATGCTCATCGGAGATATTCATTCAATATTTTCTTTACTATGATGTTTTATACACTCAATCATCGATAACCGTAACGACACATCTTCATGTCTTCTCCTTGTTATTCACCACAAACTCAAAATTCGATAGACTAACACGAACCGAATTCGTGGATGAATTCCTTTTGAGTGGTGAATGTGACAACTCGCAATTTAAGGTCATTTCTCAAAATTTACTATTCATCTCGGGAATTTACTATTCACCGGTTACTATTCAAAATTTTACTATTCACCATTTTCAAAGTCGAAGTAATATTCTGAGAACGTATTTCAAAATTTACTATTCACGAAACACTATTCATTCCCGGAGAAAATCACTATTCAAGTTTCACTATTTCATCGTTTATCGTAAACTAGGTTTACGAGTATCAAATTCGGGTAACCTTAGTGGTTTAGCTGCGAATTCGTGAACAATCATTCATGACATTTCATATAGACTAGGTTTAGTCTACATATCATTAGCATCATTATCATCATATTAGTTCATGCATGATTTTGCATTTTTCATTAAACGTATAATTTTTATTAAATAAACGCTATCGCGTAATTAATTATTTTGAACAATTGATCCGATACTTCCAAAATTATCCCGATATATTTTATATTCATATTAAGATTATAAAAATAATATTATGAGTTTACCAGTGTTTTAAATTTATTTTGTATATAAATTGTTATATTTATATAATTACTGACGGTTTTAAGTAAAAACTACACGAAATTTATTATTTCACTCAAATTTTGTAAGGAATGTAGTTTTATAATTTTATGACTTCAATATATTTTATTTTGACCCGTTAAAATTTATTTTTAGCTAACGCTACCCTAAATGCTTAAATAAATATACAAGTTACTACTTATCTTTAATTAACTTACATCTACTTTATAATTACTCATTTTAAATAAAAACAAAATATATAAACACTAAGTGTATATCACCCTTGTCGACAATAAGGGTGAGTCACTTCATTTTTTTCACAAAATATCTAATCTATACAAGCACATATATCATATATTACTTTAACCAACACATACAACAAATTATTCTAAGTGTAAAAATCAAATACTTTCTCTTCCTCTTCATCCCTAAGAACCGGCCATATCTAAAAACAATAAGGAGATCACAATTTTTTTTCAAGTCAAGTTAATTATCAATCTAGTTACACTCTTAAGTAAGGTTTTGAAATAAAAACCTAGGGTGTTAGGATTAACCTTTGTTCATTTAACCTCATCAAGTAACTAGTAAGCATTTCATACTCATTTTCATCTTTTATATTCATGTTATGTTCATTTTATCATGCTTGAGTAAAACATACAAGTTATATGATGTCTATACCACTTAAATTGTTTATAAGCACTATTAATTTATATTTGTTATCCTATAATTACTCCTTGAAATATATCACTTTTGGTGATGTCTAGGAACCCATGACACCCTAAGAAGGTGTATGGTAGGATTAGAATAGTCGGAGTTGTTTTGAATTGGTTGGAATAAGTTTGGCGAGAAAAACTCATTTCGACAAGTTTAATTAAGGTGCATCCATATTTTGGAATCTGGAATTTTCGATGAGTAGATAAAAATTTTGGCCTATATATTTAGAAAATATACTTTAAAACGAAAACGTGGCCGCTTGAACGGGTTAAACGGAGCTATAACGAAGAAGATATGAATTTTCAAGTTTGACGACGAAAAGTATAAAACCGAAAATTCAGCATGTTACGTCTACTTTGTACGAGTCAAAAATGAGGCTTAGGCGTTATAAAATGTGTCGACTTATCAAAAATATATTAGTATACTTTGATACGAAGCTAAGGACATATAAAATGTAGAAAACGGACTTGTAACGATTAAATTATACACGTTTACACAAAGTTGCCGTAACTTTATTATATAAGAAAAACTAATATATTTCTATTAGACAAACCTTACGGCAACAAGTGACCATGTTGAGGGTCGTTTTTAACAAGGATGTAGTACTTTTTATAACGTGATGTCTTCTAGTAAAAGTAAGTTCGCCTAGCATATTTTCCAAAACGTCCAACCGTTCGTCAAACGGAGTTGTAACGACTAAAATACGGTCACTTAAACTTTGCCGAAAACCACCCTTAAACAATATTTTGGACACAAGTACCATACTTTACCTATATTTTTCTCTATGATTGATTCGTGCTAAACCGTCAAGTTTTCTCACACAAGTCGGCCACTGTGAATGGCCAACCGTAAGAAACTTAAAACAGTTCGGACACAAATGCAATGAAGATCTGGAGAGTATAGTGTTTCCCGGTCGTTATGTCCCAGTGACTATGCGATGAATCACCAAACGGATAGTGATCGAGAGATTTGAATGTAAAAAGGATTGATTATTATAACTACGTAAAAGTAAATAAATTACAGGGCTTAAATGCAAATTAAAGGAAATTAAAAAGATAAAATATATTAAATAAACGCTATCACTATTTGCAAAATGATGTTTTGATTTTTTTTTATAAAACTTAAATTAAAAAACTACGCGACGTACAAATGAAAATATGAAACTTACACAATACTAATCCTAAAAATATGAAAATGACATTTTTACAAACCTAATGATAAAAGAAAATTTTTAGAAAAAGAAAATTATTTTTAAAACTATTTATCTAATTATTATTAATTAAAAACTATTTTTAACTATTTAATAATAGCCTAAAATACAAGAAAATATGAACTAAAGCTATAAAAATAAAATTTTGACTTAGAAAAATCTAAAATATCAAAAGAGAATTTTAAAACTATTTTATATTTTTTGATTATTTTGTATTTTCTATGAATTAAAACTATTTAAAACTACTTAAATTGCTTAAAAATACAAATTTAACTAAGAAAAATCTACAAAAATATTTTTTTTGACTTTTATATTTATCTTAACCTAGGAAAATGAAAAATTATTTTTTGAAGTTTTCCGATTTAATTGCAATAAAAGCTAATTAAAATGACTTAAAAACTGCTTTTAATTAAGGAAAATAGTAAACCGACATAGAAAAATGTGAAAAATTCAAGAAAAGTCTAAAATAATATTTAGAATCTAGGAAAAATATAAAAACAAAGGCTTGTGTGCAAGAAATTGAATCATATGACAAGTGCTTATAAATAAGCACTTATTTTAAGCAAATGACCACCAAAAGCCACCAACTGATCACAGAGGCTATACAATGCTAAAACTACTAAAATGCAACAAGTTTCCACAAGTCTTAACCTCTGATTAACAAGCTCAACAGATTTGAGGTTTTGGCTTATGAGCTAAAAACAGTTTTGAGGTACTAAGTTTGGACTTAAGCACAATCCACCCAATAAGCTAAAAATGAAAACCAAGTGTTGGATCCTAAGCTAGACCTGGGTGACTACTTATAAACAAAAAACAGACCTAGATAAGCTCTTATGAGCCTGCAAGCTCAAGATAAAACATGCACACTCGATTAATCTCGAGCTTGTGCCTGAGGGAAGTAAGAGCCATTTGACAAGCTCATTTGGAGCTTTTAAAAATTGACAAAATTCTACAAAATGATAATAAGCAAGTAGACCAACTGAAGTTTTAAAACCCCAAGTTTCACTTGATAAGACCAATTGAAGCAATCAAAAATCAACTCGGTTTGGCTCAAAATGGCTTTTACACTTTTGACTTTTAAAGCGGTTTTGATATTTTGACTTATTTGAACTTTGAATCCAATTTGAGGACCGATATTGATGTTAAGTGATGAAATGAAGATCACGTAAGTTGTGTCTAAGAATTCTAAACACAAAACAAAGGTTTGATTTTGAAAACTCTAACAAATAAGCAGTTAAGACAGTTGAGGTATGATTTTGACTTAGAGCTTTTGCAGGTGCAATTTTAGGACAGATATGAATGTAAATGAGTTAGACAAGCCTAGAACAACAAGATTCAATCACTGAACAAGCCTCTAATATAATTAAACCAACATATCCAAACACACCTTTATTTTACTGATTTGCAATCAACACTAAGCTAAACACTTAACTAGCTAAAATTAATGATCAAACTGAGCTTAGGTAACTTAAATACAACTAATTAAACAGGTTTGAACAGATTATGATTACAAATACAAGTTGTGCAATGGAACTTGAAAATAAAATTACATAAGGTCCCAGCCACTATGGCTTGAAATCAGTAACCAATGAACCACTAGCCTATTTCCATCAACCCATTAGAATCTAAATCAACCCAAATCCAGCACTGCTACACCATTATCCATTTCCATTTCAAATTTTGGCCCAGTTTGACTTTCTTTGACCAAAACCCAATTTTGCTTGAAACTAAAATTTAAGCTTATAAAAAGCTCTAAGTAGCTTATAAAAGCTTATTAGAACTTAGAACTGAGCTATTTGAAGCTTGAAGGTAGGAGTTGGAAACTAAAATTTGCAACAGTAATACAAAAATATGAAAATAGATAAAACTTTGGAATTGATAATTAAAAGTTGATTATACTGATAATGTAACTTGAGTTTGATACATTTAAACAAAAGATAACAGATTTAAACTTGAACTAACACATTTAAACTAAAAACGACATGAAAGAAATTTTACAAACTAATTACTACCCTCCTCTTTCTTCTCTTGCTTCCTTTTTATACCCAAACTGCTTCTCTCTCATCTCTGAGTGAATCCCACTTGCTTTGATAGCCATTGGATAGCTTGATATCATCTTAGCCGTTTGATTGGTTTTTGGCGCCAAAACATATATAAGCCAGTGGGGGGAGTTGAGATGGTGGGAGGGCAGCATTAATTGCTTTTGTTGTTTGGTGGAGGTGGGGAACAAGGTGTGGTGAGAGTTGGTAGTAGGTTGCCTTGGTTGGGGTGATTAGCGGGGGAGGGGGAAAGGAGGAAAGGGGTGTTGGTTTGACTGGTTTGTTGGGGATTAATATTAAAGGGGAGTCCAAAATGCGAGGGTCCAATTGGTTTGGCAAGGGTCACAATGGGGTTATGACAAGGGTCCAAGGCTTAGGGTTTTTAATAAACAAGGACCTTTTGTGTAAATTCGAAAATACAAGGACCAAGGCTGCCATTTTCACAAAGTTGCTCCAAGGGACCAAAAGTGACAAGCTCCAATAGTACAAGGACCAAACTTGACATTTTCAAATTTCAGGACCATTTTGCCAATTTTAAACTTGAAGGACCAAATTTGTAATTTCTCAAAACTTTTGATATTTTTCACCAAAGGACTAATTTTGACAACTTTTGATTTTAAAAGGACCTTTGGTGATTTTTCTTTGAAATTAAGTGCTCGGGGACTATTTCGTGACTTTTGAAACTTGGGGACCAAAGCGCCAATTATGCAAACTTAGCTCACTTTTCATCCGATTTTAAACATTTGCATCTAAAACATATAAAATGCAATTTTGGAATATTTTAGTATTTTGATGCATTTCGAGCATTTTAAACGTTTTGCAGTTCAGATTTTACAAAAATGATGAGTATTTACACACTCATCAATCCCCACACTAAACTATTGCTAGTCCCTAGCAATCTTTTGAGAAAACTTAATGGATTTGAATCTCTTTACCAAAAGCCATTACTTCGGAGTAGCCAAATGTTTTAGTTCAAGTAAGAACCATGGTACACCAATAACCATGTGATTTTGAGCAAACCACCGACTTCCAACGGATTTGATTTGTCTTTACGAAGCCGTTTATACGGACTAGCCAACTCTTAGATAAATTATCAATATTATCTTTGGTGAGTGATTACCAATTATGGTTTTTCCATCGCTTTTACCACAAGCCATAAACTTGCGGGCTAGCCAACTCTTCACTAATTAAAGATATGGTGGTGAATACCATACAATTTTGGGCAAATTGCAAGCCGTCACGGATTTGAGATATCTTTACCAAGAGCCGTTTGCTCTGGATTAGCCAATCCTTTTGTTTATTAGACAAAGCGGATCGATAATCAATAGTCGAGTAAGTGCGTAACACTTACTCCAAAAATAAAATTTTTTTGGCCAAAACGGGAATTAGGCGGTATAATTACATGATAAAATTCGTGAGAATTCCCCACACTTAGAAATGAATATTGCCTCAATATTCAAAGTACCGCGGTTATGCGAAACAAAGAACGAAAAGGGAATACTCGCCATTATTTGAAAGGATTTTTTTTTTTAATGCTTATATATATACACAACATGTGGGCAACCCCCCACACAAGGGTGGTAGAAAGATAGAAAGAAGTCGAAATATGGGTGAAAACCCATATGGCATGCTCTTGTTTTTGATTCCCGAGTCGCTAGCTTGACTCGATCCCGCATTCATTGGTTCATGGGAAAGTTTGTAGATCCGGACAACCACACGAGGAATGTCCTCTCCAAAATAGTGCTTCAATCGATGACCATTCACTTTAAAGTTTGGACCATCGGGTTGAGATAACTCAATGGTTCCATATGGAAATACTTTAGTGATGGTGAATGGTCCGCACAGTGGATTTTAGTTTTCGAGAAAATCTTCAATCTTGAGTTGAAAAGAAGGACTCGATCACCGACGTTGAAAACGCGGTTTTGATTTTGAGTCATGAATCTTCTTTGTCTTTTCTTTGTAGATCAAAGAGTTCTCGTATGCTTGATCACGGAGTTCATTTAATTCATTCATTTGAACTTTCCGGTGATCACCACCGTCTGAATATCGGTTGGCATGTTTCAAGGCCCAGTATGCCTTGTGCTCAAGCTCAACCGGCAGATGACATGCCTTCCGTACACTAGCTTGTATGGAGTACACCGATGGGTGTTTTATAAAATTGTAAGGAAGGCCCAGAGTGCGTCATCTAGCTTATCCGACCAAGAGGCACGGTTTTAGCCTCTGTCCTCTCTAGAATTCTTTTAATCCTCGGTTGGAAACTTCCACTTGCCCACTTGTTTGGGGTGGTACGCAGAGAGAGGCGGTGAGTTACACCATACTTTTGCATGACTCTATCAAATTGGTCATTGCAGAAATGCGTATCACGATCACCGATTATGGCTCGTGGAGTTCCAAACCTAGCAAAAGAGATTTTAAGAATTTCACAACAACTCGGGCATCGTTGGTAGGTAAAGCTTTAGCTTCAACCCATTTTGACAAATAGTCAACGCCACGAGTATGTATTTGTTACCGCGAGAAGAAGAAATGGCCCCGTAAAGTCAATGCCCGGATGTCAAACATCTCACACACTTGAATGGCGTTTTGCGGCATTTCATTTCTTTATGAGATATTCCGTGACGTTGACAAGCGTCGCTGTGTTTTGAGAAATTCGTGGGCATCTTTGTAAATCGTGGGCCAATAGAATCGGAATCAAACACCTTCTTGGCGGTGTAGTTGGGGCTATGATGTCCCCAGTGGGTCCGAATGGCAAGCCTTGAGAATGTCATTGGCTTCGACCATTCACACATCGCGGATGACTTGATCCGCGCAAATTTTGAACAAGTAGGGTCGTCCCGAGTAATGTTTCACATCTTTAAAGAATTTGTTTTTGTTGGGACGACATCCCTTTCACCATAAAGTTCCCGCATGGTAATTTGCAAAGTCAAGAAACCATGGGGTAGAAGAGTCTCCACGAAAAGAAACCACATTGATTGTTTCGAGAGGAAATGTTTCGTTTATTTCCTTTTCTCGAACACATCTTGGTGAGGGTTTTCTAGGCGGACAGATGATCGTGACCGGTGTTCGGCTCCTTTTTATCACGTATAATGATATCAAATTCTTGTAGGAGGAGAACCCAACGGAGCAATCTCTTTGCATCTTGTTTTGCAAAGAGATATTTGAGAGCCGAGTGATCCGTATACACCACGCATTTGGTCAAGATAAGGTATGGCGAAACTTTTCAAACGCATACACCATGACTAATAATTCTTTTTCTCGTAGTGGTGTAATGGGTTTGAGCTTGATCATAGTTTTACTTGCGTAGTGGATATTTGATGCAAAACCGTCAAGTTTTCTCACTCAAACCGACCACTTGTGAATGGCCGACCGAAGAAACTTAAAACGGTTAAGACACAAACTCAATGAAGATCCGGGAGTATAGTGTTTCCGGTCGTTATGTCCCAACGAGCTATGCAATGGATCACCAAACGATATAGTGATCGAGAGATTTGAACGGAAAAGGATTTGATGATTATAACTACGAAAAAGCCAACATAAATTACAAGGGCTTAAATGCAAATTAAAGAAAATTAAAAGATAAAAATATTAAATAAACGCTATCACTATTTGCAAAATGATGTTTTTGATTTTATGTTTTATAAAACCGAATTTAAAACTACGTAACGCATAAATGAAAATGTGAAACTTACACAATATTAATCCTAAAAATATGAAAATGATATTTTACAATC
Source organism: Chrysanthemum lavandulifolium (assembly GCA_022545495.1). Lineage (NCBI taxonomy): Eukaryota > Viridiplantae > Streptophyta > Magnoliopsida > Asterales > Asteraceae > Chrysanthemum > Chrysanthemum lavandulifolium. The sequence continues at coordinate 166,659,225 of CM040243.1, read as the reverse complement.
CTAATGATAAAAGAAGATTTATAGAAAAAGAAAATTATTTTTATAACTAATTATCTAATTATTATTAATTAAAAACTATTTTTAACTATTTAATAATAACCTAAAATACAATAAAATAGGAAATAAAGCTAGAAAAATAAAATTATGACTTGGAAAATCTAAAATGACAAAAAGAATTTTCAAAACTATTTTTATATTTTTCTCGAATATTTTGTATTTTCTATGAATTAAAACTATTTAAAAGCGATTAAATTACTTAAAAATACAAATTTAACTAAGAAAATCTAGAAAATACTTTTTGGCTTTTATATTTATCTTAACTTAAGAAAATGAAAATTATTTTTTGAAACTTTTCTTAATTTTTGTATTAAATGCTAATTAAAAATGCTTAAAACCGAATTAAATCAAGAAAAATACTAAAATGACTTGAAAAATCTGAAAAATTCAAGATAAACTTAAAATAATATTTAGAATCTAAGAAAATATAAAAACAGGGGTTGTGTGGAGGAAAATGAAATCGATGTGTCAAGTGCTTAAGAATAAGCACTTTAAATAAGCAAATGGAATCCAAAAGCCACCAACTGAATACAAAAGCTATAATATGCTAAAGGAACTCAAAAGCAACAAGTTTCAACTGCTCTAAACCTCTATATTGCAAATTGCTAAGATTTGGCTTATTTGAGCTTTTGCTAAAAAAGCATTTAGGTCCCTACTGCGAGCTTAAAAATAAGCACTAGATAAGTCGTAAACTAGGAAGCAGAAGAAGGTACTTGAAGGAGACCTGGCCAAGTGCTTACAAGCCAAAGACTAGACCTTGATAAGCTCAAATGAGCTTAATGCAAGCCTTACAAAACCGCACAGACACTGCTGTTTCAATGAGATGCTCTGCACAGGCTTTTAATCCCATTTTGACAAGCTCATTTAAGAGCTTATAGAAAATTGACAAAATATACAAAATGGCAACAATAAACTAGACCAGTTGAACTTTTAAAGCCACAAGTTATACTTGATTTGACCCGAAATGAACCCATGAAAATCATCTTAGTTGGGCTCAAACCGAGTTTTGCAAATTTTGACTTTTGAAGGATTTGAAAGGTTTGACTTCTATGAACTTTGCAACCGATTTAGGCTTAGATTGATGTTAATGGATGAAATGAACTTAATGCAAGCAATGTTTATGGAATTTAAACACAAAACAAGATTTTGATTTGCAAAAACTTCAACAGCTAAGTCGCCAAGACATATAAAATGGAATTTTGACTTTGAGGTTTGTAGATACAAAATAATGACAGAATGAGGCAAATAGAACTAACCAAGCATGAAGCAACAAGAGTTAACCACGAACAAGCCCTAAATCACAGTTTTAGCTACAAATCCAAACACACCTTAAACTCTTGATATGCAAGTGAAAACTGAATTAAACACCGAGTTGCTTGATTTCTTGATCAACTAAGTCTAAATACCTTAATTAATACTAAATAAGCAAGTAAGAACTATAATGAAAACACTAGGATCAAATACAATTATGCATTAACTATGAAAATGCAAATAGAAAAGGTCCTATCACATGGATTCCAAATTGAAACACAAGTACTAAATCCTAATCTAATCCATGAACCTAACCCAATATCAACCCAATCCAAGCCAAGCATCACCCTTTTCCATTTCCAAGACCCAATGAACCAAGATTTCACTGCACAGTTGACTTTCTTTGACCATTTCACAAATTTGCTTGAACTGATTCAGCAGGCTTACCAAAGACTATATAGAGCTTGATTAAGCTCAGTTGAATGAAAAAATAAGCTTTTTAAAGTTTGAATATGAGAATATGCAATGGAATTTTGCAACAGTGAACTAAGAAACATGAAACGATATTAAAACCTTGAATTGATACTCAAAAGGCACATTACAATGATAAAACAACTTAGTTTGATACATAGAAACCGAAATTACAACATTTTGACTTAAACTAAAACATTTATAAAAAACGACATTAAAGAAAATTGAAAAACTAACTACCCCTTTCTTCATGCAACTCTTTCTTCTTTATACTCCAAATCCTTTCTCTCTTTCGAGCATATCCCACTTGTCTTAAGAGCCATTGGATGGCTTCAAGAGTTTTAGCCATTGATTTGGTTTTTGGCGGGAAATTGGTATTTTGACAGTTGGGGTTGAGTGAGGGGGAAAGGGTGCATTAAATGCATTTTGTAGTTGTGTGGAGGTGAGGGGACATGGAGGAGTAGGGTGGTTTGGAGTTGGGGATAGGTGTTTGCAGGCTAGATGTTGGGAAAGCAGTGGAAAAAGCGGGTAGGGGTTTGACTTTGTTTGTTTGACCGGCTATTAATATGAAGGGGGGTCCAAAACAAGGGTCCAAATGGGTGGCATGGGTCCAAAATGCTTTATGACAAGGTCAAAAGGTATTAAAGGTTTAATAACACAAGGACCTATTGTGTAATTTCGAAATTCAAAGGACCAAGGTCGCCATTTATGCAAAGTTATTCCAAGGGACTAAAAGTGACAAGTTTCAATAATACAAGGACCAAACTTGACATTTTCAATTTTCAAGGGCCATTTTGCCAATTTTGAAACTTGGAGGACCAAACTTGTAATTTCTCAAAACTTTTGATATTTTTCACCAAAGGACTAATTTTGACAAGTTATGATTTAAAAGGACCTTTGGTGATTTTTCTTTGAAATTAGTACTCGTGGACTATTTCGACAACTTTTGAAACTGGGGACCTAAAGCGCCAATTATGCAAACTTAGCTCATTTTTCATCCGATTTTGAACATTTTGCATCCGAAACATATAAAATGCAATTTTGGAATATTTTCAGATTTTGATGCATTTCGAGCATTTTAAACGTTTTGCGATTCAGATTGACCAAAATGATGAGTATTTACACACTCATCAATCCCCACACTAAACTATTGCTAGTCCCTAGCAATCTTTTGAGAAAAACTTAATGGATTTGAATCTCTTTACCAAAAGCCATTACTCGAGTAGCCAAATGTTTTAGTTCAAGTAAGAACCATGGTACACCGATAACCATGTGATTTTGAGCAAACCACCGACTTCCAACGGATTTGATTTGTCTTTACCGTAAGCCGCTTGCTCGGACTAGCCAACTCTTAGATAAATTATCAATATTATCTTTGGTGAGTCGATTACCAATTATGGTTTTTCCATCGCCTTTACCACAAGCCATAAACTTGCGGGCTAGCCAACTCTTCACTTTTAAGGATATGGTGAATGAATACCATACAATTTTGGGCAAATTGCAAGTCGTCAACGGATTTGAGATATCTTTACCAAGAGCCGTTTGCTCTGGATTAGCCAATCCTTTTGTTTATTAGACAAGGCGGATCGATAACCAAATGAGTAAGTGTAAAACACTTACTCCAAAAAAAAAAAATTTGGCCAAAAACGGGGAATTAAGCGGTATAATTATATGATAAAATTCGTGAGAATTTCCCCACACTTAGAAATGAATATTGCCCTCAATATTCAAAGTACCGCGGTTATGCCGAAACAAAGAACGAAAAGGGAAATACTACGCCATTATTTAGAAAGATATATATATATATTTTTTTTTTTTTTTTTTTTTTAGAAAACTTATATATATAACATGTGGGCAACTCCCCACACTAGGGTGGTACACACGGGTGAAAACCCATGTTAAACTCTGTTTTTGATTACCGAGTCGCTAGCTTGACTCGACCCAATTCATTTGTTCATGGGGAAGTAAAGTGGAAGAGACAATCTCCATCGGACTTTCATTCAAGATGTTTGGACAAACATTTGAAGCACGAGAAAGTTCCACACCGATGAGATATACATAGAACCGCTCAAAAATGATACATGGAAATGTCGGGATCAAAGATAATGTCTTCATTCCCAAGGAGTGAAGAACAGAGAAGTGATGTAATATATGAAGAAAAGAAAGAAAATCATGATAGAAATCATGACTAACTCTTCATCCTCAATAGGAGAATTCATAGTTTCATGAATCTCATCGTTAAGCTCGCTTGATCAAGACATATTATGGGTGTGTCTAGATCAAAGTAGAAATTATCATACTCCGCGGAGATATGATATGAGTGAGTTCATCCGAGAACTCCATGAAGGTGAATGAATCATATTCGAATTGATATGAGTAGGTTCACCGGTGAACTCCTCCAATGTAAATGATTCATAATCGGGAGAGAATTATGAGAATGAAAAGTGGTACCGCCACTAATCTTCTCTCCCATATTATCAAAACAGAGGCTTTCATTTCGGATTAGAATCATCGGAAGAATGTCACTACCCTTAATGGGGGTAGGAGATGAAATTGGTTTCTCTTTGAAAGCCTCGATTTTAGAAATGAGAAGACCGACATTCAATAATGTAAGACGAAGAGCTTCATCTTTGATTTCAGTGTCAAGAACTTCATCATTCTCTCTTCTAAGCTAACAAGCTCGGAAGGTGAATCTTCCACATAAATGATGTCTCCACAAGATAACGAATCATCATCATCGAATCGGAGAACATCTCAACATGATCTTTGGGAAGACAAGAGGGGTAGGGATATCACACAAATGCTCGAGAATTCCCCGTGACTCTCTTGGGATTGGGACAAGGTTCTCAACACTAGACTTTATGAATTCGTCCGATTCCTTTTCGTGAACAGTGTCGAGATGCTCGCCCCCATGTTTAGAGAGTGAGTGGGAGCTCGGGTGTGATAGCGCTTGTTTGAGATGGAATCTCAATCTGCCGGGATATCAACCGATCGAGGGAGTTGAGAAATATTATCTTTAAAAGGATAAAACTCTCCTCGTCATCATCATATAGAGCTGCCTTGAGAAATTGGGAACGCCTTAGAGCCGCATGCTCTAGGACTAATAATTCTTCCCTAGATTTGCGAGCCTCGCTCTTCTCGTTCTTCGCCAACAATTCTCCCATGGTCTTTTCACCACTCACTTGATTCTTAAAGTTACTAATCATATCATCAAGTGTTTTCATTGAGGTTTCAAAATCTTGGGAGATTTCTTGAGATAACGGCTCGTGGAGTTTGAACCGTATGGTCTTTGTGGAGGTTGGAAATTGTCAAACTGTGAAGAGTCATGATTGTTACAAGGAAATGGATTCCTATTTGACAATCGAGTGAAATGGGGACCTCCACAAGACTCACAACAAGAAACTGTTGAGTCAGACAGTGAATTATATGGATATTGGTCATAACCAAAGTTCGAGCATCACCGAAAACTGCTCATAGACAAACGTGTTTCGGATTGACACTCAAATCCTTGGTGAGGACCTCCACAAAATTCACAGCAGTATGTTGATTATATGAAGATAAGTCGGTGTGGTGGGTAATTGGAAAAGTTTGAGGGTCGTTAAATGAGTTCGATTAGGATCATAATCAAATGAATTCCTCGAACCACAAAACAAACAACTCCCGTTATGAATATCATTACCACATTGTACACACGCACACCAACGACATGGTGAACCAAAAGAGGCTCACCACAACCGACACAAGGAATAAACGATTTCATTTGAGAGTTATGAGAAGGAATCGGTTTATTCAAAGAATCAACAAAACCAACATGGTGATCCGAATGACTATCAAGTCTCAAGAACATTTTGAAAAATCGAGAGGTGGGACAAGTGGTGTGCTCGAGAGCTAGCAATTTCCACCACTTCCGTTATGGTCTCCGGTTCTTGAACGGGTTCATCGGGTTGTGGCGGATGGTCGGAAAACTTGGAGAATCATCGAGAGAGTTATCGATAATTTGCACCAATAACAATATTTTCTTGCACCCATCCTTCCACATCGCTTGCATAAACAATCCGGATTCGACAACAGAGTTGATCCTCTTCCATACGGCTTTTGCAGTGGAAACAACGAGGATAATCGAACGTCGCCATGAGAATTAAACATGTAGAGGGTTAAAGAAATAGAATTAAACGGTTTTGAGGTTAAAGAAGAGTAGAATCAAACAGTACGAGGGGTAAGAGAAATAGAATCATACGGATAAGAGGAATGAGAAGAGTATTTTGTATTTTATAAGAAAATATAAATATATGTAGATGGATGGTATGAACAAAGAGTGAATATTCAAATCACTAATCGCTAAACGGAAGATAATCAAGATGACTCCCGGCGTGGCGCCAAAAATTTGATCGATGCAAAACAATCAAGTTTTCTCACTCAAACCGACCACTTGTGAATGGCCAATCGTAAGAAACTTAAAACGGTTAAGACACAAACTCAATGAAGATCCGGGAGTATAGTGTTTCCCGGTCGTTATGTCCCAATGAGCTATGCAATGGATCACCAAACGATATAGTGATCGAGAGATTTGAACGGAAAAGGATATTGATGATTATAACTACAAAAAGTACATAAATTACAAGGGCTTAAATGCAAATTAAAGAAAATTAAAAGATAAAAATATTAAATAAACGCTATCACTATTTTCAAAATGATGTTTTTGATTTTATGTTTTATAAAACGAATTTAAAACTACGTAACGCATAAATGAAAATGTGAAACTTACACAATATTAATCCTAAAAATATGAAATGATATTTTACAATCCTAATGATAAAAGAAAATTTATAGAAAAGAAAATTATTTTTATAACTAATTATCTAATTATTATTAATTAAAAACTATTTTTAACTATTTAATAATAACCTAAAATACAAGAAAATAGGAAATAAAGCTAGAAAAATAAAATTATGACTTGGAAAAATCTAAAATGACAAAAAGAATTTTCAAAACTATTTTGTATTTTTCCGAAAATTTTGTATTTTCTATGAATTAAAACTATTAAAAGCGATTAAATTACTTAAAAATACAAATTTAACTAAGAAAATCTAGAAAAATACTTTTTGGCTTTTTATATTTATCTTAACTTAAGAAAATGAAAAATTATTTTTTGAAACTTTTCTTAATTTTTGTATTAAATGCTAATTAAAAATGCTTAAAACCGAATTAAATCAAGAAAAATACTAAAATGACTTGGAAAAATCTGAAAATTCAAGATAAACTTAAAATAATATTTAGAATCTAAGAAAATATAAAAACAGGGGTTGTGTGGAGGAAAATGAAATCGATGTGTCAAGTGCTTAAGAATAAGCACTTTAAATAAGCAAATGGAATCCAAAAGCCACCAACTGAATACAAAAGCTATAATATGCTAAAGGAACTCAAAAGCAACAAGTTTCAACTGCTCTAAACCTCTATATTGCAAATTGCTAAGATTTGGCTTATTTGAGCTTTGCTAAAAAAGCATTTAGGTCCCTACTTGCAGACTTAAAAATAAGCACTAGATAAGCTGTAAACTAGGAAACAGAAGAAGGTACTTGAAGGAGACCTGGCCAAGTGCTTACAAGCCAAAGACCAGACCTTGATAAGCTCAAATGAGCTTAATGCAAGCCTTACAAAACCTGGACAAGTCCTGTGCAGCTCAATGCTCTGCACAGGGCTTTTAATCCCATTTTGACAAGCTCATTAAGAGCTTAAGAAAAATTGACAAAAATATACAAAAATGGCAACAATAAACTAGAGCAGTTGAACTTTTTAAAGCCACAAGTTATACTTGATTTGACCCAGAAATGAACCCATGAAAAATCATCTTAGTTGGGCTCAAACTGAGTTTTTGCAAATTTTGACTTTTGAAGGATTTGAAAGGTTTGACTTCTATGAACTTTGCAACTGATTTCTGAGGCTTAGATTGATGTTAATGGATGAAATGAACTTAATGCAAGCAATGTTTATGGAATTTAAACACAAAACAAGATTTTGATTTGCAAAACTTCAACAGCTAAGTCGCCAAGACATATGAAATGGAATTTTGACTTTGAGGTTTGTAGATACAAAATAATGACCGCAATGAGGCAAATAGAACTAACCAAGCATGAAGCAACAGAGTTACCACTGAACAAACCTAAATCACAGTTTTAGCTACAATTCCAAACACACCTTAACTAACTGATGCAAGTGAAAATGAATCTAAACACCGAGTTGCTTGATTTCTTGATCAAACTAAGTCTAAATACCTTAAATAATACTAAATAAGCAAGTAAGAACTATAATGAACACAAAATACATTATGCTAAGCATCACTATGAAAATGCACTTACAAAAGGTCCTATGACAATGGATTGCACAAGAAACACAAGTACTACTAACCTAATCTAATCCATACTAACCTACCCTATATCAACCCAAATCCAACCTCGCATCACCCTTATCCATTTCAAGACCCAATGTACCAAGATTTCACCGCACAATTTGACTTTCTTTGACCATTTCACAAATTTGCTTAAAACCGATTCAAAGAAGCTTACCAAAGACTATATAGAGCTTGAATAAGCTTATTTGATGAAAAATAAGCTTTTAAAGTTTGACATGAGAATTTGCAACCGAATTTTGCAACAATGAACTAAGAAACATGAAACGATATTAAAACCTTGAATTGATACTCAAAAGCACATTACAATGATAAAACAACTTAGTTTGATACATAGAAACAAAAATTACAACATTTTGACTTAAACTAAAACATTTATAAAAAAACGACATTAAAGAAAATTAAAAACTAACTACCCCTTTCTTGCTTGCAACTCTTCTCTTTTATACTCCAAATGCTTTCTCTTTCCTTTATGAGCATATCCCACTTGTCTTAAGAGCCATTGGATGGCTTCAAGAGTTTTAGCCATTGATTTGGTTTTGGCGGAAATTGGTATTTTGACTGATTGGGGTTGAGTGAGGGAAAGGGTGCATTAAATGCATTTTGTAGTTGTGTGGGTGAGGGACATGGAGGAGTAAGGTGAGAGTTGGAGGGATGGGTGTTTGCAGGGTGTTGCGGAAAAGCAATGGGAAAAAGGCGGTAGGGTGTTTGTTTGACTTATCTGTTTGACCCGGATTAATATGAAGGGGTCCAAAACAAGGGTCCAATGGGTGGTAGGGTCCAAATGGCTTATGACAAGGTCAAAAGGTATTAAAGGTTTAATAACACAAGGACCTATTTTGTAATTTCGAAATTCAAGGGACCAAAGTCGCCATTTATGCAAAGTTATTCCAAGGGACTAAAAGTGACAAGTTTCAATAATACAAGGACCAAACTTGACATTTTCAATTTTCAAGGGCCAATTTTGCCAATTTTGAAACTGGAGGACCAAACTTGTAATTTCTCAAAACTTTTGATATTTTTCACCAAAGGACTAATTTTGACAAGTTATGATTTAAAAGGACCTTTGGTGATTTTTCTTTGAAATTAGTACTCGTGGACTATTTCGACAATTTTTGAAACTTGGGGACTGAAACCGCCAATTATGCAAACTTAGCTCATTTTTCATCCGATTTTGAACATTTTGCATCCGAAACATATAAAATGCAATTTTGGAATATTTTCAAGATTTTGATGCATTTCGAGCATTTTAAACGTTTTGCGCTCAGATTGACAAAAATGATGAGTATTTACACACTCATCACTCCAAGGACTATCGAGATCGGGTAAATTAAACCGGCATCAAGAAGTTTGAAAACCTCTTGTTTGATAACCTCATGAATCTTAGGATTCACCTTCTCTCGATGTTGATCATTGGTTTGAAGTCATCCTCCATTAAGATTTTGTGAGTACAAAACTCGTGGTTGATACCCTTAATGTCGGAGAGTTTCCAAGCAATTGCTTGCTTGTGTGACTTCAAGACCTTTATGAGAGCGCTTTCTCCTCCTCGTTAAGTCTTTAGCAATTATGACGGGTAATTTATCATCACCTCCAAGAATGCATACTCGAGATGAGGAGGTAGGTCCTTAAGTTCAACCTCTGGAAATTCTTCAAGAGAAGTTTGTACCGATTTGATTTCCTCAATTGTGATCTCTTCGGAGGAGCGAAGGTAATGGATCTTCATTTAACAATTGCTCCGTATAAAGGATATCTCCTCCGAATCATAAACACCATCAATTCCAGCGGAATTGATTCATCACTAGCAAGAAATGTTGAAACAAACAAAGACCTTGATAGATCTTGAGCTCGTGGATCGTTATGTATGCCTATGTAATCACAAGCACAATAAAAGACAATCTCTACTACTAATGTTTATCGAATATAAACACAAGTAACAAATAACTAAGAACTCTTGATCCTCTATGGATCTTTATATTAACTAAAACCGAGTTTTTCCAATCGGTACATAAACCTTTCTAATGTGTTCCTTTTATAGATAAGGAACCCTAAACAATATCGCTAAACCGCTTTCCAAGAAACGATAATCATAAAACTAAATAAGATATACACAATCACTTCCTAATAAAGCTCATGTATATCCACACTAAATAAACTAAATACGGAATAGACACTTCCGTAGAAACAAACTAATCACTATTATACTTCAAGAGAATAAGTCTTCTGCAGTAATCCACTTCACTTCAAGAGAAACACTTCGGCATTAATATCAAGATAATCCGACTTTCACATAATTCCCAACAATCCTCCCTAAACCGGAATTTGACTTGTTAAGTTCCAGCTTGATAGATCATACAAACACTGAGGATTGGACACGAACAACAAAGAATAAAGCAAAGAATCCAAAGAACATCTCTATGATGAAGAAACTCAAACTCCATATCTTTGCAAAGAACAAATGACAAAAGGTACATCAAAACAGATTAGTTTCATACTATTCTCATCACATCCAGTGTGTTAACTCCCGTGAGAGGTGAATCATTGAAAATAAATGGATTTGATGTCTCTTTACCAATAGCCATCACTACCGGAGTAGCCATATGTTTCAGTCAGTAAACTATGGTACACCGATAACCATCCGATTTATGGGCAAACCAAAGAACCATATAAACGGATTTGAAATGTCTTTACCGTAGCCGCTTGCTCAGACTAGTCAATTCTTAGAATTGGTGAATTGAGAACCAAATATGGAATGCCACCGCCTTTACCACAAGCCATATACAAGTGGGCTAGCCAATTCTTGGATTCCAAACAGAATAAACCATGGTGAATTGAAAACCATACAACACTCAAAGAATAAAGCATAGGTGGTTGCATACCCTATGATTTTTAGCAAATCATTACAACTATCAATGATTTGATGTGTCTTTACCAAAGCTGCACTTTGGACTAGCTAACTCTTTGACATACCCAAAGTATATCGTGAGTCAATAACCAAAAAATATACAACAAACCCGCAAGAAAAGTTAGATAAAACCAAAAGCATTTTTTTTTTTTTTTTTTTTTTTTTTTAACTAAGAAAATAAATAAAGAAAACAAATATTACAAAATATTACAATCAAGATGAACCTTTATGTGATAGAAGTTGATTCTTAATCAAACCAACACATTGAGTAGCATGAAGGTCATCATTGCCAACCGGATTAGAGGCACTTCCAACTTGTGTCTCAAAGAATCTTTCCATAAAAGTATCGATAAAGGATAAAGCCTATCCGATAGCATACACAAAATCATCCCACATGTAGTCCGAACTACCCGAACACAAGGCGAGGATAAAATCTCCAACTCTCAATCTCCCATTTATGAGAATTCTTCCAAATAGAATACCCTTTACCATGTGGAGAATCGAATCAAACATAACTCAAGATCACCCAACAAATATAAACCGTAACCGCTTGTTGAATGAAACTTATAATATCGAATGACATGTTCATACAAGATCTTCAAATCATGTCTATTCACCAAATGAAGAATATCCTTTAAGAAGTTAAACTCAAGAACAAGATTATCCAAATTTATAAACAAGTGTTAAGCTTACCAGAATGTCCAATTAACCAAAACCACATGAGTACCTTCAGAAAAGCTTCAATAGATCCAACCTCAATAAATGTAGATTCATCACCTTAAGATCTAAAGTAGTATTTCTTGAAGCATGTTTCTTAGCCAATCTATCCGAACTTCTTGTAACCAAACTCGCTTTCCCGGATCAAGAATGTTATCGTGATCAAGTTGTAGATCGCTTCGAATCGAGAATCACTTAACTCCACACTTGACAACATTTCGTAAGAAACCAAAGAAGATTCAAGAAACACCCATATCGTAAGAAGGAGTAGCATCGAAGGTGTATCGGAAGGAACAATCAAGATACCACCAAGGCAAAACAAGATCAAAATTATCCACAATTTCAACTGCTTTCTCTCTCGTCAGAGGAACATCACCATTGAAGCACTATTTGCCAAATGAGAAGAAGTAGAACCGTAAGAAGAGAACTTCATAACCATATGATATCGTCTAATCAAAGCATCATCGATAAAGTCATGATTTGCTTCATTGTCATACCGTAATTATACATAGCAAAGATTCTTCACAATTCTCCTCATATAATTCCTCTTCCGAGCAACAATCATAGGTTTTCTCTTTGGCTTTATTTCTCTCGATCAATAAGAGCTCTTCTCTCGCAGCAGATTCTTTCTTCCTTTGATTACCAAGTGCCACCATTTTATCCACAAAATCATCATCATTAAAAGATTCTCCTAAGATAAGTTTTGCTAGATCGTGATCAAGCACCTTGAGAAATATAACCATCCCATTGATCATCAAGAATCGAGGAAAGAATGCATCAAGCTCTAATTTCCTTCAGAGACAAATCAAGCATACCGATCTTGAAGAAATTTAGCCACAACACGACTCTTCCGGATATTCTCATAATCAAGAAACAATCCACTGAGCTTGATATTGTTCTTTAGTCACTTTACCGACTTCAAAGAAATCATCAATCACAGGATCCCGCCCTTTCTCGTAAGATGTCTCACAGAACCAATTTCGCAGAACCAATGTGAGCTTCGTAAGAAACAATCAAACCCACATCGAGGAAATAGGTTGAGACAATTCCTCAACGTGTGTAGAAAACTTCGTGAGAAGCATTCAACTTATACATTCTCCCAAAGAAGAAAAACCTCTTCATCATCTCATCAAGGTGAAACATTTGAATGTTCGTATAGATGAAGTTTGACCATCATTAGTAACCTCTTTCACTAAACCATCGAGATGCATCCTCCATATTTAGCTCCTTTGAAGTGTCACAGATACCTTATCCAAAGATTGTCTTCTTCTTTGCTAGTATAGAGAATAGGTTCCTGCTAGACTCCTTTCTTCGTGAAGATTTAGCAATAGAAGAAACATCGATGTAAGTGCCACATCACCAATATATCAAGAGATTCATTAAGATTCTCTTCATCCTCCTCCTCGTAAGAAACCAAACATCTCTTTTACCCTTCCGACTCAAAGAATTCCTCCAAGTGCTCAACTTTAGTCTCCAATTCCACAATCTTCCGACCAAGAATGACTTGGTTTCGTAAGTTCTTTCTTAAGACCACCACCTCACCGTAAGCTTGTTCACCGATCATATAATGAAGTAAGTGAAATAGGATCCTCGAAACATCATGTGATTGCTCATTGAAAATGGAACTTCAAGAGACTGCTCAGAGCAACATTAACCCGATCAACATTAGAACATCCTTCACCAAATTGAGTCCTAACAGACTTGGTGTAGGCAATCTATCAATATCAACCGAACTTCATCAATAGGAACTTAGGAATAAATGTTGGACTAGAACATGGTCTTGGTGAAGGTATAGATGCTTCAAGAACAATGAAGGACCTCATCACCATCTACCGAAAGATTTCCATCAAGAGGATTGGAAGAAGGTAAAACAACATTAAGCTCATTATCGCCTCATTCTCCCGAGGTAACATGGCAACTAACAAAGGAAAATGTGTCCTTCAAATTTAGTCCTCATTGTAGCAAATAACTTAGGAGTCAAAACACTTATGGGATGAAAAGCCCGGGTTTGTGTAGAAACATTCAATATCATCTCAGAAGAACCTAGGGTACATCAAAACTTACCCTTTTCCTAGTTATGTTTTCTACCATATTATCAAAGATATACTTAGAGAAATTATAAGTCAAACCCTTAGATAAGCAAACAATACCACATCCCATTTGTGTTGAAAATCGATCCCATCCTCCGCACTTATTGCTCAAACATCGTAGCAACGTATGAACCAAGAACCTCCACATAGGACAAAGCTTATTTTTCAACCACATATCGTCTCTCGAACTTTGATATCCAATTGCTCTAAGCCCTTCAAGTACCATTGTAGAATCGAATGATAAATTCCATTCTCATCATCCAAGCGAAGTTGTCTTCGATCGCCTCCTCCGTCACCACATATACTTGTCCATCAACACTTGCAACTATCTCAAGATCACCCTCTTTCTCGCCGACGCCCAAAATTGAGTAATCAAAGTTTCATATATAGCATCCGGAGAATGTGTCAATGCATATACAATCTTTGATCTTAGTAAGAAAGAAATCATCGGCCTATAAAGCTCATCTCCTCGAGCGCATCCAAGAAAAGCAACCTTATTATGATCATGTTTGAATTGAAGCGCCATGAGAGTTTTTGAAGATTAGGGTTACGATTTTGCACAAAAGGAAGTGTTTTTAATGAGAGTAATAATCGAATCACTTATTGTGGAGCGAAAATATGCCGTAGAGAATAAATAGAAATTTCCCAATTTCGGTCAAAGTTGACCAAAGATGACGTGGACTTCTACTTTTACTCGGATTTACTTATAACTTCGGTAGAAAATGAAACCATTCTCATCAAGTAGAACAATCAGCAGAAATGTAAGACTTACTCACTAAGCTTCAAGAATATCTTTAACTGCTTCACCCACACGCATTAATTCTCTTACCACTTGAACCCGGCTATAAAACAATCCCAATGCACATTGACTTTTTCATCAAAAATCCCCAAATAATATTTCAAACCCTAATTCCTCCAATACTTCAAAATTAACCATCCTTCAACATGAGTAACAAACCTGAGATCATAGATCTCACAACAACATCCTCATCATCATCCTCATCATCTAGTGAAGATACCAATTCATGGTTTCACTATTTTCCAAAACCATATCCACTACCAAAGAAGTCACCTTTTTCTCCTCATCGAAGATGAAAGTGTTGAGAAACCAAGTGTATCTCGTCAAGATTCGATGAATCCTATAATGAGGGAACATCTTACTCCCAACCCTCAAAGACCTAGGCCTCAACAAAGGCCACGAGCTAAAAATCCACCACTTCCTATGGGAAGAAAGGTGGTGCTTGGTCTCTTTGCATCATGTTTTGGTGCATCATCACATATCGATCGAGGAACGGAAAAGGAAAATGATGTAAGTTGATGTATGATTGAAAGAGTAGATGATGCGCAAATGAAAATCTTTCCTTCTCATCTCTACCACAATCGCCTTCACTTCTTCGCTTTCATCAATCCATCCCTCCATTTTGATCCTTAGCATCCGTTAGAGTTGGTTATGCTTATCACAAAGGCATAGCCATCATTTAGTGCCAAAAGATGTGAGCGATCGTGCATATCCAACAACTATTAGTGTGAAAGATGTGAGCGTCATGCTCATCGTGCTCATCTTTAGATGTTGGAACAGATGATATGTAATAGATTAGGACTATTAGATCATGTAGATGCTTTTGATGTTGCTAGTACTCTGTAATCAGAAGTCAGAACTGCTTCTTGAATGAATGAATGATCTATTTGCTTCTTTACTTCTTTTGATTGAATCATATAACTTCAAGATTTCAACTTCGTGAGGAAACAAATAACACACTTCAAAGACAATGAATTCAAGTGGAAACAAGCTTAAGCTTTCTTGACCATATCTCAACCGATCGGGGACAACCATTCGCAAAACAAACACGTAAACATACACAAACCAACAAAGAAACACACTAAAATTACATTAGCAAAGTTAGAGTTAGTTAAAATCTATCAAATATACAAAATTACATAGCAAAATGCAAAGTTATACACAAATCCTCCCCGAGGCATATGCCTCCCCGAGGTTTATGCCTCCCTTAAACTTTGCGCTAAGGGTTAACATGCCAATATGGACCACAAGGTGTTGAAACCTTGGTCCTTCAAAAGCCTTTGTTAACAACCGCCACATTATCATCAAGATGAATTTTGACCACATTTATCAAATTTTTATCATATGCATCTCTTATAAAGTGGTGCCCGATTTCAATATGTTTTGTTCGATCGTGAAAACTGGATTTTAACAATGCATATGGTACTTTGATTATCAATAAAAATTGTTGTGTTCATGAAATTATACCCATAATCCAACAACCGATTTTGAATCCAAAGAACTCGTCTACAAAGAATTAGCAAGCAACCACATACTCGCTTCAAGAGATGAGGTAGCCACAATAGTTTGTTTCTTGCATTGCCAAGAAATCAATCTCTTTCCAAGGAATTGGCAACCTCAGTGGTGGACCTCCTATCCAGATTAGCACCAAAGATAGTCACTATCACTATAAGCTTCCAACTTAAAAGGAGATTCTTTGGGTACCAAAGACCTAGACAAGGTTGGCCTTTAAGGTACTTAAAGATCTTCTTAACAAGATTGAGATGGGAAGTCATGGAGTAACTTGATGTCGCGAACAAACACTCACAAAGAAAAGTAATATCAGCCCGAAGTCGTTAAATACATCAAAGACCCAATCATAGACCTGCATAAATGAACATTCACAGTGGATCACTTCATTGTTGGTCTTTGTCTTTGAGCTTCATAAGGTGTAGTAGCATCCTTACACCCTCCATACCAAACTTCTTCAAGATGTCCTCACATATTTGTCCCGACCGATAAAGATACCATCGTGTTCTCACGAACTTGAAGACCCAAAAGAAAGTCATTTCTCCCATTGCACTCATCCGAAACTCTCCTTCATAAGCTCCTCAAACTCCCCGCACCAAGCTTCCTTTGTGGATCCAAAGATAATGTCATCCACATACACTTGCACAAGAATAATGTCATGGAATTCTTCTTTAGGAAAAGAGTCTTATCTATTGCACCTCTCTCAGTAACCATGCTTCACAGAAATGTAGAGAGCCTAGCATACCGTGCCTCGGGTGCCCGATGTAGTCCATAGAGAGCTTTGACCACCTTATAAACATGATTAGGATGATCGGATCTTCAAATCCTTTAGGTTGAGTGACATACACCTCCTCTTCAATTTCACCATACAAGAAGGCTCCTTTAACATCCATTTGATAGACCATAAAGCCCATATAGGATGCATAAGCTAAGAAAATCCAGATAGCCTCAACTCTTGCCACGGTGCAAACACTTCATCATAATCTATCCTCCTCTTGTCTATAACCCCGCAACTAACTCGGCTTTGTTTTTAATGACAACACCTCTAGCATCTCTTATTCTTCGTAATCCATTTTGTCCCAATAGCATACTTACCATCGTAGTGGTACCAAAATCCAAACCTCGCCGATTTTGAAACTGCTGCATCTCATCCCGCATTGCTTCAAGCCAACTTGAGTCTTCAAGAGCCCGAGTAACACCGGTTGGTTCCACTTGTGAGAGAAAGCAAGCAAATGTACAATGTTGATAGTCCGTGTGATTGTCTCTCTCACGATTTGAGACATAAGAGATAAAAGCCACCGTCCATATTTTGAACGCGCCACGCACTCTTGTTCTAACAGGGCATGAGG
The DNA here is from genome assembly GCA_022545495.1 of Chrysanthemum lavandulifolium. Lineage (NCBI taxonomy): Eukaryota > Viridiplantae > Streptophyta > Magnoliopsida > Asterales > Asteraceae > Chrysanthemum > Chrysanthemum lavandulifolium. The sequence goes on along the minus strand of CM040243.1, from coordinate 166,641,674 downwards.
ATCACCAATAATATTAGACCGTGGATGAACATTGTTGATCCTTGTAGTAGTGGTGGTGTTGACATCAATGGAAGAATCAAGATTAGTCATATGAGGTTCAAAGTCAAGATCATAGGAAGGTGTGTTGAAGATGCCTCGCAAGATTTTAGGTTGATGATGACCAAGATCCAAGGTTTTGGAAACCTTGTATAAGGTTCACCAAGATCCGCTGACACTTTAGTAGAAATAGGAGTAGTGTCACCATGTCTTTCACCGAATTGGAGAGGTGAGGAGAAACAGAACTACCTTCAAGCAGAATTGAAGTTTCACGAGAGCTTCATTTGTACTATTTTCAACATTCCTCTCAAAGATCTAAATTGGTCGATACTCTTGTTTCTTCACCGCAAGGTCTTCAAGATAATAGAATTCATCTTCACCCACATCAAGATAATCTTTAGAAGTGTCACCTACAAAATTGTTAGGAGAGAAGGAAGGCACTACAATGGGTTGTTCATCATCATCGCACCCACCGCCGAATGAGCTTCCAAAGTTTCGCACTAGTAGTTGGAGATGTTTTAATCAGATTTTGATTAGCCATATGTCTAGCATAACCCAAGTAATCAGTCAAGTAGTCAAGATCAAATGACCAAACATGACCCCGCCTTGAACATTAGGCTTGTCTTCAAGATACCTCGATTCAAAGTCTCCTCAATCTTCTTAGCGATACATTGTAAACCCTCAGATGCCTTACTCGTGAGCGTAATACCCCACAATGTAACCATCATCGCCTTTCTCATCAAATTTGCCCAAGGGATCACCGGTATTCAAAATTGTCACTGCGTACCAAACGGTTTAAGGTAATGAATAATGTGAACTTTCCCAAAAGAAGTTCATATGGTGTTTTAAGGTGTGGTCTAGTAATGGACACTCTATTAAGTACATAACAAGTCGTACTAACAAATTTTCACCAAAACATGGTAGGAAGTTTAGAGTCCGCTAGCATTGATCTTGCAGCTTCTATTAAGGTTCTATTTTTTCTTTCTCGCCACCCCATTTTGTTGAGGGGTTCTTGGAGTGCTATAGTCCCTTTTGATTCCCTTTATCCCGCAGAGTTCTATTAGAATGGCATTTTGAACTCGTACCATTATCACACCTAATTCCTTTCACCTTTTGTTCAACCGATTCTCAATAAGGGTAATGAAGTCTTTAATACTTCGATGTTTCATCTTTGGTCCTTAGAAAGAATACCCAACAAAATTTGCTAAAACCATCGGTGATCACCGACAAAAATATTTATGATCAATGCTTCTCACTTTAGTTGGACCAAACAGATCCATATGAAGCAACCAAGAGGTTCAAATAATGGTTATCACTGAACAGAACACCTTTGTATGAGGCTCAGGTCGCTTTCCTTTGTTGCATGCAACACGCTTATGATCATTGGTGAATACTTTGGGTGAAGACCTTGAACTAGGCCCACTTAGAGAGTCGGTTGATGGTCTTGAAATTGACATGGGCCATCCTTCGTGCCATTTAGTGGACTCATCCACGATGCTTTAGCCACCAAACATGTTAAGTCACTGGTTGGACATTAGTTAAGTTGAATGTATAAAGATTATGACTACGAGGAACCTTCAAGAGAATTGAAGTTTCTTCCGGGAGTTTGAAGTCTTTAGACAAAGACAAGACATTCATCCTCTGTGAAGAGTACTTTGTTCTTAGTGTCACAGATTTGTGAGATCGAAAACAAATTAAAGTGTTGAAGTTCCTTGACATAATAAACATTCTCAAAGTCCAAATTGAGGTGTTTTGATGGTCCCTTTTCCGTAATTCGTCCATCACTTCCTCCAAAGGTTACATTGCCTCCACCTTCAATAGGTATAAAGTTATGCATCATGTCCCCTGCTTTCCGACATACTTCTAGAACAACCACCGCCAACAATTCCAACATCTTTATGCTTAAGGGATGATCCTACAACAACAAAAATATACAGAGAATTAGTACACTATGGAGGCTCAAGTCATTGCCGACTTGAACCCGCCTTGTGGATCATATGAGTTGTGCCATGTAGAAGTATAAGATCCACTATTGTTCTTGGGTTTCCAATGAAACTTAGGTCTCGCTTATTCCAAGAACAACTCACGAGGTCTTGACAAGCAGATCCCAAGACCTCTCCCATCACCATAGGGTTAACATATCTAGGCCAAAACCATTTTAAAATATTCACCGTTGGTTGAACATATGGTTTTCCAAAAGATCTTCTCCAAGGAAAAGAAGTATTATAATTAGCGACTTGTGGAACATAAGGTGGTATATCATTAACATTGGTCCACATTGGTCTAGTTTTCCTAGAATCACCACACCTACTCATTCTTTGCTCATGATAATCACAATCCTTAATTAAATGAGATTTACTTCCACACACAAAACATTTCTTTCAAGAGAAGATTTATTCAAACCAAAAGAAGTATTCTTACAAGCGTAAGTATTCAAACCAAAACCATGAAAAGAATTGTTTTAACAAGATTATTATGCAAAGAATTAAAAGCAAGTCTTCGTGAGGCAACTGCCTTGGAAGTGCATTCCTTGGCAAAGAACTCGACATGCTTATTGGTAGTCTTGGGTGCAAGGGTGAAGACAGGGTGAAGACTTGGGAAGGTCGACTTGGGAAGGTCGACTTGTCATTTGAATCACACTCAGAGACCCTTGCTTGGAGGACTTGTCATCATAACACAAGAGACAAAGTCATTAGTAGAAGTATTAGGTCGTGCAAGTCTTTGACTTTTGCCATACAGATGGTGTGATCCATCAAAGTCATTAAGAGTGGAAAGGTCAATGGGCATATGCTCACCTCTAATTGGTCCACGACAAGCATGTAGGTCACCTTCTTTCACAAAATTAGCTAGGCCTGCCGGTGTAGATCTACGTGTGTCATCCCTAGCTTCTAGGCCTACATATTTCTTAAAACCTAAAGCCACTGTGAGAATTGGGAGCTTGATCGCTATAAATGAGACTAGCCAACTTATTACCATTCATCATCCACTCATTATTCCTAGCAATTTCCTCCTTAAGTTTCTCCTTAAGCTCTAGATTTTCCGACTCTACATCCGCTTCTTAACTTCTCGCACCATTTTAATTCATTTGTAGCACATTCGAGATCTCTTTCTAAAACACCTATTTTCTCACCATAAGCTATTTCATTCTTTTGTAACCAAACCTTTTGTCTTTCTAGTGTTTTAAAGCCTGCTTATAAGCTTCTACTTCCACATAGCATTCATTATATTTTGGTTCCATAATATCATAAGCTTGTTTGAGTTCATTATAACGCCACTACAACCAAACAAACAGCTTTGTACCGAGAGATGCCCATCAAGGCAACTGATCATGCCTATCCTCTCAAGTACACTTGCAATCAACCCAACATTATCGTAACCATCATTATCGACTCCTCATGTAGCTTCCACCACATTGCTATCAAGAGTGACCAACGCAGCTTGATCCCTTTGAAGTTCCTCGCATCCTTCCGACATCGCCGATAAGTAGAGTATCGTACTTCATCACCGCCTTTCCTGCCTTTGCATTCTCTAGAAAAGTGACCTATCGTTGGCATGTGAAGCATTTAACCTTCCTTTATCAAACCTTGCCGGATCACGCCTTTGAATCCAAACCGCCTCGCCACCTTGCGCCAAAGGTCTTGATATCCATGGAAAGCATGGCCACTTGCCACCTCAACTTCATCTCTTCAAACTCAAGTGGGTCCACTTGATCAAAATCCTCATAAGCCGCCTCGCCGAGGATCATAATCAAGAAAGAAAGATCCAAGAACATCTTCCATAATTCCACCGGATCTAGGAAGAGAGCTTGATGAAGGAGCAAGATTAGATGATGATGGATATGGGCTTGGACCATAGCTAGACTTTGGAGTAGAGGCTCCAACAAATGCAGATGACTAGCAGAGAAGATGATCGAAAAGGGCTTCTTACATCATGTTCAAGAGCTTTAAGTTTGTTATATGACTCATCAAAGGTCATCATGTCCAAACCACCTTTAGCTTTTAAAGCTATGCTTACATGTAGCCGTGAAGGAGGTAATGACCTCGTAAACTTAGAGTTACAGATATCATTATCCGCTTAGCTCGTAGTCGATTCAACCGACTTAAGATCTTGTGAAACTTATCATAGCCCTTGTGAATTCCTTCCTCTTCGAGATCCGAAAGTCCCAAACTGTTGTCTTAGCATGGACTTCTTCGCCTTCTAGACTCCTCATTCCCACCGAACTTCGCCTTAATCGCTAACCGATATCTTTGGCATCTTGCATGAAGTGAAAATCACTCAAGTGATCCTCGTGAATAGCTTGCGTAAGAATAGTTCGACCTTTGTTTCTCTCTCGAATCGCCAACAACTCTTCAAATAGCTTTGGGAGGAACATTCATCATATTACCAAGAAGATCCGTGGTAGTCCTCTTCAAACTGCTCCTTCAAAATTACCCGCCATAGATTCCAATCAATGTTGAGATCCGCTTTGCATCTTCATAGCCCAAAGATCATATTCCTCCCTTTAAGGTAAGGAAACTTAGCATTGCTATTAGATAGACTTAGTTGTCGCAGATGGGTGGAGTTTTGGTTGTTGGTGAGTTCAAGACAACATCCGAACCGTGCATGATGTTTTGTTATGGTTGTATGGGTGTTTAGAAAAGCTTGTCCTTAGTATCGTAGAGACTCTCACGAGGCTCGATACCACTTGTTGAAACAAACAAAGACCTTGATAGATCTTGAGCTCGTGGATCGTTATGTATGCCTATGTAATCACAAGCACAATAAAAGACAATCTCTACTACTAATGTTTATCGAATATAAACACAAGTAACAAATAACTAAGAACTTCTTGATCCTCTATGGATCTTTATATTAACTAAAACCGAGTTTTTCCAATCGGTACATAAACCTTTCTAATGTGTTCCTTTTATAGATAAGGAACCCTAAACAATATCGCTAAACCGCTTTCCAAGAAACGATAATCATAAAACTAAATAAGATATACACAATCACTTCCTAATAAAGCTCATGTATATCCACACTAAATAAACTAAATACGGAATAAACACTTCCGTAAACAAACTAATCACTATTATACTTCAAGAGAATAAGTCTTGATGCTTAATCCACTTCACTTCAAGAGAAACACTTCGGCATTAATATCAAGATAATCCGACTTTCACATAATTCCCAACAAAACTGCTAACCAACAACCGATTCATTTCCTCTTGGGATTTCATGAATTGTTTCAACAACTCATCGATGATGGTCCAGTTGGAACAATGGCTTGAGTTTGCACAGAAAATTCCGCCTCTATTGTTTGGATTAGGGCCTTGATTCGAAAATTTTTGATTATTGCCATGAAAATACCCGGTTGAAATTCCCGACTGGTTTCTATTGAAATTTCCTTGGTGTTGGAAATTTTGATTTTGATTTTGAAAACCGTTATTTGGACTAAAATTACCTTGGTTTTGAAAACCTTGGTTTGGTCTATTTTGATTTTGATTACGGTTTTGGTTTTGATTGAAACCGGAGGTCCGAGGGTAGTGGTTAGGGACGGTGGTTGGTCTATAGGAGCACGATATTGGTTGCCTCCTTGATTAGAAACCCGCCCACAAAGATTAGCTTCAAAAGGGTTACCATCGGTGGCCATACAATTGTAGTAAGCATGGGGACCACCACAAGTAACACATACTTCCACTTTCTTAACTTCGGTAGGAGGTGAAGTTTGTGGAAAGAGACTTTCTTTGGTTGGAGAGAACCAAAGCTTGAATAGCTTCAGTGAGTTTGTCAATCTTAGCATCGGTGCTAGATTGACTCACGGCGATGAAGAAGAAGGACCAACACCGACTTGGGAAACAACCGCTTGCTTGCAAAGGCGGACTTTAGACTTGTTTTCAATGATCGCTAAAGCTTCTTTGACAGCTTTGCTTAAGAAATTTCCTCCAATGAGGAATTGAGAGAATCTTGATCTGATTGACTCACCCATTATAGAAAGTATCGAGTTGCATTAACTCGGAGAAACCGTGGTGAGGACATTTTGAAGCAACTCCTTAAAACGATCCCACGATTCATCAAGGATTCATCAAACTTTGAGTGAACTTGATGATTTCATTTTAAGACTCGTGGTTTTGGAAGGTGGATAAAATTCATTCACAATTTCTTCACCGTGTCTTCCCATGTCTCGATTGACCGAGGGGTTGTTTTCAAGCCAAATCCGGCTTGCCCTCAAGAGAAAATGGGAATGTAAGAAGCTTAACAAAGATCGTAGGAACATTCTTGTATTTGATGGTAGATGCAATCTTGTTAAACCATCGAATATGAGCATGAGGATCATCCCGCCAAAACCATAGAATTGACTTGAGGTTACAAGATTCAAGAACCGGTTTTGAGTTCAAAGTTTTCACCACAATGGTCGGAATAACGATAGCATCTCCATACCCGCCGATGGGTGCTCGAGAAGCTCACATAGGCGTTCTTCCGCCATGATAACGGAAGTAGTGAGGCGATCCGGATCTCGATCCGATCGATGGAGCGAGAAGTTCTGGACACGCCTTCTGGAATCTTGACAAGCTCACGAAATGGGCTCACAGATCTAGAAGAGCGAAAAGATACACTAGAGTTAACTCTAAGAGACCTCGAGTTAAGGAGAGGAATGGGAATTATGAAGATATTTTATGAAAATGGGGTAGAAGAATCTTTTGGGTTTTCCGGTTCAAACGAGATATCACAACAAATCCAATTAAAACAAAATCGAGGCAAAACAACGGTGAACTTAAACCAATAATCACAAGATGAATAGCTTCTTTGAAAAGGTACACCAATCACAAGGACACAAAGGCAAGTTTTAAATCTTTGGTCTGGAACTTATTATGGTCGTATTTCAGCTAGGTAGTACAACGCCTTGGTTTGCGGTGGTAATCTTTTATGTTGTTATTATTAAAGAAAACGACAAATCTTTTTGTATTTTTATTTTTAATACATATATAGAAACAATAGGAAAATATTTTTGTGTTTTATACGTTTTTGGATGTTTTTGGGTTTTTGGATTTTTTATAAGAAAATATTTGTATAGATATAGATAGATGGATGGTATGAACAAAGAGTGAGTATTCAAACTACTAATCTACTAAACGGAAGATAATCAACACACTCCCGGCGGTGGCGCAAAAATTTGATTCGTATAAACCGTCAAGTTTTCTCACACAAGCCGCCACTGTGAATGGCCAACCAGTAAGAAACTTAAAACAGTTCGTATACACAAATGCAATGAAGATCTGAGAGTATAGTGTTTCCCGGTCGTTATGTCCCAAATGAGCTATGCGATGAATCACCAAACGGATAGTGATCGAGAGATTTGAATGTAAAAAGGATTGATTATTATAACTACGAGAAAAAGTAAATAAATTACAGGGCTTAAATGCAAATTAAAGGAAATTAAAAGATAAAATATATTAAATAAACGCTATCACTATTTGCAAAATGATGTTTTGATTTTTCTTTTATAAAACTTAAATTAAAAACTACGCCGACGATAAAATGAAAATATGAAACTTACACAATACTAATCCTAAAAATATGAAAATGACATTTTACAAACCTAATGATAAAAGAAAATTTTTAGAAAAGAAAATTATTTTAAAACTATTTATCTAATTATTATTAATTAAAAACTATTTTTAACTATTTAATAATAGCCTAAAATACAAGAAAATATGAACTAAAGCTATAAAATAAAATTTTGACTTAGAAAATCTAAAATATCAAAGAGAATTTTCAAAACTATTTTTATATTTTTCGATTATTTTGTATTTTCTATGAATTAAAACTATTTAAAACTACTTAAATTGCTTAAAAATACAAATTTAACTAAGAAAATCTAGAAAAATATTTTTTGACTTTTATATTTATCTTAACCTAGGAAAAATGAAAAATTATTTTTTTGAAGTTTTTCTGATTTAATTGCAATAAAAGCTAATTAAAATGACTTAAAAACTGTTTTAATTAAGGAAAAATAGTAAACTGACATAGAAAAATGTGAAAAATTCAAGAAAAGTCTAAAATAATATTTAGAATCTAGGAAAAATATAAAAACAGAGGCTTGTGTGCAAGAAATTGGAACTGCTATGACAAGTGCTTATAAATAAGCACTTATTTTAAGCAAATGAGCACCAAAAGCCACCAACTGATCACAGAGGCTATAAAATGCTAAAACTACTAAAATGCAACAAGTTTCCACAAGTCTTAACCTCTGATTAACAAGCTCAACAGATTTGAGGTTTTGGCTTATGAGCTAAAAACAGTTTTGAGGTACTAAGTTTGGACTTAAGCACAATCTACCCAATAAGCTAAAAATGAAAACCAAGTGTTGGATCCTAAGCTAGACCTGGGTGACTACTTATAAACAAAAAATAGACCTAGATAAGCTCTTATGAGCTCTGTGCAAGCATGCACAAAACCTGTGCACACTCAGTTAATACTGAGCTTGTGCACAGGGGAAGTAAGAGCCATTTGACAAGCTCATTTGGAGCTTTTTAAAAAATTGACAAAATTCTACAAAAATGATAATAAGCAAGTAGACCAACTGAAGTTTAAAAACCCCAAGTTTCACTTGATAAGACCCATAATTGAAGCAATCAAAAATCAACTCAGTTTGGCTCAAAATGGCTTTTACACTTTTGACTTTTTAAAGCAATTTTGATATTTTGACTTATTTGAACTTTGAATCCAATTTGAGGACTGATATTGATGTTAAGTGATGAAATGAAGATACCGCAAGCTGTGTCTAAGAATTCTAAACACAAAACAAAGGTTTGATTTTTGAAAACTCTAACAGATAAACAATTAAGACAGTTGAGGTATGATTTTGACTTAGAGCTTTTGCAGGTGCAATTTTAGGACAGATATGAATGTAAATGAGTTAGGCAAGCCTAGAACAACAAGATTCAATCACTGAACAAGCCTCTAATATAATTAAACCAACAGATCCAAACACACCTTTATTTTACTGATTTGCAATCAACACTAAGCTAAACACTTAACTAGCTAAAATTAATGATCAAACTGAGCTTAGGTAACTTAAATACAACTAATTAAACAGGTTTGAACAGATTATGATTACAAATACAAGTTGTGCAATGGAACTTGAAAATAAACTTACATAAGGTCCCAGCCACTATGGCTTGAAATCAGTAACCAATGAACCACTAGCCTATTTCCATCAACCCATTAGAATCTAAATCAACCCAAATCCAGCACTGCTATACCATTATCCATTTCCATTTCAAATTTTGGCCCAGTTTGACTTTCTTTGACCAAAACCCAATTTTGCTTGAAACTAAAATGTAAGCTTATAAAAAGCTCTAAGTAGCTTATAAAAGCTTATTAGAACTTAGAACTGAGCTATTTGAAGCTTGAAGGTAGGAGTTGGAAACTCAAATTTGCAACAGGAATACAAAATATGAAAATAGATAAAACTTTGGAATTGATAATTAAAAGTTGATTATCTTGATAATGTAACTCGAGTTTGATACATTTAAACAAAAGATAATGATTTAAACTTGAACTAACACATTTAAACTAAAAGCGACATGAAAGAAATTTTACAAACTAATTACTACCTCCTCTCTTCTTCTTGCTTCCTTTTTATACCCAAACCGCTTCTCTCATCTCTCGAGTGAATCCCACTGCTTTGATAGCCATTGATAGCTTGATATCATCTTAGCCGCTTGATTGGTTTTGCGCCAAAACATATATAAGCCAAATGGGGAGTTGAGATGGTGGAGGCAAAGATTAATTGCTTTTGTTGTTTGGTGGAGGTGGGGAACAAGGTGTGGTGAGAGTTGGTGGTAGGTTGCCTTGGTTGGGGTGATTAGCAGATGCGGGGGAGGAAAGGAGGAAAGGGGTGTTGGTTTGACCGGGATTAATATTAAAAGGGGAGTCCAAAATGCAGGGGTCCAATTGGTTTGGCAGGGGGTCACAATGGGGTTATGACAAGGGTCCAAGGCTTAGGGTTTTTAATAAACAAGGACCTTTTGTGTAAATTCTGAAAATACAAGGACCAAGGCTGCCATTTTCACAAAGTTGCTCCAAGGGACCAAAAGTGACAAGCTCCAATAGTACAAGGACCAAACTTGACATTTTCAAATTTCCAGGGACCATTTTTGCCAATTTTTAAACTTGAAGGACCAAATTTGTAATTTCTCAAAACTTTTGATATTTTTCACCAAAGGACTAATTTTGACAACTTTTGATTTTAAAAGGACCTTTGGTGATTTTTCTTTGAAATTAAGTGCTCGTGGACTATTTCGACAACTTTTGAAACTTGGGGACCAAACGCCAATTATGCAAACTTAGCTCATTTTTCATCCGATTTTAAACATTTTGCATCCGAAACATATAAAATGCAATTTTGGAATATTTTCGGTATTTTGATGCATTCGAGCATTTTAAACGCTTTGCGCTCGATTTTACCAAAATGATGAGTATTTACACACTCATCAATGATCAAGACCTCTAGGATGAAAACTTAAATGCTAAAACTTTGAGATAATGATACAAGCTTCCCAAAACCGTTGAGTTCGTTTCCTAACACTCGACGTGCACCATTTTACGACTAGCTTTTCAAGGGTACTTAGTCACTTTCATGAAATTTTCAATGACATTATTTTACGACGAAAAGTTATAATTTCATAATAAATCACTAAATGATTATCGTAGGATATCATTTCAACGTAAATACATGTAAAGTAATTTATAAGTGGTAAAGATATCATCCGAATTGCATGCATGACATTACATCATGACTTATTATGTATCATATCATTCATAATAGGTCAAGGTTAGAGATTCACGCTACATTTCAGTGTACTCACTTTTGTCATCGCATCAATTCACCAAGTGAGTTCCATAGCCCCATTTTCAATTGTTTTTATACTACTTTTGGGGGAGATACATGCTCATCAACTTTTATGACATTCATGATTATTTGCAAACTATATGTTTATCTGAACTGAATGTTTAGTCATACGAAGTAACAGTTTTATCATACTTAGAATTTCTATATCATAAATCATTGAGCTAATGGTCTTGGTATATTCATTGAGCTAATGGTCTTGGTATATTCATTGAGCTAATGGTCTTGGTATATTCATTGAGCTAATGGTCTTGGTATATTCATTGAGCTAATGGTCTTGGTATAGTCATGTACTAACGGACTTGGTACAATCATGGTCTAATGGTCTTGGTATAACATTGAACTAATGGTCTTGGTACAATCCTGAACTAATGGTCATGGAACAATTTGAAACCGTATTTAATTATGTGTTATATCAAGTAACTATGGATACATTAAGTTATGCACTATTTTGTGAATTCATTTGACATCATGCGCTGAACATAAACTATACACATTTCGGTGGGTTGTGAACACACAGGTTGCAAGTTTTGTATGGGCGGAACTTGGAACTGAGTGGATTCACAATTCCTTTGCTGCATAAACGATTTTGAAAGACTTTACATTTCAAGTCAAACTCTATGAACTCACTCAACCTTTGTGTTGACACTTTTAGCATGTTTTATCTCAGGTATCTAAGGCATTCACTTCATGGCATGCATGTGGGCTTATCATAGAGTCGCGGTGACGACGCGTCTAACAGGGATTTTATGCACTTTAAAACATCGTTTGACTTGTATCAAACTTATTTCCGCACATGAAAATTTTCATTTGGGACCTATACTTTGTAAAATCTGATTGTTTTATTATATCAAACGATGTTCTTTTCAAACGACACTTTAGGTCGTTCAATATAACTGTGATTGTGATGCTATGACAGTCAATCCCCAAGAATTCCATTCCGCTGCAAAACATGTAATTTGGGGGTGTGACAGCACACTCCACCAATAAGGCGAGAATTATTGAGAAAGCTCCACCAATAAGTCGAGACTTTAGAACGCTCCACCGATATGGCGAGACTTTGCACACTCCACCAATAAGGTGAGAATTATTAAGAACGCTCCCCCAATAAGGCGAGAATTTTAGGTCATAGTACGTACGGTTCAATAAGTTCAAACAAGTCATAAGTTCGTAATTAAGTTCAAGTGTTCCAGTCAAAAGTTCATAATTAAGTTCAAGAGTTTAAGTCGAGTTCAAAAGTTCGAAACAGTCAAAGAGCTCAAAATCAAGTCAAACATGTTCAAAAGATACCAAAAGGGTCCTTTACAAGTTAAAATAATTCAACTATATGCCAAAAGGTTCAAATCAAGTTCAAAGTGTTCATATATATGTTAGAAGGTCCAAATCGATTCAAAAGAGTTCAAATATATATGTCGAAAGGTTCAAATAATAGTGTTCATAACATAGTGATCAATTTAGTTTAGGCATAATCTACTTACTAGCATAAGTAGTGAAACAAGAGTTATTTAAGTTCATATAAGTGTAAAGTAAAAACAAGTAGTTGAGCATGTATCTCCCCCAAAGAGTTTATAAAACAATTGTACGAGTAAAAGTGGGGCTACGAACTCACGATAATCCTTAATAGTTTAGAGTACTAGTGAAAGTATATGAAAATAGTTAAGCATGTATCTCCCCCAAAAGTAATTCAAAACGTATAAAAGTAGGGGCTACGAAACTCACCTTAATAAATGTGATATCCAATATATAACGAATCGATGGATAAGCCGAGAGACCTCTACGCGCAACCTAAAATATGTGTTGTCTTAGGTTCTAAAATAACGATGTGAATATATAAACATGCCTTATATAGTTATTACATCAATTATGCTTGGATACTCAACATTTGTGAAGTCGTGTAAGTGTTTATGTTTTTTATATTTAAGTTTTCCTCTCTAAATCTACCCGTCACTTCTAAACCGTAAATGATCACGACTCGATTTTTATGTCCTCGGAATGGTAATTGATAGTACTAAACAGATTAGTGGGCCCTACTGCCCCAGAAATTATTTAACTAATGTAAAATTACCAATTTACCCTTTGATGTACTAGTTATTTCAATCATCAGCAAACTGTTTCACGGTTTTGGTCATAAGTTGAGTTCTACAACTCTGTTTAACGCACGGCCAGTGACCACGTTCAAGTTAGGGTGTTAGCTACAACTTTTATTCTTTGACCAACTGTTGGTTATATGCAAGTTTTATGAGTTTTACCCGTTTGAAATCTGTTACTCAGGTTTGGACACGTTTAGCCGTTTTGGCTCTAGGTTATTCATCGGGATGAGTTACGGCACGAGCCACCCGGAAAAACGACCACAAGACATATATCTATAATCCTTTGTAATTACTTAACTTTCTGAGTCCATGAATTTTACCCAGAATTTACGTTTACAGTCCCTGTCTGTTTCTGTGTTGCAAATCTAGTCCTTTCAATGGTTTCTAGTGTTTTAATCCATTTATCCAAGCACAATCAAGTATAATAAGCATATAGAACATGTTAGATACATGAAATACTAATATTTACAGAAATCAAAGGTAGATATAGTAGTTTTCTTACAAGCCTTGTGATGAAACAAATCAAGAACTGTTGGAATCACTCCTAAACTATATTTCAAGTGTTAGTGATTCATATGTAATAGTTAGCTTAATATGGCTTTTATGTTTGTAATCAAGGCTAGGCTTATGTAGAAAGCCCATAAGCCTAGGCCAAGCCCAATAAGTAAAAGGATGAGAACTTGGTGTGTTGCCCTAGTTCCCTCCTATAAATACCTCTTGTAAACCTTCTATTGGAGGTTGGTTGTTCAATTCATTTCACTTCATATGCATAACCTTTCTTATTTCAGACGCATAAGTTTTTGTCTTTGTTCAACCGATCCTTTCTCTTCTCTATTTCTTATATTGATGCTTGTGTGACTAATATGGTAACCTAACAGTGGTATCATTCGCCAAATAGTTGGGTGAACATCTTTTGTTTTTGAAGTTAGTTTTGTGGTTTACGCGTAAAAACAGTCTCATACTTAGTCACGCTTAAAAACGTCTTTTTTACACTTTTCAATCCAAGATTCTTGTACTTTCAACGTTTTAAGGTGTTAAAATATCTGTTTTTAGCAAAAAGTTTCAAACTTTACGTGTGGATCATTATTTTTAAGCTTGGTTTTATACGTGGTTTCATTTCTACGCATAAGGTGTGTAGTTGCTTTGGATCATCAAGTTTCACACTTTTGTGTTATTTTGGTGATATTGAAGCTGTTTCATCACAAAAATCTGGTTTAGAAACATCGCTAGCGTAAATCGCTTTTGGTTGCTTTCACGCTTAAGAAAACCCTAATCTTACGTGTAATTCATCCATGGTTTGATCTTGATTAGTGGTTTACTCGGTGTTTTCTTGCTTGGATAAGCCTCGAAACACTTCGACTTTGGATATCCTTTACACCGTGATAGTGTAAAAGATTTTTGGGCAAAACCCTAATCTTACGCATATGCTCAAACTTATGCATAGAAATCATTACGCATAAGATTTTTCTTACGCCTAAGCTCGCCTTACGATAAGCTAATCCTCGCCTATGTTTTCTACGCTTAACTTTCGCCACGATAACTTTAGTGTTTCTCAATTCTTACGCGTAAGCTACTCCTACGCGTAAATATCATTTTTACGCGTACGATTAGTGTTTTTACGCTTAAGTGTTACTTTGCCTATACTTGGTTTCTACGCCTAAGGATACTTCATCAACAAAGTTTCACTCGAATACAAAGATCCATTTAACAACACAAGTTTTTCAACATGTCACAACCACCATACTCTAGCTATTTTCCTTACACTTATAATCAACAATAACAACAACAACTAAGTCCACAAAATCAACAATTTAATCAACAACAACAAATTTGTCAACAACAATTTAATCAACAACATACTCCACAACTAGGAGCAATTCCACCACAAATGGTTCAACCACCACCTAGTCTTCAAGTACAACCTTACATAAACTTCTACAATCAACATCCATCCAGTAATACTATGAAGGAACCAACATGGTTTGGCAAGATGTGTGAAGCCTTAAGTAGCCAACAATCAATTCATGAAGCTGGCTCACTTGATAGACCTCCAATGCTCACTCCCGGAAATTATGATCAATGGGTGATAAGGTTCTTTAGGTTTTGTGATCTAAAGAAGCCACATGGAAAGTTCTTAAAGAAGGTCATTATGGAAGGTCCATTTCGATGCCCACTGTTGTCACACCCAGATCCGGATGCCAATCCACCAAGAGATGTTGTCACCAACATTGCAACTATCTCGAGACCTCACCGATGAACTTCTACACTTTGAAGCCGATGAACTAGCAATGCAATACATCCTTTTAGGATTACCCAATCCAATCCTTCAAGTGTTGATGCTCAAAAGGCGCAAAAGCAATGTGGGAACATATTCATCTTCTTATGGAAGGCACAACACTCAATCGAGAAGACATGGAATCCAAAATCTACTTGGCTTATGAACACTTCATGATTGAACTATGAGAGACATTAGAGTCATATCATCATCGCTTTTCGGATATCATTAATGATTTGGACAAACACAACATCATCATGCCACGAATTGTGTCAACACTAAGTTCCTAAATAGTCTTGGTCCGGAATGGGAGAAGTATTTCATTTTTCTCCGTCAAGCTAAGAATCTTCATCATGCTACATACGGACTGTTGTACGACTATCTGAAGCCTCACCAAAAAGAAGTTGACAAAGAAAGAGCTATCCGTGGACTCCTGGCTTCACAGTCAATTCCTGATAATCAACAATTTGCTTTGTGGGCTCAAACTAGTCTTCTTCCTCAAACAGCTCCTCAACCCGCTCCTCAACCAACTGCAACCATCACACCATATGATCCGTCACAGCAACAACCTCAACAAACTCAATTGGTTCCATACAACAACAACAATGCTCAAGCACTTTATAGTGAAGCTGATGAGGACTCCGATGCTTTCGATGAATTGCAACAAGGATTTGTTATGATTGCTAAAGCCTTCGGCCGGTATACAAACAAATCCAACAATCGCATTCGTTCCTCATCAAACACAAGGAATCAGGCTGTTGTGAACAACGGACGTGTTGAAGTTCAGAATCGTGGTTATGGTCATCAGATGGGAGGTGGTCAAGGGTTTAATGCTATGGGAAGGAACAACATGGGTGCTCGCAACAACAAAGGGCTCAAGTGGTTGAACAGAGAATGCCCGAATGGGGTTAATGGTCTTCGTTGTTATAACTGCAATGAGAAGGGTCATCCGCTAATGCATGCCCTAAGCCGAGAACAAGAGGCGATTCTTATCACAAAGAGGTGTTGCTCTTGGCTCTTAAGGATGAAGTGGTGGAACTCCTACCAACAAGGAATGAGCTTTATGGCGATGCTGATTCGATGATGATATGGAGGACTTGCGGTGCTAATGCGCAGTGATGTTGATGGCACAAATGCAAGCTCTACACATGAGTGATACAGCCCAGTGTATGACATCGATGGCTTGTCTCGTACCGGAACAAAATATACTCATCATCGACCGATATCTCCGCCAATTTCTCCATCCGACAAGGATCGAGTGTTCAACATGAGCCATCCACATCTCATTCGATGATTATCAAATAGATCCCGTAGTTATATTTGACGATCAAGATAACCTTATGGTTAATATTGATAATCAAGTTGACTCCGTGATTATATTTGAGGATCTAAATAATGATCATGTTGAGACTCATGTTGCACAAGATGACCTTTTGTCTAATAGAGAAATTGAGCTCCTGACCTTAATTAAAGACCAACAATCTCGTTTGGTAATGTGCAAGCCATTAAAAGATAAAAATGCACTGTTAATTAGGGATAATGAATGCTTAATTAGACAAATCAACGCTTACAAAACTCAAGAAAAACGTGAACAGGGTTTTGAAAACAACTGAAACATGAACATAAACAAAAACTTAAAGCTCTTACTTTGGAAACTCAAAAAGCCAAGGCTGAGTTGTTAACTTGTCAAAAATAGTTCTCTGAGTACAAACAACATTCCACGAAACGAATAGATAACTATCTTGAAGAAATTTTCGACTTACAAAACAAAATCAAAGAGTTTCGAAATGTTTTTTATAAACATGGTGAGTTAATCACAACTATTCAAAAGTTTACTTTTATACCAAATCCAAATGGATATGGACCAATTCTTGCTGATTACAAACCTAAGTTTTCAAACAGAGCATTCAAACCAAATCCTCAAGTTTACAGTGCAAAACATAGAATTGATGATTCAATTATGACTGTTGTTGAATATAATCGCATGGAGGAATTAGATGCAGATGACGAGAGTCGGTCAAAAATGGAAAATGTCGTTTATAACAAACCATTTAACTATTCAAAACCCGTAACTTTTGTCACACAACAAGTTACTTCTAACAAACCTTTTGTTATCACACCAGTTTATGAACTTCGTCCCCAACACAATGGTGCACGAATTAATGGTCCTTTACCTTCACTTAGTGAAGTTAAAACAAAAGCAAAAAGTTGTTGCGTTATCAAATATTTTGACACTTTCTTATATGACCTCAAAATTTTGGAACGTGAGATTGAATTTCATTCTAAAATAAAAGTTGCACATTTTCAATCGCCAATGGCGCGAGAACAAAGAGATATTCTTGAAAAGAATTTTACCCCATGTCAAAATTTGAAAACTTGCGCACTATATTGGGAAAGGATTTTCACAAGGAACTTGGTCTCATGAAAGCAGTTGAGAAAAGCGAAACATCGATTTCAAATACTAAACGTAAAAAGAAATTGTTGAGAAAAGATGTTGATCGACTCTTGGAAGATGTTATATGTCTTGATATCAATAATCTTGTTTTATTACAATGCTGCATATGAATCGATCATATCTCTACCGATTCTCATTGATTCATTGATATTGTTGAGAATATCGATAACATGCACCGATTGAATCTTTAAAAGTGAAAATGAACGATTGTTAAACGAGCTTTCAAATTCAAAACGTCGTCTTCAATGGTGTCAAAAGGTTGTCAAAATCGTGAACTTGCTTTGCAAAACAAAATCCACGATTGCAATCCAAAACGTTTAATCCTAAAATTGAGCAATCGGATGATCAAAACGTGTCTTTGAAATGTCAAATCTCAAAATATGAACAAGAACTTGCAAAAGTTAAAAAGTGTAGGATCGTGAATATTATGTTGTTAGATGATTCGGGTGGTCTAGGATTGTGATTAAACAAGTAAGCCATTTTAGATAGATGAAGAGAGTTGAGAGGAGGTTTCTTGAAGAGAGTTGCTTAACAAATGAAAGGTTAGATTCAAAGAAGCCACACCCTTCCATGGATGGAAGGGGTATTTATACTTACAAATTACATGACCTCCTATCGGCCTGTGGATCAGGCATACAGTAGGTAAAGACCCGTCCTTCCTCCACGGTGTTGCTCTAAACTAAAATATGCTACAAACGAACTAATTAACTACTACATAATGTAAATAACGACACGTCTACGAGCTAACATATGCTAGACCATAATTGGGGTGACCGACACTTTAACATGGAATTTCCAATTCCTAACAATCTCCCCCTAAGGGAGGTCACCCGATGAAATACATTATGCATCCTAGCATTCTTTCTTTGACATTGTTCTTGAGCTCATAGACTTGAATTCTTCACTTTCGCAATCTTCGTGCTTAAGTAGCGATTCTTCAAAGTCCGCACTGAATTGTACTTTTAGTGGAGGCCTTTAACTGATCCACATATTTGATGATCTTTGAGCTTTCTTTGAGATCATCAGCCATAGTAAATATCTCTGGATCATCCATAGTTGTGTTGCCTTCATGTGATGTTGTGACTTTTGGACCGACATGCTCACACTTTTAAATCATGACATCTTTCCATCGTGAGTAGCGTGAAGCCGTCTTGGTTCGAGTAGCGAAGCCTTCTTGGTTCGAATGAATCGAAACATAGTATGAAATATCGAGCCGAGTTATGTAGATATGCACGGTCATGATTTCTTCAATTAAGTGTGGATGTGTGAGCATGCGGCTTTGGATTGACTCCTCAATTCGATCACCGCAACCATCCAAATGTACATGCAAACAACAGTTAGCAATAAAACACACGAAAGTGTCTTTGATCACTTTCGTTGAATTGAGGTACACGCCCACGGTTCCCGTTGATCAAGACAAGTCTCGCTGTGATTAGGTATAATTCAAGAATCTCCTTGACGTGGTTTCGCTGACTATTCTAGCCGTTCTCAAACCGGAATGTCTCAAAGAAGACACGGAGTGAGTGAACCACAAATTGAGATTTCTTGATTAATAGAAAATGATTTGAAAACAATCGCATCGCTTAAGAGAAATAGTTTTGCAATACGACGAAGGTTTGAAGAAGAAAATCATTTTCAATCATAAATACCGCTTTGATTTTGAAGATAATACACGATCAAGTGCTAGAGAAAAGAGTTTTGAGCACAACGACCGGTTTTTCAAAGGTATCCGTCAATCCTTTTCTCGGACCAAGGTTGATTCACGATTGAATCTCCCCATCGTTTCTATCCGCTTGTCACAAGCTTGATCTTACGAGAAGATCTCACATGTCACCCACCAAGAGCTTGTTTGATGTTGGCTCTAGAAGGATTTCCATCTTCATCGTGAATATTTACATATCACTCGGATGTTCGCAATACCACAAGGATAATGCGAGGACTCTCAATATATTCTTACTTTCCACATTGTGTGAAACAACAAGTCTTCATTAATTTAGTGTCCTAATGAGATATTGTGGATGATCTCTTGGCTCTAGAATCAATTGTGCACATTTGGTTCCTATGCGAGACTAGGAGAGGTATCCTTCTTCAATATCAACAATCTCTAAGAGAAAGTCGATAGATAATGTCGGTTCCCGTGAGAATGAAACACGTCCTTTTAAGAGGAACTTGAGTAGTTTGGGATGTTTAGTGCGGTCGTCCTTTGGGTCCATGACGTCTTGTCTTCAATACCGATGTTACCACCAAGAGTATATGAATTGAACCCGGTTTACGCCCTAAGGTTGAATAAATGGAGGCTATTTCTTTTCACCCTTTTTCACATTCAATTCTTTTTCATTCTTCACCCCTTTGCTTACCGAGACTTCATAACTAGAACTTTGTTGGGTTTATTCCAAGACTAGCTCGTCTCGATCCCGACTCTTCCCATATCTCATTTTTCTCCTTTTTCATCATACCTAAAGACTCTACACTATCTAGTGGATTATCCTCGGTAGATCCTCCGGTTCGGCGGATCGTGGGAACTAATACCTAACCTCACCATCCTTATAACTCCATACATAAAGTAAAATGTTCGGTCTTTTGGTACAGTTCATTCTTCCTTGAAACCAATTGAAAAATCATTTGGAAAAACAATCAAGGTACTTGTGATACGAGATCAAAGCATTTTGTACCTTGATAGTTTTGATCATTTAGAAAACTTCCCCCTCAACATGTGCATATGATTTAGAAATTGTTTAGCACATGGAGGCAAGAGGGCTTTGAAATATTTTCTTTGATCACAGTTTTCATAGAAAAAGCCATTTGATTTTCTTGGTAAATTCTCACCCTCAATATGTGCATAGGATATTTGAAATCATTTTATCACATAGAGGCAAGAGTTCTTTTAAAGTACAACCACGATCACAAAAGCCATTAAGAAACCATTTGCTCCCCCTCAATATGTGCATCGATATACGAAAGAGTTTGGCACATATTAGATAGAACTTGCACTTTGAATCAAAACGATCACCTTTTATCAAATTTCATTATTAAATCACAAATTCTCCCCGATCAAAAATATCAAACCCTTTGAGATTTTGGATCCCAAGTGATTTAATTAGGTTTAGAAAATATGGGAGAAAATGTGGCCTTGTTTAAATACTCATCTGGTTTTTGGATAAATCCTCCTCCTCAACATGTGCATTGTGTATTTGAAATCGTTTGGCACATGGAGGCAGGAGTGCCTATAAAGGACTAAAGCCGATTCCATTAAAACAGATTTGAGATTTAAATCACGATCTCTCCCCCGATCAAAAATTTCAAACCTTTTGAGATTTGTGATCCCAATTGATTTAAATCATTTAAAAGAGTTTGGGAAAAGATGTGGCAAGATTTAATTATGAAAAATGACTGATAAGGATCAATTTAAGACACTAAAGATTGTTAGTGTCAGGTATGATAGTTTTTAAGAGATCTTTAATTAAAATAAAACAATTTCACAATCAGACAAGAACAGAAAAAAATTCATTTTGACAGATCTTTGAGTTTTAAAGAAAATCATACCATGACATAACATTAAATCTTTAGATCACCACATTTTAACGTACAAACCAAAACTTTTATGAAGAAATATTTTTTGAAAATATTATATTTTAAATCACTCTCCCCCTCAATCGATGACCGAAGTCAATAATTGAGTGACATAGGTTTTGAAAAAAAAGAAGTCCGGTGATTTTCAAAATTTAGTCCAATTTATTTTCAAAACTATATTTTCCATTTTCAAAACAATTTAATCAAATTATTTTAAAAAAAATGGTATCATCACTATTATCCCTGCACAAAAGATACGTTAGGTGGTTGAGAAGCTTTTGTTGTTGTTGCTGTAGGGTTTGGAAGAAAAACCGTCTGCAGATGCAGTGAGACTTCTTACGTTGCATTTTAATGCCAACTGAGGTCAAATTAAGCTCCGTTTCTTCAATCATTTAGAAGAAAACCATCTGCTGATGGAGTGAGACCTCTTATGTTGCATTTATTCCAACTCTCCAAGGAAGTCCAATTAAGCTCCGTTTCTTCATTAGTCAACCCAAGATATAGTTACCCTTTCCTTTCGGCATCCAATCATCTTCAATTGTGGGATCCGAATCGAACATTCTTATAACCAATATACCGCATACGTTAGTGAACACACATGAGATATATGGTGGTCGACATCACCCAAACAAAGAATCGACTAATAAAAGTCAATGCAACATATCAATCGATCATTTACATGTATGGGAATAATGTGTTCATCAAACTCTAATCATCTAATCCTAGCAATCATATCCTAGGCACCTAGTCCTTCAACATAGGTTAACATCATTTTTAATTAAGCATATTAGGATAATTAAGAAAGCTCGTTAGAAGATATAGATTTGAAAACATTCTCCTCCTCAACCAATAACTCATTTTATAAAAGATTTTAAAAGTGCTGAAGTCATTGATTGAGTTTCCAAATTTTATAAAAACTATGAATCTGATTGTTTTTAAGCAACTCATTTTCCACCATTTTTAGAAAACAACAAATATTTTTCTGAAGAATTTAAGACGGAAAAACATTTGTGTAGGAACAACAGTCCTTCGACATACTCTTCTCAATTTATTTTAGGATAAGTGCACGAAATATTTTGGAAAAAGTTCAAGTGCAGCACTTTCCTTTCTTTAAAAGAGCGGGTTGCTATTAGAAATAATAGCAAACCATAGTTTAAGCCCAAGTTTGATCTGAAATAATCAGTAAGCCATTTTTGAGACATGTTTAAAAGAAATATTTACACCTCCTGCTCGAACTTCATCTAAAGTCTCGTGCCATTATTGAATGAAATTTCTAAGACCGTAGATGTTATCGATACTAGAAGACATGTCTTGAGAAAACAATATTTTTGGAATTTTTCAAATTTTCTGATTTTTATGGGTTTTTGTTGGTTTTATATTTTTCTATTTTCTTTTTCTTGGTTTTATAATTTTCTATTTGGTTTTCTGATAGTATATACAAAGATAGAGAAGATGATATAGTTAAAGAAGATGATGATACGAGTACCGAGATAAGGATATCGAAAAGACGTCGTAGAAGATAGAAGTCATCAACTCTTAAACATTCACCACCAAAGCTTCCAGGCTCTTGAATCAAGAAAGAAATTGAACCATCCGAAAGTGAGACTTTGGCGACTTCCCCAAACCAAAAATCCTTTAGAAAGCAGATTCAAAGCTCTATTTCAAGCTTGCCTTAGCCAGTGTGCACAGAAGCACACCATTATCATAAATCCACCGCTCCTTTCAAGAATAATCACCGTGATTCTTCGCTCGAGGTTATATCATCAACAAGAACATCAACGTATCATCCCACACATAAATAACTCTTCTCAAATTTCATTACCACTTTCAAGTCCGACGCAATCCATTCCAACGGTGTGAAGAGACCACTTCCCGAGTAGTTGAATTGATGCGATCGATCTCTTTGTATAATGCTCAAGAACTCTCCACGAATACACATCATGAGGGTAATGAAGAACACCTCCCTATGTTCACATCTTCCGTCCCATCCGAATGTGTATGAAGCTCAAGAATCAAGTACACCAATATCCAAGAACTCTCCGAATACACATCATGAGGGTAATGAAGAACACCTCCCTATGTTCACATCTTTCGCCCCGATGAATGTGTATGAAGCTCAAGAATCCGAAGTACACACATTCCCAACGAGAGAATAACTGATAACACCTCCCTCATGTTACACATTTATCTTCCCTGAATATGTCGTACTTTTGTACCTCATTTATCTTCAGAAACTTTCACTAACATCACTTCCTCCACGTCGTTGGAATAATAACACTAAAAGCCTTGATGAGTAAAACCTTGAGTTTCTTTGCGGTTATGACATTTGTTTTCCCGGGATATCTTGAATCACTTAGAAGTATTAAGCTCATCAAGTTTACTCGCCATGAGTCAAACCTTGAGTTTCTCTGCGGTAATAACATTTGTCTTCCCGGGATATCTTCAGTTACTTAGAAGTATTAAGTTCATCAAGTTTACTCACGTTTAGATACGTGTCTCCTTCCCCCTTGCTAGTTTTGACACTTCAGAATCAGCAACATATTATAAGCCCAAATACTAGAAATCTGATGAGAAGAACTGTTGGGTCTATTATAGATTTGATGATACAAAACAAGAAGAATGAAACATGAAGGACTAAAAGTGACAAGAAGGGAAACTACAAAAAGATGGAGGATTTGGAAGATTCTAGAAGATATGCTTAAAAGAATTTTAGTTTCCTAATTGTATTATGATTCCTCTTGTAAACCCTAGATGTCTCTAGTATATAAAGAGACATAGGGTCATTAGTTTTAGAGTACATACAAGATGTAGACGTCTAAAGAGGTGTGTGTGTGGGAACCTAGGCGTAGGGACTTGGGAAAACGCCTAGGGTTTAGTTAGTTAGTGTTAGATCAAGTCTTTAATCTTTATTATAGTTAGTTAGTTTATGATAATAAAAAACCTTGTTCATAATAATGTTGATTCTATGTTTGAATATTCCGCTTTCATTATTATGTGTTCCTAGATATAATATTAGACCTCGTCTAAGAGCTTACAACGATCTTCACAAGTGGTATCAGAGCCTGGGGCTCATGATATCTAGGATTTCAAGGTTTTATGTCGTTAAATTGGTGCAGATTCGAAAAAGTCGACAGAAGCAGTTCATGAAAACATTATTGTGTTCACATGGACGATGGCAACATATGGCTATTCTTAAATTGTATTTCGTTGAAGATTGTAGATCATGTTTGTCGTTTATTGTTTATGATTCATACGTGGGTCGGTGTTTTTAATTGGGTATATGTCATGAAATCACGTGGGTCGGTGTTTTTAATATTGGATATATTCTTGCATGTATTAAATCGAAGATTGTGGATCCGATTTGTCGTGTACTGCATGTTTCTTGTGTGAAATTGGAGTTGTCGATTCCTTGTACTAATTCAAGATGTGGAGTTAGTTCTGGTTTGTAATTTTGATTATTAATATTCGGACGGATGTGAGGTTGCTGTTGGTCAGACGATACTATGTGGGTCATGTCACGTACGTGGCTGACATATTTAATATGTACTGGTCTCGTATAAAGCTTGATTGGTCAATATTATTAATGATAATGACAGTTAGCTTCTGATGGGACCTACGAGTTTTGTGTTCTTGTTTTGATTGGATTCACGTTTTGATGCTTGGACGAAAGTACTGATTTATTGAAAGTACTGCTGTGTATTTTCAAAGTACTGCTGTGCGTTATTGGTCCCCTACAAGCAAAGTACTGCTTGGACACGAAAGTACTGCTTGGAATTCGAAAGTACTGCTCATTAGGATGAAAGTACTGCTACTCATGTTTTTAAAGCACTGCTCGAAAGTACTGCTGATTATTGAAAGTACTGTTGTTCTCAAAGTACTGCTCAAGGATTTTGCATAATTTATTTGGATTGGCAGTATAATGGTTTATTATGAGGAGGTTTCAAAGTACTGTTATATTGAAAGTACTGCTTCTCATATGGTTTTCGATTTAAGGGGAAGTCGAGCATAATTATTGTTATGGTTTTTGGACGACACACACGCAGGTTATTGTTCACACGCACAAGGAGTTTGGTTATTTGTTCTTAAAGGATTCAAAAAGGCTCGTATTTGATTCTTATGGATTAATTGATTACGAAGAAGGTTGAATATCATTTATTTAATGTTGTAGTTGAGTTTCACAGGTTTGTGTGCTTATCATATAGCTTGATGAATCTAGCAATGTGTGATTTTTCTTATGATGCTCTATGCACACATTGGCTATCACTTAAAGGAGTTACATTGTAGTGCTCGATGTCTCATACTAGTTGAGGATTCTTGTCAAGGGATTGCGGTCTACTTATATTTTGTGTTTCGTATAAGTATGGAGTTCCGTGGATAGTACAAGATTTAAGACACAAGTTTGGGAAATTCTACTTCTTCATCAAATTCGTTATACTCGGTTTTCTTCACAAGTAATCATTACATAAAGCCTACAGATTTTGAAGAACCATTGATCTACATGCATCACTCAAGGGGAAGTGATTGATTTTTACTATTGTTGATCCTTATTACTATTGCTAGTTGGAGTTTTCTACTGTTTTGGATCCATTTTTCTTATGGTGCGTAATGGTGGGCGATTAGAAGCGTTGGAAGTCTTAGATTGGAAGTATGATATTGGTTCGTGGTGGTCAAGATCAAGTTTGCATATGTTCTCTATTTGTTGATAACAAAAAGGGGAAGAGATGTTTGAGTGACATGTTCAAGTCAAGGGAAGATTGTTTCATTTATGGTGAGATTTAATTATCTCAACTTCGCTACTCGCCTAGGGAAGTTCCTACAAGAATCGTGTTTGTTTTGTCATCATCAAATAGGGAAGATTGTTGGGTCTATTATAGATTTGATGATACAAAACAAGAAGAATGAAACATGAAGGACTAAAAGTGACAAGAAGGAAACTACAAAAGATGGAGGATTTGGAAGATTCTAGAAGATATGCTTAAAAGAATATTTAGTTTCCTAATTGTATTATGATTCTCTTGTAAACCCTAGATGTCTCTAGTATATAAAGAGATATAGGGTCATTAGTTTTAGAGTACGTACAAGATGTAGACGTCTAAAGAGGTGTGTGTGGGAACCTAGGCGTAGGGACTTGGGAAAACGCCTAGGGTTTAGTTAGTTAGTGTTAGATCAAGTCTTTGATCTTTATTATAGTTAGTTAGTTTATGATAATAAAAAACCTTGTTCATAATAATGTTGATTCTATGTTTGAATATTCCGCTTTCATTATTATGTGTTCTTAGATATAATATTAGACCTTGTCTAAGAGCTTACAACGATCTTCACAAGTAGATGTTTGAGTGACATGTTCAAGTCAAGGGAAGATTGTTTCATTTATGGTGAGATTTAATTATCTCAACTTCGCTACTGCCTAGGAAGTTCAGACAAGAATCGTGTTTGTTTTGTCATCATCAAATAGGGGAAGATTGTTGGGTCTATTATAGATTTG
Organism: Chrysanthemum lavandulifolium; assembly: GCA_022545495.1. Classification (NCBI taxonomy): domain Eukaryota; kingdom Viridiplantae; phylum Streptophyta; class Magnoliopsida; order Asterales; family Asteraceae; genus Chrysanthemum; species Chrysanthemum lavandulifolium. Next base: position 166,614,869 of record CM040243.1, on the reverse strand, counting down.
ATGATACAAAACGGAAGAATGAAACATGATGGACTAAAAGTGACCGAAGGAAACTACAAAAGATGGAGGATTTGGAAGATTCTAGAAGATATGCTTAAAAGAATATTTAGTTTCCTAATTGTATTATGATTCTCTTGTAACCCTAGATGTCTCTAGTATATAAAGAGACATAGGGTCATTAGTTTTAGAGTACGTACAAGATGTAGACGTCTAAAGAGGTGTGTGTGGGAACCTAGGCGTAGGGACTTGGGAAAGCCTAGGGTTTAGTTAGTTAGTGTTAGATCAAGTCTTTGATCTTTATTATAGTTAGTTAGTTTATGATAATAAAAACCTTGTTCATAATAATGTTGATTCTATGTTTTAATATTCCGCTTTCATTATTATGTGTTCCTAGATATAATGTTAGACCTCTAGAGCTTAGAGTAGATGTTTGAGTGACATGTTCAACAAGGGAAGATTGTTTCATTTATGGTGAGATTTAATTATCTCAAGGCTACTTCGACTTGGGAAAAATTATCTCATCTTCACAAGTAGATGTTTGAGTGACATGTTCAAGTCAAGGGAAGATTGTTTCATTTATGGTGAGATTTAATTATCTCAACTTCGCTTGCCTAGGGAAGTTCGTATAAGAATCGTGTTTGTTTTGTCATCATCAAATAGGGAAGATTGTTGGGTCTATTATAGATTTGATGATACAAAACAAGAAGAATGAAACATGAAGGACTAAAAGTGACAAGAGAGGAAACTACAAAAGATGGAGGATTTGGAAGATTCTAGAAGATATGCTTAAAAGAATATTTAGTTTCCTAATTGTATTATGATTCCTCTTAAACCCTAGATGTCTCTAGTATATAAAGAGACATAGGGTCATTAGTTTTAGAGTACGTACAAGATGTAAAGAGACGTCTAAAGAGGTGTGTGTGTGGGGAGTAGGGACTTGGGAAAACGCTACAGGGTTTAGTTAGTTAGTGTTAGATCAAGTCTTTGATCTTTATTATAGTTAGTTAGTTTATGATAATAAAAACCTTGTTCATAATAATGTTGATTCTATGTTTGAATATTTCGCTTTCATTATTATGTGTTCCTAGATATAATATTAAACCTCGTCTAAGAGCTTACAACGATCTTCACAAGTAGATGTTTGAGTGACATGTTCAAGTCAAGGGAAGATTGTTTCATTTATGGTGAGATTTAATTATCTCAACTTACTACTTCGTCTAGGGAAGTTCGTACAAGAATCGTGTTTGTTTTGTCATCATCAAATAGGGGAAGATTGTTGGGTCTATTATAGATTTGATGATACAAAACAAGAAGAATGAAACATGAAGGACTAAAAGTGACAAGAAGGGAAACTACAAAAAGATGGAGGATTTGGAAGATTCTAGAAGATATGCTTAAAAGAATATTTAGTTTCCTAATTGTATTATGATTCCTCTTGTAAACCCTAGATGTCTCTAGTATATAAAGAGACATAGGGTCATTAGTTTTAGAGTACGTACAAGATGTAGACGTCTAAAGAGGTGTGTGTGTGGGAACCTAGGCGTAGGGACTTGGGAAAAGCTACAGGGTTTAGTTAGTTAGTGTTAGATCAAGTCTTTGATCTTTATTATAGTTAGTTAGTTTATGATAATAAAAAACCTTGTTCATAATAATGTTGATTCTATGTTTGAATATTTCGCTTTCATTATTATGTGTTCCTAGATATAATATTAAACCTCGTCTAAGAGCTTACAACGATCTTAACAAGTGGTATCAGAGCTTGTGTGGAAACTCTGACTAAGAAGAAACCCTAAAACCTACAATAAAACCTAAAGATGTCGACTGATTCTGTTCCTCCACCTTCCATCACCTCAATGAGGATTCCTGTAATCAAGAAGGGCGAATATGACTTATGGTGTATGAAGATGAGGCAAGACATTGCCATTACGAGACCATGCTCTATGGAATGTTATTGTCAATGGCAATGAAGTAGTTCAGATCCTATAGATGTTCTGGACAACCTAAAGCACCCAAACCGGTCTTACAAAGAAGAACCTTAAGGAATCAAGAGAAGGCTCTAAATATTCTCTTGTGCGCCATTCGAGATGGTCATCTTCTCAAGTTTCATGATGCTAAAGATGCTAAGCGACTCTGGCCGCTCTCAAGACCAGATTGGAGGGAATGAAGCTTCAAGAAGATGCATGTAAATCAAACAAGCTGCTTGAAACTTTCTCTGTGGGTGAAAGAGAGTCTTGATGCTGCATATGATAGGTTTCAAAATCTCCTCAACATGTTGGAGTTATACCGGAAGAAGTTTCGAGTTGAAGATGCTAATCAAGTTTCTAAGAGTTTGCAATCCACATGGCATGTGATTGCTACTATGATCGAGGACAACCGAGGCTTAGATGTTATGGACTTTGATGATCTCTACAATCATCTGAAGGTATATGAGCATGAGATGAATGGTCGAACAAGTTCTAAGTCACACAATATTGCTTTTCTATCATCTCGAAAGAGGCGATTTCCACCAAAAGTATCGCTTCTCCAACTCAAAATCTTGTACCTCAAAATCTTGTCTGCGTATCTGCTCCCACCTATGCTCAAAGAAAACCCACCACCTACTCCTATGCATTCGGATGAAGTTGTGTGTTATTTCTTTGCACAACAAGCTTCTTTACACGTCGTTTATGAAGAAGATCTCTCCAGTTGATGAGGATGCTTTAGAAGAGATTGATATCGGTGGCAAGTTGCTTTGATCCTGCAAGGATCAAAGTATATGAAGAAAACAGAAAGAGCATTGACTTCAAACATAAGCAGGGAATCACTTTTGACAAATCAAAATTGAATGCTTCAATTGTCAAAAATGGACACTTTGCAAGGGTGTAGGTTTGCTAAATATCAAGCAAACAGGATGGTCGAAAAACCAAAGCTGGAGCTAAAAGAAACCCCATTCTTTGAAACAAAGGCTTTGGTTGCTCAAGAGAATTTGTCGAAGTTGGTAGGTGAAGAGTTTGATGATGAACGATGACTTATTGTATGGTAGCGAAGGAAGAAGCGATTGAAGATTCGGTAGAAGATTTGAATTTGGAGCACTTTTTGATGAGGAAGTTGATCATGATGCTTTGGAATCTGGAGATGGGTTTGGAGGATTCGACTGGAGCTTGGAGTGTGAAGATGATCCTGTTCTACTTGCAATGGTAGCTACTTCACCAAGTTCAACCCCTATCTCTGAGGTATGCTCAAATTGTCATGATTTCTATAAAACACTGCTAAATAATTATGTGTTTGAAAGAGATAATTGTGTTAAGGCTAGGTCTGAGGTAGCAGGTTATCAAATAACCTTAGAGTCAATGGAAGCCAAAATTATAACACATGAAAATAATGAAATGGCTTGGGCTGGAAAATATGAACAACAGATTACCAGTTAAAACTTAGTGAATGGAAACTAAACTATAAAATTGTCAAATTGAGAAACTCACTAAGGAAAGAGATGATTTGTTAGAAAAGTTTGATGCCTGGAAAGAATGCAGTGCATGCATGTTACTTATGTTCAAAAACAGAGAAGAGCATACATTAGAACCGACTTAGGTTTTGGTATGGACTTTGATAACATAGAAGAAAACACATCTAGTGATAAGGATGAAGGTGATTTTGAGGATATTACCACTAGTGATGATGAACTCATTAATTATGTAGACACGAGATAGTAATGAGGGTTCAATTAGTGAATCACCTCCCGAGTATAAGAAAGCGAGAGAGGTTATCATGTTGTTCCACATCTAGTTGGTAGTCATCAACCCATAAGACCCGATGTTTCACGTTTTGGTGTAGAGGTCTAGAGTTTAGGAAGAAGCTTATTGGTCAATCTAGGTGAAACCCCAAAAGAATCTATTGAAACAAATTTTCAAAGTCAGCGGTACCTTCTACTCAAATCTTTGCTACACAAGCAGATATCTTGGAAAACCTTTTCAAAACAGTCTTGCTAAACCTTTTGGGATAATTTTGGTCAAAACAAATTTAATCATTCACTTAGAAGGCATAATAGTTTTGGTCATAGACATAGAAGAAGTCATATTGGGAGTATGGGTGAAAAGCGTGTTTTGTGTGTTTTAGTCCTAATCATTTAATCAAGGATTGTGAGCGTCATTCGAATACCTTAGGAAATTTTCAAAGAATAGGACTGCTAACGAGAAACCTAGAGAGAACAAACCGCTTTGGAATAATTCTAATAGGGTCAATCACAGAATTTCTCACCGGATCATAGGTACCCGCCACTAGAAGACCTTTTTCTAAACCATCGCACTTCACAGCGGTACCTTATCACAGTCTTGCTCGGACAAACCAAGGTACTGCGAAAACCACACGGCACGAAATCCTAGGAGATCTCACTACTATCAACCTAGAAGGTACTACAATTCACATAGGGGATCTAGATCACAGAACCAAGTGTTAAAACTGAATGGGTTAAGAGAGAAAGCATCACGAGGGACAAGCGTACTTTCAACAAAAAGTGAATCGATGTTTTCATAATACAAGAAAAAGAGAATGATTTTGCAAAAGAAAGTTCGTTGAAAATCCGAAAGTTTTGAAATTCCACATGCTAAAAATCAAAAGATAATCTTGGATCATGTTTGGAAAAACAATGGAAATTACATACTCAAAGAATTTGAGTTTGTAACTCCACAAGGGAACACAAGTCAAGAATGGCTTGGGTTCCTAAAAAAACTAACTTTCTAAATCTGCATGCGAGGCAACCTAGAAGAGGAGCTTAAAGATCATCGATTGTAGATAGTGGTTGCTCTCGGAAGTATGACAGGAGACAAGGCTATTCTGCCGATTTTAGATCTTTAGTGGAGGAAGAGTTGCATTTGGGAATGATCCCAATGGAGGAATGATTCGGAAAGGAACTATCAAAGCGGGCGTATAGATTTTGAGAATGTTAGATATGTGAAGGAGTCAAGTTCAACTTATTGTCGCTTTCAAATCTGTGACAAAAGCATCCTGTGTTATTCATCGACACGAATGTCTCATCCTTTCTTACGAGTTCGAGCACATTGATGATAATTTGGTAGTACTGAGTACCAAGAACCAATGATGTGTATAGTCGGACATGAAGAGTCTTAACTCTTATGGAAGAGCCACTGTCTAGTGGCAAAAGCAACAATGAAGAAGCATCAATGGCATAGAAGATTGGGCCATGTAAATTTCAAGAATATCAACAAACGGTCAAAGGCAATTTAGTTAGAGGTCTACCTTCAAAGACTTACAAGAATGAACATTCCAGTTTGGCGTGTAAGAAGGAAAACAACACAAAGCTTCATGCAAGAAGCTTGAGGAGAGGACAATTAGAGAACCTTTGGAGTTATTACATATGGATCACATTTGGTCTGTCTCTATGGCAAGTTTAAACAAGAAAAACATTAATAATAGCTTTGGAAAACCAATTGAGACTCAAGGTCGGATGTATTAGATGTGACAATGGGCCGAATTCAAGAATAAACTTATGGATGAATTTTGTGCTTGACAAAGGAATCAAGAGGGAGTTCAAGATGTGCAAGAACACCACGGCAGTAATGGTGTTGCGAGAGGAAGAATAGGACTTTGATTGAAGCAGATCGAACTATGCTTGCAGACTCACAACTACCTATTCATTATGGGTGAAGTCATAAGTCTTGCTTGTTATGTACTCAACAGAGTATCGGTTACAAAACCACATATGAAGACACCTTATGAGTTCTTGATGGGTAACAAACCCAACATTCGCTTTATGAAGCCTTTTGGATGCCCTCTTACTATTTTAAAACAATTGATAATTTGGGAATGTTTGATGGCAAGTCGGAAGAAGGATATTTATTGGGTTATTGGACCAGATGTAGGGATTTAGAGTGTACAATGAGTCACTAAGAATATTCAAGATTGTCTTCATGTTGAGTTTTTAGAAGATCAAGACAATCGGAAGGGTAAAGGTCCCGATTGGATGTTTGATCTTGAAGTTTTAACTCCTTCTATGAACTATGTACATTAGAGAAGAAAATCAACTTTGTACATGATGTAGAAGACTCACGTTATGTTGTTCATGGAGTTCATATTAGATCCGATGCTATTCACGATGCTACAAATCAAAAGTTGAAGTTCCAAAGCAAAATCTCGATGCCCCGGTAGAAATCTTGATATACAAAAACTTCACTATCTCACGAAGATCAAGATATTCAAGAGACACTTAATCGGATGCTTTTACAAGATGTAATGGCACATTCTTATTCGATGAACAAAGAAGAGCTTACAAAGCAAAGAAAAAGACTAATCTTGAAGAATACTCTTACAAAGATTTTGACAAGATTTTCAACCAAAATCTTCTTGCACCGATTGATAGTACTTTAGATGATTTGGATGATCCTACCATGCACGGATTAAAGGAAGCGATGAGGAGTTTGCGGATGAAGGTATTTTCTCGATTCAATGAAGATCTTGATTTAACTAACTTGGATGATGCGTATGGAGTTCCACAGGTCTCCAATCTTAAGGATTCATAAGAATCATCCCTTGATCAAATCATTGGACCTTCTACTTGGAGTGATGACAAGACACAAAGCTAAGAGTTTTCTAAACCTCATAATGCTTTACTTAGCTTTGTCTACAAAGCGAATAGATTGAATCATAAGGACCGTCAAACATGTCTTTATTTGCTTTATTCTCAAGAGGAACCCAAGAATATTGCTCAAGCATTGACAAAAGAAAGTTGGGTTGAAGCTATGCAAGAAGAATCTGCTACAATTCAAACTTCAAGAAGTTTGGGTATTATGTGATCTTCCGATGGGAAGAAAGTTATTAGAACCGGATGGGTTTTCGAGTCAGAGAGATGAAAGAGGTAATGTCATCAAGAACAAGGCAAGGTTAGTAGCTCAAGGCTATAGACAAGAAGAAGGAGTATATTATGATGAAGTATTTGCCCCTGTATCAAGAATTGAAGCTATTAGAATATTTCTTACTTTTGCTTCATATATGGGATTTCAGGTTTACCAGATGGATGTCAAAAGTGCCTTTTTATATGGTACTATTACAGAGGAAGTGTATGTTAAACAACCTCCACGGTTTTGAAGATCCTAAACATCCTAACAAAGTCTACAAGGTGGTTAAGGCTCTTTATGGCCTTCATCGAGGCACCTAGAGCTTGGTATGAGAGGCTCTCCACATTCTTATTACAACATGGTTACGAGAAGGGAGCTATTGACAAGACTTTGTTTATCAAAAGAAAAGAAGGATATCATGTTAGTTCAAGTATATGTTGATGATATCATCTTTGGACCTACCAAACAGTCTATGGTTAAGGAGTTTGAGCGGTGATGCGGAAAGAATTTCAAATGAGTTCAATAGGAGAGTTAAATTTTTTTGGGACTTGAAGCAAGCGATCAAACGAAGGAATTTTCATAAGTCAAGATAAGTATGTATCGACATACTTAAGTTTAATTTTGATGATATGAAGTCGTCTACTACACCTATTAAACCAATTAACTCATTGGGCAAGGATGAAGATGGTCATCCGGTTGAAGTCAAGTTATATCGAGATCGATGATTGGTCGTCTTATGTATCTCATCGCATCTAGGCCCGATATCATGTTTGCGTTTGTTTATGTGCAAGATATCAAGTCTCAACAAAGATTTCTCATATGAATGGGTAAAAAGAATTTTCTATTATTTGAAACAACAACTTAAGTTAGGGTTGTGGTATCGTGGATTCACCTTTTCACTTGGAGGCTTTTCGGATAGTGATTATGCGGTGATAATTATGACATAAGATCAACAACGGTGGATGCCAATATCTTGGAAGAAGATTAGTTTCATGGCGGTGTAAAAGCAAACAATTGCAAGAACATCATCTACCGAAGTCGAATATGTGGTCGCGCAAGTTGTTGTGGACAAGTTACGTGGATGCGTAATCAACTCTTGGATTATGGTTTCAACTTCAAGAATACCCCTATCAATATTGATAATGAGTACTATCATGATCGTGAAGAATCCGATCATTATTCCAAGACCAAGCATATTCAAATTAGGCATCACTTTATCGAGATTGCTATGAGCATGGGCTCATTAATGTGGTCAAGGTTCACACGGATGATAATGTGGTGACTTACTCACCAAAGGCTTTGATGTTTCAAGATTTAATCACTTGGTGGTAAGTATTGGCATGATTAACTCTTGAGCTACATTTAAGGGAGGACTTTTAGTATTAGTATAGTCCTGTGTATTGTTTGAGGAGGATATTTATGTATACTTAGCTTCTACAGAGGATTTTGGAAAAGTCTTTTTTTATGAAATCACGCTTGGAAAGTCTTGCTTGGGAAAATCTGCCTGCGTGGAAAGTCTTGTTTGTCTTATTAATCTTGTTCCAACGGTAATATTGAGGGGTAATTCTACTAACGGTAACTTTGTTATTATGGGCTGTGATTTTTCAAATCTCACCTATAAATAACTACTCTCCGATTTTCCATCTCATCTTGATATTATCATATCTTTTCCATAATTCTTTCATCCTCTCTTTATTATTCGATTCTATCTCTTATTGTGCTTACATACTCTCTCATGGCGAATCGTCCTACTATTTCAAAGCACAATATGGTGGCGAATTTAGATAAGACTGAAGATAATGAGGCTTTTCATGATATTATTGATTATCTCACTGGGTGTGATCGGTTATGCTCTTTTAGTGGAGCGGATATCATTGAACCTTGGATTCAAGAATTTTGGCTACTTGCTAGGATAATATGGAGAATGATGAATTTTATATTAGGCTACGAGTTGTTGGAAGAACTGTGAAGATTATGAAGCCTCTATTCGAGAAGACTTATTGTTTAATGATGAAGAAGGGGCTATTCGTTTTGCTAAGGAGTTGATTTGGGAAACTTTTGGGCATCTTGGTTATGAAGGGTCTTTAACAGAACAAACTTTCAGGAAACAACTATTTTGTCCTCAATGGAAGTTTTTAATACATGTGTTGCTACATTGTATTAGTGCTAAAAGTACTTCATGGGAGCAATTTGGATCAAATATAGCATCTGCTATGGTGGGATTGGCTACATATCGTATTTTCAATTTTTCAAGGCTGATTCTAGATGGCATGCTTTCTCACATCAATCATGGATCAAAATGGTTAATGTATCCTGGGTTTATTCAAGTTTTTTCGAACAAACAACTTGGCGATGTACCAAAGCCCATGATTTACTTCTGTTATTGTACAACAAGCAAAATGTTTTACCTTTATGGCAAGAAGAAGTGATCTATTCAGAGGTCCAGACACTCCTTTAACTACTTCCATGATGGAAGTTGTTCAAGCTATTAGAGTTGATCTTGAGGATGATGAAGGCGGTGAAGGTCTGCACTGCAAGTCTTGCATCTGCAAATCTTGGTTCTCAAGTCTTGCATCTTCTCAAGGTCTTGCATCTCAAGAAGGTAATCGCAACTCAAGGTCTGCTTCCCAAGTATTGAAGTTCAAGAAGAATTCTGAGGTTCACCTTCTCCATCTCCACAACAATCATTCGATTCTAAACCGAGGCACATTCACCAGTTCAAGGAGATGCTTATCATACTATTTCACCTGAAGGGTTAACGTTGGATAATTATGTTTTGACAAGGGAGTTGGTCAAGTTGAAGAAGACTACTGAGGCTCAAGCAAAACAGATTAAGAGGTTGATGCTCAAGTAAAAAAGGTTGAAGAATTTTGTTACGCCTTTTATCAAGCGTTATCGCTTATGGTTTAAGGAAGAACCAAGCGCTTGAAGGCAATTTAAGAAGAAAAACAAAGGAAAAAGGTTCCTAAACCATCTTACGCCCAATTGGGGAGGAATTTAGAAGAAAAGAATTTGAAAGAAGATGTTAAGGAGAAAGAACCTCAAAGTCTTGAAAACATGTTGTTATTGAAATCTTGAAGAAGAAAGGTCACGAAGATCAAGGTCTTGAACAACAAAGCATCGCTTTCTTTGGTACTCCAGACAAGAGTTGGTTACACCAAGGGTATTAGATTTTGAAGAGGGCTGGTCCTTCAACTATTCCACATGAAGAACAAGTGGTCCTCGACAAGCGCTATACGAATAGTCGATACACCTCAAAGAGAGTGCAAGAAGAGGAACAATCAAGAGTTTCTCAACTCGCTATTGATCCTAAGGATAAAGGAAATGGTGTTTTGGTAGAAGTTAAGAAGAAGAAACCAACTTTAGCATAGTTAAGAGTCTGCTCAAGATGCTTTGAATGAACAAGCGACTAGAAAGATTCAAGAGAAATAAATGCTAAAGATAGAGAAGATAAGGAAGTCAAGAAGCTCGGAATAGAGAAGCACTAAGAAGTTGCATGAGGAATTGAATCTTTGAAGCTAGTGAACATTTAGAGTCACATGTTCTGTTTCTTTTATGCCTAGAAAACCAAATCTTGCTAAAGAAAGGAATGCAATGATGGCTTATTTGAAAAGTCGAGGATATAAAGGATTACTGTGTGAAGCATGTTGATATGAAAAGATTATATGAGGTGAGACGAAGCTTATAAGAAGGATGTTGCAAGTATTAAAGATTATAAAGATGAAGCTACTTGACCTCAAGGAAAGAAAAAAAATTTTGAAAGAAAAGGAAAAGCGATGTTGAAGATAAGCAGTTTTCAAAGAAAGAAAAAGTTGAGTTAAGATGCGAAACTAAGGATGAATTAAGAAATTATCTCGAGAATAGTAGACTTTGAATATTCCGGAGAAGATCTTGACATGAAGATGAACATATCTCGAGTTACTACTTTTGAAGTTGTGGAATCTAAAGAAGGAAGCTATCGATGTTTCATAGAAGATGAAAGCTTCAGAGTGTTCAATAGATTATGGGATTTATTGCATATCATAGATAGAGTGGATCTATTCTATTTATATCATGTGGTGAAAGAGTATTTTGAACATCATCCTTTAGAAGGAATTGGTTTAGTTTTCTTGGGAGATCTCACAACCGCATGGGAACCGATGAACAAAGTAGTGATGAAATTTGGAAAAATCAAGAGAGCCGAGAAATTGTTTCTTGGAGATTTTTGAAGAATCGGAGTTCATGTTCTAGAGTTGGAAAATGGCACAATGATTCATATGTTTGCTGATAGAAGATATCCTCTTACAGTCGATCTTATGAGGAGGATGCTAGAGCATGGAATGAAGGTTCAAGAGGACAATGAAATTGCTTGTATGGTCATCAATTTGTTTATCAACTAGACTACTATTGCAGAAGATAATGAATAAGCGGTATGAGACTTAATTGAATAAATTATTTTTATAAATCAATACTTTATTCAGTATCTTTGCGATCAAACAGTACTTTAATCAAAGCATCGCTTGCGACTTTTAACTTGAGTTAAGTGATTTTTGAAGAAAACTTTTGTTAAGTAATAAATAATTTTGAAACAAAAGTTGAATAAATGGTTTTGAGATGATAACATCAATAGGTTATCAATCCACCATGGTTACAAAAGGATTGACTAATCCATGAGCAAACGGCTCGGTAAAGATATATCAAATCCGCTTTTAGTTGACAACTTGCTAATAAGTTGGATGGTAATCAACTCACCATATCGGTATTGTAAAGAGTTGGCTAGCCCACAAAAAAATGGCTTGTGGTAAAGGCGTGGAAAAACCATTATATGGTAATTAGTTCACCATGATGAAAGAACTAACTAGTCCGAGAAGGGTACAACTTTTGGTAAAGACAAATAAAATCATTGATAGTCGATGATTTGCTAAAATCATATGGTTATCGATGTACCATGGTCTTACACACCAAAACACTTGGCTACTCCGAGTTAATGGCTTTGGTAAAGAGATGTAAATCCATTAAATTTTCAATGATTCACCTCTCACATGGAGTTAACACACCGGAAGTGATGAGAATAGTTTGCAACTTAAACTTGAATTAATGTACAAATTGTCATATGTTGTTTGTGTTCTTTGAAAAGATGGAGCTTGTTGGATGATCTTTGTAAAGAATATTTCTAAAGACACTTTGACTATGCATAAAATCTACAAAGATACAATCCAAAGACAAAGACATAATTCTCAAAGATGCAGCTAATAAAGATAATTTACAAAGGAACTTGAAGTCAATCAAGTAGAATTCAAGTTAGGGAGGATTGTTGGGATATGAAAGTCTTGAAGATTGTGAGTGTTATAAAAAGATAAAATCTTGTAAAACTATAAAGTCTTGGAAAAGTCAAAGAGTCAAAATCTTTGTAATGATAAAGTCAAAATCACGTATACGAGGTCAAAATCTTGCAAGATCAAAGAACTGCTTTATTCATTTATAGAAAGTCTTGTAATTCTAGAATATTCTATGTTAGATTACTTGACGTACAAGGATACATATTGTAAACCGACTAGGGTATTCTTGAGTCTATAAAAGGACCCCTAGATTGGTATAATCGTCGTGATTTTATTAGAGTTTTAGAGAAGTTCGATATATTAGAGTTGTTAAAGATCCGCATAATAAGCATAGTTAGAGTTATTAATAAAATCGTTCATAGTTAAAGTTATTCTTCTTAGATTTGTTAAGTAAATTCGCATACTTAATAGAGTTTGCTCGGTGTTTCTTTGTTAATAACTTAGGATTTATCCGAGGTTATTAAACCTTAACAAACTATTTAAGTTAGTTTGGTTAGAGTACATCGATCCAACAAGAACACCGAACTCTTGTGGGAATCAACTTCTTTGAAGAATATGAGCAAGTCTAATTGGGGATTAAATTGACATTTCACTCTCCCCAATTAGTGCTCTCCCTAAACCGACAACTGCTTGATAAATGCTCGATTGAAGAAGTCTTTAGATAATTAAATGCAACTCGTCTTTAGTCTTCTAGCATATAGCAGAAAATGTAGAACCGATGTAGACTCGACCTTCTTCAAGATTGTCCGAATGGGTAATAGATTGTTAACATCTTCAACACCCAAAAATACGAACATCGACAAAAGCATCCCGATTAACTTACATCTTGCAAATCCCTTAACTAAAATCTCTCCCAATCAAACAAAACGGAAAAATGTTCATCAAGGAAATCGAGAATCAAAGCACAAACGAACACACAATATGGTAACACCAAACTACCAATCACATCAAACAAAACAGAGAGATTGTTCGGAATCATCATGTTGATGTATCCGTGAAGCATTAACGAAGCACTTTGTCGATAAACTCATCAATCCGAGTGAAGATGTCAACCAGCGACTCTTAGAAGAAACTCCATGTAAAGATGACCCGATAAGAAGAAGCTCGGTTCTTACATGAGTTAAGAACCGTTGACCATTTATTCTCAAATATTAATCAACCATGCAATAATTTCACACTTCTTCTTCCCTTAAGAATTGCATACGGAGTTGCCATTCTTGATTAAGTAAGTGAAAATCATCCGAATGTTCTATTCACACTTCTTCCGCAAAATAAGCACATGATATCGCCATCGTCATTATAGTTGAGAAAGTGGAATCGGAAAACAATCAACAAGAGTCTGTTTACTTGATGACCGAGCGCATAGAAAAGTATGAAGCATGTTGATGAGAATGGTCATAATAAGAAGATTTCTCTTCAAAAGATAAAGCGCACCGACACGTACACCTTTCTTTTCTTTAGCGAGCGAGGCATGAACTGTTGTGTTCATACGTCATTATGATGAAGTCACGAGGCTGAATCGATGTGAGCAGACGTCATAATCTCTCTCTTTCATCATCTCTTGGCAAAACTTATAATCAACCCTATTATCATTCGGTAGGCTCTTTGTCGTGACAAATGATGGAGAAAACCCAATATGATGAATTTGACCTCAAGTAAACTACCCGAACTCGTGACTTAAACTTGCACATACGTAATAAAAGAGTGGTGCCGATTTCCATTAGCATCTCTAAGTACTCTATGTACCCTATACCTTCAACCAACCAACCATCAAGTATAAGGCGTACATTACCTATTGAAAATCCACAATTGAATGTGACACCGAGCACTACAACGTAACTCCTAAAGTGATAGTTATTTTGTAGTGGTATGAGCCCAATTCCCCAAGTGGTAAAAAGAAAAGGTAAAAGACACCCAAAATAACTAGATTTCCAAGTCTTTGTTTTTAATAATAAGCTCGAACAAGGATCATGAAGAATCTTCATCCAACCATCCCCGATACCTTGGATACTAAGTACACTCGCCGTGATATTTCACTTCAACCTCAAATAAACAATAGTGAATTAACTCCATTGTCACATCTTCTTGGTTAAAAGCTCAAATCTAGCCACCTTTGAAATTTTAAGTGAACTATGATAATGGTTTTCATCCCACCATGGTTAACGAGACATAACCCGTAAAACCATGTAATAACCACATCGCCATGACGAATATCGAAACACACATCCAATTTATGAAGTACACTTTTATCCCTTCTTCAAGCAGAGCGTAGCACCAAGATCGAAGATCCCGAAATACGCTTTCCTTTCTCCGTGATGGTTCCATCATTACGAGGATTTTACAACTCTATGGTTTAAACCAGAAATAATTTTCTTCGGGATTTTACAAAACTAAGAATAAATCGTAAGATAGATCCGGAAATGCACTTTACAAATACCAGGATGTTTCCATTGTCATGGGATTTTAAAAGTCTATGATTTAAACCGAGAAATAGATTCTTTCGCGGGATTTTACAAAATCAAGACTAAACCGTAAACAATGTTAGCTTGAATGTGTTATGACAACTTTGGTTTATGTGAATATCTGTTTTTAGGGGAACATGCAGCGGTTCATCAATGGTTCAATATCCAACATCATCAACATCATCAACCATCCACTAAACACTTTGGAAAACACATCATTCACGCATTCTGTCGGCTGTTGCTGTGGCCACTTGGTGAAGTAAACCTGATATGTCAAACTTGATCATGAAGTGAACTTCCGTAGATTTGTTACTTAAACTTGTACTAATCCTTGTGAAGAAGAAACGGTGTACCCAATGTACAAAACCTCTTGACGTATCCTCAACTGCGTGAGACACCGAAGTGATAGTTACTTTGTGGGTTAAGCGGGAAAGAATCACAACCGTAACTAAATAGCCAAGTCTTTATTACACTCAATAAAGCCCAAACAAGTCATCTTCGCAGAAGAGTAGAAAGAAAGAAGACGAAATAAGTAAACGTGCCCGGAAAAACCTCACTTCAAATTCAAATAAGAAATACCGTCTAAACAACCCCGTAGTCAACCTAGTTCAACCATCAATTTCAACCGTGAAATAATATTCATCATGAAATTGTATATACCAAATTGTCAACCCATATACCAATATACTCTCATCAACATAGTAAATCTCATAACTCATAAAATCTCATTGTCACATACTCTCATCGATAAATCTCTTCAATCACATCAAAAATTAATCAAATCTCTTAAAAGTCCAATTACTGAGAAGCCCAACCGCAATTCTGAACCTACTGGCTTCACATTAGTTACGAAAATCTTAAAAACCATGTATCATATCAAGTAGTTTCAAATGGCATCAAATGTATTCAAAGAATTCACACCGGTTCATCACTTAAATGTTCAAAACACATTACTGAGATATGTGTAACATTCGGCCCAATAAGCTTAGAAGCCATAACATCCGGCCCGATCAAAACCAGATAAGCCCATTCACTTCAACCCTAATATTCAGCGAGTATAAGACTCACACTTCTCACACATATCTCATTTACCCTAATAAATCACTGATTACAACCCTAAATCCATTCTAATGATATCCGCCCCCTCCAACACTTTCTCACAGATCAGTTATAATCAAACCCCAAGTACCAAACGCCTCTATTATTTACTTTTCATCTAAACTCCATCTTACCCTACTCATCCTCGTGAGTTTGCCACAGAGATGGCATGAGGACGTAGGTACCACAGGGATGGTACGGGGTGATTGACACGGCTTGAGGTCACCATCAACGTTTTGTGGGTTATGATTATCTCAAAGATTTGTAAAGCGAATAAAAGAAAGAGAATAACATGCTTGTTATTTTTCTTCTCTTATGAATTCGTAAGTCACGTAAGTTTATTCTTGAAATAACTTGACCCGTTGGGTGAAATGAGTTTATCTTGTTGTTTTACTAATAATCGAACAGAGATTAAGGATGAAACTTTCAAAGATTTTGTTCTAAAAAAGAATAGATCAATGATGGTTAATTTGTTCTCAAGTAAGAGTCTAATTAGACTTGTGATACCATGAACAAAAACTGAGATCATATGAGTTTTTATTTTCGATTCTGAGTCTTGTTTGATTGAGATTGAGGAGAGAAGTAAATTGATGTGTTAAAACGAATTTGGAATAGATGATGGTTTAGAAGTGTTGGATCTGTATGTATGTCCACGATTCATTACAGAATAGTGAATACCATGTGCCAATGATGGTTTTAAACCTGAGGTCGAGAGTGTTATTGGTTCTTGTTAATTGGTCATATGTCACACTCTTCTTCATCTTCTTATTCATATCAGTCAAGTCGCTAGTATTCTGATTCAAGTTGCTACTTATGTTACCAACTCGCTTCAATACCAAATAAACCATATGCGAGTTAACAACACGCATAAGTACCAACACGCTCAAAAGCGGGTTGAGTGCAACTCGCATCAGCAGCAACTCGCTCAAAAGCGAGTGCAATTAAACCATATGCGAGTTAAGTAACTCGCATTGAAACATAACCAAAAACCTAACTCGCTTATGACCCAGTAATGCGGCAACTCGCATCATACTTGAGTCATCTCGCAACAAAACCAATGTCAACACGCATTTTGAATAGTTTAGGCAACACGCATCCGGTTCACTGATTGTGGACATAATATTTGACAACTCGCTAAATAGCAAGTGCAACTCTGTAAGATATAACTTTTCACATACACATCAAACCATAACACAAAGTAGCATATAGATGGAATTCTAGAGAGAGAAAGTTAGAGGTTTAGGAACTTAGTGAGAGAAAGTGAAAGATATTATTATGAGTTCCCAACTCTACCTGGAAGGTAGAGGTATTTATAGTCTTACATAAATCGCCACACATCGGTGGATCGTGCATACAAATGGGTAAAGACCCGTCCGTCCTCCACGGTGTTACTTAACTAAATTACTACTTAACTTAAAAGAACTACGACTACGAGCTTAACGATTACATATACTTGAGGTGACCGACTCTTTTACTACCGGAATTTCTAATTCCTAACAATCTCCCCAAGGAGGTCACCTCAATCATGTACCAAAATTACATAGAATACAAATAGATATTACATTAACAATTGATCTTGTATTCTTGATGTAGTCCTTGCTCCTAAGCTCGTAGTCATTGATTCTTCATTGCATGTTTGGTTACTTCAAGTGGAGGTCTTTTTCTTGATCCACGTGATAATAATTTTGAGCCATCTTTTGAGATCATCACTATCAAAAATCACTAAGACATCCTTTGTGGTGTTGGTATTATGTGATGTAGTGACTTTAGGACCGACATGCTCACATTCGGATCATGAAATCTTCACATCAAAGTAGCGGAAGCTTTTGTTAAATCATGATATTGGCGAGTAGCGAAGCATTGAGTGAAAATATCGTAGTCATTGATGCATTTATCATGATTTCTTTGAGTTGAATGTGTTAAGTGAGCATGTGGCTATGGATTGAATGCTCCATTCTCGATCACCGAAAGCGTCGGGCGACTGCATACAATAGCTTAGTAATAAATCGCACGAAAGTGTCTTTGATCACTTCGTTGAATTGAGGTACACGGCCCACGGTTCCCGCTGATCAAGACATGTCTTACTGTGATCGGGTATAATTCAAGAATTTCCTTGACAGGTTTCGCAATGTTGCTCTAGCTGTTCTCAAACCGAACGTCTCAAAGAAGACAACACGGAGTGAGTGAACCAAATAATTTTAAGTCCACCGATTGATGAAAAGAGATTTGAAAAACAATCGTGTATTGCTCAATAGAAATTGTTTTTGCAATACAACGAAGGTTTTATTGAAAATCAATTATCAATCATAAAAATACCTTTTGGTTTGAAAATGAGTACACGGTCGATGTGCTAAAGAAAAGAGTTTTTAAGCACAAAGACCGGTTTTTCAAAGGTATCCGTCAATCCATAAGCTCGAACCAGTTTGATTCAAGAGATTGAATAGCCCCATTGTTTCTGCTCGGCTTGTCACATGGTTGATCTATATAATAGATCTCACATGCCACCTACCAGAGCTTGTTTGATGTTGGCTCAAGGCTTTCCATCTTCATTGTGAATATGTAAACACATCACTCGGATGTTCGCAATACCACAAGGATAATGCGAGGACTCAAGATATAATCTCTTTCCACATTGTGTGAAACAGAGAGTCTTCATTGAAAGTGTCCTAATGAGATTTATTGATGATCTCGTGGCTCTAGACTCAATTTGTGCATATTTGGATCCTATGGCGGAGACTAGGGAGAGGTCTTCTTCAATATCAACCATCTTTAAGAGAAAGTCGATAGATAATGTCGGTTCCCGTGAGAATGACACAAGTCCTTTTAAGAGGAACTTGAGTGGTTTGGAAAGTTGAAGTGCAAAGGCCTTTGGGTCCATGACGCCTTGTCTTCAATACCGATGTTACCATCAAGAGTATATGAATTGAACCTGTCGCCCTAGGTTGAATAAATGGAGGGCTATTTGTTTTCACCTTTCTCATTCAATTCTTTTAATTCTTCAACCCTTCAAGGCTTACCGAGACTTCATAGCTAGAACCTTGTTGGGTTTATTCCAGATTAGCTCGTCTTAGTCCGCACTCTTCCCATATCTCATTTTCTCCTTTTATCATCATACCTAAGGACTTCTACACTAACTAGTGGATTGTCCCTCGGTAGATCCTCCGTTCGGGCGGATCATGGGAACACATACCTAACCTTATCATCCTTATATCACCGTACATGAAGTAAAGTTGGTCGGTCAATTTGGAATTGTTCTTTGCCATTGGATCCAATTGAAAACCATTTTAAAATCAATTCGGATACTTGTGATATATTATCAACGATTTTGTACTGAATTGTTTTGATATTTTTAGAACGAGAACTCCCCTCAACATGTGCATCAAGTATTTGAAAATGTTTTGCACACGGAGGCAAGAGAAAGAATTAACTTCTTTGATTACCATTTTCTAAAAGATATCAACATCGCTTCCTACATCAAATCAAGTAGATATAGCATTTCCGGGAAGGATGAGGTTTCCATAAATTTGCTCCCCTCAATATGTGCCTCGAGGTTTGAAAAGAGTTTTGCACATACTAGAGGAACTCCACATTGGGATGAATGATCACGCTTCAAATCAAAGGTTTAAGATAGATGCTCCCCTCAACATGTGCATGGAAAATTTGAAATCGTTTGTCACATGTGGGAAGGACAAGCATGTACACTCTTATGAAACCATTTACCAATTATCGCTTTAAACCAATTTAAATCACACATTCTCCCCGATCACAATTATCAAAACATTTGAGATTTGTGATCTCGTATAGATTTAAATTGGTTTTGAAAGCTTTAAGGAGAATTGTGACTTGATTGTGAAAGCGTTTGAACTGATAAGGATCGGATTTTAAGACTTTAAACCCATTGATAAACATGCATGTATATCTTTTGAAAACAATTTAATGCCAAATAACTTTTGATTTAATTGAAATCATTCTCCCTCAATCAATGACATAGGTTGTTGATTGAGAGATAGAGATTTTGACAAATAAGTCCGATGATTATCAAAATAGAGATCGAGTTATTTTCAAAGCATTTGGTTTTCAGTAGATAAATGTTTATAGAATCGAGCACGGAATGTGAAAACATGTTAAACATGGCTCGTTCTTTCTTTAAAACGGGTTATTGCACGAAAATGACAAGTAAACCATTTTCTCTTTCTCCCAAAATATATATATATATATATTTTTTTAAGAATTCGAACAACATCTAAAGTCCCGTGTCATTCTTTGAATGACAGCACAAAAACCGTAGATATTATCGAACCGGAAAAAACATGACAAATGACAATATTTTTAGAAGATTTTCAATTTTCAAATTTTATGGATTTTGAAAGTTTTATATTTTTCTATTTTGTTTTCAAATAAATATTTACAAGAGTTAGATGAAGATAGACCTTTACTCCTCGTCTTCCTCCCGAAAACGTTTGAGAGTTTCGGTTGAAGGCTTTTCAAACCAAGTCGTGGAAGAATAAACTCAAAACGTTCTCTTGGAAGAGCTTTGGTGAAGATGTCGCAACCGATATTCGCACCTCACAAAATATAGTTCCACCACACCTTTTTCTACTTGTTCCACGATGAAATGATGTCGAATGTCGATATGCTTTGCTCTTGAGTGTTGAACGTTGTTGCATGAGAGAGCAATAGCACTTTTATTATCACGAAGAGAGAGGATTTTGTTGAATTCAAAGCCATAGTCGATAATTGAGATCTCATCCATAAGATTTGAGCACAACAAGATGACATGGCTATGTATTCATCAGAGAGGAAATAGAAGTACTCATTTGCTTCTTTGAAGACCAGGCTCACAAGCTTATCACCCAAAATCGAAAGCAGCTCCGACGCTTGACGTGTATCTTGACAACTGCATGATCAAAGATCCGATAGGCCGTTAGTGACATACCGTGTGTCTTCGGGTACCAAAGACCCATATTGATGGTTCCTTGAGATACCAAAGACCCGCTTAATCGCTTCAAGGTGCTTTTTATTAAGCTTAGCTCGGTACCTAGCACACATGCACACGAGAGAACAAGATGTCCGGTCTACTAGCGTTGAGATACATCGTGGATCCAATCATACTCCGATATTTCATTTGGTCAATCATGATCCTGAGAGGTCCTCATCTAGTTTGGTTCGGTCAATCATGGGGTGTCAACAGGTCACTTGAATCAAATCCAAATTTCTTTAAAATCATGCATATTTAGATTGATTTATGAAAATGCCTCCGGACTTTGTGAAATTTGTAATCCCAAGAAAATGACATTTGTCCCATCATTGACATTTGAAACTTTGAACTCATTTCATTTGAAAATGATCACATTCCATTAGGTGCGCCGAGGCAAAATAATATCATCAACATAAATTTGAACATGAATTAAATGTTTGCTCGACTTTCGTGAACAATGTAGGATCAACTCGCTCCTTTGATGAATCCGCTTGATAGAAGAAACTTTGATAAAGGTATCATACCATGCCCTTGGAGTTTGCTTTAAACCGTAAAGGGCCTTCTTTAAACGATAAACGTGAGTAGGATGCTCTTGATTCACAAATCCTTCAGTTGGCCGACGAGACGACTTCTTTAAGATCTCCGCTTCGGAAATGCCGTCTTTACATCCATCCGATAAACTACCATGTTCTTACTAGCAAAGATTAGCCGAAGATTCGATTGCCTCGATTCGAGCAAGCCGGAGCAAAAGATTCTTCAAAGTCTATACCTCCTCTTGACGATATCCTTTAGCAACTAATCGAGCCTTGTTCTTCAACACATCACCATGCTCATCAAGTTTTACTTTGAAGATCCATTTAGAGCTATAATCATAGCACGCTCACCGAGCGGTACTAGCTCCCATACATCAAGACGATCAAACTCATGAATTTCATCTTGCATGGCATTGAACCAACTATCTTCATTCATAGCGCTTTTAACATCTTTTGGTTCGATCTTAGATAGTACGAGTTGAAGAAGCACCATAAGGCATCGGTTCATGAGTTGTTTCCGGGTTGATACAGACGAGAGGATTACCAATGATGTTGTCTAATGGATGATCGTGAGTCCATTTTCGAGGTGTTCATGTGGCGATTGTTGAGGAACCGAGGTAGCAGAGTCGATGTCTCTCAAGAAGATGGTTCGGATGATGATTCGTGAGTAGCAAATATGTTTTCAAATGGAGCATCTTCAGAGTCAAAGGGATTAACTTCATCATTGATGCGTAAACATTTCCATGATGTACATTTGAAGAATGATGATTTGTTGATGAAATCAAGGATCAGCGCGGGTGCTTCTTGACTTAAAGATATTGAGACCGAGGATTGACTTCATTCATCGGATTATGAGCATCCTCTTGTGGGAATCATTACCTCATTAGTAATTGAATCATAGAGTTCATCAAACATAGGATCAAACAATTTCTTTACATCATCTTTAGATGGAGGTACATATGGAGTTTTGAGAGGAGTTTGGAACAAGGATGAACCAATGGGACTGCTTTGAAGTCACGGGTCCGAATGGAGTGTCCGAGAGCCATTTGACCGGTCACCATCAAACGTAACGTGAATTGTTTCCATGATATTTCGGTTCTTTTGTTGTAGATTCGTATCCTTTTGTTTGATGCATATCCTACAAATACTCCAATGTCACTGGCCCTAAGTTTGCCTAAGTCTTGACCTCATTAGTTGGATAGCACAAATGCACCAAACACACGAAGGAAAGATAGATTAGGTTTTCTTGTGGACAAGTTCATATGGAGTTTTTCCATGAATAGTGTGAATCGAGGAACGATTTTGTGTGTAGCATGCAAGGGCAATTGCTTCACCCGAGAAACATTGGAACCTTTGAGTAGATCAAGATTGTTCTAGCGACTTCAACAAGAGTACGATTTCGCTCTTCAACTACACCGCTCGTTGAGGGGTTCGTGGAACACTCTTCGATGGTCGATTCCAACGCTTTCATAGAATTCACTAAGTTGTTTGTTGACAAACCCGCCCAAAGGTTCTGCTCGATAATTACGACAGCTTTGTTTAGTCAAACCTGCATTGTTTGATGAGTTTGATGATGATATCGTGAGTTTCATCCTTTGTCCTTAAGAACTTGACCCGTGTGAATCTAGAGTAATCATCAACCACAACTAACACATATTTCTTCCCAAAGATATTTTGCACCTCATTGGTCCACATAAATCCATATGAATCATATGAAGAACTTCGTGATGTAGTTAGTAGGTTTGGGTTTATGGGCATACTTTGCTTTTTCCCAATTGACATGCCGAACAAAGATGATCCTTTTCATACTTTAGTCTAGGTAAACCTACAACTAAGTCCATTCTCGAAAGATCGTTGATGGTGCCAAGTTCAAGTGATTGAGACGACGATGCCATAACCATGACTTTGTTTTTGAAGCCTTTGATAACAAGGCAGTTGGTGAAGTCCTCATCATGTCATCGATAGAGATGGTGTAAGATTTGAGCCACGAGTTCCTTTAACAGTTCCTTACCATTAAGATCTCTAACAAAGGTGTATGTTTTTCAAGGCTACTTAGATCGAGAATCACGAATTGACCAACAGAGAACAGATTGTGACCTAAACCTTCCACATAATATACTCTAGAGATGACACTATCACCAACAACATAATCTCCATAACCCATAATAGCACCGAAATGATCATTACCAAATCTAAAAGTCCCGATGAATTTGCTCACGGTTCATGAGCCGCGATCGGTCTCCAAATATATGCTTGGAAATTTGAGTCCGTGTACCACGTAATCGATTTGAACGATTTGCGGTTGAACACGCATAAGAATGGATAATCGGATAATTGATATCCCATGCAAGAATGGGTTCCATTTGGTTAGTTACAATGGTTGGACCACCCACATCGTAAATAGAATCATTCATATCGAAAGTGAGGTAATGGAATCATTGTGAATAGATGCAATACTAGTGTCTCAGATAGCCACTTTACAGTGTGACCACTTCTTAAGGAATATTTCTACCAAGAGGCATCCATTTTCTAGTGGGCATTATCTCGATTAGTCTTATGACCAACGGATATCCAATAAAAGCCTATTCTCACGAATGTTCTTCCTGTGGGTTTCCATTGTTTTCAACTTTCTTTGCTTTTGCCTTTTAGCCCTTTTAGCATGAATTTTAGCATTAACAATATTAATGGACAATTAACATCATTAGGAAAACATTGACACCACATTCATGATTAGAAAGCAATTCAAGCTACATCAAGACAAGGTTTGCAAGTAGTATCGTAATCAATTAATTACAAGACGCTTATGGCTAATACTAGAATCAACACGATTCGCTTTTTTCAATTCAAGCTTAAAGTTCCTAGATTGTTCTTCTACTCTCTTCCAAAGGCACATTCTTAGCTTGAGAGGTCCTATCATTCCTTGTATTGTCTTGAGACTTTGACCGCCCCTTTAATGTCACCGATTACTCCAGAGAGGAATGGGAACATTAGTTTGTTTTACTACTCTTGCACCATTGCTTAGATGTGCCGATCCGAACTACATGCGGTGCACTAAGGTTCACTTTCTTAAAACTAGAGGTCTTGAGATTAGTACTCCTAGAAGGCATCTTTGAGTTCTCTTAGCATTGATGGATCTAGAATCAACTACTCAAGGTACACAACGGTTCACATTCAAAACATTGGGAATCGAGTGCATATCATATTTGGCCTTAGGCATCGAGCATGGAATCAAAGGGTTAACCTCTCACCTAATGTCTTTGGGCATATTGTGATCAAGCATTCTAAGATTTCTTGAGATCGCTTGCATATAAGCATGCATGTCCAATTGCATTATCATGAGGTTTCTAGCTTATCCTCTTCAACAATCTCACGCAGACATTCTAGGCAATCCTTAAGGATGAGAAGTATGTTTGAATGGCAAGTTTGTTGTTCCTTAGATGAGGAGGGACATATGTCACGGATAAAGCATATTTATTACTAGAGTGAACCTTTGATACAACATTCTCCCATTGGTCATTGGCATTTTCCCTTTTACCCGACTCTTCGATTCTCAATTTCCTTTTGCAATGAAGCTATTTGTTCGTTGTTTTTGTTACGAGTGACTTTAATTGATTCAAATAACTCATTGAAATGACGTTTAACCTTTTCATTTTCTTCTAGGAAACTTTCGTTTTCCTTTGTAAAGCATTTACTAGGTTTTGAAGATGAAACGTTTGAGAATTCCGAGAATCTAAAGGAGGAGGCACTGGGAGCTGTCATATTGTTCGCTTGACCCTTTAATTGAGAGATTTGGGCTTTCAACTTTCGATCGTGTTACACCGAGCTTGAATCTGCTCATTTCGCTTGTTAATTTGAAAACTGCATCAAACTCGAGCATCCAAGATGTCTTGATATTTGAAGTTTTGACATTTTCTTTGAGATGTTGATATTTTAGTTGTAGATTAAAATACTCAACTTCTAGTTTAGAAAAATGTTTAACCAAATTGTCGTGATCATCCGGCTCAATTTTCTCATTTAGTTTAGAATTAGTTTTTTCAAGCTCAATGACACGATCATGGAGACTTTCAGAGCCATGAGATAATTCATGAAATTTGGAAGCATTAATAGAGCAATTTGAAGCGATGAAAAACACATCTTGAGCAACACATTCAAGAATAAGATTCTCATTTAATGTATGCGTGTTCTTTCTCTCAATCTCATTGTATTTCAAAGGCACGCTCATAGTCACTAACTTCAACAACCATTGCATCAAATTCCTTTCCATTCCTTAATAACGCTTTCTATCCCCTTTTAAGACTCTCAAAGTGATCTTTTAGAAGTTTAAAGAAGGCCATGACCTCGCTTAGATAACATTCTTTCATTTGTTCAAAACCCTTTCTCCTTGATTATACACGTGGGTGTGATCCTTTTCTTGCAAGTTTTCTCAAAATCAACAAATAGTTGAAATATAACGTATTGGCTAATTAATGTCTTGCTTTTAGTGGCAATTGTTCTAGGTACAAGATGCATTGGTGTATTAGGAGGATACACATCGCTCTAGGCATTTTCCTATGGGAGGGTTTGTTTCAACAATATTTTCCGCTTTCGGCTTATCTAAATCTTTTTTCGAAGACTTGTTCGGAGTCAACAAAGTCTCGAGGCTTAAACTTGTTCAAGGAAACCAGTTTTCCTTCTTGTAATCATGAGGAGTGATAATTATGTTTTTTCTTTGCATTTGGGATCATTTTGTTTCTTATTCATCTTTTCCCTAGTGATTTCATTTGATTTCTTATCTTCCTCGAAGGCACTCAATGCAACTAGGGTTCGCCTAGGCTTAAGGATTTCATTACCATCATAAAGCACCTTATGAGCATTTCTAGCCTTTTTAATTACCTCCGGATTTGGTTCCTCAACAAGGGAATGCTATGCTTATCGCTTAAGACTGATGTTTAGTGACCATGTGAGCGATTCGAATGGTGTTTCCTTGTATGTACAACTTGTTTTCAAGTTTGTTTTCAAAGTTTTAGATTGGAAAAATCTCAAGAGTTTTGATTCCTTTGCATTAAATTCTTGCTTAAGCATTTTCACATTTTCTTGAAGTTCTTGTTTTGCTTAATTTGTTTAAAAAGTTTTTCTTGCAAGGAATGTAATTCTTGTTTCAATACTTTCTAAACTTACTTTTTCTAATTATCAGACATACTTGGTCATCCATTTCACGCTCACATAGTGGTCAACTCAAATTTTGCACGTTGTTCATAAAGCAACACGCCCTTATAGGCATTTAGTTCGTAAATTATGGAATCATCAGGGCGCATGCGTGTATTCATCAAAGACATAGTCATTGTTGATCGCAGGAGATGCATCACTTGGTACAACTTCACTTTCACTTTGTTTCACGTATTGATCGTATGGGACAATATTGTCATTACCCATATTTTCAACATTTGATTCAATAGTTTCAGATTGATTGTACTTTGTCATGCATCTCATTGCACATCGACATCATCGTATAGTTTTAATACCTCCGAGATGAGTTTGTCCTTGGATAGGCCACCTTGTGGTGAAGAAGAGATCTTGGGAGAAACCATTGGAGAGATGCTAGCCATAAAGATTGTGTGTGTGAGGTCCATCATCTACATCGAGTCGTATGCATCACGGTCAAGAACTTGAAAGGCATTCGATGATTGTGACCTATCTCCGAATAAGCCGCTCATCCACATCTCGCATCATAGGTCTTGGCATTGTCCTCAAGAAGAACAGCAATTCCTCTTCATCCAACGCAGCGACCATTGTCCGAGCTTGTGCAAGAACATCTTATCTCTCAAGTAATCAAAGATTCGCGGACGCTTTGGAGATGTGCGGCCTTGCAATGTGTCCTCACCACCACGCTTATAGCATTTGATTGGCTTAGCTTGACCTTGGTTACCATTTCTTCCTCGATTCTCGGTTGCCAACATAACCTCTCCAGCTCCACATCTTCTCCGATCATCTTGCCTTTCCGAACAAGGTTCTATAATTTTCCCATCTTATCAAAGCATGGTTGTGAAGATTGGAGGCGGTTCGGATCTCATTGCGGTGTGGAGTTTGTTGGTGAGGTGAAAGTGTCCTGCCTCTTTAACCATGAGTGTTAGTTGAGTGATGAAATGTTCCATGACAAAGATTTGCATCAAAGTTGCTTGAACCTTGGATCGAAATGGGTTTGTGATTATCATCAATCATGGGTGCAACTTGAGAAGCATTGGTGGAAGTCCATTATCTCGTGAAGAAGCGGTTGAATCATTTGTAGACCTTGTTTCTCCCCGACCTTTGAGCCGATCAAGAATCCTCTTTTCAAACATGGCATGTCTCTCATTCTCAAGGAGGAAGGCATAGAGTTGCTCATAGTTCGTATCCTTCAACTTTAGTGAGTTTCACAGAGGTGACAAACTTGTGCCATTCGGGATTCATATTGTTTACAAATTTTGAGTTCAATCAATGTTAGGCATAGTCATTCTGATGTTCCTCATGTCATTCACTAACTTATGAAATCTCACATAGTACTCATAGACACTCTCATCCTCGGTTTCATCTTGAAGTGCTCAAATTGGCCATAGAGTTGGGATTCTCTGCCTTCCATAGTTAGTTCGAACACGAGAGAAGCATCTTAACATTATCCCAAACCCGCCTTTGCAGTGTTATGATTGATCGCCTTGTAGATGTCTTTAGGAAGACCTTGAAGAACAATGTTTGAAGCCCCGATATCCGATCGAATCTCTTTTCTCCTTATCATCAAGCTCATCATACATCTTAGGTCCATCCATTCCGTAAACAGAGTACCATCTTCATTAGTATCAAGTATGTCTCTAGTCGCCTCAACTCGATATGGTCCTTCATCAATGGATTTGAGAATGTTGACACCATTTTCCTTCCAAGGCAATACAATCGATTCGTTGAGCCCAAGAGTAGTCGAGTACATCGAAGCATGGGTGGGCGAGTATCTCGAGCCACCGCTTGTACATCCTCGGCAATGGAGATGATGTAGTAGGGACGCTGGTAGACATGTTAACAGATTATACGGATTTTATAACTCTATGATTAAACCGAAATAGATTCTTTCACGGATTTTACTAAATCAAGAGAAAACCATAAACAATCACTCAAGTCGCTAGAAGATTATGAACTAAGTCGCTAGAAGATAATGCACTAAGTCGCTAGAAAATAATGTACTAAGTCGCTAACTCATAATTCGCTAGACGCCTAAGTCGCTAGAATCCCAAGTCGCTAGACGTAAAGCAAGTCGCTAGTAGTAACTCGCTATGACAAGTCGCTAGCCAAATTTTGGCAAAGAATTGCCACACAAGTCGCTAGAGATACAAGTCGCTAAAGAGCAACTCACATGCACCAAGTCGCTACCACTGTCGCTATCTGTAGTGGAGAGTCCACTACTTGTACTTTAAATCGCTAGATCTAACTCGCTAGCTCCAACACCGTAAGTCGCTACAAAATGTGAAGCAAGTCGCTACCAAGAAAATACTCCGTGAGCTAAGTCGCTAGCTTGAAAACCATATAAACATCACTTTTCAATCCAAAACAACCCAACCAAGATGATTCAAGGTTACCAAATGAAAACGTAAACACTTGTGATGATTCTAAACATAAAAGTACCAACAAAATTCAAACTTTAACACAAGAAATCACCCAAATGATGCAAAACCACTAAACTTTTCAAACTCAAAACCACCTAAAACCACTATAAATCCAAAGATGTGCAAGATATGATCTAACCATGGCTCGATACCAATTGTAAGATATAACTTTCACATACACATCAAACCATAACACAAAGTAACATATAGATGGAATTCTAGAGAGAAAGTTAGAGGTTTAGGGAACTTAGTGAGAGAAAGTGAAAGATATTATTATGAGCTCCAACTCTACCTTGGAAGGTAGAGAGTATTTATAGTCTTACATAAATCGCCACACATCGGGCTATGGATCGTGCATACAGCTGGGTAAAGACCCGTCTCCTCCACGGTGTTACTTAACTAAATTACTACTTAACTTAAAAGAACTACGACTACGAGCTTTTAACGATTACATATACTTGAGGTGACCGACTCTTTACTACCGGGAATTTCTAATTCCTAACAAACTCGCATCCAAGGTTATTGTACCACAATCCGCATTCTAGAATGCAAGTACACAACTCTCATACCCCAGTTAACAACTCGCATACCCAGAATTCAATGAATCTGGACTGGAAAAGAACAACTCGCATTGAGAAACATGACGTTTGGACAACCGCAAAACCATAAAACCAAGTCAACATCGGCTTACAAACAACATCATGTTATTAGTTTCAAAACAAGATATTAATTTGAGCCCAACATGCTTAAAAGCGCTTAAAACATAATTTATCATGTGTAAAAATGTATGACTACAAAATGTAATCATCCAATAACCCGACCATATCAAATATCACAAAAGCATAACCACCAACAAAACAAGTTTCCAAGCAACCAAACATCACGTCAAAACCGCATACATGAACCGAATAAAACCATTGAATGAGACCCAATCAACACAAATAACACAACCTGGCTCGATGCCAATAGTAATATATATAGATTTCACTAACACATCATATCAATAACATATGGGCGTTCACAATAGTTTAGAGATAAAGTTCTAGAGAGAAATGGAAGAGAGTTGGGAACTATGTGAAACAAAGAAAAATGGTATTGAGCTCCAACCTCTACCTTGAGAGGTAGAGGGTATTTATAGTGTCTTACAAATAAACGCCACCTACGGGCTGTGGATCAGGCATACAGTGGGTAAAGACCCGTCCTTTCTCCACGGTGTTGCTCTAAACTAAACTATGCTACAAATGAACTAATTAACTACTACATAACGTAAATAACGACACGTCTACGAGATAACATATGCTAGACCATAATTGGGGTGACCGACACTTTAACATGTAATTTCCAATTCCTAACAAAAAGGAATATGGTGTCATATTTGATTTACTCAAATAGACTCGTAATGAAGCATCAAACGAACTTGATCATTATCTTGCACACACTAAAGAAGTCATGAATTTTTCTGGAAATCTTCATTACGAAAATCAAGATTTGGTGCACACTATCATTAAGTTAAGGAGATGTTAGGAAAGTATGAACAAGTTGACTTAGCATCATTAAGGAATTGCACCGAACACTTAGCAAACGTGAACCCAGTTACCTCTTGACAAAACACAAGATACTAATGTGCTTCCTCTCTTGAAAGCAGACTACTTGCCTTTTTCCAAGCGCTCGCACTTGGCACCGGGAGCAATACAAGGAAGAATAGGAAGTTGCGACCTAAGAAAAGATCAATAAAGAATGCTGAAGTAGAAGAACACCCTAGGACTTTGAATAAGACTCAAGTTGCACCCACTTTAGATATTGCGTCTGACAAATGTAATGGAAAAAGTGTTGTAACGAATGCTAAACCTTTAAGTACATTTGATATTCAGTCTGAAGCTTCTTGTGTTATTTTTTGTAAAAGTATGCTTTCGGATAGAGCTATCTTGTCTCGTTTACGGAATCCTAAGACCCGAATACCTCTAGGCCCACTAATACTTCTAAGTCTGTGCTTGGTAAACCGCCTCTTTAGATTCTAAAAGCATTGATATCCCCAGCTCAAGATCACCTCCAAGGAATGTAGTACCACCTAGTGCATTCTACTAAGACTAAAGCTAAGACTAGTTGGAGATGGCGAAATGGATACATAATACACTAGGATTTAAATGGATGCCTAAAATCATTGATGTGTGTATTTCTACTATAATTGCTTCGTAACCCTCTAACACTTGGTTCCACATCCGCTTCTATTCCATCCGTGTCAGTAATACATGTGTAATGCGGTGACATGATCATCCTTCGATTGTTGATAGCGGATGTTCCCGACACATGACAGCAATCTTAAGCTCATATCAAACTTTATTGCAAAGTTCATTGGCACCGTCAGATTCGGGAATGATCACTTCAGCCTATCATGGGCTACGAGTCTATATCAATGGCAATATCGAAATTAGCGAGTGGTCACAATATCTTTCGATCGGTCAATTACGTGATGGAGATTTGGAAGTTGCTTTTTGGGAGAAAACTTGTTTCATTCGTGATCTACAAGGAAACGATCTAATGTCCGGCTCGCATGATTCTAGTCTCATCACACAATCTCGATTGCAAGACATGGTTGCTTCATCTCCCATATGTCTACTTTCAAAGGCAACATCAACAAAATCCTCGCTATGGCAATGCGTCTCTCACATTTAAACTTTCAAACCATCACCAACCTTGCTCGACACAAAATTGGTGAAGGTCTCTCGAGATTCCGTAGATTCTAAAGATCACCTTTGCTCACCTTGAACAAGGGAAAAGCACTCGTGCTCATTTTCCTTCAAAGGTGGAATACACTCAAGATGTGCTTCATCTTCTTCACATGGATTTGTGTGGCCCGATCGTGTGCAAGCGTTTAATGGCAAACGCTACATCTTGGTAATTGTTGATGACTACTCACAATGGACTTGGGTCTACTTTCTTCAAGTAAAGATCAAGCTCCACAGATGATCATCACCTTTCTTATGAAAATTCAAGTTTAGCTCCGGAACACGTCCGCCAAGTCGAGAAACAGACAAAGGAACCGAATTGTGAACCAAACTCTTCGAGAATTTTATGAGAAAGTAGGAATTGAGCATCAGACATCTATTGCACGCACACCAGAACAAAACAGAGTTGTTGAAAGACGAAACCGTACGTTAGTGGAAGCTGCAAGAACAATGTTAATCAATGCTAAACTTCCAGATTACTTGTGGGTAGAAGCTGTATCAACTGCATGCTATACTCAAAATCGTTCAGTGATTACAAAATGCCACAACAAAACACCTTTTGAGCTTATCCACAACCATAAACCGAATCTCAAACACTTTTATGTATTTGGATCCCTTTGCTACCCAAATAATGATCGTGATGA
Organism: Chrysanthemum lavandulifolium; assembly: GCA_022545495.1. NCBI lineage: Eukaryota > Viridiplantae > Streptophyta > Magnoliopsida > Asterales > Asteraceae > Chrysanthemum > Chrysanthemum lavandulifolium. Next base: position 166,582,679 of record CM040243.1, on the reverse strand, counting down.
CTTTGGAAAGCTCAAAGACAAAGCTGACATTAGATTTTTTATTGGATACTGTGAGAATTCTAAAGGTTACCGGATATGGAATCGTCATACAAAGCAGGTTATGGAAACGATTCATGCTAATTTTGATGAACTTACAGAAATGGCTTTCGAGCATATGACTTGGAACCCGGTCACAACCGTTTAAACTTCCTCACACCCCATCATCGGTGAACCAAGCCCCGACTTACTCGTCAACAAATGGAAAAGCTCTTTGATCCATTGTTTAGTGATGACATTGATGAAAGTGCTCGGTGTATCCATTGTTTCCATTGCTCAACTGATCATACTCTTATACGATACATTTGCTACAACAACTCATTGAAGAAGCACCACCGATTGACTCTACAACAACAATTGAACAAACTGCTTCAACGACCTTGAACCGGTGATGATGTTCTTAATGAAGTACCCCACCTGCGATTTTGATCCAAATCGTTCTTTAACTAGTTTGCCAATGAAGCTACTTGCACGATGTCGCGGAATGATCAACAAACCATTTGAATCCTTAAAATCGCACAATGTATATCAACATCAACCCTCTACACATCATTGGACAAAGACCATCCTCTTGAGAATATTATTGGTAACGACTCAACCAAAGTAGCGAGATAACGTCTTCGCACGGATGGTGAACATTGCATTTATGCACTCACCGCCCGCTAATCGAACCTAAAACATTAAAGACGCAATGACAAAAGACAACTAGATTGAATCCATGCAAGAAGAACTCAACCAATTCAAACATCTTGAAGTATGGAATCGGTTGAAAGACCAACAGGGTCTACGTCATTGGTCTCAAATGGTTGGAAGAACAAATTGGATGCTAAAGCGAACGAATCGAAACAAGTCACGTCGGTAGCTAAGGGTTATAGGCAGGGAAGAGGGTATTGACTTTGAAGAATCATTCGCCCGGTTGCTCGTCCCGAGGTCGTTCGGATCTTTCTCGTTCACGGCTTATATGAATATAACGGTCTTTCGGATGGATGTCAAAGCGCTTTTACGAATGGGCAATCGCTGAAGAAGCAGTTTATGTCGACCAACCGAAGGATTCGTTGATCCCAGTTCTGAACCATGTCTACAAACCGAACAAAGCTCGTATGGTCTCAAACAAGCTCCCGGGCGTGGTAAGATAAGTTATCATCCTTCTTCATTGCCAATAAATTCACCAAAGATTCGGTCTATCCTACACTTTTCATACAATATCACGGGCTCACATCTTAATCGTTCAAATCTATGTGGATGACATCATTTTGGGTCGACACATTTAAAATACTCAAATGCTTTTGCAAAATTAGTGACAAAACATTTTGAAATGTCAATGATAGGTGAACTCGCATTCTTTCTAGGAATGCAAGTTCATCAATCACCCGTGGTATTTTCTTGAGTCGGTCAAATATGCCCTTGAATTGTTAAACAAATTTGGAATGCAAACTGTGATACCTATGCCACACCAATGGCTCGTACCAAGAAGCTGAGCCGATTTACATGGGAAATTGGTGGACCCTACCAAATACCATAGTATTATTGGGTCTCTCACGTATCTAAATGACTAGTAGGCTCGATATTGTGTTTGTCGTATATCTTTGCTCCCATTGTTAGTCGAGACCAACTGAAACCCACCTCTCCGAGGCTAAATGAATCCTCCGATACATTAAGGGAACCATTAACTTGGAGATCTGGTATACGCAGGATTTTGGTTTTGAACTAATAGCTTTTCGATCGCTGACCATGCAAGATGCTTAGATTCACGGAAAAGTACTTGGGACCATTACAATTTCTTGGTGATAAACCGGTGTCATGGCAATCGAAGAATCGGGATTGTACATGTTGTCTCCTCGAAGCAAAGTATGTAGCCATGCGTGTTATGCTCAAGTATTTTGGATGAGAACACAACTCAAAGACTATGGTTACATGTTTGATGAATCACGATGTATCGCGACAATCGGAGTGCTATTCGATCTCGCAACTCGTTCAACACTGAAATCAAAGCACATCGATCTTGATATCATTTCATTAAGGACCACGTGGAGCAGTCTCGTTGAATTATACTTTTGGGTAGAAGACCAATTGGCGGATCTTCTCACCAAAGCCTTAGCACCTCCTAGGTTTAATGAGTTGGTCCACCGGATTGGTATGCGGTGTTTGACTCAAGAGGAACTCGATGAACTCTTAAAACATTCTTAAAACCAGTCAAACACCAAAACTTCTTTTGTAAATATTTTTCAAAAACAAAATACAAAATTATAAAATCAGATAAAACGACAAAAATATTCTTCTATCTGTATTTTTTTTAACATGGCAAGTACAAATCTTCCAGTCAACACTCAAATCTTTCAAAATTCAGTATTTTCTCGATCAAGTGTTGAGGGGGAGAAAGCAAATATTTTTTGGTTTCATAAAACCTTGTACTTGCATGTTACCTTATCACGGTTGTTTCTTTAATAATGGTGGTCACTTTTCTGGTTTACTGACACTCCTCAGACTAAAATTTATAAAACTTCATTATTTATTAAGTCAAGGGGGAGTGTCGTCAAAATTCTTTCCAAATATCCTTCTTTTGGTAACCAAAATGGAAGTTATGAACATTGGATGTAAATGGAAAAGGTGGACTTAATAAAACATCCACCTAAACTCATTTATTCATCACATTTATTATCCAACCTAACTATATCTTACGCCTAATAATCATTCTTCAAATCCGTGTTATTTGTAAAACCCTAAAAATCGTAAACATGCTAAGTGACTATTTTGCCCTTAAGCTAAATAATTATGAAGATTCGCAAACACGTCCGACTCGTTAAATACGTTTTGCTTTAAATTAAATATGTGTAATCACAAATTTATGCAAGACAATAGAATTTATTTTCTTTCTCACTTATGAATCTAGCATCATATAATTATACAAGTGATAAAACAAAATAAAAGATGAAAATGAGAATTATGGAAAGTAAATCAAACCTTGCTACCCCCAATTCTCGCACAAACCCACGACCTTTACACCCCATTTATACGTTTTAGTTCCTAAATTATCTCCTAAATCAATCACCACTTAATTCTCATTAATTCCTTCACCATTCAAACGTAAAACCAAAGAAAACCCTAATATCACATTTGCTCTCCCAAAATCATACAAGCCGCCATAAATTCTAAAAGTATTTTTCCTGTGATCTCTACACTGCTAGGAAGCCAAGAAAATTCCCAATTGAATTTTGAAGGCACAGTCTATTTGTTGTCGAATTTTGTTCATCGCAAGGTAAAATTCATAATAATTCATCGACCCTCCATAAATTCATTTTCATTTTCCTGAGTTCCTTACATCATGTGTGATCTGTGAAAATTGATTTCAAGGTTTTTGGAGTCGCGTTCTATTCTTTGGAATTTTGGAGTCGTTTTATCCTAACCGAGAGGAATAATTTCATCCAGCGTGTTCTAAATGTTCTAAAATTTATATGGTATTTTTCTCATCTTATATTCATCCTATGAGTTCCAAATAAAATAATAAAAACGAACCATGCATGGTATACGAATTAATGGAGAATTAAACCCTAAAAACGTGTTAAAACCCTAAATAATTAGAAACGAATTTTCTGGGCATGAAGACTATTTTTCTTGGACTCTATATAATGTGTATTAACTCTGAAAAATGGTTCTTCGTATTTTTAAGCTTTGATCATATTATATGAAATTATCCTAATCACTATCTATGGAAAAGGGAAAACAAAATAAGGAAACCCTAAGGATCGACCTAGGGTTTATGTTATGGTCTAGATCTGACCTTAATGATGAAATAATGATGGAATAATGATTGGTTTTGATTTGGGGAATTAGGGTTAGGGTTTGAAGATTTTATTGTATTACTGGAATTGAGCTTTCAAAATAAAAGGGGTTATTTAAGTAAATTATAAAACTTGGGGACTATTTTGTAATATACTTTGGACCAGGGGTGTTAGTATAAAATGTAATATGAGGACCTTTTCGTAAAATATGTGACTTAGGGGTTTATTTTGTAAATTGGGTAAATTTAAACCAAATGTAATTAGTAAAAATAGAGGGGCTTGTTTGTAAATTCTGGAAACTTGGGGTATTTCGTATAAATAAGGATAATGAGGGTGTAATATGTAAAATTGGACACTTAAGGGCTTGTTGTGTAAATATGCTAAATAAGGAAACTTTCTAAAAAATGGAAACCTTCTATTTTTGGAAACCTGCTAAATATGGAAAGTTACTAAAACTGGAAAGCCGACTAAAATAAGTAATCTGAATTAAATAAGTTTTTAATAAAACCGTCATGAATTAGTGTAGATTCGCGGAGATGGGGTTTTCCGACCTTGGTATTTCTGTTGTGTTTCGTTTTGCGGTATAAGGTATGATATTCGACCTTATCTCTTAAGGTTTCTCGTGATTCTTATACATCTTTCGATATTTGCTTGAACTGTTACGTTGTACTCTAAGCCTCATGATTAGGGCTTCCCTATGACTTTGCTATGCTCCCTTTGATATGAACCTTTGATATGAACCTTTAATATGAACCTTTGATATGAACCTTTGATATGAACCTTTAATATGAACCTTTGATATGAACCTTTGATATGAACCTTTGATATGAACCTTTGATATGAAATATGATATGAACCCTTATGATATGTATATGCTTTGACCTTGATCGATGCGAGCCAAATATGTTTCCTAGTCGGAAGGTAACTCGACCGTGTCATTGATGCACCAATGGCATGACTCAGTGTGTTGAGTGATGTTGTACCGTCCCCATTTTGATATGATTATGAGCTCACTATATGTATATGATTTGGCCATTATATGTTTTGGGGGTATGGATGCATCCTAGATTTGATATGTTTGAGGATTTGATCGATTGGAGCTTTGTCGGTGAATGATGTCGGGTGCAATCCGCGTCTTCACAATTCGGGAGCTAGCTACTTCATTTGTTCTTGAGGTCTCCTCTTATTGGTTTGGTATTCGAGGTCACCCTCAAATACAATGGCTACTATGATATGATATGATACGATATGATATGTTTCGGGCTCGGTAGATTTCGATAACCATTACACCTTTGATAAACCTATATTGTACCTTCCGTATTCCCCAACGCACCATAATCTGTATTACTTGTTCATTACTCAATACCCTTATATGATTTACTTTTACCAAGATGTAGATACTCCATTACATTGATCTGTTACACTTTCGTACCGTTACTTCGGACTATGGTTCCATTCACGTACCGGGTTGTAATATGTCATTGGATTGATTATGATATTCATGTTTATCGACTCACGATTACTCTGTATGATATGTATGTATGCGATATAAGATTTACTGTTGTCATCGATGATATGCTATCTTCTTGTTATGTGATCCTTTGATTTGTCTGGTAACCATCTTTGGTGTGCAATCGATCGTTGATCTGTCTATCTTTTGTACTCGTTCGATTAGTTTTGTGGACTATGATTACGATAGTATCCTTATCTCGCGTGTTGTTGACCGCCATGTTTGCATTTACGATTATGCTACGGTTTGGTAGGTAAATGGTTCGACTTGTGACGTATGGCTTGTTAATTTTTAGTCGCCTGCTATGTCTTTAATTCATTTAATTATATCTTTATACCGTATTCCTACTTATTACGTGATCGCCATGTGTTGATCTATTGTTAGTACTTCATTATGATATCTTGGTTATGTTTTCAACTAAGGGTTTTGACTGTGTGAATTGCCATGCTCACTTATTAATTAATTGTTTCCGCTTTCTGTAGATATCTGTTTGGCTTGTATGTTTTTCGATTTCTGAATTGATTGTATGACATATATGTTGTGTGGATGTGACACCCGCTATGTTTGCTTATGTTTGATTCTTGTATGTTCGGTTTGTATGTGCTTGTTTATATGTTATCGATACTTTGATTTGCTTCGTTCTTCTTGTTATCTGCTCGCTTTGGATATCGTATAATTGTGTTCTGCGGGATCCTCATTGACTCATTGTTCTCATTTATTGCGACTTTGTTATCCGTTTCCTTTGTTTCATTTTGCATTTGATTTTATTTAGCTTCGTTTTGTTATATCATTCACTGGGCTTTTTAAGCTCAAGCATTTCTTTCTGCGGCGGGTGTTAGGTTTGAAGATGGGCTTTGATGGGGTGAGAGTTGGATTATTTGAGTGGACCAACCCTAGATACCTTAGTATTTGGATTTATTTTGTTGGGCTATTGTTTGGAGATTTCATTTATTTTAGACATATTGGATTTTGTATTTTCCTTGTAAGTCATTCGTCATAGGACTTGGTATATTTTTTTTCTTTAAGGCTTTCGCTTGTAAAATTTTATTTGTATGTTACGATATGACACCGAATGTGACACTTCTACCCTTGTCGGGTTGGGGTGTTACAATTATGGTATCGAGCCGGTTTCGTCTTGTTGACCTTAGGATTGACTGTGAGGACTTGGGTAGACACTAGGCTTCCGTCTGTTATGATATATTCCGATTCCTTTTGATTGTCGTTCGGTTGACTTGATAATCTTTTATCTTCCTTTGTTTGGTCTTCTTCTCTTCACATTTGATTTTATTATTTTGTCTTCGCACATCTGTTTGTCGATCGTTAGGCGGAGACTAACCATGGAGCGAAGAAAATAGTGTCGACCTAACGTTCTTTGCGATCTCGAGCGGGAGAGGTTCGTGAAGCGAGAAGCCACCGCCATTGCCGTCTTCTTTGGAGGCATCGGGATCTTCTTGGAGGAAGTCGGACGGACCAACCAAAGACGCAAGGACGAGGCAAGATTCAACCGGTGGCTGAGAAGGTTCATCTACTTCATATGATTTGGGTGCGACTTGTGTTACTCCGATTTGTTTGTCATGCGTTTGTGGCAGTTTGATATTTTGCTATATGATTTTGATCGGCATTGCTCTCCCTTGATTTGTTCAGAACTCGGTTTGAATCGTGAAGTTTTATCGTTTAGCATTCTGGTATATCTCAGCTATTCTTTTGGATCGTCAGTAATGAGTCATGAGGAGCCATTTTGTGCAAGTTGGTGGCATTCTTTCATTGTGATATGGTAAGTTGTTTGATGCAGTTATGTTGTGTATATGAATCTGGTCTACTTTGGTATGTTACTTGATATCTGTATGTGATATGTTTTGTGTGATATCGGCTATGTGGTTTGTCATGACCCGGGACAGAATATGGTGACAATAAAGGCTTGTTATGTGATGCAAGTATTATGATGCCTGATCAACGTGATAATACCGAGATCATATAATTTGAACTTATTGAAATCATCTGACGTCTTTGGAAATGCACGGGTTGGTGCGTGAATGGACTAGGACTTATATCCGTTATCCTTTGATCCTCATATTGTTTGAAATTTTGTACCTCTTTACGAGGCGCTCAGCGACATCATTACGTGTAAGATTGGTGCGTTTGGGCTATTACGATTATGATATGTATCAAACTATGGATTGCTAACGCCCGCTTTAAACTCAATGCGTCTCTGTGTACCCCTGCGGCTTCAATTTTCGAGGACGAAAATTTTCTTTTAGAGGGGAAGAGTTGTAAAACCCTAAAAATCGTAAACGTGCTAAGTGACTATTTTGCCCTTAAGCTAAATAATTATGAAGATTCGCAAACACGTCCGACTCGTTAAATACGTTTTGCTTTAAATTAAATATGTGTAATTACAAATTTATGCAAGACAATAGAATTTATTTTCTTTCTCACTTATGAATCTAGCATCATATAATTATACAGGTGATAAAACAAAATAAAAGATGAAAAATGAGAATTATGGAAAGTAAATAAAGTCTTGTTACTCCCCCCCTAATTCTCGCACAAACCCACGACCTTTACACCCCATTTACACGTTTTAGTTCCTAAATTATCTCCCTAAATCAATCACCACTTAATTCTCATTAATTCCCTTCACCATTCAAACGTAAAAACCAAAGAAAAACCCTAATATCACATTTGCTCTCCCAAAAATCATACAAGCCGCCATAAATTCTAAAAGTATTTTTCCTGTGATCTCTACACTGCTAGGAAGCCAAGAAAATTCCCAATTCAATTTTGAAGGCACGGTCTATTGTTGTCGAATTTTGTTCACGCAAGGTAAAATTCATAATAATTCATACGACCCTCCATAAATTCATTTTCCATTTTCCTGAGTTCCTTACATCATGTGTGATCTGTGAAAATTGATTTCAAGGTTTTGGAGTCGCGTTTCTATTCTTTGGAATTTTGGAGTCATTTTATCCTAACCGAGAGGAATAATTTCATCCAGCGTGTTCTAAATGTTCTAAAATTTATATGGTATTTTCTCATCTTATATTCATCCTATGAGTTCCAAATAAAATAATAAAATGAACCATGCATGGTATCTGAATTATTGGAGAATTAAACCCTAAAAGCGTGTTAAAACCCTAAATAATTAGAAACGAATTTTCTGGGCATGAAGACTATTTTTCTTGGACTCTATATAATGTGTATTAACTCTGAAAAATGGTGCTTCGTATTTTGAAGCTTTGATCATATTATATGAAATTATCCTAATCGCTATCTATGGAAAAGGAAAATAAAATAAGGAAACCGAAGGATCGACCTAGGGTTTATGTTATGGTCTAGATCTGACCTTAATGATGAAATAATGATGGAATAATGATTGGTTTTTGATTTGGGGAATTAGGGTTAGGGTTTGAAGATTTTATTGTATTCCGATTGAGCTTTCAAAATAAAAAGGGTTATTTCATAAATTATAAAACTTGGGGACTATTTTTGTAATATACTTTGGACCAGGGTGTTAGTATAAAATGTAATATGAGGACCTTTTAAGTAAAATATGTGACTTAGGGGTTTATTTTGTAAATTCGGTAAATTTGTAAACCGAAATATAATTAGTAAAAATAGAGGCTTGTTTGTAAATTCGAAACTTGGGGTATTTCGTATACATAAGGATAATGAGGGTGTAATATGTAAATTGGACACTTAAGGGCTTGTTGTGTAAATATGCTAAATAAGGAAACTTTCTAAAAATGGAAACCTTCTATTTTGGAAACCTCGCTAAATATGGAAAGTTACTAAAGCTGGAAAGCGACTAAAATAAGTAATCTGAATTAAATAAGTTTTAATAAAACCGGTCATGAATTCGTGTAGATTCATGGGAGATGGAGTTTGCTTGAGCCTTGGTATTTCTGTTGTGTTTTGTTTTGCGGTATAAAGGTGCAGATATTCGACCTTATCTCTTAAGGTTTCTCGTGATTCTTATACATCTTCGATATTAGCTTGAGGCGTTACGCTTTACTCTAAGCCTCATGATTAGGGCTTCCTATGACTTTGCTATGCTCCCTTTGATATGAACCTTTGATATGAACCTTTGATATGAACCTTTAATATGAACCTTTGATATGAACCTTTGATATGAACCTTTAATATGAACCTTTGATATGAACCTTTGATATGAACCTTTGATATGAAATATGATATGAACCCTTATGATATGTATATGCTTTGACCCTTCAGTCTGATACCCGAGCCAAAATATGTTTCCTAGTCGAAGGTAACTGACCGTGTCATTGATGCACCAATGGCATGACTCCAAGTGTGGTGCAGTGATGTTGTACACCGTCCCCATTTTGATATGATTATGAGCTCACTATATGTATATGATTGGGCCATTATATGTTTTGGGCGTATGGATGCATCCTAGATTTGATATGTTTCGAGGATTTGATCGATTGGAGCTTTGTCGGTGAATGATGTCGGGTGCAATCGCGTCTTCACAATTCGGGAGCTAGCTACTCCATTTATTCTCGAGGTCTCCCTCTTATTGGTTTGGTATTCCGAGGTCACCCTCCGAATACAATGGCTACTTGTGATATGATATGATACGATATGATATGTTTACGGGCTCGGGTAGATTTCGATAACCATTACACTTTTGATAAACCTATATTGTACCTTCCGTATTCCCCACGCACCATAATCAGATTACTTGTTCATTACTCAATACCCTTATATGATTTACTTTTACCAAGATGTAGATACTCCATTACATTGATCATTACACTTTCGTACCGTTACTTGGACTATGGTTCCATTCGCGTCGGGTTGTTATATGTCATTGGATTGATTATGATATTCATGTTTATTCGACTCTTCGATTACTCTGTATGATATGTATGTATGCGATATAAGATTTACTGTTGTCATCGATGATATGCTATCTTACTTTTATGTGATCCTTTGATTTGTCTGGTAACCATCTTTGGTGTCTGATATTTGTTGATCATCTATCTTTTGTACTTCGTTCGATTAGTTTTGTGGACTATGATTACACGATAGTATCCTTATCTGCGTGTTGTTGACGCCATGTTTGCATTTACGATTATGCTACGGTTTGGTGGGTAAATGGTTCGACATGACGTCCGGCTTGTTAATTTGTTTAGTCACCGCTATGTCTTTAATTCATTTAATTATATCTTTATCTTGTATTCCTACTTATTACGTGTATTGCCATGTGTTGACCTTACATTAGTACTTCATTGATAATCTTGGTTATGTTTTCAACTAAGGGTTTTGACACATGTGAATTGCCATGCTCACTTATTAATTAATTGTTTCCGCTCTGTAGATGTCTGTTTGGCTTGTATGTTTTCGATTTCTGAATTGATTGTATGACATATATGTTGTGTGGATCGACACACTGCTATGTTTGCTTATGTTTAGGTTCTTGTATGTTCGGTTTGTATGTGCTTGTTTATATGTTATCGATACTTTGCTTTGATTCGTTCTTCTTGTTATCATTCATTTGGATATCTGTATAATTGTGTTTGCGGGATCCTCATTGACTCATTGTTCTCATTTTGCTCTGACTTTGTTATCCGTTTCCTTTGTTTCATTTGCATTTGATTTTATTTAGCTTTCGTTTTGTTATATCATTCCTTTGGGCTTTTTAAGCTCAGCCGCATTTCTTTTCCTGCGGCAGGTGTTAGGTTTGAAGATGGGCTTTGATGGGCTGAGAGTTGGATTATTTGAGTGGACCAACCCTAGATACCTTAGTATTTGGATTTATTTTGTTGGGCTATTGTTTGGAGATTTCATTTATTTTAGACATATTGGATTTTGTATTTTCCTTGTAAGTCATTCGTCTATAGGACTTGGTATATTTTTTTTTCTTTAAGGCTTTCGCTTGTAAAATTTTATTTGTATGTTCTGATATGACACCAGAATGTGACACTTCTACCCTTGTCGGGTTGGGGTGTTACATTATTGATCATCAATTTGTAAGTGGTTATACGTTCTTTATAATCATCTAAACATAGGTTTTGAATCATTTCTTAAACCAACGGTTAGATCTTTGTATATGGATGATTTTGTGTTCTACGCATAAGCGTAAGAACACATAATCAAGTTTGTGTGTTTGTGGTTAAAATGATAGTGTCAAAACGTTTATCTAACATCAGTGAAACCATTTTTATCATTAAACATCACCCAGATACACGAATTGATTGATTTTGAAAACGAGGGTTTATGCGTAAGTTTGGGTATTTTCAAATGTGAATGTTTTGGTTAAAAAGATAGTTGTATGATGTTGTTTACAAGATGAATTGACCTTATCCATGTTTAGAATCAACCCAGAAACACTAATTGCTAGTTAATTAGAAATTAGGGTTTATGTTCTTGATATTTGGGTATTTTTGATTCGTTTAGAGTTTGATGTTAAAACTTGGACAAAACAACTCACTAAGCTTCTTAGAGTTACCAGAACAAGTTTAGTGCATTTCCCATGGTTAATTTGCTTACTCGTAATTCTTAAGCTTTAGGGTTTAGGCTTACGCGTAACATGTGTTCTACGCATAGCTGTTTGATTGAGTTTTCATGTTTAAAACTGATAAAGTTTGAATGTAGATGTTAATATTGATGTTATGATGAATTTATTTCAGGTTTTATACGCTTGAAAATTCAGAATCAAGGTTACTTGCAATCTACGCATAAGGATCACCTTACGCGTAGCATGTTATCGCGTAAGAGAAATCTTACGCGTAACGCCACGCGAAGGTTCTACATAAGGGACTACGGCGTATCCCATGAAGGATATCGTGGCGATAACCTCACGCATAAGGTTGACTCTTACGAGTAAGCCTTACGCGTAAGGTTCCATATACGCTTATGCGTAAGCTTTACGCATAAGGCACTCTTTTCCTACGCATAATATTTCTTACGCGTAAGTCAAGGACCTACGCATAAGCTTATGCTTAAGCATATAACACTCTTGTTTACGCATAAGCTTGCCATCTCTACGCCTAAGCCTAGTTTTAACCTTAATTATGAATTGTTACGCGTGCAAACTTGTAAATAAATAAATCATAACGCCAAGAAACCAATAATGTCACTAATAAGCTTAAACGTTTAATAAGTTGTGAAAAATAAGTGAAAATATGGACTTTAAAACTTAAAGTAAATCAACTCACGACGTCTGTGAACTATTGGACAAACAAGTGACATTGGACTCGTAACAATCATCGACATATCACATTCAATAATTAGACAATAAAACCATCCATTGACTAACGTAATGTCTTCGATATGTTGGTTCTTTTGGCTAAATATATTTCGAGATCATGACATGGACGCCAAATACGAGAATGTGGATGCACCAAATGTTCTCACTATTGTCGATATCTTCCGAATGGTTATCCAATGAAGATTGGAAAGAACAACCTCGAGTTGATTTTGAGAACTTCTTACGCTCGTAATCTTCATGTGAGATTGCAATGGATATTCGAGGACTCACCCTATCGAACATGCTCACCAATTCGCATACATGCAGAAGGTCTACATACACCAGTCGGCATTCAATGCAAAGATCAAAGGTCAGCTTATTTGTGACGGTGACGCTCAATCACAAACAAGTTACCATCACACCAGCAGATTTGAGGGCTATTCTTCTCATTCCGGTCATCGAACCTACTGAATACAATGCCACTCTAACTGAAGAGGTAGTTCTCCAGTTCATGATCGACATTGGCTATGATGAAGCCACCGGGGTAATTACAAAGCATTCATATGTCGATCTCAAGAACATTCCCCAGCCATGGAGAACCCTCTACATTATGATCACCAAATCCGTTTCTGGACGTGACAGTGGTTATGAGCATCCCAAGCTCATGGAACTACAAATTTTTGGTCTTTGGTCAACAAGAAAGACATTGTTAGGTCACTTAGTTTACAATACAAGCATCAATAGAAGAAATATAGAAGAGAATAGGTCGGTTGAACAACACACACAAACACTATGCGTAGAAACAATAAGGACGGTTATGCGTAGCAAGGTGAAAGTGAATAACCAACCCTCAAGTGAGAGTTATTACAAGGTATTTATAGGAAGAGGAGATAGGGCAGTGGACTTGGGCCTAGGCTTATGGGCCTTCTACATAAGCCTAAGCATAATTACTAATATAAAGGCCATATTAAGCTAACTATTACATATGAATCACTAACACTTGAATAAGGTTTAGGAGTGATTCCAACAATCTCCCCCTAAGTGTTAGTGATGAATGAATGAGTGATAAGCGTTGTAGGTCTTGATGTAATAGTAGCTTTGACGTCTTGACATTCTTCTTTCTTGTGAGAAGAGGTGTCTTGATTCGAACAATCTCCCGGTGTAGAGAAATTGTTTCTTTTGAAGTAATATGCTTTGGCGTCTTCATTTACTTTGTTCTTTAGTTCATTGTTCTTTGAAAGTGATAGTATGTTGTGATAATCAGCATCAGTTCCGCTTCACGCTCCAGTGTCTCACGTCTTTCTCCAACATGCTCACACGCTCTTTAACGTTGGATTACAGATTGATGAAGTTCTTTAAGTATTTAAACTTTGTAGATTCTTTGTTGAAGAAGAATCATTCGACTTTATGTTGCCTTTGATTATGAGAGAGCTTTCATACGTGATGTTGATGGTATGAGCACGTGGAGAATCTGCACGATCTGTCCGCTCTAGAGCTTCCATAAGAAGTAAACATAGGAAAGGTTAGTAATAAGCGGATTCCGGCACTTGCAAGTTTGAACTTTGAGAGTGTTAACAGCATAGTGTGAAAACACGACTCTAATTCTCACAAAGGCCATTCTGAACCGGAGTCCCACAAGTGAGATAACGCGATGTACCGAGGTACACCTACGGTTCGAGATGAGTCACGAGGTACATCAAGCATCACCTCATGATGTAGACCGTTTGAGACACACTAAGCGTAATCCACGGGGAGTTACCGGCGACTGTTGTCGGGGCCTTTGATTATTCAATCACTGAGGATCACGGATGTGAACCTCTCATAAATGTTCTCGAAGATTGCTAGGATCGTGTAGGACTCGATAACGTACCATTTGTTGTTCTTATTGTTGAACAACAAGTGATGAAATGTCAAGTGTACCTAAGATATCTTTTGATGAATCTCGTGGCTCTAGACTCAATCGTGCACTTTGGTTTTCTGGCGGAGACAAGGAAGAGGGTCTCCTTCTTCAATACCAAACAATCTCTAAGAGAAAGCCGATAGTTTACGTAGGGTTCCTGTGAGAATGAAACAAGCTCGTTGAGAGAAACTTGAGTGGCTAAGAAGGTGTAGTGCATGCGTCATCTGGGTCCATGACGACTTTTATTCTTCAATACGGTGTCATCAATTGACAACCGGTAGCATATGAATTGAACCCGTTATGCGCCTAAGTTGAATAATTTAGAGGCTATTTCTTTTCACCCTTTTCTTTGCATTTCTTTTAATTCTTCAACTCCTTCTTTCTCCGATTCTCATTTTCTCCTTTTTATAATCATACCTAAGGACTTCTAATACTAACTATTTGTGATGTCCTTGGGTAGATCCCTCCGCTCTGGCGGATCATAGACAGTTATTCCTAACCTTAGTCATCTTATAACTCCATTGCCATAAAACTATTTTCATGAAAATCTCTCAAGTGTTTGTAAATGAAAACATGTTTGAACACTTCAAGAGTTTTATATTTTCGAAATACTCCCCTCAACATGTGCTTAAGAGTTTTGATAGAAAACGCACAAATGAGAAAAGAGCGCACTTTTTGAATTGATCGACTCAAGATAGACAATTCCCGAGGGACACGGTTCGTTGCATAGTTAAAGAGTTACATTGTCGACTTTTAGGTGACAACTAGCTCTAATAACTACCTTGAAGGTGTGGACAAACCTCGAAAGGTTGTCAAACCCGTCAAAGTTCATGTCTATCAAGAGCTTTTCGAATAGGTACAATTTACTTGGATAAGTCTTTGGAAGACAAATCTTTTCAATGTATATTTGTTTAGATCCGTCAATTCATGGGTTAAGTCTTTTCACACGACGATTCAAGTAGCAAATCAACATATTTCTTATCACAATAATTCCCCCCTCAAAATGGCATATAAATGTTATTTTTGATAACGTTGATAATAAATATGACCATTGTGAGTTTTGTGGGAAGATTATCACGAAGAACAAGTTGTTTGAACAAAGATTTTAGCAAATACTCCCCCTCAACAAGTAATACTAACTTTTGAGGTTTTGAAAATCGTAAGGGGAAGTACTTGTTCTTTTGAGCAAATCCTTGATATATGAAAGTTTTGATAGTTTTATAGGATTGTGGCACTGAGGCGTACCACAGGGTCCTTTCATTACAAGAACGGGTTGTACACTGTTATGTATGCACAAGCCATTGTCATTATAAATCACACATCCAAAATATTATGAAAAAGAAGCGGTTTAAGGGTACCGGTAGTCGAAGAATATCACCGGGGAATGCGAGCAGGCGTTGATAACCGGTGAGAGTAATCTGGACGACCACCTACAAAGCTCTCTAGTGTTACAGGCGGTCCCTTCATGTACAACCTCTCATCAATCATGGTGATGATCCTCTTTACATCCCGTCTTTCATGAGAATTCCATCTCTTTTATGACCCAATGCCTTGTTGAATCACCTTTAACACATAAGCCAAGCCATCCTAACCTTCTTCAATGTATGATCCCAAACTTGTGAAGATCTCTACACGCCATCAAGTAGTTTCGTTGTAGCTCACTACGGTAAATTACACCGAATGGTTTCTTGACGAGGTGTATTGTGGAAGTTGGTTGATGTCGGAAGTTCTAGGCGAGGTTTGGTGAAGTTGACACGGTGCGACACGACTCAACAAACAAGTTGTAGATCTTACACGTTCTGTATCACTATGCTTCGATGAATATGAGCAAGGACTTGATGTATTCGAGTTGAATTTCGATCGAGAATTGTCTCATGCGTCCTGTGCTTTGGCAAGATCGGATCTTGAATGTCGTTGAGAGACAAGTTCGAAAGTCCGATTCACGAATTCATAGTCTCTTTCGTCTTGTCTTTTGAGCACAATTTTCTTGAGGAAAGTGTAGTCCCATTTAGACGAAAGAGCTACATGCTTAATGACAATGATTGCTTTAATCTTGAACACTTCATGTTGAGACTTGAACCCGGCGACACGTAGTAGATTCGTCGGCGTTCGGTCAATGGTGAATCCCATACATTGCATCACGGTCATACAATTCCACATTGTTGGAAAACATGTGGGTAGCCTTTTCCTCGATGGCTATGCAGTTAGAGTATATGGCTGCCGGAAACGGAAGTGTCAGTGATGTAGCGTATTTCCTTGAATCATCACTGCCGTGTAGAAGAAATTCCAAGTTGTTGTCGAATAAGTAGCGAAATGGAATCTTAGGCTGATCTGGTTGGCCAATCGTTGGTAGAGGTTTAGACTAGTCGGTGTAGTAAGGGGCATTGTCTTTCCTGGAAAAGTCGATGTTTGCTTCATGGTTGAGCCAATCAATGTTGTTGGACATGGCTCGTGCTATGTGGTCAAGATGGTATTCAACCTCGATGGCACTTTCCGAGCTGTATTTTAGCAGTTGAAAGGCTTCATTCTTGATTCGTTTCAACTCTGATTTCATCATCTTCTTCACTCGAAAATTTTCTTGCAGTAACTTTGCATGCTCCAATGTACTACCCTCTACCAGATCTTGACCTTCGATGGATAGGGTAGAATTAACAAGTGTAGAAAACCGATCGTATTCATTAGTGTCATCCTCGTCTAGCCATGATACGTCGACCTTCAGGCGCCTTCTTCTTCTTTTCTTAGGCCTAGATGAGGATTACGGTTTCTTAATTTTGTCGGGAGAGGTGGGTTGTTGTTGGGGCTCATGGAATTCCTCATCGTCACCACCCGTATACTCAAAGTGATCATCGGTTTACGAGTGCTGGGTGGTAACTCGTAATCTGAGGTTTTCGGTTGAAGAGCGAGGAGGAGATCGTGGTTGATCCGGAGTCCTTTAGGGTGGAGGTTGCATGGAGGATGCTTCACCATACTTCTTGAGCGTTTGGCTCTTTATCTTTATCCTTATCTTCATCGTCTCTTGGGGCTTGGGCCTCTCGGCTTCTTCTCTCGCATCTTGATTAAAGTTGGTATTCAAAGAATGCTTCAAACAGTTTACCTTCGTAAGAGGCAAATGTTGCGGATCGTTTAGACATTTGAGCTACGAGCACGGAAAACAATTCAACATCTGAGAATATTATGGGATCAACTGGGTTGATGTTGACATTCATTGGTGTTGATCTCATAGTTAGCTTGGCCAAGTGTAATAGATTCGGATAAAGTTGTTTGGTAAACATCTCCTTTGTAACTCCAGGAACGATGTCAAGAAGGTACTTATGAGTGTAACCTTTGATCATTTCTTTCATTTTCCCTTGAAGATCATCTTTCATGAGCTTGGACATATTCCCTTTAACTTGCATCTTGTCATTCTCGTCATGAAGATCATGCACAGTCGTGAGAAAATTGACTTCTTGTAAAGCACGTCTTTCTTTCGACATGTTTGACGACTTTAACGATTTGTGTCTTAGCTTGAGAGATACAAGAGGCGGTTGGCTTCTTCAGCGATTTGGATGTGGATCTAGTTGTTCTTCCGGATGGTGGTGGTGAAGAGTGAGAAGATGAGTCGATGATGATGAGGCGTGAGGAGGCTCGGGGTCCTTAGGTGGTTGAAGTTTCCTCCTTAGAACGTGTGCGGGGTGTCTAGAAGAAAATGATCATAGGCGGTTTCTTCTTCGTTTCTAGACTTAGCCGTTTCATCGCCCTTAGTATCATCAGCAGGAGTTTTCTCGGTCTTTTCCGTTTCGGTTCCTCAATATCAAAGTTGATGGAATCTTCAATCTGCCGTTGTTGTTGTTCGTGAGTGAAAGTAGTACCGGTTCCCTTATCGGGTCGATTAACCGCATCAGAGGCGGTGTGGCTTGAGTACCGCCACTTGAACCTCGGGGCCACGAGTTTGATCTTTTACGAATTCTTGACAAAGTGTTTTCGTCTCGAGTTTCTTCAACTTCTTTGATATTCACTTTCTTCGTCAATCGGTTATTCGTCGAACTCTCCTTATCATGCTCAATCACCGGGTTTTCCTTTACCTTTGTCATTGGTGGTGGGAGGTTTAGCTACCGATGGAGTAATATCGGTTGCGATTTCGAGTAGAAAACCTCTTCATCGATTACGTATCTTCGCTTTCGTCCACTAGCTTTCTTGACGGTTCGTGCTAGATGCGGAATAGAACAACTTCCTTAGAAGGAACTTTCCTTTGTGTGGAGGTTTCCTCTCGGAATTTCCTTTACTCTCGCTTGCGACTTTCTCGCACTTCCTCTTACGGTTTTCCTTGTGGGGTGCGGAAGGCTTGTCATCGAAAACCGACTTTGTTTTCTTCAACCGCCACCGAGATACCTTTTGTATGTGTAGAGCTTTTTGATTTCATCGATGAAGGTGATCCGCAACACAAGACTGTTTCTTTGTTGTTGATTCCTTGAATCGGCAGTTAGGGTAGATTCATACAACATGTCGTGATTGTTGGGGTCATTGAGTCTCTTGGGGATATCGTGATTGAGTCCAAGAGCTCTTTGGATCAGCAGCTTTTGTATATCGATATAAGGAATCTTTGATCCAAGCTTTTTGAGGAATGACATCATGTCGTCCCATATCGAGCTTCAATTTCGATGTGCTTCATGTTGATCAATGCCCAAAAGATCTGCAGTTCCACGAGCTTGGGATGCTCATAGCCACCGTCACGACCGTAAAGCGATTTGGTGATGATGATGTAGAGAGTTCTCGTGGTTGAGGAATATTCTTAAGATCCACGTATGAATGCTTAGAGATTACTCCCGTAGCTTCGTCATAACCAATGTCGATCATGAATTGTAGAATGAGTCTTGGTTTGTGCAACAGCGTATTAGGTTGGCTCGATGTCGGGAATGAGGAGAACAATCCTTAAGTCTGCAGTGTGATGGTGACTTGTTTGTGGTTAAGAGTCATCATCACGAGATTCGTCCTTTGGTCTTTTCATTGTGTTCAGGCCGATGAATGTAGATCTCCCAAGACAAGAGCGTAATGGAGAGCATATTCTGATAAGGATGATTCTTCAGAATGTCTACAACAATTAAGCAAGAAGACTGTGAGCAGGTGAGGGTTTCAAAGTCAACACGAAGGTTGTTCTTTCCAATCTTCATCGGATAGCCATTTGGGAAGATATCAACAATGGTGAGAACATTTGGTGCATCCACATTCATTTGAGCGTCCATGTCGTGATCTGAAATAAATTTAGCGAAAAGAACCAACATATCGAAAGACATTATGTTAGTCAACAGATGGTTTTATTGTCTAACTAATGAATGTGCTATGTCGATGATTGTTACGAGTCCAAAGTCACTTGTTTGTCCAATAGTTCAATGACGTCGTGATAAGTTTCGTGAGTTAGTTAACTTTAAGTTTTAAAGTTTATGTTATCACTTATTTTCACAACATATCAAACGTTTAAGCTTATTAGTGACATTATTTGTTTCGTGACGATATGATTTATTTATTTACAAGTTTGCACGCGTAACAATTCATGATGAAGGTTTAATCAAGGCTTAGGCATAGAAATGGTAGCTTATGCGTAAATGAGTTATACGCAGTAGGCGCAAGCTTATGCGTGGGTCCTTTTCTTCGCGTAAGAAATATTACGCGTGAAAAAGGGAACCTTATGTGTAGAGCTTACGCGTGAAGCGCATATAAAACCTTACAGCGTAAGGCTTACTCGTAAAGTCATCCTTATAACGTGAGGTCATCGTTTACGCATATCCTTCACGGGATACGCCAGAGTCGCTATGTAGAACCTCACGGCAGAATGCTACGCGTAAGATTTCTCACGCGATAACATGCTACGCGTAAGGTGATCCTTATGCGTAGGTGTCTAACAACCTTGATTCTGATTTTTTTACGTGTTGCAAACCTGAAATAAAATCATCATAGCACCAATATTAACACATACATACATTTATTTTTAGATCATATCATGAATACTCATTTAAGCAGATACGTGTAAGACAACTTATGCGTAGACTTAAACCCTAGGTTTTAGGATTATGCCTAAGAAATCTAGCCATATGATTTGCACCAAACTGATTCTGGGAGGTCTTAGATGCCTATTAAGTTGTCTTATCCAAGTTTTAACATCAAATATGTCAAGAATCAAAAATACCCAAACCGTATGAACATAAACCCTAGTTTTCAATTTATGAATCATTAGTGTTTCTGGGTAATTTCTGGGCTTATATATGATTAATTCAACTTGAAAACAACCTCTTACAACAATCTTTATCACCAAAAACGTTCACATATGAAAACACCCAAACCCACGCATAAACCCTAATTTACAAAATCACATTCGTGTATCTGGGTGTGTTTTGATGATCAAAATAGTTTTAATGATGTTAAATAAACATTTTAACACTATCCTTTTAACCACAAACACACAATCTTGATTATGTGTTCATACGCTTATGCGTAGAAAACAAAATCACTCATATCTCACGTTTTAACCGTTGGATTTGTAAAAGATTCAAAACCATTGTTTGTAAATGCGTAAAGATCATGAAACCACTTACAAATTGATGATCAAGAACTCGGATTTGCAGTTTTAATTATAGGCGTAGGATTGGTTTGGTGTGAGTAATAAATGTGAAGTTTCAAAGTTGGGTGGGATGTTTTATTAGATATAACTTTTAGATTTTGATAGTTTTAGTCCCTCCACCTTTTCCATTTTCATCCAATGCCTTTTAACTTCCATTTTGGTTACCAAACGAAGAATATTTGGAAATAACTTTGACGACACTCCCCCTCGACTTAAGAAATAATGAAAGTTTATAAATTTTTGTCCGAGGAGTGTCAGAAAACCAGAAATGTGACCACCATTATTTAAAGAAACAACCGGGAATAGGTAACATGCAAGTACACGGTTATTTTGAAACAGTTAAGTATTAATTTTCTCCCCCTCAACACTTGATCGGAAAAATACTGAATTTTGAAAAATTTGAGTGTTGACGGAAAACTTGTACTTGCAATGTTTGAAGAAATATAGTTGGAAGAATATTTTTGTTGTTTTATCTGATTTTATATTTTTATATTTTTTTTTTTTAATATTTAAAAAGAGGTTTTGGTGTTTGACTGGTTTTTAAGACTGTTTTAAGAGTTCATCCAGTTCCTCTTGAGTCAATCCGTGGACCAACTCATTAAACCTAGCGAGGAGCTAAGGCTTTGGTGAGTAGATCGCCAATTGGTATTCTGCACCCATAAAGTATAATTCAACAAGACCTGCTCCACGTGGTCCTTGATGAAATGATATCGAAGATCGATGTGCTTAGATTTCGAATCTTGAATCGAGTTACACGAGATCGCAATAGCACCGATTGTCATGATACATCGAAATTTCATCAAATATGTAACCATAGTCTTTGAGTTGTGTTCTCATCCAAATTACTTGAGCACAACACGCCGACATGGCTACATATTACGCTTGGTTGAGGACAATGATGTAAAATCCTCGCTTCTTCGATTGCCATGACACCGGTTTGTCACCAAGATATTGTAACACTCTCAAGTACTTTTCCATGAGTCTAAGCATCCTGCGTGGTCGGTCTCGAAAAAGCTATTAGTTCAAACCAGAATCCTTCGGATACGGATCCCTAAATTAATGGTTCCCTTGATGTATCGGAGGATTCTCTTAGCCTCGAGAGGTGGGTTTGATTGGTCTCTCACGATAACGGAGCAAAGATATCGACAAAAACAATATCGGGCCTGCTAGCTATTAGATACATGAGAGACCCAATGATACTATGGTATTTGGTAGGGTCCACCAATTTCCCACGTAAATCGACATCTAGCTTCTTGGTATGAGCCATTGGTGTGGCATAGGTGTCACAGTTTGCATTCAAATTTGTTTAACAATTCAAGGGCATATTTGGACCGACTCAAGAAAATACCATGGGTGATTGATGAACTTGCATTCCTAGAAAGAATGTGAGTTCACCCATCATTGACATTTCAAAATGTTTTGTCAATAATTTTGTAATAGCATTTGAGTATTTTAAATGTGTTGACCTAAAAATGATGTCATCCACATAGATTTGAACGATTAATATGTGAGCCCCGTGATATTGTATGAAAAGTGTTGGATCGACCGAACCTTTGGTGAAATTATTGGAAATGAGGAAGGATGATAACTTATCGTACCACGCTCGAGGAGCTTGTTTGAGACCATACAAAGCTTTGTTCAGTTTGTAGACATGGTTCGGGAACTCGGGATCAACGAATCCTTACGGTGGTGACATAAACCGTTTCTTCTGAGTTGCCCATTAGAAAAGCGGTTTTGATGTCCATTTGAAAGACCGTTATATTCGTATGAGCTGCGAACGAGAAAGATCCGAACAACCTCAAGACGAGCAACCGGAGTGAATGATTCTTCAAAGTCAATACCCTTTCCTGTCTATAACCCTTAGCCACCGCACGTAACTTGTTTCGATTACGTTCCCTTCAAACATCAATTTGTTTTTCAAATCCATTTGAGACCAATGACGTAGACTCTGTTGGTCTTTCAACCGTTCCCATACTTCAAGACGTTTGAATTGGTTGAGTTATTCTTGCATGGATTCAATCCGATTGTCTTTTTCATTGCGTCTTTAATGTTTTTAGGCTCGGTTTGGCGGAGACGGTGAGAGCATAAATGCAATGTTCACCATCTGTGTGAAGACGTTGTCTCGTAACGACTGGTTGATTTGGGTTGCCAATAATATTCTCAATAGGATGGTCTTTTGTCCAACGATGTATAGAGGGTTGATGTTGGTATACATTGTGCAAATTTTGAGGATTCAAATGGTTTGTTGATGATTCTGCGACATCAGGTGCAGCAGTTTCATTGGCAAACGGGTTGAAGAACGCATTTGGATCAAAATCTACATGTAGGGGTACTTCATTAAGAACATCAGCAACTGGTTCAGCGTCGTTGGAAGCAGTTTGTTCAACTGTTGTAGTAGAGTCAATGGTGGTGCTTCTTCAACGATGAGTTGTTGTAGCGGTGTATCATGTATAAGAGTATTATCGGGTTGAGCGGTGAAATAGCGGATACACCGGATCACGTTCATCAATGTCGTCCTTTGAACAGGAGGAGCAAATAGTCTTTCCATTTTTGACGAGTGTCGAGGGCTTGTTTCGGTGATGATGGGGTTTAGGGAAGTTTAAGCGGTTGTGACCGGGTTCCAAGTGTTATGCTCGGAAGCCATGTCCGTAAGTTCATCGAAATTAGCATGAATCGTTTCCATAACACGCTTTGTACGACGATTCCAGATCCAGTAAACCTTTTGAGTTCTCACGATTATCTAATAAATACTCCAATGTCGACTTTGGCTTTGAGCTTTCCAAAGTCTTAACGATCATTATTTGGGTAGCAAAGAGATCCAAAACATGAAAGTGTTTGAGATTCGGTTTTGTTGTGGATAAGCTCGAAAGGTGTTTTGTTGTGGCGTTTGTGATCATTGAACGGTTTTGAGTGTAGCATGCAGTTGATACGACCGCCCATAAGTAATCTGGAAGTTTAGCATTAATTAACATTGTTCTTGCGGCTTCCACTAACGCTCGGTTTCGTCTTTCAATAACTCCGTTTTGTTCGGTGTCCATGCAATAGATGTTTGATGCTCTATTCCCATTTTCTCATAAAATTATCGAAGGGTTTGGTTCACAAATTCAGTTCCTTTGTGCATTACGATTTGGCGGACGGTGTTCGGAGCCGAACTTGAATTTTCGTGAGAAAGGTGATGATCATTTATGGAGCTTGGTCTTTGCTTCAAGAAAGTAGACCCAAGTCCATCGTGAATAGTCATCAACAATTACTAAGATGTAGCGTTTCCATTGATCGATTGCACGCCGCATCGGGCCACACAATCCATGTGAAGAAGATGAAGCACATGCTGAGAGTTGTGTTCCATCTTTGAAGGAAAATGAGCACGAGTGCTTTTCCCTTGTTCACAAGCTGAGCAAAGGTGATCTTTAGAATACCGGAATTGTGGGAGACCTTCAACAAGTTTGTGTCGAGCAAGGTTGGTGATGGTTTGAAAGTTTAGATGTGAGAGACGACGGTGCCATAGCCACGATTTTGTAGATGTAGCCTTTGAGAGTAGACATATGGGAGATGAAGCAACCATGTCTTGCATTGAGATTGTGTATAGACAAGAATTGCGAGAGCCAGACATAAGATCATTTCCTCGTAGATCACGAATAAAACAAGTTTTCTCCCTAAAAGCAACTTCCAAATCTCCATCACAGAATTGACCGACTGAAAAGAGATTGTGACCTAGGCCTTCCACATAATAAACCTTGCTAATTGCAATATTTCCATTGATATAATCTCCGTAGCCCATGATAGCTACGGTGATCATTCGAATCGGCGGTGCCTATGAACTTTGCAATAAAGTTTGATAACGATTTAAGATTGCTGTCATGTGTCGGGAACATCCGCTATCAACAATCCAAAATGATCTGCACCACCGCATTACACAGCACGACACGGATGGAATAGAGTAGATGTGGAACCCGAAGTGTTAGAGGGTTCAAGCGATTATAGTAGACATACATACATCAATCACTTTAGGCATCCATTTAAATCCTAGTGTAGTATGTAACCATTTTTGCCATCTCCAACTAGTATTTGCCTTAGTCTTAATGAAAGCACTAGGTGGTACTTGGTCTTTGAGGTGATCACGAGCTACGGGGGATATCAATGCGTTTCTTGGAATCTAAAGAGGGCGGTCTACCAAGCATAGACTTAGAATGATTAGTGGGCCTAGAGGTATTCCGAGTCTTAGGATTCCTTAATCGAGAAATGATAGCTTTAGCAACACATTTGTCATGACAATCATAATTCATACTTTTACGACAAATAATACAAGATGCATCAGACTGAATATCAAAACTACTTAAAGGTTTAGCATTCGTTACATAACTTTTTCTATTACATTTGTCAGACGCAATATCTAAAGTAGGTGCAACGTGAGTGATTTGTCGTTTTCAGTACAATAGATATTTTCCGAAGAAATACAAAGGCATGTATTTTCCCCGGGTCGTTCTCCCAACGAGGGATGAATGGAGTTAATCGACTCACGTCGCGTGATTCGGGATTCGAATGAGGAAAAAGGGAATTTTTGGGGTTTTCTAAACTACGGTGCAAGGGAAAGTAATAAAAAGCAATTAGAACAACTAAATCTATGATGAAGACAAGGGAATACAACTAATTATGCAATATTTAAACTAAAAACGCGTAAAACGTAATTAATAAAACGCGAATAAAAAGCAAACTACTCTAGTTTAACCCATGAAAATGAAATACTATTTTTCTACAGCTAAGAATGTTATTAGAAATTTATTTGTGAATTTAAACTATTTTTTGGATTTTTCTTGATTTATTTTGAATTAAAAACTAATTTAAGACATTTAAAATACACTTGAAATACTAGAAATTAGGAAAATAAGCTAGAAAATTACAAAACTATTTTTCAAAAATCAAGATTAACTAAATATAATTTTAGAAACTGGAATCACATTTTTTTGACTTTTTCTCAATTTATTATGAATTTAATACTAGTTAAAACTAATTAAAATGCTAGAAAATCTTTAACTAAGAAAATTCAGGAAAAATACTTTTTATGACTTTTTGAATATTCTAAAACTAAGAAAATTGAAATTGTATTTTTCTGAGCTTTTTCTAATTTATTTGTATTAAAAGCTAATTAAAAAGCCTAGAAAATGAAATTAAATGCAGAAAAATAGCAAATAAGCTTGGAAAATTATGAAAACTTCCAGTCAATTATAAAATAATACTAAGAACTCAGGAAAAATAACAGAAACGATTATGGAGCACAAGAACTATGATTTGGGCTAGAACTGCTTATGAAGAGCTTAATAGAAATAAGCTAAAAGCTACTAGAATGATACCACAAGTTCTAACTACCCTAAACTAACCAAAACTAAGCTACTGCAAGTGATTTGGGTCAAATAAGCTCAAGCAAGAGGCATTTAAGCTCTAAATCAAATCTAAACTATCTAATGCCAAACACCCCTAACTACCTACTTTAAGCCCTTGTTAAGCCAGCTTATAAAAATCACAAAAATAAACTAAAATCACCATGAAAACCACTACCAACCAAAGTGTCTAAATCCAGAATTTCAACTGAATTGGACTTAAAGTGAGTGAATGAAAAATATAAAAGTGGAAGCCGTTTGAGCAAAAAGCAAGCGATGCAAAGAACAAATGGGCGAGTGTATGAAGGGGGCTTGTTGCGAACTAATAAGCTCCTAGATAAGCTAAAGTGCTGCTTCTAAAGGTAATCCCTACAAAACCTAAGCTACAAGCTATCACATAATCTACACTAAATGATCAGATAAGCAGATATGGAATAAACTGAAATGGACAGGACAATTAAGACAAATTTGAACTAAAAACTTGAAATCATGATAACAACTGAGACAAACTATAACTAGGAAAATATCTGCAATCAATGGTACACACTGATCATTCGATTTGCACCCTCTAAACAACAATGAAATACCTTAAATAGCTTAAACCAAACACCCTCTTAAGAAAAGCTTAATCCAATTTATACTACAAACCTGATGAAAGCTATCTAAGGAAGGAATGAAATGAACAAAGTAACCACAAACTCCACTTGTTAACACATTAAAACCAGATTTTCACCAAAAACATTGTTGATTTATAAATTTTAACTAAAGTTGACTGAGTTTGACTTTTGAGAAAACTTGAAATCGAGAACAGGATTTGAAAACTTTTACAATCACAGAAGCTTAAATAAGCTTCTGTGATACTTAACAGCTGATAATAACAACTTAAAACCAGATTGATAAGCAAAATAACAAATGCAGAAAATCATGTAACAAACTATAACGAAAAGTGAATTTGCATTAACAAAAGATTGCTTACACTACAGGATTGAAAATACAACTACTCAAAATAAAAGATCATGACAGAAATAAAAAGGTCAAAATCCCTCTAAAGCCTAAGAGATTGGACGATTTTTTCTATGGAGATGAAGGGGCTTTTATAGCCTGATGCTTGAGCTTGGTCTTGATCTTGAGAAGCATCTGGAAGTACAATCTTGGCCATTGAATTCCTCTTGCATCATTCTCTATCATCTCAGCCATAGGATTAGATTATTGAGGTGTTTCAACCAATAGGAGCCCTTACTTAGTCCAGCATGGCAATCCAACTATGACACACTTCTGACATGTGCCAGAGCTTCTAGAAGCTTTTAAACGTGGGTAACTCATGGTAATTTGATCTTGGGAGTAATGAGCAGTAACTGGGTTTTACCAGTTGTTTTGGCGCACTTTGGCTTGTGTGGAATTTTTATTAATTATTTGACTCGAGTGTGTGGTGTTGACCGAGGTTAAAGGTTGACCGGGTATGGGTAAAATGGGGACTGGCCGGGTTGTGGTATATGGTTTTAAGTGGATTTGGGATGGGCAGTTATAGAGATTATTTGGGCTTTTGGGGTTAAGTGGTATTTTGGACATGGGTTGGTTTATGATGTATATTAGTAATACAATTTGTATCATATTGACCAATAATGCCAAATGAATTTGCAAAGGTTAACTATGTAAATTTGGTAATGTTGAGGTGAATTTGTGTATTTGTGGGAAAATGAGGGGTTGATTGTGAAAATTGGTAAAGTGAAAGGTAAATTGTGATAAACTCCCAAATCATGTCCCTGCATCTGTAATTTAATCTTTAAGCACTAAAATCCGTGAAATAGCATCCCCAGCACGGCCGCTCTCTTCTCTCTCGTGCCGGTTATCTTCGGTTTTGGCTCCTTTTTGTCTGTTTCATCATATCCGTACCTGCACATACAAAAACTCAAGAAACACGCAAATATTAGCAATAAACGGCTCTTTTCTTGGTTATTTTGGGTCATATTTGATAAAGAAATGATATGTGTTTTGCACATATCAAAATACCCTGACGAGACCATTGTCGTGTCCTCACGTTAATGCAATCAACTCACGCTTCTAAAACCAAGGATTTCAATCTCTTTCTACTAAACCTATGAAGAAGTAGCAAAGATTCCTCAAAAGAGATTAAGAACCCTTAATTCTAAAACGCCTGCTTACCTTTTAATTCATATATAGATATAACGATTAAGCTCATTCCGATTATGAGTGACGGTTTGTTGAACTTTCATGTCGATCAATAACTCCAACATTTTTCAAACGACACGTTAGGATCACGGAGTAGGAAACACAACACCGCCAAGTGACCATACTGGATAGAATACATCGTCCCCGATTTTCACAAGTCCCAAACTAAGCGTAAAGTCGAAATCATTGTTAAATATGACTCTAGATGCTAACACTACCCATGGAGGTTACTTGTGTAATTACCTTTGTTCCCATTTTCCTATTTTCCTCTAGAATTTTTTATTTTTGTGAAATGAATTTCTTCAAATTTCTCGTTTCGATAATTTTATTCCGATAAAGATATAAAGCTAAGTCGATAATTAGTTATCCATCTTCTCTCAAAACCATTGTTCCAAAATGAGGTCCACATCAAGGAATTTTTATTCACTTATATTTTTAATTTTTTCATTTTTTTTTCTTTTTTTTTATTTTTTTTTTCACTTATACTTTTACTTATATGAGCTATGAACTACGGAGCTTCACGGGGTAATTCCAAGACTATAGGCTTCATGAAATGAGGATCCCGGTTGGCTAGACTAAGAACCTCACCCAATCCTGGCTAAAGATCCAAGGGTCCGATCTCGACACCGCAGCTCATAACTTTATTTATTACTTATTTATTACGAGTCCTTGATGTGTACCCAATTTTTAAAACAAAGATTCTTTTAAGAAGATAAAGAACTAACTATCGCCAAAACTCAACATCTCTAATTATTTATTAGATGATATGGGGTGAAACAATTTTGTGGGAACAAAAAGCCATAAGTACCTTGATGGGCTCTAAAGAGAACCAACTACTCCACGCTAGCATCTAAACTCATAAGTAACTCTATCATTTCTCGATCTCCATAAATTTAAAATCCCAAATAATGAGATCCATGGATGCTTAGCCGATAATTTTAGATTATCTATGGTTAAGGGAACAAGCTAGGGCTCAACACGCCCGGTCAAGTCGAATTCTATTCCTACTCTCACCGTGGAAAGTCAACAAGGTGTCAAACATATATTAACTTAGCTAATGCTTCGTCAATAATCTCAAGTCTCGCATTTTAAAGTCACTTATTAGAAACTAGCAAGTTCTTGTTTAAGCTTCGATATATAAAATCACTTAGGAGACTTGTAAATTCTTGGCCTTTTGAGCTAGAATCGCATTTTATAGCCTCTTGTCTAAGCAATTAGCAAAGGCTATTTCAAGAAAACGCATATTTAAAGTAACTTCTAAGAAACTCGCAAAGACTTTTCAATCATAAAACTAGCAAAAGCTTACAAAATTTTTTAAAATTTTCACATTTTTGCACAAATTTTCATTTTCTAAGGAAAAACGGGGTTACGAGAGTATACGACAAAAATAAGCAAGTGCGGTCAAATCAAATCGAAGATTACCCACCCCAGACTAAAACGAAACATTGTCCTCAATGTTTAAAGGCAAGGGTAATAACGAAAATCTAAAAGCCGTTTATTAAGTATGCTAGAAGATAAACGTTAGTCGATAAGATTTCAGATATCGGATGTCCAACAGCATCGATCATGAAACTCGAGTGGAGAAAACAAACTTCGAGCACGAGAGTGTCACCACTCGTAAATTTCCCTACAGATTTTTCGCGACTATTTTTTTTTTCTTTCTTTCGTTTCAAACTTTAAACACGACAAGTCATGGGATTTTTTTTTCACCTCGACCTCAATAATAAAAACTTCATAAAATAAATATATAACGAACTTCTATACTTTTATATTTTTATCCTACCGGACCTTTAAGCCCAACCCGATCCATCTTTATGTCATGCCTCTTGGGCTCACGTGTTCTACCCGATCCAACTCTTTTCTTGGGCTCGTTTACAAGTAAAACCCACCCAACCCAACTCTTTTGTTTTTGTTGGGCCTAACCCTTTTATTTATCAGGCCCAAGACACCCTCCTTTCTTTTATGAAACACAATTTGACAATGTAAATTGTGATGTCCTTGTTTTTATGTTTCTGTGATTACTGTACATGTGCATGTGCATGTTGGTATCTAAAGCAACTCACCTTGGTAGCACCAAAAGCAAAAACAAGCATCACCATCCTTGGTAAATTTTTATCATATACGTGAGAATGTGTAGGAAACCAAAACAAAAATACCTTTGGCCATTAATATGCACCATGCGTGTAATTCAAAATAGGAAACAAGTATATTTTTCTCTTTTCTTGGGCAATCAACGAAAAGCAAAACAAAAGCACATCTTGTCATTTCTATATATATCATACGTGTGAGGCTAAAGCAACAAACTAGGATATCACCCTTGGTCCCCCCCCCTTATCATCTCTTTTCTTTTTTCTGTCTTTCCTCTGAAAACCCACGCCCCACCTTTGGTCTTTGTATACCATTCTTGTCATCAACATTTTGGAACCTTGCGTTCTTTGATTCTGTGAATGAAACACAAAAAGCAACCCAACAAACTTCGCTAATATCATGCTTCTACCAAGTGAAAACCAAACAAACTCACGGCCCCATTGTCCTTCTTGGACCACAAATTGAAGATGATATCAAGGGAAGCCACGTGAAGACCATACCCATCTCCTTCTATATAAACTCCTAAGACCTTTTGTTGAACACACAAACTCTCACACTACACAACTCACTTCTCACACTCTAAACACAAACGTCTACTGTGGAAGCAAAAAGGGAACCCAAGTTGCTAGGGTCTTTGGTCGAGTAAGGAAACGAGGAGTTATCTCGGTCACGTTCAAAAGTCCTTTCAGTCACGTTCACTTCGCTTCAAATCTCGTCACCACTCGCTAGAGTGTCGTAAGTTCTTTCGACCCACTCTCAATTCATCTTATTATTCTAATCTCCATATCGCTCGTATACATGTTTAATACATCTAAAGGATCGAATCGTATAACAATGTGTCTTAAAGCTAACGATCTCTAAAACATTGACAAACCAAATAGAAACATTTGTATATCAACTAAACTTAATGTGTTTTGTGTTGCGTTATAAACCTTCGTTGCATTTTTAATCTAAAAGCATATGTCGTGTTTATTTTAAAACTCACTCTTGGGTCTCGATAAAAATTAAAACTCAAAACACAAATGAGTCGGTACTTGTTTTGGCTTACTTAGTCTCGTTTTTATTCACGTTTAACTTACTCTTGAACTTGGTAACTCATGTGCTCGAAAGAAATGAAAAACTATTTTGAAGAAGAAATGAAACACATAAACTATTCATGCATAATTGCATATGATCACAGTGCAGTGAGCGAATGTAACAAAAATATAACAGACACAAAACTCCCTTAACTTGGTTAAATCAGAAAAGCATAACACGAAGGAGCCCTTGGCTCACTTGGTGTTGTTCATCAACTTTTACACAACCCACCCAAGTTCGAATCCCTCTTGTGGCGCTTAGAGGATTTTATTTTTTTTAACACTTAAGCCATTTTCAAACAGTATAAAACGTGTTAAATACAAACCTGTCG
Source organism: Chrysanthemum lavandulifolium (assembly GCA_022545495.1). NCBI lineage: Eukaryota > Viridiplantae > Streptophyta > Magnoliopsida > Asterales > Asteraceae > Chrysanthemum > Chrysanthemum lavandulifolium. The sequence continues at coordinate 166,550,588 of CM040243.1, read as the reverse complement.
CAATAATTAACAAAAAGAGCCGTTGGCTCAGTTGGGAGGGGCGTATACTTTTGTCCACAAGGTCTTGAGTTCAAATCCTAGCATTGGCATTTTTGCCATATCTTTGTGATTTTTACAAGTTTCACTCTTTGACAGATTTAGCCCTCCAACTTTAATTGAGTTGTTACTTTTCTTAAAACCCCTATAAGTTTATAACTTCTATAACTCTTTACCATTCAACCCCTCGAGTTTAATACTTGACATTTTTTTACATTCTAACAACTATTTTTGACACCAAACTTATACATTTTTATAACTAATAATAAAAATGTCAAAACAATTTATTTCTGACACTTTTCGTTCGTAATTTCGTCAAATTAATATATTTAGTTTTAATATTAAAACCCGACTAAAAGACAAGAGAATATTTAAAACAAAAGTAATATAAATTACCAACACATCTCAAGTAAATAAACCAATCTCGATAACATCGTCATATTTATAAATCAACGCTAATAACGCTATATTGAATTATATACTCAATACTCTCTCCTTTTGGTCGTAAATCAAACATTTATCATTATTCTAAGTCATGCCATCTCATTCTTAGGTTCGGTAGGAGCATTGTTATCACACTCTTGATACTTGATACTTTATTCACCGAGCTGGCGAGGTGAGTTTATAGCCCCACTTTACTTTTATTACTTGCTTTATAAAACTATGAGGTGAGAAACATGCAAAACTCTTTTCGGACTGGCGAAAACACTATTACGTGAAACAACCTTGAATCCCAACTATGCTACCGTTAGTTCCCTTCGGGAGGCGCGATTGTTATGAATAGATCTATTGGGGATGACACCCCGTTCGAGTTTGACCGGATAGGCAAGCGTCGGGCGTATATCATATCGTATTGATTGAGTGCTTTGGAAATACACTTGCCGGGCTTTTATTTATCATGCTTCTAGATGCATGCACACCGTCGTAGTTTCGGTCGCATGAACTTGGTACTAGCGTAATAGCCTTTTGCATATAGTGTCATTCACGGAGATGCTATATGTGCAACTGTGGTCCAACTTGAAAACTTGATTACTTAAACCTATGAACTCACCAACCTTTGTGTTGACATTTTAGCATGTTTTTCTCAGGTTTATTACTTGGCGTAGGCAATGGCAAAGGCATTCGTTCAAGACTGGCATCCGAAGTGTTTCCAATCATATTTAATACAACTTTTAATGGGACAACATATATTTTTATGGGCTTTACTTCCGCACTTTGAAACAATGATGTAAAACTATTTCTTAAATAAATAAATATTTTGAAAATGGAATATAATTTCTATTGTTTATTACCTTGTGTTGTGTATATTGATTTAGTAGCACCCCATGACCCAACGCTTCATTGTGAAATTTTGGGGTGTTCTGATTGGTATTCGAGCCAAGGTTATAGAGAATTAGGTATTTTCAAAACCTAAACTATAACCAAATTTTCCTAAAACACTTCAGCGCCACCATTGCCGATGTCCGCCATGCCTTGCCTCTTGTTTACGATGTAGTCGTGCTATGTATTCTTGCTATATTTTAGGTTCGTATAAGCTCTCATTTGAATTAAATTAATTATTTCTCAAAGTCATTAAGTTTCTTAATTAACTCACATTTAAACTTTAAGGCTGTTCTTGTTTAATTGGGTCGCGAAGTTTGAATGAGAATAATGTTGATGTAACAAACTGAATGAAATTATGGAATAATTAATTTAAGAAAAGTGTAGAGTAGACTACGAATGCTTATACTTGTTACATCTCTATGTTAAACTGCTTAACGTGCCCACTATTACAATATCGCACTATGCTATGCTTCCATAACTGCTTCTACGTTATTTCTGTATGTAACGTTCAACTCGTCACTATATCGACTTCTACGTTATTTCTGTGTGTAACGTACAACTTGTCACTGTATCAACCTCGACGTTATTTCTTAATGTAAACTCGTCACTGCTTCTATGTTATTTCTTTATGTAACATACAACTACTTGATTCTCGCACACGTATTTAAACCACCTCTGTCACTGGTCACGATCTCTTATGGAACTCTTATGCTCTATCCTTCGTAAACTTATACGACTCTGTTCTTTCTGTTTTGAACTCAACTATCATACTCTTTTATGAAACCGCGCTGTATTTCGTTTAATGACTCCTTTATTTGTTGTTCACTTATCACCTCACGTCACCTAATCTTTCTTGAACGACTAGCCTCTTCCCACGTTATATTTTAAGAGTATATACTCACATCTCGTCACCATATCGACCTCGACGATTCTCGCATCGTAAACCACGAGGACGTGGTTTCTTTTAAGGGTTAGGTACTGTCACCACTCGTAAATTTCCCTACAGATTTTTCGCGACTATTTTTTTTTCTTTCTTTCGTTTCAAACTTTAAACACGACAAGTCATGGGATTTTTTTTTCACCTCGACCTCAATAATAAAAACTTCATAAAATAAATATATAACGAACTTCTATACTTTTATATTTTTATCCTACCGGATCTTTAAGCCCAACCCGATCCATCTTTATGTCATGCCTCTTGGGCTCACGTGTTCTACCCGATCCAACTCTTTTCTTGGGCTCGTTTACAAGTAAAACCCACCCAACCCAACTCTTTTGTTTTGTTGGGCCTAACCCTTTATTTATCGGGCCCAACACACCTCCTTTCTTTTATGAAACACAATTTGACAATGTAAATTGTGATGTCCTTGTTTTATGTTTACGTGATTCTTGTACATGTGCATGTGCATGTTGGTATCTAAAGCAACTCACCTTGGTAGCACCAAAAGCAAAAACAAGCATCACCATCCTTGGTAAATTTTTATCATATACGTGAGAATGTGTAGGAAACCAAAACAAAAATACCTTTGGCCATTAATATGCACCATGCGTGTAATTCAAAATAGGAAACAAGTCTATTTTTCTCTTTTCTTGGGCAATCAACGAAAAGCAAAACAAAAACACATCTTGTCATTTCTGTCACAATTCTCAAATTCCGGTCATTTCTTAAATTAAATATGCATCATATTAATTCATTCATGGCATTTCATTTCACATTTAACGCGTAATTTTTATATTTAATAAACGTGATCGCGTGAGCTATTATTTTAAATATTTAATCCGTTACTTTCAAAAATGATCCCGACATATTTTTTTAAACTTACATTTAGTTGTAAAAACTATATTTTGAGTTTAACTAGTGTTTTGGATTTATTTGGTATATAAATTGTTAAAGTTAAATTATTACGACGCTTTTCTTAAAAATTACTCGGTAATTATTTTATCACTCAAATTTCACAAGGAATGTATTTTACAATTTTATTATCTCATTACATTCTATTTTGATCTATTAAAATCTTACTTGTACCAAAAATTTCCATTTACCTTACAAGTTACATTTAACTACACACTTTACTTATACATTTTTAACAAATTACATACAAATATATTTCATACAAGTAAAAAAAAAAAAAAAAATATTTTGAGATATTAATCCCCCCAAAAATCCGGTCCTATGGGATTGACATTTATGGAGTTGGTAATTCTTGTCTTTGAAAGTATAGATCTACACTTCATGTGGTTTTTTTTCAACACATCTCATTCATCTCATTCACCAATAATACAAGTTAGAGAAATAAACATTCTCTCTTGGTTTTTATCCTCAAAACCGGCCTTCAAGATTTCACCAAGAGATCATCCAAAATTTTCAAGTTCAAGCATAATTACAATCTAGTTTATACTCTTTTTATGGTTTTGAAATAAAAACCAAGAGTATTTAGGCTAATCCTTGTTACCTACACCTCATCACTATCACTTGTAAGCATGTTTTTATCATTTTCATGTTTCCTTGTCATTTTCATATGTTTCTTTTCATTTTTGGAGCTTATATGCATGTTATGTGATTTATACCATTTATTTCAAGATTTTAGAAGTTATATATATTTATAGTCATCCTATAATTATTCCCAAGTTATTCTTTGGTCTTGATGATGATTAGGAACCCATGACACCCTAAGAAGGTGTATGGTAGGATTAGATTAGTTGTGGAGTTGATTTGAAGGGATTAGAATAGGTTTTGTCCGAGAAAACTATTTTCGATAACTATATTTTAAGGTTCTGTCCTTGTTTCGAAATTCTGGAAAATCCTACTGTTGATACGACATTTTGCCTTGATAATTAGAAAATATACTTTAAAAGCGAATCCGTGGCCTTTTGAGCGGATAAAAGCGGAGTTATAACGAAGCCGTGGTGAATTTTTAAAGTTTGACGACGAAATGTTTATTTTTCGAAAATTTCAGCAAGCGGTTTTACATATTTCGGGTCAAAACGAGCCTTAAGCTTCACAAATTATTTCGACTTGTCAAAATATATTAGTTTCCTTCGATCTGAAGCTAAGGACATATATTTAGAGAAAGCAGTTTAAAACGACAAATATATTCACGTTTTATAAAGTTGCCGTAACTATTATTTTTCGAAAAACTATATTATTTTACGTCACAAGTATTTTATTAGCCGTAAGGGCTATGTTTATGCGATTTTAACAAGGTTGCAAAACTTTTTGGAGCAGTTGTCTTCTAGTAAAATCAAGTTCATCGGCCATATTTTTCAAAACAAAAAGCCGTTTGTCAAGCGGAGTTATAGTGAATTATTCACGGATGTTCAAACATTGGCGAAACTTATTTTACGCACGCAATTAACAAAACCACCATCTTTAGCCTTCGATATCTTTATGATCGAGACCTTTTGAATAAAACTCCTGAACTGAAACTTTTAGATATCGATACAAACTTTCCAAAACCGTCGAGTTCGTTCTCTAACGATCGGCGTACACCGTTCTGACTAGTTTTCCAAAGCCATTTTGTTGATTTCATGAAAATTCGGCGACATTGTTTTGCGACGAAAAGTGATAATTTCACCAAAAATCATTATAAAACCATTGTAGGATGACATTTTGACGTAAATATTTGTAAAGTCATTTTTGAAGGGTCAAGACGTCAAAAGAGTATTTTTCGTCGACGAGTGATATTTTCAAAACCCGTAAATGGTATAAATAACATATGGAGTGCATGCATAACATTACATTGCAACTCATGATATATCATATCATTCGTGATAGGTCCCGGTTAACACATCACATTATACCTCGGTGTACTCACTTTTGTCATCGCCTCAGTTTATCAAGTGAGTAATCACATCCCCTTTTTACCGTTTTACTATATTTTGGGGCTGAATGCATGAACCATACTTGAATTAAATTGATCCTTACAATTGTGAACTCTTTTGACTTGAATATTTGAACTCGAATCAATCCTTGAACTTAATTACGAAATTATGACTTATTTGAACTTATTGAACCGACGTGTTATGACCTTGTCCTAAAGTCTCCAATGTTCGAACATCACTATAAAGTCTCCCATGTTCGAGCATCACTATATAGACACCTTTGTTCGTAGTATATCTTTGGGAAGAGGCACCGGTGTATCTTTGGGAAGAGGCACCAGTGTATCTTTGGGAAGAGGCACCCAGTGGGTCTTTGGGAAGAGGCACCCAAGTATAACTTTGGGTAGTGGCACCCACTTAATTTGGTTTCATCGGTAGCATTCACGAATTATTATATTCGTGGTACTATATTGGGAACTATTATGACCACTTACACTTGACTACTTGACGACTATATCCTTGTGCGATGGGTTGTGTACACACAGGTTGCAAGTTTTGTATGGGCGAATTTGGGCCGAGTGGATACACAATGCCTTTGCTTTGAGAACTATTTTCGTTGACCGAAAGCTTGGATATTTCTTACGAGTTTTCTTATTTCACTAAACGTGTTTACTCACCAACTATTTTCATAGTTGACCCGTTTTCTCTCATGCATTTCGGTGATCGTTAGTAAGCTTTTCTATCAAGTCTTGTATAAAGAAGTTTTCTTTGGTCGCTACAAGTCGTATGTAATAAAACTCAACATTTTGGAATCTAAACTTTGTAATATATTTGCCGATGGCTAAACTAGTATTGTAATGAAGTATTATTTCTTTTTAATCTTAATGTTGGTATGTTCTATTATCTTGTGCTTATGTTCCTTCCGTTACACCTCGTGTTTCCGCCTCCATGAGGTGTGACAGATTGGTATCGAGCCAAAGGTTATAGAGAATGCCGATTTTCAAAAATAAAATCACACTATAACCGGAATAAAAAAAAAAAAAAAAAAAAAAAAAAAAAAAAAATTTTGTATATTATTTTATTAAACATTGAACACCATTCGAGTCAACTAGTCTATCGTTGCATCGTTACTCATAAATTATACATAGCCCGATCAACTATGTCTAATTTATGAAGAACCATGCAATGATAAGAGTAATAGTTTTAAATAATGTTTAGTCGAGTCTTTTGAGTCGGTCACCGAAGTTGCATTGGTCGGGTGGGTATGCATGGCATGTTTTACGATTCACGTCTACATTACCGTACCTTGTCCATATCTTCTCTTTTCCATCTTTCGACTTGTTAGACATAGCATGTCTCTGTTCTGTCATGTTTCGATCACTATAACACATTACCACCGTTCGCACCTCATCGACTTCGTTCGAATGTCGTTTACTCAACCCGATGTTTTGGTCCTCTCAGAGGATCATGGTGCAAGAAACTGCGCTCGGGAGGTAACAACAACGGCAACTCAAACAACAATGACAATCCAAACAACAACGCTCATGGAATAGCGGATCTACTCACTCAAATCATAACACATCTCGATGCGGAAGAACCAACAACGGAGAAGGTACTTCAAACGGCGGTCAAGGATGCGGCTACAAAACTTTCATGACATGTAAGCCAATGGAATTTCATGGTCTTGAGGGTGCCATTGAATTGCTAACACGGTTCGAGAATGTTGAGTCGAAGCTTAGTATCACGAAATGTCTTTGAAGGAAACAAGGTTGAGTTCTCTGTTGGACTACTACGGTCGAGCATTGACACGGTGGAACAACCAACTACGGACTAGAGGAAGAGAGGTGCAAATGCATTATCTTGGGAAGCATTCAAGAAACTACTAACCGATGAGTCTGCAGAAAAGATGAAGTGCGAGCTGGAAGAAGAATTTTGGAACCACTTGATGGTAGGAGTAGAGATCGACAAGTACACGATCCGGTTCCACGAAGTTAGCTAGGATGGTTCCTCACATGGTTTCCACGTGGAGAAGTTGATTGACCGATATATATGGGGATTGATACCGAAATTAGGAGGATGTCACCGTCGAAACCAACCACTCGCAAGCACGCTGTGAGTATGGCGTATCGCTTGACAAATGATGTGATCAGTGCGGAGAACTAACAAAAGCAAGCGACAATGGACGAAAGCGGCGGGAGGATCACCGGAAACCGAGACCGTAATCAACAAAACAAGAGGCGCGAATAACCCGAACTATGGGCGATCACCGGAGCGCAAAGGATATGCGAGTCCACATCCTTTGTGTACTCGATGTAATTATCATCACTCGTGAGATCAGAAGGTGCGACAAATGTGGACAGACGGGCCGCCGCTCGAAATTGCTCAAGCAGGCGGGAATCAAGGACGAGAAAAGCATGTTACGAGTGTGAAGTCTAGATCACCTTCGCAATACCGTCCAAAGTCGAAAAGAACTCCCAATCAAGGAGGAAATCGTCCAAACTGGCGTTGGCAATAGAAGGCCCACAAGATCGAACATTGAAATTCCTCCCGCACGTGGTCGAGCATTCTATCCGGGCACCGAGGAAGCCCATACGCGAACGGGTACATTCCTTTGAGCAACTACTTTATTTACGTGCGACATAATTTTGAGTGCATAACTTCCTTCCAATCTTTACCACGTTCACGACATTGATTAATTTGAGACCTATTGATATCGACCGTAGTTGTTATATATTTTGTTGATTGGATTTGATTGTGTAAGCAAATCGAATATCGGCGAATCTTTCAAAGACTTCATTCAAGGATGTGGCATCCTACCTTTCTAACAACTTGTTTCCTAGCTTGATCTAGTGGCGGTTCTTGTTTGATGAGTTGCGAAAATCAAGCTAAGAGACAAGTTTACTCAAGTCGGTTTAGTTTAATCTCATGACGTTCTTGTTTGATGAGTTGTGAGATTAAATTAGGATCGACTACCTAAAGGTCTTTGAGAGCTACGTTCGATATTGGATAAGTTTACCCTATCAAATCGATCACCGACACGTACTTAGTTATATGGGGAACACATGCGCATGGGCATTGATATGATCATTTAGGCTGCCGCACGATCATGAACTTTAGAACTCTTGTCGAGGTTCGGACCATAGTATCGTTAATCGAATCACGGGGCGTGATTCACGACATGGGAAGAATGTCACAATTCTCAAATTCGGTCATTTCTTAAATTAAATATGCATCATATTAATTCATTCATGGCATTTCATTTCACATTTAACGCGTAATTTTATATTTAATAAGCGTGATCGCGTGAGCTATTATTTTAAATATTTAATCCGTTACTTTCAAAATGATCCGACATATTTTTTAAACTTACATTTAGTTGTAAAAACTATATTTTGAGTTTAACTAGTGTTTTGGATTTATTTGGTATATAAATTGTTAAAGTTAAATTATTACTGACGCTTTTCTTAAAAATTACTCGGTAATTATTTTATCACTCAAATTTCACAAGGAATGTATTTTACAATTTTATTATCTCATTACATTCTATTTTGATCTATTAAAATCTTACTTGTACCAAAATTTCCATTTACCTTACAAGTTACATTTAACTACACACTTTACTTATACATTTTAACAAATTACATACAAATATATTTCATACAAGTAAAAAAGAAAAAAAAAAATATTTTGAGATATTAATCCCCCCAAAAATCCGGTCCTATGGGATTGACATTTATGGAGTTGGTAATTCTTGTCTTTGAAAGTATAGATCTACACTTCATGTGGTTTTTTTTTCAACACATCTCATTCATCTCATTCACCAATAATACAAGTTAGAGAAATAAACATTCTCTCTTGGTTTTTCATCCTCAAAACCGGCCTTCAAGATTTCACCAAGAGATCATCCAAAATTTTCAAGTTCAAGCATAATTACAATCTAGTTTATACTCTTTTTATGGTTTTGAAATAAAAACCAAGAGTATTTAGGCTAATCCTTGTTACCTACACCTCATCACTATCACTTGTAAGCATGTTTTATCATTTTCATGTTTCCTTGTCATTTCATATGTTTCTTTTCATTTTGGAGCTTATATGCATGTTATGTGATTTATACCATTTATTTCAAGATTTTAGAAGTTATATATATTTATAGTCATCCTATAATTATTCCCAAGTTATTCTTTGGTCTTGATGATGATTAGGAACCCATGACACCCTAAGAAGGTGTATGGTAGGATTAGATTAGTTGTGGAGTTGATTTGAAGGGATTAGAATAGGTTTTGTCCGAGAAAAACTATTTTCGATAACTATATTTTAAGGTTCTGTCCTTGTTTCGAAATTCTGGAAAATCCTACTGTTGATACGACATTTTGCCTTGATAATTAGAAAATATACTTTAAAAGCGAACTGTGGCCTTTTGAGCGGATAAAAGCGGAGTTATAACGAAGCCGTGGTGAATTTTTAAAGTTTGACTGACGAAATGTTTATTTTTTGAAAATTTCAGCAAGCAGTTTTACATATTTCGGGTCAAAAGCAGCCTTAAGCTTCACAAATTATTTCGACTTGTCAAAAATATATTAGTTTCCTTCGATACGAAGCTAAGGACATATATTTCGTGAAAGCGGTTTAAAACGACAAATATATGCGTTTTATAAAGTTGCCGTAACTATTATTTTCGAAAAACTATATTATTTTACGTCACAAGTATTTTATTAGCCGTAAGGGCTATGTTTATGCGATTTTAACAAGGTTGCAAAACTTTTGGAGCGAGTTGTCTTCTAGTAAAATCAAGTTCATCGCCATATTTTTCAAAACAAAAGCCGTTTGTCAAGCGGAGTTATAGTGAATTATTCGGATGTTCAAACATTGGCGAAACTTATTTTACGCACGCAATTAACAAAACCACCATCTTTAGCCTTCGATATCTTTATGATCGAGACCTTTTGGACGAAAACTCTGAACTGAAACTTTTAGATATCGATACAAACTTTCCAAAACCGCCGAGTTCGTTCTCTAACGATCGACGTACACCGCTTTACGGCTAGTTTTCCAAAGCCATTTTGTTGATTTCATGAAAATTCCGGCGACATTGTTTTGCACGAAAGTGATAATTTCACCAAAATCATTATAAAACCATTGTAGGATGACATTTTGACGTAAATATTTGTAAAGTCATTTTTGAAGGGTCAAGGCGTCAAAGAGTATTTTAAATCGACGAGTGATATTTTCAAAACCCGTAAATGGTATAAATAACATATGGATGCATGCATAACATTACATTGCAACTCATGATATATCATATCATTCGTGATAGGTCCCGTTAACACATCACATTATACCTCGGTGTACTCACTTTTGTCATCGCCTCGGTTTATCAAGTGAGTAATCACATCCCTTTTACCGTTTTACTATATTTTGGGGTGAATGCATGAACCATACTTGAATTAAATTGATCCTTACAATTGTGAACTCTTTTGACTTGAATATTTGAACTCGAATCAATCCTTGAACTTAATTACGAAATTATGACTTATTTGAACTTATTGAACCGTACGTGTTATGACCTTGTCCTAAAGTCTCCAATGTTCGAACATCACTATAAAGTCTCCCATGTTCGGACATCACTATATAGACACCTTTGTTCGTAGTATATCTTTGGGAAGAGGCACCGGTGTATCTTTGGGAAGAGGCACCAGTGTATCTTTGGGAAGAGGCACCAGAGAGGTCTTTGGGAAGAGGCACCAAGTATAACTTTGGGTAGTGGCACCCGACTTAATTTGGTTTCATCGGTAGCATTCCTGAATTATTATATTCGTGGTACTATATTGGGAACTATTATGACCACTTACACTTGACTACTTGACGCACTATATCCTTGTGCGATGGGTTGTGTACACACAGGTTGCAAGTTTTGTATGGGCGGAATTTGGAACTGAGTGGATACACAATGCCTTTGCTTTGAGAACTATTTTCGTTGACCGAAAGCTTCGGATATTTCTTACGAGTTTTCTTATTTCACTAAACGTGTTTACTCACCAACTATTTTCATAGTTGACCCGTTTTTCTCTCATGCATTTCAGGTGATCGTTAGTAAGCTTTTCTATCAAGTCTTGTATAAAGAAGTTTTCACTGGTCGCTACAAGTCGTATGTAATAAAACTCAACATTTTGGAATCTAAACTTTGTAATATATTTGCCGATGACGGCTAAACTAGTATTGTAATGAAGTATTATTTCTTTTTAATCTTAATGTTGGTATGTTCTATTATCTTGTGCTTATGTTCCCTTCCGTTACACCTCGTGTTTCCGCCTCCGGCGAGGGTGTGACAATTTCTATATATATCATACGTGTGAGGCTAAAGCAACAAACTAGGATATCACCCTTGGTCCCCCTTATCATCTCTTTTCTTTTTACATCTTTCCTCACGAAACCCACGCCCACCTTTGGTCTTTGTATACCATTCTTGTCATCAACATTTTGGAACCCTGCGTTCTTTGATTACGTGAATGAAACACAAAAAGCAACCCAACAAACTTCGCTAATATCATGCTTCTACCACGTGAAAACCAAACAAACTCACGGCCCCATTGTCCTTCTTGGACCACGAATTGAAGATGATATCAAGGGAAGCCACGTGAAGACCATACCCATCTCCTTCTATATAAACTCCTAAGACCTTTTGTTGAACACACAAACTCTCACACTACACAACTCACTTCTCACACTCTAAACACAAACGTCTATTGTGGAAGCAAAAAGGGAACCCAAGTCGCTAGGGTCTTTGGTCGAGTAAGGAAACGAGGAGTTATCTCGGTCACGTTCAAAAGTCCTTTCAGTCACGTTCACTTCGCTTCAAATCTCGTCACCACTCGCTAGAGTGTCGTAAGTTCTTTCGACCCACTCTCAATTCATCTTATTATTCTAATCTCCATATCGCTCGTATACATGTTTAATACATCTAAAGGATCGAATCGTATAACAATGTGTCTTAAAGCTAACGATCTCTAAAACATTGACAAACCAAATAGAAACATTTGTATATCAACTAAACTTAATGTGTTTTGTGTTGCGTTATAAACCTTCGTTGCATTTTTAATCTAAAAGCATATGTCGTGTTTATTTTAAAACTCACTCTTGGGTCTCGATAAAAATTAAAACTCAAAACACAAATGAGTCGGTACTTGTTTTGGCTTACTTAGTCTCGTTTTTATTCACGTTTAACTTACTCTTGAACTTGGTAACTCATGTGCTCGAAAGAAATGAAAAACTATTTTGAAGAAGAAATGAAACACAGAAACTATTCATGCATAATTGCATATGATCACAGTGCAGTGAGCGAATGTAACAAAAATATAACAGACACAAAACTCCCTTAACTTGGTTAAATCAGAAAAGCATAACACGAAGGAGCCCTTGGCTCACTTGGTATTGTTCATCAACTTTTACACAACCCACCCAAGTTCGAATCCCTCTTGTGTCGCTTAGAGGATTTTTTTTTTTTAACACTTAAGCCATTTTCAAACAATTATAAAGCGTGTTAAATACAAACTGTCGCAATAATTAACAAAAGAGCCGTTGGCTCAGTTGGGAGGGCGTATACTTTTGTCCACAAGGTCTTGAGTTCAAATCCTAGCATTGGCAGTTTGCCATATCTTTGTGATTTTACAAGTTTCACTCTTTGATGATTTAGCCTCAACTTTAATTGAGTTGTTACTTTTCTTAAAACCCTATAAGTTTATAACTTCTATAACTCTTTACCATTCAACCCCTCGAGTTTAATACTTGACATTTTTTACATTCTAACAACTATTTTTGACACGAAACTTATACATTTTTATAACTAATAATAAAAATGTCAAAACAATTTATTTCTGACACTTTTCGTTCGTAATTTCGTCAAATTAATATATTTAGTTTTAATATTAAAACCCGACTAAAAGACAAGAGAATATTTAAAACAAAAGTAATATAAATTACCAACACATCTCGAAGTAAATAAACCAAACTCTCGATAACATCGTCATATTTATAAATCAACGCTAATAACGCTATATTGAATTATATACTCAATACTCTCTCCTTTTGGTCGTAAATCAAACATTTATCATTATTCTAAGTCATGCCATCTCATTCTTAGGTTCCGGTAGGAGCCGCTGTTGTATCACACTCTTGATACTTGATACTTTATTCACCGAACTGCTGAGGTGAGTTTATAGCCCCACTTTTACTTTTATTACTTGCTTTATAAAACTATGGGGTGAGAAACATGCAAAACTCTTTTCGGACTGGCGAAAACACTATTACGTGAAACAACCTTGAATCCCAACTATGCTACCGTTAGTTCCCTCGGGAGGCGCGATTGTTATGAATAGATCTATTGGGGATGACACCCCGTTCGAGTTTGACCGGATAGGCAAATGTCGAGCGATATCATATCGTATTGATTGAGTGTTTCGAAATACACTTCTTGGGCTTTTATTTATCATGCTTCTAGATGCATGCACCTTGTCGTAGTTCGGTCGCATGAACTTGGTACTAGCGTAATAGCCTTTTGCATATAGTGTCATTCACGGAGATGCTATATGTGCAACTGTGGTCCAACTTGATTACTTAAACCTATGAACTCACCAACCTTTGTGTTGACATTTTAGCATGTTTTTCTCAGGTTTATTACTTGGCGTAGGCAATGGCAAAGGCATTCGTTGAAGACTGGCATCCGAAGTGTTTCCAATCATATTTAATACAACTTTTAATGGGACAACATATATTTTTATGGGCTTTACTTCCGCACTTTGAAACAATGATGTAAAACTATTTCTTAAATAAATAAATATTTTGAAAATGGAATATAATTTCCATTCTTTATTACCTTGTGTTGTGTATATTGATTTAGTAGCACCCCATGACCCGAACGCTTCCGCTGTGAAATTTTGGGGGTGTTACAGAGAGTCTTCATATCGGGAACATCCTAAACACAACATCACAAACAACCAAACACGAGAAATCGAAGAGGCTAACCCCTTCACGTCACTTATTAGAAAATAGAAAGAAGATAGAGATAAGCATGGGGTGCCTCCCACGAAGCGCTACTGTTTTTGATCACCGAGTCGCTAGCCTGACTCGTCCCCGAATTCATTTATCCTTGGGGAAGCAAGTGGAAAAGATAATCTCCATCGGACTTTCGTTCAAGAGGTTTGGATAAACATTGGAACATAAGAAAGTTCCACTCCGATGAGATACCCACGGTTCTTAAAAAGGAAAAGCGATGATACCGGGGTCAAAGATGGTATCCTCACTCCCGCAAGAGTGAAGAAGAGGAGAAATCACATTATATGAAAGAAATGGAATAAAGATTTTGATAATGATAAGGATCCATTCTTCATCTTCAAAATCAAATTTCATATAATCTTTAATTTGAATTTGATCATTTAAGCTCATAGGGTGATTTTCAACAAAAACATCGGGAGGAAGAAGCGGGGTGATGTCATCAATAACGAAACTCTTTTGAGAGAGATGCTCTTCCCCCAAACTAAAATCTTTCTCAAGATCAAAGTAGAAATGATAATACTCTGGAGGAGAAATGATATGAGAGAGTTCATCGGAGAACTCCTCGAAACGAAACGAATCATACTCGGGAAGAGAGAAATAAGCCTGAGAAATGGTGCTGCCACGACTCGTCTCTTCCGTATGATCGATATCAAAGAAAAACGACTCATAAGTCGTAAGAGAAAGATCGGGATGAGAAGTGGGATTGCCACTACTCTCTTCGGCCGTATCAAAGATAAAACATTCATATTCGGGAACATAATCCTCGAGCTCGGGCTCCGAAGGATCAGACGACTTAAGTTCGACAATTTCTTCAACGTTATCTTCCTTCGGGGGAAGAAAAGGTGATGGTTCATCATAAAACATCTTTTCTATTAAAGGAACATCTCCCCCCGGATCGCAATCGGTTTCAAGAATTTCCAGTGAAATTGGATCATCGACTTCTTCCAAAACGACGTCACTTCTCTCAACCGGCGTGAGTGAAGGGGAAGACTCAGAAATGGGAGTGAGATTGCCACTCGAAGAATCGTAATCGATCTTTACGTTCTCTTCTTCAAACGGTTCATCGCCATCACTATCGTCAGAGTCGGAATAGTAAAAGGTGGGTGAATGACTTGGTCTTTGTTGATAATGGTGACTGATATATCTTTCTTGCTTGCCAAAGACCTCAATTTGTGCACTCATAACGGAAATTTTCTCGGAATAATGATCACTCAAACATAGTGGTAGAATCGTAAGGGCGTCGACATCCCACCGATAATGATGTTGTGTCATATTCTCGATCAAATCATACGCTTCTTGAGGTGTCTTCCGCATGAGATTTCCACCAGCAGCCAACATGATTTTGTCTCGATCAATCATAGTGATACCATGATAAAAGGTTAAGATTTGATCAAGAAGCAAAATTCCATGATCGGGACATTTCTGTAATAATGTTTTTAATCTTTCCCATGCTTCAAATACGGTTTCCTTGGGTAATTGCTGGAAGTTAAGAATTTCTTTCCTCAGCTGCATCGTTTTCGAATATGGAAAGTATTTTGAAAGAAACTTCGAAACATCTCTTCCCAAGTATGAATTGAGCGTTTTCAAGGGTATAAAACCAAGTTTCACTTCATGGGTTAAAGAAAGGAAGAGATTCAATCGGATATCATCTTGAGAAGCGCGTTGCTTCATGGATTGAGTGATAGATAAGAACTTGTTCAAGTGCTCGTTGCATTTTCGTCATGAAATCCATGAAATTGGCAATGTTGTCGAAGCAATCGAACCATATGATTTTTCAATCTAAACTTGGTTCCCTGAACGATCGGTCCTCCTCGACCGATAAGTGACGGACGATAGAAATCCTCCATGGTCCGAGGATCATGGGGATCAAAGGGTGAGAAATCGAGCATTGTGGAGAATTAAACAATTTAGAGGATAAAGAGAGAAGAATTGAACATTTCAGAGGAAATCGAAGATTATTTTTGGGTTTTTATAAAATCAAACATAAAAAGAAAACAAATTTTAAAAAGGAAAATCTTTTTGGGTTTTTATATACAAGGGATATTTACAAAAACAACGGTAACTTCACTCGGGGAAGGATCTTCAAATACACGCGAATCGAGACGGAATCGGAAACTCACTACATGCCCTCCCCGGCAGCGGCGCCATTTTGATTTGTCGTTTTCAGTACAATAGATATTTTCCGAAGAAATACAAAGGCATGTATTTTCCCCGGGTCGTTCTTCCAACGAGGGATGAATGGAGTTAATCGACTCACGTCGCGTGATTCGGGATTCGAATGAGGAAAAGGGAATTTTGGGGTTTTCTAAACTACGGTGCAAGGGAAATTAATAAAAGCAATTAGAACAACTAAATCTATGATGAAGACAAGGGAATACAACTAATTATGCAATATTTAAACTAAAAACGCGTAAAACGTAATTAATAAAACGCGAATAAAAAGCAAACTACTCTAGTTTAACCCATGAAAATGAAATACTATTTTTCTACAGCTAAGAATGTTATTAGAAATTTATTTGTGAATTAAAACTATTTTTTTTGGATTTTTCTTGATTTATTTTGAATTAAAAACTAATTTAAGACATTTAAAATAGACTTGAAATACTAGAAATTAGGAAAATAAGCTAGAAAATTACAAAACTATTTTTCAAAATCAAGATTAACTAAATAGAATTTTAGAAAGCTGGAATCACATTTTTTGACTTTTTCCAATTTATTATGAATTTAATACTATTTAAAACTAATTAAAATGCTAGAAAATCTATTTTAACTATGAAAATTCAGGAAAAATACTTTTTATGACTTTTGAATATTCTAAAACTAAGAAAATTGAAATTGTATTTTTTCGAGCTTTTCTAATTTATTTGTATTAAAAGCTAATTAAAAAGCCTAGAAAATGAAATTAAATGCGAAAAATAGAAAATAAGCTTGGAAAATTATGAAAACTTCGGTCAATTATAAACTAATACTAAGAACTCGGAAAATAATGAAACAATTATGGAGCACAATAACTATGATTTGGGCTAGAAGCGCTTATGAAGAGCTTAATGGAAATAAGCTAAAACTACTAGAATGATACCACAAGTTCTAACTACCTAAACTAACCAAAACTAAGCTAACGCAAGTGATTTGGGTCAAATAAGCTCAAGGAAGAGGCATTTAAGCTCTAAATCAAATCTAAACTATCTAATGCCAAACACCTAACTACCTACTTTAAGCCCTTGTTAAGCCGACATATAAAATCACAAAATAAACTAAAATCACCATGAAAACCACTACCAACCAAAGTGTCTAAATCCGAATTTCAACTGAATTGGACTTAAAGTGAGTGAATGAAAAATATAAAAGTGGAAGTCGTTTGAGCAAAAAGGCAACTGATGTGCAGCAACAGTGGAGCAGAACAGGTATGAAGGGGGCTTGTTGCAGAACTAATAAGCTCCTAGATAAGCTAAAGTGCTTCTTCTAAAGGTAATCCCTACAAAACCTAAGCTACAAGCTGTAACACCCCCAAAATCACAATGTGACAGCGGAAGACTATTTGGGGTATTACTTAGAGGATCATAGTCATAAGTTATAGAAAACGACTCTAAAGAGACGTTTTAATAAAAGGTAGTTACCATTTCATAGAACTCAGCGTTTGGAAACACAAAAGGAATACCACATGTTTTGAGGTTACACAAAAGATAGTTTAAATATTTACTGAAATGATAACTTTAATTGAAAACAACACCACTTCAAGCGTCCCACGACATCCACTCCACGCCTTCATGATATTCTAATTAGTACACGAGATGAACATGCTTAAAAAGTCAACAAAAGTTGAGTGATATTCATAGGTTTAAATAAATGGTTGAACACAAGTAAGAGATGATAATTGCTTGAATACAATCACCATGGAAAACATAGATTATTATTATGCACTAAGCTCATGACACCAAACTAATCGCATACACCTAATTCTTGGTGTAAGTAATAATATTGCCCTCGAGATGGAATTGCCAATTCCATAGTTAACCAAATATAGTGCGCCCGGTTATTTCCGATAACCGAGTCGGGTCGTTAATTCCATAGTACTATCCACAATATTCGCGTTCACTAGTAAGTGATTAATGGTTCATGATGTAAGGGACTTATGGCGATGCAACTTAGGCTATAATAATAATGATCGAGCAAGCATACTGATTTAAGAAAAGCCTTGTGTTCAAGTTTATAGCATGCATCTCCTCGCGGGGTTTGAAAGAAATAAGTAAAGGCGAGGCTATGAACTCACCTTAGCAAATGGTATTCGAGTAGTGTAAAGTCAAGTAGTATGAGCACGATGTACCGTCACGCGACCTATAATTAGTATGGCAAGTCTTAGAATAATGATACACGTTTTGGTTTACGACCAAAATAATAGAGCATTTTAACGTATTTAGATTCCCCGAGTATTTTATCGGAATATATATATCTTTACATATACTTAATGATTTTCTAAAATGTACACATGTACTTATATATATACATTTGTGCATGGAATAAATATTAAGTTCAATATTCTTATTTTTACGGGTTTATAATGAAATCATAAGTTTTGCTAAACCTTTCTCAAATTTACACTTTTTACCCTCAATTTACAAAAAGTACAAGTTTAGCCCCTAAACTTTTAGAAAATGACACTTTGTACCCCTAATATCATATGCTTTAAAGTTTCCAGATTTGGCACTTTTAGTCCTCGAAAACTGTTTTAGTAAATCACTTTTAAAACTTACTTTTGTTACACCTTTAATATTTACTCAAGTATTAGTTGAATTGAAGTGGAGGGGTACGTTTTGCCAAAGAGTGATAGTTACATAAAAAAAAGAATGGACAAAATGCCACCAGTGGGTTTCGAACCAAAGACCTCACGTTCACAAGGCATCGTCCCAACCAGTGGACTAGCTCCACTTTTTGTGTTAGCTTCTCTTCACAGTGGGCTTAAATACATGCTTATGCTGCGTTTTCCTTTAGTAAATATTTCACAGTAGGCATGCATGCGTGCGTTTGTGAATCGTTTTTGTTTCAGATTTCTCGGATGAAAACACAAATCCAAGGTGAGCCTTTTAACATTATTCCAAAGGTGTGTTAACACTCAAGTTAGCTTTAAGTTTATAGTTACTTGTTTTTAGTCCAAAGAAAACTCCCATTAAACCGTAAATGTGTGTGTGTGTGTCGAGTAATCAAATAAGCACTAGCTTATTTTCTTTCGAGATGTTCATAAATATTAAGCAAGTTTCAAGATCACC
The DNA here is from genome assembly GCA_022545495.1 of Chrysanthemum lavandulifolium. NCBI lineage: Eukaryota > Viridiplantae > Streptophyta > Magnoliopsida > Asterales > Asteraceae > Chrysanthemum > Chrysanthemum lavandulifolium. Next base: position 166,531,098 of record CM040243.1, on the reverse strand, counting down.
ACACAAGCTCGAAACACAAGTTCCTACTCATATGTGTTTATATTGTCGAGTAGTATACAAGAACATGTTTCATTTTTATTTTCAAACTTGAACATACTAGTAGTATGTCGTGAAATATCAAATGTACATATGTAAGCTTATGCGTAAGTTTAGTTTAGGAAGGAGACCTTACAAAGATTTGAGTGAGGTTCGAACAAGAAGGAGACCAAGGACAATCTTTTTAACCCAAACTTGCTTCCAAGCTCCTAGCTTATTTCTAAGACTCTTTACCCAATCTTCCAAGACTAATCTTGAATATACTTAGAGGTTTTGGTGAGATTTTTGCAAGTGAAATGTGTGATGAGTCTTGTGGGCTCGTGGGTTTTTAAGAAGGAAGAGGAGAAAGACTTTTGGTTAATGACCAAGAGTTTATGTGAGCCTTGATACATGCAACTTGATTACACTTGACTCTAGGTAGTATTAAGGGGAAACAAGCAAATGGGTTGTGGTTTTTGTGAGGTGTTCGGCAGCCAAGGACAAAAGGGAAGCAAGATGTGTCATAAGGCTTGGTTACATGTTGGTTAATAAGTGTACTAAGCTTGTTTAAAAGTCAATGTGTTTGTAATATTTTGAAGAGGTATGCATATATTGTGTAGATATGTTCGGTTACAAGAAAAGAAAAAGAAATCCATTTAGGTCCAATAGTCTAGTGTTTAACAAGGTGTATGGATATTATATGTCATTAGTTCCTAATGTGTAAGGTAGCATTTTCACATCTTTTAATATATGACACTATGAGTTGTAATTTGGGTGGTATCGTGTAAGATTATCTCAAATTCTCGTTATGTATTCGTGTCCCGTTTGAGCTTAAATGTGGGTCACGGTGTCCCGCTTTGACGCTTTTGACCAAAGCGTGTAATATCTAATTTTGGCATGTTTTATAAAGGAACAAAAAAAATAAAGTAAAAATTAATTCTAACTCGTAGAAATATTTATTTGACTTTAGCCATAACTAATTTAGTGTCGATGACGCGTGCGGCTCGTAAGACAAGAAAATTTCTTGTGAGGCGATTTTAGCTATCGGTAAATATCGGGCATGATTAAATAAGACTACTCGGATATGCATAAATTTTTATGCAATAAAATGAAACGTACATGCTAAAATGCTCAACTTAGCTCAAATAAGTTTTGATAAACAATCTAGTTTATTAATATGAATGTTGATGATAGTGAAATTCTACAGGTGGCTACACAAGCTATCACAGAATCTACACTAAATGATCAGATAAGCAGATATGGAATAAACTTAAATGGACAGGACAGTTAAGACAAATTTGAACTAAAAACTTGAAATCATGATAACAACTGAGACAAACTATAACTAGGAAAATATCTGCAATCAATGGTACACACTGATCATTCGATTTGCACCCTCTAAACAACAATGAAATACCTTAAATAGCTTAAACCAAACACCCTCTTAAGAAAAGCTTAATCCAATTTATACTACAAACCTGATGAAAGCTATCTAAGGAAGGAATGAAATGAACAAAGTAACCACAAACTCCACTTGTTAACACATTAAAACCAGATTTTCACCAAAAACATTGTTGATTTATAAATTTTAACTAAAGTTGAGTGAGTTTGACTTTTGAGAAAACTTGAAATCGAAACGATTTGAAAACTTTTACAATCACGGAAGCTTAAATAAGCACGTGATATACTGTTGATAATAACAACTTAAAACCAGTTGATAAGCAAAATAACAAATGCGAAAATCATGTAACAAACTATAACGAAAAGTGAACTTGCATTAACAAAGATTGCTTACACTACGAGATTGAAAATACAACTACTCAAAATAAAAGATCATGATGAAATAAAAGGTCAAAATCCTCTAAAGCCTAAGAGATTGGACGATTTTTACGTGGAGATGAAGGGCTTTATAGCACGATGCTTGAGCTTGGTCTTGATCTTGAGAAGCATCTGGAAGTACAATCTTGGCCATTGAATTCCTCTTGCATCATTCTCTATCATCTCAGCCATAGGATTAGATTATTGAGGTGTTTCAACCAATAGGAGCCCTTACTTAGTCCAGCATGGCAATCCAACTATGACACACTTCTGACATGTGCCAGAGCTTCTAGAAGCTTTTAAACGTGGGTAACTCATGGTAATTTGATCTTGGGAGTAATGAGCAGTAACTGGGTTTTACCAGTTGTTTTGGAGCACTTTGGCTTGTGGAATTTTATTAATTATTTGACTCGAGTGTGTGGTGTTGACCGAGGTTAAAGGTTGACCGGTATGGGTAAAATGGGGATTGACGGGTTGTGGTATATGGTTTTAAGTGGATTTGGGATGGGCGATTATAGAGATTATTTGGGCTTTTGGGGTTAAGTGGTATTTTGGACAGGGGTTGGTTTATGATGTATATTAGTAATACAATTTGTATCATATTGACCAATAATGCCAAATGTGAATTTGCAAAGGTTAACTATGTAAATTTGGTAATGTTGAGGGTGAATTTGTGTATTTGTGGGAAAATGAGGGGTTGATTGTGAAAATTGGTAAAGTGAAAGGTAAATTGTGATAAACTCCCAAATCATGTCCCGTACTCCGTAATTTAATCTTTTAAGCACTAAAATCCCTGAAATAGCATCCCCGGCATCGGCTTCTGCTCTCTTCTCTCTCTCGTGCCCGGTTTTCTTCGGTTTTGGCTCCTTTTTGTCTGTTTCATCATATCCGTACCTGCACATACAAAAACTCAAGAAACACGCAAATATTAGCAATAAACGGCTCTTTTCTTGGTTATTTTGGGTCATATTTGATAAAGAAATGATATGTGTTTTTGCACATATCAGTGAGTCTTATTCAAAATCCTAGGGTGTTCTTATACTTCAACATTCCTTATTGATCTTTTCTTAGGTCGCAACTTCCTATTCTTCCTTGTATTGCTCCTAGGCTTTCAAGTGCGGACATTAGGAAAAGAAGCAATTATTCCTGTTTCAGTAGAGGGAAGCACATTAGAATCTTGTGATTTGGCAGTAGGCATTCTAGGGTCATGATTACTAAGTGTTACATGTGCTATTCTCTTAATCACGGTAGGCGGAAGTTGTTCATACTTTCCTAACATTTCTCTTAACTTAAAGTTAGTGTGCACCAATTCTTGATTTTCAGAACGAAGGTTGCCAGAAAAATTCATGACTTCTCTAGTGTGTGCAAGATAATGATCAAGTTTGTTAGATGCTTCATCACGAGTCTTTTTTCAAGAAATCAAATATGACACCATATTCCTATTTAAGCGTTGAAAGTTCTTGTTCATATTTTGAGATTTGACACTTGAAAGACACGTTTTGATCATCCAGTTGCTCAATTTTAAAATCAAATGGTTTTGATTTCAACTGGTGGATTTTGTTTTGCAAAGCAAGTTCACGATTTTGACAATCTTCTTGACACCATTGAAGACGACGTTTTGAATTTGAAAGTTCATTTAACAGTCGTTCATTTTCAGCTTTTAAAGACTCGATTTGAAGCACATTATCAGTATTCTCAACAATTATAACAGAATCAACAGTATCAGCAGAGATATAATCAGAAGCATATGGCAGAGAATGCAATAACACAACATTATAGACATCAGCACATATAACATCTTCCAAGAGTCGATCAACATCTTTTCGCAACATTTTCTTTTTGCGTTTGTGAATCGTTTTTGTTTCAGATTTGTCGGATGAAAACACAAGTCCAAGGTGAGCCTTTTAACATTATTCCAAAGGTGTGTTAACACTCAAGTTAGCTTTAAGTTTATAGTTACTTAGTTACTTGTTTTTAGTCCAAAGAAAACTCCCATTAAACCGTAAATGTGTGTGTGTGTGTCGAGTAATCAAATAAGCACTAGCTTATTTTCTTTCGAGATGTTCATAAATATTAAGCAAGTTTCAAGATCACCACACAAGCTCGAAACACAAGTTCCTACTCATATGTGTTTATATTGTCGAGTAGTATACAAGAACATGTTTCATTTTTATTTTCAAACTTGAACATATTAGTAGTATGTCGTGAAATATCAAATGTACATATGTAAGCTTATGCGTAAGTTTAGTTTAGGAAGGAGACCAAGGACAATATTTTTAACCCAAACTTGCTTCCAAGCTCCTAGCTTATTTCTAAGACTCTTTACCCAATCTTCCAAGACTAATCTTGAATACACTTAGAGGTTTTGGTGAGATTTTTGCAAGTGAAATGTGTGATGAGTCTTGTGGGCTCGTGGGTTTTTAAGAAGGAAGAGGAGAAAGACTTTTGGTTAATGACCAAGAGTTTATGTGAGCCTTGATACATGCAACTTGATTACACTTGACTCTAGGTAGTATTAAGGAAACAAGCAAATGGGTTGTGGTTTTGTGAGGTGTTCGTGACCAAGGACAAAAGGAAGCAAGATGTGTCATAAGGCTTGGTTACATGTTGGTTAATAAGTGTACTAAGCTTGTTTAAAAGTCAATGTGTTTGTAATATTTTGAAGAGGTGTGCATATATTGTGTAGATATGTTCGGTTACAAGAAAAGAAAAAGAAATCCATTTAGGTCCAATAGTCTAGTGTTTAACAAGGTGTATGGATATTATATGTCATTAGTTAGTTCCTAATGTGTAAGGTAGCATTTTCACATCTTTTAATATATGACACTATGAGTTGTAATTTGGGTGGTATCGTGTAAGATTATCTCAAATTCTCGTTATGTATTCCGTGTCCCGTTTGAGCTTAAATGTGGGTCACGGTGTCCCGTTTGACGCTTTTGACCAAACGTGTAATATCTAATTTTGGCATGTTTTATAAAGGGAACAAAACAAAAAAATAAAGTAAAATATTAATTCTAACTCGTAGAAATATTTATTTGACTTTAGCCATAACTAATTTAGTGTCGGATGCAGCGTGTGCTCGTAAGACAAGAAAATTTCTTGTGAGACCGATTTTAGCTATCGGTAAATATCGGGCATGATTAAATAAGACTACTCGGAGATGCATAAATTTTATGCAATAAAATGAAACGATATGCTAAAATGCTCAACTTAGCTCAAATAAGTTTTGATAAACAATCTAGTTTATTAATATGAATGTTGATGATAGTGAAATTCTACAGGTGGCTCAAGTACCAACCCTTAAGAGAATTCCGTCCATGGAATTTTAGTTCTGATGGTTGTCGGAGTTGAATTTTCAAAGAGATGTGGGTACTTACGCCGCATGGTGTCTTCGCGCTCCCACGTGTACTCCGGTCCTCTCTTGGAGTTCCATCTAACTTTGACGATAGGGATGCGACTTTGCTTAAGTCGCTTGACTTCCCTATCCATGATCTCAATTGGTTCTTCGACAAAGTTGAGCTTGTCATCGAGCTTAATCTCTTTTAGTGAAACGACAAGAGATTCATCCGACAAGCATTTCTTCAGATTTGAGACGTGAAAGGTAGGGTGCACTCTACTCAGTTCTTCCGGGAGTTCAAGCTTGTATGCAACCGGGCCAATTCTCTCCAGAATCTTGAAAGGGCCAATGTATCGAGGGTGTAACTTTCCTCGTTTTCCAAATCGAACCTTTCCTTTCCAAGGTGATACTTTCAACATGACTCGATCACCAACTTGAAATTCCATGGGTTTCCTTCTAACATCGGCGTAACTCTTTTGTCGATCTCTAGCAGCTTGAAGTCGTTGACGAATTTGCACAATCTTCTCGGTTGTTTCTTGGACAAGCTCAGGTCCAGTGAGTTGGGCATCTCCAACCTCGGCCCAACAAACAGGTGATCGACACTTTCGACCATAAAGTGCCTCGAATGGGGCTGCCTTGATGCTTGCGTGGTAACTATTGTTGTAGGAGAATTCCGCCAACGGTAAGTGTTTATCCCAACCTTTTCCAAAGTCGATCACGCAGCTCGAAGCATGTCTTCCAAGGTTGGGATAGTCCTTTCGCTTTGGCCATCGGTTTGAGGGTGATATCGGTACTCATATCAAACGAGTAACTAAGGCCTTTTGAAGAGATTTCGAGTGTGAAGTAAAACGAGTATCACGATCGAAATGATGGAAATTTTACTCCATGACGGATACGATTTCCTTCGGTATAGTTGAGCAAGGGTTTCCATTTCATCATTCTCCTTGATGGGTAGGAAATGAGCGGTTGGTAAGGCGATCAATGATGACCCAAATGGTGTCGTAACCTCTAGCAGTCTTTGGTAGTTTGGTTATGAAATCCATGGTAATTCTTTCCCATTTCCAAACTGGGAGTTCGGGTTGAGTTAACAATCCGGAGGGCTTTTGACATTCGGCTTTGACTCGAGAGCATGTAAGACATTTCCCAACATACGTTGCAATTTAAGCCTTCATGTTTGGCCACCTATAAAGTTTCTTGAGATCTTGGTACATTTTGTCAGATCCCGGATGAATGGAATATTTAGACTTGTGAGACTCATGCATAATGAGTTCCCGTATTCCTCCATAAAGTGGTATCCAACTTCTATCGCCAAAACATAAGGTTCCATCCGATCTTTGCGCAAAACCATTCTCGCTTTCCGGCATTCCAAAGATTCTCTCGTTGGGACGGTTTCGGGTTTGAGAGCTTGGTTTGAGCTTCAAGGATTTTTGATGGAAGGGTGACTTAATTGTCATTCCCAAAGATCTTACTTGAAGAGGTTTAGGTCGATCCTTTCGACTAAGAGCATCGATCCGACATTTGCTTTTCCCGGGTGATAACAGATTTCACAATCGTAATCACTAAGCAATTCTAGCCATCGGCGTTGTCGCATGTTTAACTCCTTTTGATCAAGAATGTGTTGGAAACTTTTATGGTCGGTAAACACCGTACACTTGGTTCCATATAGGTAATGTCTCCATATTTTGAGAGCGAAAACCACGGCTCCTAATTCCAAGTCATGGGTAGTGTAGTTCTTCTCGTGAGTTTTGAGTTGTCGTGAAGCATAAGCGATCACCTTGTTTCTTTGCATCAATACCGCACCTAACCCTAGGGGTGATGCATCACAGTAGACCACAAAATCTTCCACTCCATCGGGTAAGGCTAAGATAGGAGCTTCACAGAGCTTTTGTTTCAAGAGTTGAAAAGCTAACTCTTGTTCCTCACCCCAGTCAAAATTCTTCTTTTTCTGGGTTAACTCCGTTAGAGGTTTAGCGATTTTCGAGAATCCTTCGATAAATCTTTGATAATAACCCGCAAGACCTAAAAATTGGCGATTTCGGTAGGGTAGTAGGGATGACCAATCTTTGTGACTTCGATTTTTGAAGGATCAACATGAAGACCATTACTATCTATCACGTGACCATGGAATTGAACTTTTTGAATCCAGAAGTCGCACTTGGAAAACTTAGCATACAGTTCTTCTTTCTTGAGTAGCTCTAGAATGGCTCTCAAGTGTTCCGCATGCTCTTCCTTGTTGCGGGAGTAAATGAGAATGTCGTCAATGAACACAATCACAAATTTGTCCAAGTAAGGTTTACACACTCGGTTCATCAGGTCCATAAATACCGCCGGTGCGTTTGTCAAACCAAATGGCATCACTTGGAACTCATAGTGGCCATATCGTGTTCGAAAGCGCGGTTTTGGAATATCTTCTTCTAACTCTCGGTTGGTGATACCCGGATCTCGATCAATCTTGAGTAGACGCTTGACCCTTGCGGTTGGTCAAACAAATCATCAATTTCGGGCAATGGATATCGGTTCTTCACCGTTAGCTTGTTCACTCACGTGTCGATACACATACGAAAAGATCCGTCCTTCTTTTGACAAATAAGACCGGAGCTCCCGAGGCGAAGAACTCGGTCAAATGAATCCTTTTCGGACAATTCTTGAAGTTGGTCGACAATTCTTGTAGTTCGAGGGTGCCAATCTATAAGGTGCTCACACACGGTGCCGCTCCAAGATTAGCTCGATTTGGAATTCTACTTGCGAACCGGAGGAAGACCGAGCAAGTCTTCGTGAAATACTTGGGAAAATCCCTAGCCACGGTGCGTCTTTTAGTTGTTTCTCATCCGCTTTCTTCTTCTCCGTTACTTGTGCTAGAAAAATGTGGCATCCTTTTTCTATGTACTTTGCAGTTTTGACGCACGAGATGATATTCAATCGGGTTTTACTACGATCACCCCAAATGATTAGAGTCTTGCCATTAAAAGGAAGGTGAACGACCTTCTCGTCACAGATGATTCTTGCACGATTCTTGGATAGCCAATCCATGCCAATGACAGCATCGAAGCTACCAAGTTGGATAGGCATAAGGTCTATATCGAACGGGTGGTTTGATAAAGATAGGTTGCAACCTCGAAGGATAGTGTTAGTTCCTACTATTTTTCCATCGGCTAGCTCTACTTCATATGTGGTATCTAGGACGGTTGGGGTGACTTTTAGTAAGGGTGCAAACTTAGAAGACACAAAGCTTTTGTCGGCTCGTAATCAAATAACACCTTAGCTAAATGATGATTGAGTGAAAACGCACCTGTAACGACGTCCGGGTTTTCTTGTGCATCTCCATCTCCTAGCACATAAGCTCTTGCTCTAGCAGGTTGTTGTTGTTATTGTTGTTGTTGTTGTTCCCGCATGTTTTGGGCATCTACTCTTGACATGCCCGGCTTCTCCACATCAAAGCAAGTTATCCCCATGGGTTGAAGGTTATTTCCAGTAGCAGGGCTTCGGCAATCCTTGTGGGTGTGGCCCACCTTGTTACACTTCCCACACTTAATAGTCCCACATGATGCAGGTTGCATCGAGTGCACAAAGGGTGTGGTCCAGCATAGCCTCTTCCAGTGGTGGGTGTAGCGGCATAAGCCCTCACAACTTCTTGCCTACGGTTTTGTTGATTGTGGTGGTTGTTTCGGTTTTGGTGGTATGGGTTGGGATCGTTGTTGCGGTGTTGATTGTGATTGTTGCGGCCTTGGTTGTTGTTGTTGCGGTTATTGTTGTGATGGAAAGAGTTGTTGTGGTTGTAGTTGTTTGAAGTGTTGCCTCAACGGTCATCAAACTTCCTTTTGTTGTCGTTATTGCCTTGCACGGATCCATGTTTCAGGACTTGATCCATGAGTTGGTAGGAAATTGTGATTACTTCTTCCACGGTTTTAGGTTTTGATGCAGTAACATTGCCCGCAATGCTTCGGGGTAATCCCCCAATGAGATTTTCCAGCAACTTAATTTTGTCAGAAACCATGGATGGGCATAGAGCTTTCAATTCTTGGAAGCGCTTGAAGTAGGTTTTGAGATCATTGCCCTTAGTAGTCAGATGATAGAATTCATCTTCAAGTTTCTTGATCTCGGTCCTTGGACAGTATTGCTTCATCATTAATTGCTTTAGTTCAGTCCAAGTGGTTTTGTAGGCTTCTTCCATGCCAATAGGTTGGGCATGAGCCTTCCACCAAGACAATGCATCTTCCAGCAGAGAACCAGTAGCAAATTTCACCTTGCAATCTTCTGAGCAATCACTTAGAAGAAACACGCTTCGAGATCTTCGAACCAATGAATAAGGCCAATGCGCCTTCAGTTCCTTTGAAGAAGGTAGGTTTGCAATTCATGAACTCCTTGTATCCACATTTGCGATTCACCACAGTTTCATTCGGTTGGCTTGATTTGGGGCTTCGTTTGTTCGAACCGCCTCAAAGAGTCTTGCAAAGAAAAGCAAAGACCAATTTCATTGGTAACCACCTCAATTGCTTGGGGTCATCTCGGAGTTTCGGAGAGGTAGAGGTAGTTCTTGTTCTTGCCATTTTCTAAAGACATACACTCGCATTTTAGAATCATTCAACATAATTGTGAATTATTATAAAAAAAAATGATTTCATAATAGTCAAGATCATCACATTATATCAATAGAGTATAATCATCATAAGAAGAATCATAACATGTTAGAACCACACAAGAGAGAATATATATATAAATGATCACTTCGATTCACACAAACCGATAAATAAGAAAGATCATCATACATACGAACATAAAGAAACAACAACCATAATGTCATAGGTCTATCATCCATACATAGTGATACAAAACCATACAATGTCGCATAAATAGCTTGTTCGATAGTTTACAAAACATGCGAATACAAGGCCTTTATTAGTGCCACATGCGGCAGGCTAAGGTACCAGAAAACTAAATAGATGAATCACCAATCTAGAGGCTGTCGGGTGTGCTCCTCAATCGGCGCTGTAGGTCACGGACTAGCTCTGCCAGATCGTCCACCTCTCTATCTCGTGCCTCCAATCTCTGCTCCAAAGCAGTAGCACGAGTCTCCATGATAGTCATCCTCTCTGACTGTCGTCGCACCACTCCCTCCAATATCTCAGCTCTGTTCAACAATCCTAATCTATCTGACTCCATCCTCCTCTCTAACATCAGAATCGCCCACTAGCTCTCTCACCGGGCACCAATCCTATCAAGCACTCTCTCCATCGTAGCCCTCCCTTTAAGGAGCTCTCCAACCTCATCCTCAATGTTCTCGACACGCACCAACGGAACCTCATCAACAAATGCCACAACATCCTCAAGCCGATCCTCATTTCGCAAAGACTCAGGCAGCTAACAATGGAATGGTATGATGAAGGGTTCTCCGAACGGAAGAGTCTCAAGAAGAAGAAACCGATGCTCCCAAGCTCCACAGCGCTAGGTGCACCCTCCTCCGACCTCCATCGACTAATGAGCGGCATCATGTATGACCAACGCCTAGCATCGACCCTCCCACGGGCTCTCGGCTCGAGGTACCAAACATAGCCTGTAATATGGGTCCGAATGTGGGTGAGAGACGGGCTCTCTTCCTAAGAGATGTCACCGGCTCAGTGTGCATCACCAAGGGTGATGGTGCACGGGATGAGGATGAAACTGGTACAGTGGTGGTCTGATAAATGAATGTGGTAGGTGGTGGTGTGGTGAAAGCAGTATGAGTGGTGGTGCAGTGCGGTGATGGTGGAAAAGCGAGAGGATGATGGTATGTCGATGGTGGAACAAAAGTGATGGGTGCCTTTACTCGCTTCCGAGCGGTATGTATAAAGGTAGCACCCTTCTTACGATACGGAATGGTTGTCTGAATGGCGCAGCTCGTAGGGTTTGAGAACCTAGCTCGCCTTCGCCTTTGCCAACAGTAGTGGTGATGGGCAAGAAGTAAGACACGAGAATCGGCGGGTGAGGGTGTGCGGGACATAACGTCGAAGGTGATAGCCACCTTTGTGACTCGGATATCGGTCATAAGTGGGGGACCAAAACGGCAAACGCTCGGTATGGTCAAAGCGGTGGGGTGACAACGACTTCACCCTCCTCGAAGGGCTCAGTCTCAGAGGACATAGGTGCAATGACAGCCGGTGCCATGGGAGTAGAGGCAGACATAGTACTGTAACAATGACAGCCGGTGTCGGAGGTCAGGTCGATAGGGTGAGTAGCGGACGACATAGTACTGTAACAACCCAAAAGAAAATATGCACTCATAAGTAAATAAAGCCATGCAGTAAATAAGATTTAGTTAGTCGCACATAATCGCCACGCAAATCTAAATGCCTAACTAAATGAAAGCTAGCATTATAAGTTTTATCATGCAAAGTTTTACTAGTCATGTATTATCGCTAAGTGAATCTCCTACATGTTATCGATCTGAAGTAGGCGCGGAGGACGTGAAGTGGTGGTGTAAACGGTCCATTTGAAAGCGTGGTTATAGTCCAATTTTTTTAAAATACAAGTTGGTTCTCTATAACCTAGGCTCTGATGCCAATCTGTAACACCCCCAAAATTACAATGTGACAGCGGAAGACTATTTGGGGTATTACTTAGAGGATCATAGTCATAAGTTATAGAAAACGACTCTAAAGAGACGTTTTAATAAAAGGTAGTTACAATTTCATAGAACTCAGCGTTTTGGAAACACAAAAAGGAATACCACATGTTTTGAGGTTACACAAAAGATAGTTTAAATATTTACGAAATGATAACTTTAATTGAAAACAACACCACTTCAAGCGTCCCACGACATCCACTCCACGCCTTCATGATATTCTAATTAGTACCTGAGATGAACATGCTTAAAAAGTCAACAAAAGTTGAGTGATATTCATAGGTTTAAATAAATGGTTGAACACAAGTAAGAGATGATAATTGCTTCGAATACAATCACCATGGAAAACATAGATTATTATTATGCACTAAGCTCATGACACCAAACTAATCGCATACACCTAATTCTTGGTGTAAGTAATAATATTGCCTCGAGATGGAATTGCCAATTCCATAGTTAACCAAATATAGTGCGCCCGGTTATTTCCGATAACCGAGTCGGGTCGTTAATTCCCATAGTACTATCCACAATATTCGCGTTCACTAGTAAGTGATTAATGGTTCATGATGTAAGGGACTTATGGCAGGCAACTTAGGCTATAATAATAATGATCAGGCAAGCATACAGTTTAAGAAAAGCCTTGTGTTCTAGTTTATAGCATGTATCTCCCTCGCGGGGTTTGAAAGAAATAAGTAAAGGCGAGGCTATGAACTCACCTTAGCAAATGGTATTCGAGTAGTGTAAAGTCAAGTAGTATGAGCACGATGTACCGTCACGCGACCTATAATTAGTATGGCAAGTCTTAGAATAATGATACACGTTTTGGTTTACGACCAAAATAATAGAGCATTTTAACGTATTTAGATTCCCCGAGTATTTTATCGGAATATATATATCTTTACATATACTTAATGATTTTCTAAAATGTACACATGTACTTATATATATACATTTGTGCATGCTAAACCTTTCTCAAATTTACACTTTTTACCCTCAATTTACAAAAAGTACAAGTTTAGCCCCTAAACTTTTAGAAAATGACACTTTGTACCCCTAATATCATATGCTTTAAAGTTTCAAGATTTGGCACTTTTAGTCCCTCGAAAATCTGTTTTAGTAAATCACTTTTAAAACTTACTTTTGTTACACCTTTAATATTTACTCAAGTATTAGTTGAATTGAAGTGGAGGGGTACGTTTTGCCAAAGAGTGATAGTTACATAAAAAAAAAGAATGGACAAAATGCCACTAGTGGGTTTCGAACCAAGGACCTCACGTTCACAAGGCATCGTCCCAACCAGTGGACTAGCTCCACTTTTTGTGTTAGCTTCTCTTCACAGTGGGCTTAAATACATGCTTATGCTGCGTTTTCCTTTAGTAAATATTTCACAGTAGGCATGCATGCGTGCGTTTGTGAATCGTTTTTGTTTCAGATTTGTCGGATGAAAACACAAGTCCAAGGTGAGCCTTTTAACATTATTCCAAAGGTGTGTTAACACTCAAGTTAGCTTTAAGTTTATAGTTACTTAGTTACTTGTTTTTAGTCCAAAGAAAACTCCCATTAAACCGTAAATGTGTGTGTGTGTGTCGAGTAATCAAATAAGCACTAGCTTATTTTCTTTCGAGATGTTCATAAATATTAAGCAAGTTTCAAGATCACCACACAAGCTCGAAACACAAGTTCCTACTCATATGTGTTTATATTGTCGAGTAGTATACAAGAACATGTTTCATTTTTTATTTTCAAACTTGAACATATTAGTAGTATGTCGTGAAATATCAAATGTACATATGTAAGCTTATGCGTAAGTTTAGTTTAGGAAGGAGACCTTACAAAGATTTGAGTGAGGTTCGAACAAGAAGGAGACCAAGGACAATCTTTTTAACCCAAACTTGCTTCCAAGCTCCTAGCTTATTTCTAAGACTCTTTACCCAATCTTCCAAGACTAATCTTGAATACACTTAGAGGTTTTGGTGAGATTTTTGCAAGTGAAATGTGTGATGAGTCTTGTGGGCTCGTGGGTTTTTAAGAAGGAAGAGGAGAAAGACTTTTGGTTAATGACCAAGAGTTTATGTGAGCCTTGATACATGCAACTTGATTACACTTGACTCTAGGTAGTATTAAGGGAAACAAGCAAATGGGTTGTGGTTTTGTGAGGTGTTCAACCAAGGACAAAAGGGAAGCAAGATGTGTCATAAGGCTTGGTTACATGTTGGTTAATAAGTGTACTAAGCTTGTTTAAAAGTCAATGTGTTTGTAATATTTTGAAGAGGTGTGCATATATTGTGTAGATATGTTCGGTTACAAGAAAAGAAAAAGAAATCCATTTAGGTCCAATAGTCTAGTGTTTAACAAGGTGTATGGATATTATATGTCATTAGTTAGTTCCTAATGTGTAAGGTAGCATTTTCACATCTTTTTAATATATGACACTATGAGTTGTAATTTGGGTGGTATCGTGTAAGATTATCTCAAATTCTCGTTATGTATTCCGTGTCCCGTTTGAGCTTAAATGTGGGTCACGGTGTCCCGTTTTGACGCTTTTGACCAAACGTGTAATATCTAATTTTTGGCATGTTTTTATAAAGGGAACAAAACAAAAAAATAAAGTAAAATATTAATTCTAACTCGTAGAAATATTTATTTGACTTTAGCCATAACTAATTTAGTGTCGGTACGCGTGCGGCTCGTAAGACAAGAAAATTTCTTGTGAGACTGATTTTAGCTATCAGTAAATATCGGGCATGATTAAATAAGACTACTCGGAGATGCATAAATTTTTATGCAATAAAATGAAACGTACATGCTAAAATGCTCAACTTAGCTCAAATAAGTTTTGATAAACAATCTAGTTTATTAATATGAATGTTGATGATAGTGAAATTCTACAGGTGGCTACACAAGCTATCACGAATCTACACTAAATGATCGAGAAGCAGATATGGAATAAACCGAATTGGACAGATGCTTAAGACAAATTTGAACTAAAAACTTGAAATCATGATAACAACCGAGACAAACTATAACTAGGAAAATATCTGCAATCAATGGTACACACTGATCATTCGATTTGCACCCTCTAAACAACAATGAAATACCTTAAATAGCTTAAACCAAACACCCTCTTAAGAAAAGCTTAATCCAATTTATACTACAAACCTGATGAAAGCTATCTAAGGAAGGAATGAAATGAACAAAGTAACCACAAACTCCACTTGTTAACACATTAAAACCAGATTTTCACCAAAAACATTGTTGATTTATACATTTTAACTAAAGTTGACTGAGTTTGACTTTTGAGAAAACTTGAAATCGAGAACAGGATTTGAAAACTTTTACAATCACAGAAGCTTAAATAAGCTTATGTGATACTTAACAGCTGATAATAACAACTTAAAACCCAGTTGATAAGCAAAATAACAAATGCGAAAATCATGTAACAAACTATAACGAAAAGTGAATTTGCATTAACAAAGATTGCTTACACTACGTGATTGAAAATACAACTACTCAAAATAAAAGATCATGATGAAATAAAAGGTCAAAATCCTCTAAAGCCTAAGAGATTGGATGATTTTTTACGTGGAGATGAAGGGGCTTTATAGCACGATGCTTGAGCTTGGTCTTGATCTTGAGAAGCATCCGAAGTACAATCTTGGCCATTGAATTCCTCTTGCATCATTCTCATCATCTCGACCATAGGATTAGATTATTGAGGTGTTTCAACCAATAGAGCCCTTACTTAGTCCAAAGATGGCAATCCAACTATGACACACTTCTGACATGTGCCAGAGCTTCTAGAAGATTTTAAACGTGGGTAACTCATGGTAATTTGATCTTGGGAGTAATGAGCAGTAACTGGGTTTTACCAGTTGTTTTGGCGCACTTTGGCTTGTGTGGAATTTTTATTAATTATTTGACTCGAGTGTGTGGTGTTGACCGAGGTTAAAGTTTGACCGGGTATGGGTAAAATGGGGATTGACCGGGTTGTGGTATATGGTTTTAAGTGGATTTGGGATGGGCAGTTATAGAGATTATTTGGGCTTTTGGGGTTAAGTGGTATTTTGGACATGGGTTGGTTTATGATGTATATTAGTAATACAATTTGTATCATATTGACCAATAATGCCAAATGTGAATTTGCAAAGGTTAACTATGTAAATTTGGTAATGTTGAGGGTGAATTTGTGTATTTGTGGGAAAATGAGGGGTTGATTGTGAAAATTGGTAAAGTGAAAGGTAAATTGTGATAAACTCCCAAATCATGTCCCGTACTCCGTAATTTAATCTTTTAAGCACTAAAATCCTCGAAATAGCATCCCCAGACGGCCGCTCTTCTCTCTCTCGTGCGGTTTTCTTGGTTTGGCTCCTTTTCTGCATTTCATCATATCCGTACTGCACATACAAAAGCCAAGAAACACGCAAATATTAGCAATAAACGGCTCTTTTCTTGGTTATTTTGGGTCATATTTGATAAAGAAATGATATGTGTTTTTGCACATATCAGTGACTCTTATTCAAAATCCTAGGGTGTTCTTATACTTCAACATTCCTTATTGATCTTTTCTTAGGTCGCAACTTCCTATTCTTCCTTGTATTGCTCCTAGGCTTTCAAGTGCGGACATTAGGAAAAGAAGCAATTATTCCTGTTTCAGTAGAGGGAAGCACATTAGTATCTTGTGATTTGGCAGTAGGCATTCTAGGGTCATGATTACTAAGTGTTACAGGTGTTATTCTCTTAATCACGGTAGGCGGAAGTTGTTCATACTTTCCTAACATTTCTCTTAACTTAAAGATAGTGTGCACCAATTCTTGATTTTCAGAACGAAGGTTGCCAGAAAAATTCATGACTTCTCTAGTGTGTGCAAGATAATGATCAAGTTTGTTAGATGCTTCATCACGAGTCTTTTTCAGTAAATCAAATATGACACCATATTCCTATTTAACTGTTGAAAGTTCTTGTTCATATTTTGAGATTTGACACTTGAAAGACACGTTTTGATCATCCAGTTGCTCAATTTTAAAATCAAATGGTTTTGATTTCAACTGGTGGATTTAGTTTTGCAAAGCAAGTTCACGATTTTGACAATCTTCTTGACACCATTGAAGACGACGTTTTGAATTTGAAAGTTCATTTAACGATGCGTTCATTTTCGACTTTTAAAGACTCGATTTGAAGCACATTATCGGTATTCTCAACAATTATAATAGAATCAACGATGATCGCTAGAGATATAATCGAAGCATATGGCGAGAATGCAATAACACAAAGATTATAGACATCAAGACATATAACATCTTCCAAGAGTCGATCAACATCTTTTCGCAACATTTTCTTTTCGTTTGGTGTTAGAAATATATGTTTATGTTTTCTAAAACGACTTTCATCAATCCAAGGTCCTTATGAAAATCCTGTTCCCAATATAATGCATGCTTTTTCAAATTTTTAACATTGGGTAAAGTCTTTTAAAAATGTCTCTTTGTTCTCGCTAGAGGCGATTGAAAATGTCCAACTTTTATCTCGAATGAAATTCAATCTCATGTTCTAAAAGTTTGAGGTCGGCCATGAAAAGGTCAAAATATCTAAGAATTTGACGATTTTCGTGTTTTGAATTTACTTCAACGATGGAAGGTAAAGGACCATAAATTTGTGCATAATTTGGTTTGGGATTAACATTAGAAGACTCGAGACATTCTTGTGATAATCCTTGGTGTGTTAGAAGAATCCTTTGGTGGGACGAAAGTGATCGCCAGAATAATTAAAAGGTTTGTTGTAAACAACTTTTCTAATTTTGATCGACTCGTCTTACGCATCTAACTCCTCTTGACGATGATATTCAACAACACTCATATGTAATTATCAATTTTATATTTCTGACCGAAACTTCAAGATTTGGTTTGAATGCTTTGGTTGAAAGCTTAGGTTTGTAATCGCAAGATTCGGTCCATATCCATCTGGATTGGGTTTAAAGTAAACTTTGTGTCACACCCCAAATTACCTGTTTTGCGTGAATGGAATTCGGGATTGATTGTCATAGCATCACAATCACGAGTTATATTGAACGACCTAAAGTGTCGTTTGAAAGAACATCGTTTGATTTAATAAAACAATCGAGTTTACAAAGTAGGTCCCAAATGAAAATCAACTTGTGCGGAAATAAGTTTGTTACAATTCAAACGATGTTTTAAAGCACGAAACCCAGTGGGACGCGTCGTCATCGCGACTCCATGATGTGTCCAAATGCATGCCATGAAGTGAATACCTTAGATACCGAGATAAAACATGCTAAAAGTGTCAACACAAAGGTTGAGTGAGTTCATAGAGTTTGTTTTGAAATGTAAAGCCTTCCAAAATCGTTTATGCAAGAAAGGCATTGTAAATCCACCCAGCCCAAGTTCCGCCCATACAAAACTTGCAACTGTGTATTCACAACCATCGCCAAAATGTGTATAGTTTATGTTCAAACACATGATGTCAAATGTATTCACAATAGTACCTAACTCGACGAGAACGATAGCACTTAATCAATAAAACTAGACTTAATGTATCAAGAGTCAATCGATTTAGAACGTTATCTGACGATGTATCGAGAGTCAAGCGATTTAGAACGCTATCTGACGAGAACTATAGCACGCAAACAAGAACAATTGATATAGTATAACATTTGATTTAGAAACAATGGTGATCATGATAGAGTTTAGCCTTAAAATCTAAAGTACTTGTGAAAATAAATGAGCATGTATCTCCCCAAAATAGTACAAACAATTGAAAATGGGGCTATGAAAACTCACTTGATAAAGCGGTATGATGACAAGAGTGAGTACACCGAGGTATAGCGGGATACCTTAACCTTGACCTATTACGAATGATATGATATGTAATGAGTTTTGATGTAATGTTATGCATGCATTTAGTATGTTATTTATACCATTTGTGAGTTTTGAAAATAATACTTATCGTCGAAAAATACTCTTTTGACGCCTTGACCATTCTTAAATCACTTTACAAGTATTTCGTCAAAATGTCATCCTACAATGGTTTTGTAATGATTTATGGTGAAATTTTCACTTTTCGTCAGTAAAATAAAGTCGTCGGAAATTTCTTGAAAGTGACAAAATGGCTTTGAAAGACTAGTCGTAAAATGGTGTACGTCGATCGTTAGGAAACGAACTCGACGGTTTTGGAAAGTTTGTATCAAAATCTAAAAGTTTCAGTTCTTGAGTTTTCGACATAAAGGTCTCGAACATAAAGATAATAAGGGTTAAAGATGGTGATTTTGTCTAATTGTTGTGTAAAAAGTGAGTTTCGGCAAAGTTTAAACAACCGTAATTTATTTATTACAACTCCGCTATACAAACGGTTGATCATTTTAGAAAATATGCTTGGTGATCTTGATTTTATTAGAAGACATTTTGTTACAAAAAGTTCCACATCATAGTTAAAAACAGCCTCCAACATGGTCGTTTTAGTTACCGTAATACTTATCTCGTAAAAATAATATAGTTTTCTAAAATAATAGTTACGGCACTTTTATGAAAACGTGCATATCTTAGTCGTTTCAAATCCGTTTTCACGATAATACGTCATTATCTTCGTATCAAAGTATACTAATATATTTTGACAAGTCGAAATAATTTATGAAGCTTAAGGCTCGTTTTGACTCGAATAAAGTAAAAATAACTTGCTGAAATTTCGAAAATATATATTTCGTCGTCAAACTTTAAAAATTCATAACTTCTTCGTTATAACTCCGTTTTATTCCGTTCAAGCGGCCACGGATTCGTTTTAAAGTATATTTTCTGAATATCAAGGCCAAAATTTCGTGCATACTGTCGGATTTTCCAGAAAATCAAAATAAGGACAGACCACTTTTATAACTTGTCGAAAATAGTTTTTATCGTACCAAACCTATTTCAAATCCGTTCAAATCAACTCCAAAGCTAATCTAATCCTACCATACACCTTCTTAGGGTGTCATGGGTTCCTAAACATCATCAATACCAATATATACCAAGGAATAATTATAGGATGACCTTATATATATATAACTCTAAAATCATGTAAAATGGTATAAATCAACATAAGTCTTGCATGTTTGCTCCAACTAAGAAGAAATAAATATGATATGAAGATGAAATATGTAAATGATAGTAATATGCTTACAAGTAAACTTGATGAGGTGATTAGAACAAGGATTAACCTAAACACCCTAGGTTTTTATTTCAAAACCTTAATAAGAGTGTAATCTAGATTGTTAAACACTTGAGCTTGAAAGATTTTGATGATCCTTGATCTTCTATAGAGTGACCGGTTTTGAGGGTGGAAGAACAAGAGAGAAGTAAATTTTTATCAACTTTGAATTATTATGAGATGGAATGAAATGAAAGTTGAGATAGTGTGTAATCTATACATTTGAAAAAATCTACCATCTCATTAATGCCAACCCCCATAGGGCCGGATATGGGGATTGTGTTTCACATTATATATATATATATTTTTTTTTATTATGTATATACTTGTATACTTGTAAGAAAAGTGTAAGTAAATGTGTAAATAATAATAACTTGTAAGGTTTTGGTAGCTTTTAGGTACAAGTAAATTTTAATAGATCAAAATAGAGTATAATGATATTATAAAATTGTAAAATACATTCCTTGTGAAATTTGAGTGATATAATAATTATAGTGTAGTTTTTAAGAAAAGTGTCGTAATAATATAGATTTAACGATTTATTTACCAAATAAATTTAAAACACTAAGTAAACTCAAAATATAGTTTTTAGAAACTAAATGTAAGTATAAAAATATATCGGGATCATTTTTGGAGGTAACGGATTAAATATTCAAAATAATAACTCACGCGATAACGTTTATTTAATATAAAATTTACGCGTTTAAGGTGAAATGAAAAATCATGAATGAACTAACATGATGCAATTGATGCTAATGAAATGTAGACTAAACTTAGTCCATATGAAATGTTCGTGATGATATGATCATGAATTCGCCGCTAAACCCTTAAGGTTACGCGAATTGGGAACACGTAAACCTAGTTTACGATAAATGTTGAAATTGTGAAGCATGAATTGTTTCGAGAAATGACCGAAATTGCGAGTTGTCACATTCACCATCAAAAGGAATTCATCCCACGAATTCGATTCGTGTTAGTCTATCGAATTTTGAGTTTATGATGAATACCGAGGAAAGAAGACATGAAGAGGTGTCGTTACGGTTATTGATGATTGAGAGTGTACAAAACATCGTAGTAAAGAAAATATCGGATGAATCTCTCATAAGTAACACTTTGAATTGGAACATGTGAATATTTTGCTTGCACTAAGATTTATAAATAACCGCTCCCAACATAACATGATCCCTCCAGAATTAGACATAGTTAGCTAGGCTATGTATAATTAAGGAACGATGATGTGACGTTCGGTTTAGTTGTTATAACTCTCGATGTTTACAACAATTTAATCTGTGTCATTAACATGATAGTTAAAGTAAAAGGAATTAAAATTCTCGTGAGAAATAACGAATCGGAAAGAAAATAAAGTACGATAGATGAGAAAATTTTACAACGAGTGGTTTATCAAAAGTAGTACATCTTAAGTCATAAGATTAGGATACGATGAAAGACATAAACTTAGTACGACATAGTACATAAAGAAAAATTAAGACTGTTAGTTTCCAAACTTCTTCAGTCTTCCGCGTTGTTGTGACCATGACGAGCTTCTCCTCCTCCTAACATGTATGCATTCCCATGAGCACCTTCAACTGGTTGACCTTGGTTTTGAGGACATTGGTTCCGATAGTGTCCTTGTTCCCCACATCCGAAGCATGTGACTACGGCTTTGCCCTTACAGTCCTTAGCAAGGTGTCCTACTTTGTGACAGCTAAAACATATACCACATGGACCATTATGATGTAGCATGCATTGGTGGCATCGCGGTAAGTTTCCTGCATAAGCTCTTCCCTTTGTTGGTGCAGCAACATAGACCCTGGCGACTTCTTGTCTTCTATTTTGTTGTTGATGATGGTTAGTGTTACGGTTTTGGTTGTTGTTGTTATAACCTCCTTGGTCATTCTTCCATTTTCTTTTGTTGTTGTTGATTTGGTTATCGTCGTTGTTGTTGTTGTTTTGGTTATTGTTGTAGTTGGTGTGGTTGTTGGTATTGTTGTTACGGTTGGTGTTGGTGATATTTCCTCTCTTTACTACTTGTGCCATTAGCTTTTGAGACAATCGAATAGCTTCCTCAATCGTTTATGGTCAAAAGAAGTCACATCGCCTTGAATAATCTCGGAAGTCCTTCAATGAAAGCTTCCAAGAGCTTCTCATTATTCGAAACCATAGATGGGCATAACACGCCAATTCTTGAAACCTTCGAATGTAAGTATCAATATCATACCCAATTGTTACTAGTTCATAGAATTCTGTCTCCAACTTTTTCACTTCCGTACGAGGACAAAACTTCTTAGTCACCAAACCCTTCAATTGCTCCCAAGTAAGCTTGAAAGCATTCTCCATTCCCATCGGTTGAGCATATGAGTTCCACCACGACAATGCTCCATCAAGTAGGGTACTCGTAGCAAACTTGACCTTGCTATCATCCGGCAATTACATAACAAAACACGGACTCCAATTTCTCGAACCATCTAACCATGGCGGTGGCTCCTTCGGTACCTCTAAACTTAGTGGGATCTCCACTTTGAAATCCTTATAAGAACAGATTTTAACTCCGGACCCTCCTGTATTTCCTGAAGAAGAAGAAGCCTAGCGGCCAAAGAAGAAGCAGCGGCCTCAAAGAAAGAAGCAGCCCATCGCTTCCTTTCAATCCTTAGAGCATCGGCTATGCTATCCCTTATCAACTTTTGAATAGCCGCTAGTGTCAATTCGGTGCGGCTTTCTTGGCGCCATATCTTCTTCAAAATAAAAGGAATGGTGAGATGTAGCAAAGTCCGATGTCAATAATAAACGCCCAAAGAGATGTGATAAGAAATGATAAGTCCGAGGTTATTTTCAAAATGATCGACGGTTTCCCCAAAAGATGGGTTATGAGATGTTGTAAGTGCTTCAAATGTATAATGGTTTAGTGACTTAATGTGTGAATAAAGTGTAACTCGACATGTTAGTGGTGAAACAAAGGAGTGAGAGTGACTTTGCCCTACTTAAGGGTTTATCTCGGCATTCGACGTTATCGGTGATGAGTCAATTGATGTAAAAATTATGATAGGGAATGACAAAGTATCCACCACATTAGAGTATGAAGAAATAATAATGGAATGGGCATTTAAAGGCATCCATGTGACAATCGATATGAAATGAAAGTAAATAACTCGAAAAATGTACGTATAAATCGCATGTAAAGTGAACATGCACTTATGATGAAATGATGAGATGCTATGATAATGTAGTTATACTCTAGGTCAATGATGCAACCTAGTTCTCTATAATCAAGCTCGATGCCAATCATCACACCCCAAATTACCATTTTGCGGTGAATGGAATTTCGGGATTGACCGTCATAGCATCACAATCACAGTTATATTGAACGACCTAAAGTGTCGTTTGGAAAGAACATCGTTTGATTTAATAAAACAATCAGAGTTTACAAAGTAGGTCCCAAATGAAATCAACTTGTGCGGAAATAAGTTTGTTACAATTCAAACGATGTTTTAAAGTACGTAAAACCCAAGTGGGACGCGTCGTCATCGCGACTCCATGATGTGTCCAAATGCATGCCATGAAGTGAATACCTTAGATACCTGAGATAAAACATGCTAAAAAGTGTCAACACAAAGGTTGAGTGAGTTCATAGAGTTTGTTTTGAAATGTAAAGCCTTCCAAAATCGTTTATGCAGCAAAGGCATTGTAAATCCACCCGTTCCAAGTTAGCCCATACAAAACTTGCAACCTGTGTATTCACAACCCACCGCCAAAATGTGTATAGTTTATGTTCAAACACATGATGTCAAATGTATTCACAATAGTACCTAACTCGACGAGAACGATAGCACTTAATCAATAAAACTAGACTTAATGTATCGGAGTCAATCGATTTAGAACGTTATCTGACGATGTATCGAGAGTCAATCGATTTAGAACGCTATCTGACGTAGAACTATAGCACGCAAACAAGAACAATTGATATAGTATAACATTTGATTTAGAAACAATGGTGATCATGATAGAGTTTAGCCTTAAAAATCTAAAGTACTTGTGAAAAATAAATGAGCATGTATCTCCCCCAAAATAGTACAAACAATTGAAAATGGGGCTATGAAAACTCACTTGATAAACTGGTATGATGACAAGAGTGAGTACACTGAGGTATAGCGGGATACCTTAACCTTGACCTATTACGAATGATATGATATGTAATGAGTTTTGATGTAATGTTATGCATGCATTTCGTATGTTATTTATACCATTTGTGAGTTTTGAAAATAATACTTATCGTCGAAAAATACTCTTTTGACGTCTTGACCATTCTTAAATCACTTTACAAGTATTTACGTCAAAATGTCATCCTACAATGGTTTTGTAATGATTTATGGTGAAATTTTCACTTTTCGTCGTAAAATAAAGTCGTCGGAAATTTCTTGAAAGTGACAAACATGGCTTTGAAAAACTGGTCGTAAAATGGTGTACGTCGATCGTTAGGAAACGAATTCGACGGTTTTGGAAAGTTTGTATCAAAATCTAGAAGTTTCAGTTCACGAGTTTTCGACATAAAGGTCTCGAACATAAAGATAATAAGGGTTAAAGATGGTGATTTTGTCTAATTGTTGTGTAAAAAGTGAGTTTCGGCAAAGTTTAAACAACCGTAATTTATTTATTACAACTCCGCTATACAAACGGTTGATCATTTTAGAAAATATGCTTGGTGATCTTGATTTTATTAGAAGACATTTTGTTACAAAAAGTTCCACATCATAGTTAAAAACAGCCTCCAACATGGTCGTTTTAGTTACCGTAATACTTATCTCGTAAAAATAATATAGTTTTTCTAAAAATAATAGTTACGGCACTTTTATGAAAACGTGCATATCTTAGTCGTTTCAAATCCGCTTTCACGATAATGTCGTCATTATCTTCGTATCAAAGTATACTAATATATTTTTGACAAGTCGAAATAATTTATGAAGCTTAAGGCTCGTTTTGACTCGAATAAAGTAAAAATAACTTGTTGAAATTTCGAAAATATATATTTCGTCGTCAAACTTTAAAATTCATAACTTCTTCGTTATAACTCCGTTTTATTCCGTTCAAGCGCCACGGATTCGTTTTAAAGTATATTTTCTAAATATCAAGGCCAAAATTTCGTGCCACTGTCGGATTTTCCAGAAAATCAAAATAAGGACAGACCACTTTTATAACTTGTCGAAAATAGTTTTATCGTATCAAACCTATTTCAAATCCCTTCAAATCAACTCCAAAGCTAATCTAATCCTACCATACACCTTCTTAGGGTGTCATGGGTTCCTAAACATCATCAATACCAATATATACCAAGGGAATAATTATAGGATGACCTTTATATATATATAACTCTAAAAATCATGTAAAATGGTATAAATCAACATAAGTCTTGCATGTTTGCTCCAACTAAGAAGAAATAAATATGATATGAAGATGAAATATGTAAAATGATAGTAATATGCTTACAAGTAAACTTGATGAGGTGATTAGAACAAGGATTAACCTAAACACCCTAGGTTTTTATTTCAAAACCTTAATAAGAGTGTAATCTAGATTGTTAAACACTTGAGCTTGAAAGATTTTTGATGATCCCTTGATCTTCTATAGAGTGACCGGTTTTGAGGGTGGAAGAACAAGAGAGAAGTAAATTTTTTTATCAACTTTGAATTATTATGAGATTGAATGAAATGAAAGTTGAGATAGTGTGTAATCTATACATTTGAAAAAAATCTACCATCTCATTAATGCCAACCCCCATAGGGCCGGATATGGGGAATTGCGTTTCACATTATATATATATATATATATTTTTATTATTATGTATATACTTGTATACTTGTAAGAAAAGTGTAAGTAAATGTGTAAATAATAATAACTTGTAAGGTTTTGGTAGCTTTTAGGTACAAGTAAATTTTAATAGATCAAAATAGAGTATAATGATATTATAAAATTGTAAAAATACATTCCTTGTGAAATTTGAGTGATATAATAATTATAGTGTAGTTTTAAGAAAAGTGTCGTAATAATATAGATTTAACGATTTATTTACCAAATAAATTTAAAACACTAAGTAAACTCAAAATATAGTTTTAGAAACTAAATGTAAGTATAAAATATATCGGGATCATTTTAGGAGGTAACGGATTAAATATTCAAAATAATAACTCACGCGATAACGCTTATTTAATATAAAATTTACGCGTTTAAGGTGAAATGAAAATCATGAATGAACTAACATGATGCAATTGATGCTAATGAAATGTAGACTAAACTTAGTCCATATGAAATGTTCGTGATGATATGATCATGAATTCGCCGCTAAACCCTTAAGGTTACGCTGATTGGGAACACGTAAACCTAGTTTACGATAAATGTTGAAATTGTGAAGCATGAATTGTTTCGAGAAATGACCGAAATTGCGAGTTGTCACATTTTGAATAGTTGTGATCGACTCACCATGTTTGTAAACAACATTTCAAACTCTTTAAGTTTGTTTTGCAAGTCGATAATTTCTTCAAGATGGTCATCTATTCATTTCGTTGAATGCTTTTGTATTCGAGAATCTTTTGACAATTTAACAACTCACCTTAGCTTTTTGATTTTCCAAGGTGAGCGTTAATTTCTTGTTTATGTTCATGTTTCAGTTGTTCTCTTTGGACAACAAAGCATTCTTCAAGTGGCTAGATCACGATCCGTCGTTCTAAATATTGTTCGTTTTGATGAGATTTTGCAAAAGCGGCTTCAAAACCTTTTTCACAGTTTTCTTGAGTTTTGAAAAAGTTGAGTTGCATTTTTAAGCATTCAATATCCTTGGTTAACAGTGCATTTTTACTTTTTAATTACTGATTTAATTCATGACATTTTTCCATTCGGGATTGTTGATCATTAAGTAATAGATCAACATCTGGACTAGGCAAAGGTTCAACGTGTTCAACGTGAGACACAACATGATCATTATGCAAATCCTAAAGTATAACCACGAGTCAATTTGAGTATCAAAGGAAACCATAAGGTCATCTTGATCATCAAATGTAACTACGGGTCTAGTTGAAAATCGTCGAATGAGATGTGGACGACTCATTTTGAACATTCGAGCCTTCACGGATTCGGATGTTGGCGGAGATATTAGATTATTAATGATAATTGTTTGTTCTGTATCTCGAGACAAGCCATAAGTGTCATACATCGGGCTCAGATCACTCATGTGTAGAGCTTGCATTTGTGCCATCAACATCACCGCATTAGCACTCGCAAGTCTTCCATGTCATCATCGAATCTGCATCCGCCATAAAGCTCGTTCTTTGTTGTTAAGAGTTCCACCACTTCATCCTTAAGAGCCAAGAGCAAAGCCTCTTTGAAATAAGCACGCCTCTTGTCCTCGGCTTAGGACATGCATTAGCCGATGACCCTTTTCATTGCGGTTATAACAACGAAGACCATTAACCCCATTCGAGCATTCCCTGCTCAACCACTTGAGCTCTCTGTTGTTGTGGAGCACCCCGGTTATTCCTTCCAATAGCATTAAACCCTTGACCACCTCCCATCGACGACCATAACCACGATTCAACTTCAACACGTCCATTGTTTACAACACTTGATTCCTTGTGTTGGATGAGGAACAAATGCGATTGTTGGATTTGTTTGTATACCGAATGAAGGCTTTAGCAATCATAACAAATCCTTGTTGCAATTCATCAAAAGCGCAGAGTCCTTATCGCCTTCCACCGAAATGCTTGAGCATTGTTGTTGTTGTATGGAACCAATTGAGTTTGTTCTTTGTGTTGATCATGTGGTGTGATGGTTGCGATTGGTTGAGGGTTGGTTCTCGAAGTTGTTTGAGGAGGAAGATTAGTTTGAGACCACAAAGCAAGTTGTTGATTATCGTGAATTGTCGTGAAGTCGAGTCCACGGATAGTCCTTTCTTTATCAACTTCTTTTGGGAGGCTTCAAATAGTCGTACAACAATCCATATGTAGCATGATGAAGGTTCTTAGCTTGACGGAGAAAATTGACATACTTCTCCCATTCCGGACCAAGACTAGTAGGAACTTAGTGTTGATGACAATTGAGGCATGATAATGTTGTGTTTGTCCAAATCATTAATGATGTCCAAAAGCGATGATGATATGACTCAAGTCTCTCCTGGTTCAATCATGAAGTGTTCATAAGCCAAGTAGATTTTGGATTCCATGTCTTCTGATTGAGTGTTGTGCCTTCCATTAGAAGATGAATATGTTCCACATTGCTTTAGGCATCTTTTGAGCATCAACACTTCAAGGATCCGATTGGGTAGTCCCAAAAGGATGTATTGCATTGCTAGTTCATCGGCTTCAAAGTGTAGAAGTTCATCACCATTGAGGTCGGAGATAGTTGCAATGTTGGAGACATCATCTCTTGGTGGATTGGCATATGGATCTGCGGGTGTGATAATAGTAGGCATCTGAAATGGACCTTCCATAATGACCTTCTATAAAAACTTTCCATGTGGCTTCTTTAGATCACAAACCTAAAGAACCTTATCACCCATAGATCATAATTTCCGGGAGTGAGCATTGGAGGTCTATCAAGTGAGCCAGCTTCATGAATTGATTGTTGGCTGATTAAGGCTTCACACATCTTGCCAAACCATGTCGGTTCCTTCATAGTATTCCTGGATGGATGTTGATTGTAGAAGTTTGTGTAAGGTTGTACTTGAAGACTAAGTGGTGGTTGAACCATTTGTGGTGGTGGAATTGCACCAAGTTGTGGAGTATGTTGTTGATTAAATTGTTGTTCATAAATTTGTTGTTGATGATTAAATTGTTGATGTTGTGGACTTAGTTGTTGTTGTTGATGATAAGTGTAGGAAAATAGTTAGAGTATGGTGGTTGTGACATGTTGAAAACTTGTGTTGTTAAATGGATCTTTGTAGTCGAATGAAATGTTGTTTCAAGTATCCTTAGGCGAGAAATCACGGAAAAGCCAAGCACCATTTATGCGTAAAACACCAAAGTTACGCGTAATGACAAAAGTTCGCGTAGGTTTAGCTTACGCGTAAGTAAGGATAAACGCTAAAGTTATGCGTAAACAAGAAGAAGCGAGAAAAGAAGCGAGGATTACCTTATGCGCCGCTTAAAGCTTAGGCGTAAGATGAATCTTAGGCGTAAAATTTCACGCAACGTAAGCTTATGCTTATGCGTAATTTTAGGGTTTTGTTTCAAATGATCTTTTACACTATCACAAAGGCAAAAGATATCCAAAGTCGACGTATTTTCGTGCTTATCCAAGCAAGAAAACACGGAGTAAACCACGAGAACAGAAGATCAACCAAGGAACAAGTTACGCGTAGTTTTAGGGTTTTGATACGCGTAGAACTACTCGTAAAATGACTTTTGCCCAAAGATGTTTCTAAACCAGATTTTTGTGATGAAATAGCTTCAATATCACCAAAATAACACAAAAGTGTGAAACTTGATGATCTAAAGCGTCTAAAACGGTTACGCGTAGAACAACTACCACGTAAAAAACCAAGTTCAAAAACAATGATCCACACATAAAGGTTGAAACTTTTTGCCAAAACCAGTTATTTTAAAACCTTAGAACGTTGAAAGTACAAGAATCTTGGATTAAAAAGTGTAAAAATTATGTTTTTAAGCGAACCAAAGTTGAACCGTATCCTTTACGCGTAAGACCAAAACTCACTTCAAAAGCAATACGTTCACCCAACTATTTGGCGATTGATACCATCGTTAGGTCACTTAGTTTACAACACAAGCATCAATAGAAGAAATAGAGAAGAGAATAGATCGGTTGAACAACACACACAAACACTATGCGAGAAACAATAAGGACGGTTATGCGTAAAGGTGAAAGTGAATAATTAAACAACCAACCTCAAGTGAGGGTTATTACAAGGTATTTATAGGAAGAGGAACTAGGGCAACACTTCTAGTCCCTTCCTTTCCTTAGTGGACTTGGGCTAGGCTTATGGGCCTTCTACATAAGCCTCAAGCACAATTACTAACATAAAGGCCATATTAAGCTAACTATTACATATGAATCACTAACCCTTGAATAAGGTTTAGGAGTGATTCCAATGTACAGAAGTTGAAGCTCGATATGGGACGATATGATGACTTTCCTTAAAAGCTTGGCACCAAAATCCCGTGATATCGATATACCAAACTGTTGATCCAACGAGCTCTAGGGTATAATCCTGATATTACCTTGAGACTCGATGACCCTAAACAACACTCCATGTTGTATGAGCCCACACTCTCCGCCGATTTAAGGACTCTACAACTAAGAAACAAGGTGCAAAGGTCGCCAGATCACCTTATAACCGATGATATCAAACAATCAGATTCAGATAAACGATATCCGTAGCATTTGAAGAAGGCAAAGTAGGTTTTCTCGATGAAAAGTCCGCTGGCACACCTACAAGGAAAACCAAAAGAGGCAGGCAGAAGTGTTACAAGCACCGAGAGTCAAAGAAAGTTCCCAAAGAGGAAACCGCCACTCAAAAGGACAGCCCTCTAAGGAAGCTGTTCCTATTCCCATTCCCAAGTCTCGAGCCACAAAGAAAGCTAGTGGATGAAAGCTCGAGAAACCGATCGCATCAAGAGGTCACCTAGTCTCGAAATCGCAACCGATGTCACTCCAACAAGAGCTAAACCTCCCAATCCAATAGCCGACCAAGGAAAAGGAAGACTCAAGATTGAGCATGAAGAAGAAAGCTCATATGAAGAGCCACCGGATACCGACATGTGAAGAAGTTCAAAATCATTAGACTCCAACACGTGGCAAAAGAGTTTGAACAACAACAAATGCGCGGCCTCGAGGGGCAGTGGTGGTGTCCAATCAACACCAATTCCTAAGCAATTTTAGGTCGATTGGTACATTCTATGAAGCGAGTTGTGGTTTACTTCAAAGATAGTTGTGTTTCATGTCCAGCTTCAATGGTCCCTGCTTAGTTGCAAATGCTTTGAGCGAGTTGTATACTCTCGTCCACATTCAATGTATCTCAAGCGAGTTGTGGTTTACTTCAAAGCGAGTTGTGTTTCATGTCCAGCCAATGGTCCCTAAGCTAGTTGCAGATGCTTTTGAGCGAGTTGTATACTCTCCGTCCACATTCAATGTATCCAAGTTTAGTTGTGGTTTTGACTTTGAGTCAAAAGTCAAAAGTGACTTGTCTTACTTGTAAAGCTAGCGACTTGTCTATAACATGTATTAAGCGTGTTGCCGCTGATTTGCTAAGCGATTTGTGTCATTTTACAAGAACGACTTGTGTCTTAATACTTAAGCGACTTGTCTGATAAAAAGAAGAAGATGAAAAAGACCATAACCTCGACCACAAACGACCTTAACATATACCATTTAACGTACATCACTAGACCTCAGGTTAACACAAACCATCATCAGTCCATTTTAGAGAAATGAAATAGATTTGTCTAAATGCTTAAACTAATTCAGATCAATCCATTTACTCCGACCAAAACCAAATCTAAACTAATTATCAAACCTCATCCAACAACTTCCAATTGTACCTTTCACCAAGACTCGACTCTACAATGGAATAATTATGATATCTCAGTTATCTAGTTTTGTGGTACTCCAAAGTAACATCAAGACCAAAGGTCTAAAACACGAAATAGACTTTCATCATTGATCATTATGAAGCTTTCACTTCTTGTTTAAATATCCGAACAATGAAAGAAACAACATAACTATCTGCTATGTGTTGTCTTTGGTTCGTTTCATCATAATAAATTAAAACAAAAATTGTAACATCTAATGAACCTACCATGGATCATTTGTGTGTTCTTTTTACCGTAACCACATCACGTTGCCATCCCTGTGGCTATCACTAAACTCTCTGCCATCCCTGTGGCGAGTGTGTTTGAACATCAAATGAAGAGTTGTGCTTGTGAGTGTGATATGTGAGATGAGGTGGGGTCAAAATCATTTGATTGATTTTAGAGTCTAATTGGTGTGACTGTTGAAGAGAGAGGCGCTTATCTGATTATTAAAGGGATTAAGGTTAAATGATGATGTGTAGTTTAGGTCTTGATTTGTAATGAAGTGTTTCTATGAGATGTGGTTTATGCTGAGACGAGGTTAATTTGGTGGTAGACGTATCTCTGAAGTGAGATTAGGGTTGCAATGTTTAGGGTAATGTATTTATATACACTCGGATGATTAGGGTATACTTACCCTTAGACATTGGGCTTCCACTAGGCTTAATCACATCTTGGGTCTTTAATGGTTTTGGTCATATGGCCGCTTGTAAAACTAGTTTACTCGATTGATAGTAACAAATTACATTTTAAGTGATAGTTACGAATTCGCAAAGTGAAATTGTTATATTGAGGATTTTGTATGTATTATACCTCTTGATTTGAATCGAGTTTCATGGGTATATATGGATGTGAATTGTCCTATTGTCCATGAAACTTTGCACTGTAATTCGACCAAACTCGGATGATGATTGGAACAGTTTATATAATCTTGTGATGACTGGATATTGGTTAACGGAAAGATAGGCTTCTCTAATTTGGATCATTTCTATGAGATTTGTTTGAATGAGGGTTGAGGTGATGTTAGAAGATTTGTTTGGTACAAAATGGGTAAAACGGAAGACACTATGTCACGGCTTGAATTGATGTTTGTAAAAAGTTGACTGCAGGGTTGTTTATACGGTATTTCTTATTTGAACTTGAAGTGAGGTTTTTCGGGTGCGTTTACCTATTTCGTCTTCTTTCTTTCTACCCTTCCGCGAAGATGACTTGTTTGGGCGTTTATTGAGTGTGATAAAGACTTGGCTATTTAGTTATGGTTGTGATTATTTCTCGCTTAACCTACAACGTAGCTATCACTTCAGTGTCTCACGCAGTTGAGAATATATCAAGAGGTTTTGTACATTGGGTACACCGTTTCTTTTTCACGAGGAGTAGTACAAGTTTAAGTAACAAATCTGGGGAATTCTACTTCATGATCAAGTTTGGTATATCGGGTTTAATTCTCAATGTGGTCACTACAATAGCCGTCAGAATACGTGAATGATGTGTTTACCAATGGATTGAATGGTTGAGATGTGATCAACAATTCTCATGATATATTTGACGCCACTGAATGTCAATGATACTTCACAGTCTAAGCAAAATCTTTCAAGAATCTTCAACGTCATTCATGATCTTTCAAGATGTTTGCTTATGACAAGAAGTTTTCGTGCAAATGGTTGTACATGTTAATGATGCTTCCGAAAGTTCGAAACCACCATAGGGGAGAATCGTGTACTTTGATGTTTTACAGTCAATCTCAGGGGGAAGTAGTGTATACTACTTGACTTAGTATGGTTTGTGAAGTTGTCTACATATGGGTAAAGAATTGTTGATGATGTTGTTGATTTTGGAGATTGAACCACTAATGAACCGCTGCATGTTCCCCTAAAACAGATATTCACCAAAACCAAAGTTGTCTCAATACTTTCAAACTGACATTGTTTACGGTTTTGTCTTGATTTTGTAAAATCCCGCGAAAGAATCTATTTCTCGGTTTGAATCATAGACTTGTAAAATCCCGTGACAATGGAAACATGCTGGTAATAGTAAAGTGCATTTACGGATCTATCTTACGGTTTATTCTTGGTCTTGTAAATCCCGTGAAAGAAACTATTTCTCGGTTTAAACCATAGAATTGTAAAATCCGTGATGATGGAACCATCCCGGAGAAAGGAAAGTGCATTTTGAGATTTTTCCGATGTCGGTGCTACGCTTTTTCTTTGAAGAAGCGGATAAAAGGGTGTACTTCATGAATTGGATGTGTGTTTGGATATTCGCCATGGCGCTTTGGTTATTACATGGTTTTACGGGTAATGTTCTTTAACCATGTTCGATGAAACCATTATCATAGTTCACTTAAACGCCAAAGGAGGCTAGATTTGAGCTTTTAACCGTAAGATGTGACAATGGGGTTAATTCACTATTATTTATTTGAGGTTGAAGTGAAATATCACGGCGTGTGTACTTAGTATCCGAAATTATCGGGATGGTTGCATGAAGATTCTTCAAGATCCTTGTTCGAGCTTATTATCAAATACGAAGACTTGGAAATCTAGTTATTGTTGGGTGACTTTTTCCTTTTCTTTACCACTTGGGGAATTGGCTCTTACCACCACAAAATAACTATCACTTTAAGGAGTTACGCTTGTAGTACTCAAGGTCGCATTCAATTGTGGATTTTCAAGAGGTGATGTTCGTCTTATACTTGATGGTTGGTTGGATGAAGAGTATAGAGTACTTAGAGATTCAATGGAGGATGAAGTCTCAAAGACCGCTCTTTGTTACATGTGTGCAAGTTTAAGTCACGAGTTCGGGTTAGTTTACTGTGGTCAAATTCATCATATTAGGTTTTCTCCATCACCGTCACCGCAAAGAGCCTACATAATGATAATGGGATTGATTACAAGTTTGCCTATAGAAGATGAAAAGAGAGATAATGATATTTTAACACAAAAGTTCAAGCCTCAGACTTAAAGAAAAGAAATGTGTACATTTCAAGCAAGATATCTTCGAAAGAAGAGAAATCTTCTTATGACATTTGAACACAACAGCTCAAGCCTCGTACTCAAAGAAAGAAAAGTGCACGCTCAAGGCGCTTTATCTTCCAAGAAGAGAAATCTTCTCAATTATGACCATTCTCATCAACATGCTTAATGCTTTTTCCATGCGCTTTCAATTATCTAGTGAACCGGCTACCGTTGATTGTTTTCTTATTCCACTTGCTCAATTATAATGATGATGGCGACATCATATGCTACCTTGAGGGGAGAAGTGTAAATAGAATGCATTTGGATGATTTTCACTTATTCAATCAAGAATGGCAACTCCGTATGCAATTATTGAGGGGAGAAGAAGTGAATTTATCGCATGGTTGATTGTTATATGAGAATAATGGTCATACGGCTCCTAACTCATGTATGAACCTTGCTTCTTCTTATCGAGTCATCTTCACATGGAGTTTTCTTATAAGAGCCGTGGGTTAACATCTCCACACAGGCTGATTTGATTAATGACAAAGTGCTTCCAGTATGAGGTGATTTCTTAATTGAACATCTTTCTATTCTTGTTTGATTGGGAGGATTTGTGTTAAGGATTTGCTATTTATATGTTAACGGAATGCATTTGGTGAGTTGAAGATGTTGACTTTCTATTCCCCAATTGGACAATCTTAAAGAAGTTCGAGTCTACATCTGCTCTACATTTTCTCACGATGTTAGAAGACTAAAGACTAATTGCATTTAACGATCTAAACACTTCTTCTTATTCGGGCATTCATCATAAAGATTGTCATTAGGGAGAGCACTAATTGGGGAGAGGAAATGTCAAATTTAATCCCCAATTAGACTTGCTCACACTCTTCAAAGAAGTTGATTCTCATAAAGATTAAATGTGGTCTTCAAAAGATTTCAAGTATTTGGGCTTATAATATGTTGTCGATTCAAGTTTCAAAACCAAAAAGGGGAAGGAGACACACATCTAAACGCGAGTAAACTTGATGAAGTTAATACTCTAAGTGATTGAAGATATCCCGGAAGACAAATGTCATTACCACAGAGAAACTCAAGGTTTGACTCATGGCGTTTAGTGTTCTTATTCCAACTATGTGGGGAAGAGATGGAAGAGTTAGTTTCGGTGATAAAAGAGGTACACAAGTGTGTGATGATTTTGATGCTATCGCAATCATCGGGAGAGAGATTGCACATTGGGGATGCTCACCGTTTACTTGAGTGCTTAATTAATGATCGTAGATATAATCACTTATTCCGAGTTGTCATCCGCAGAGATAATCGTGATTCGCCCGCTTCTTCAATGTTATCGGTTATTCTCTCTTTGGGCATTTGGTACTTAGGGTCTTGAGCTTTATACACTATCATCAGGGGAGAGAAAAGTATACATCAGGGTTATTCTTTGGATATCGGTCTTAATCTGCTACTTCGATGGTATAAGTTTCTCTGTCTTCGGGTGTTTGTATTCGGGTTCATAAGCTCTATTCTAAGAGACTGACTGCATCAATTCATCTACTTGGGGGAAGTGGTCTCTTGACAACGTTTTGGTATGGATCGCTTCAGACTTCATTTGAAAAGAAATATGAGAGGATTCATTCAAGCGTGTGATGATACGTTGCTGATCTATTTTAATGATATAACCCCGAACGGAGAATCTCGATTATCGTACTAAAAAGGAGCAGCGGGATTTATGAAAATGGTGTGCTTCTCTGTGCACTTGGCTAAGGTAATCTTGAAATAGAGCTTCTAATCTGCTCATCTAATGGATTTTCGGTTTAGGGGGAAGCTGCCAAAGTCTCTCTTTCTCAAAGGCTCATGTTCTATCTTCTATTCTGGAGCCTCAGAAGCTTTGGTGCTGAAAGTTTAAGAGATGATGATTTCTTTTTTTTTCTTTTTTTCTTAAAAGTAAATTTATTAAGAAAGCAAGCCAAAACAAAGGGCAAAGTACAAACAAAGAGAATCATGGCCATGGACAAAATCCCATGCTCAAAAAACACAACTGCTATCAACTATAAAAGAAATACATCAAAAATAACATAAAAATCAAAAGATACAAAGCCAAAGATACCCCTGAGGACAGACCAGAAGTAACCCTAGTGTACTCTGAATCCATAGAAGGACCTGAGACCAATCAGGACCCTCTAATCCATCACCATACACTAAGGCACAAAACTAGACTGAAAGCTCATATAACTGAAATAAAAAGGTATCAATGCAACCATCCAAAGCCATGAAGAATTCATCCAAAAGATAGCATCCAAAATCATCATGAAGGGTGAAAACATAAGCTCCTTCAACCGTCAATAACATCCAATAGTCAAGATAGAGAAAGGGAGTGCCAATGAGGTAGTTTAAGAGAGATTGCCTCCTCAAAAACCTGCCTAATGTAAAACCCAGAGGGAAAAACCATAAAGTAGGAAAAGAGTACAACTCTCCCTCAAACCTCCCCCAAACCATGTGGCCCAGATCAATGAACCTGCAAACACAAAAATCACCATACCAGCTAGTGCTCCCATACCAGGGGGTTAGAACATAGCATAAAACACCCAAGAACCCATTCTTGGTGAGATACAACACATGCCTATCCCTGCTAGAATTCATAGAATCAATCCCCAATACATCTAAACCAGATATAGAATTGGGGATGTTCGATATCCTTATCTTGGTACTCGTATCATCATCTTCTTTAACTATATCATCTACTTTATCTGTGTAAATATTTTTCAAAAACCTAAATACAAAAATAGAAAACCAACAAAAGAAAATAGAAAAATATAAAACCTTCAAAAACCCATATAAATCAGAAGAATTTGAAAAATTCCAAAAACATGTTTTCTCAAGACATGTCTTCTGGTATCGACAACATCTACGGTCTTAGAAATGTCATTCAATAATGGCACGTGACCATAGATGAAGTTCGAGTAGGAGGTGTAAATATTTCTTTTCAAAACATGTCTCAAAATATGGTTTGCAGTTATTTCAGACTGTAACCCGTGCTTAAACTATGGCTTGCTATTATTTTCGATAGCAACCCGCTCTTCAAGGAAGGAAAGTGTTGTGCTAAACCAATTTTCAAATATTTCGAGCACTTATCCTAAAAACAAAATGAGGAAAGTATGTCGAAGGTTCGTTGTTTTACTCAAATATTTTTCCGTCTAAAATTCTTCGTAAAAATATTTGTTTTAACTTAATGGTGGTAAATGAGTTGCTTGAAAATCAATCAAGATCGAGTTTTCATATAATTTTCAAACTCAATCAATGACTTCCGCGCTTTTAATCTTTTCATAAAATTAGTCATTGATTGAGGGGAGAATGTTTTTCAATTTATATCATCTATCCGACTTATCTAATTATCCTATATGCTTAACTCGAAAATGATGTTAACCTACGTTGAAGGACTAGGTGCCTAGGATATCATTGTTAGGATTAGATAATTAGAGTTTGATAAACACATTATTCCATACCTATTATGATATGATTGATATGTTGGATTGACTTTTATTAGTCGATTGCTATTTGGTGTTGTCGACCACCATATATCCGCTTGTATGTCCACTAACATATGCGATAAGATGGTTTATAAGATTGTTCCCATCCGAATCCCACAAAAAGATGATTGGATGCCGAATGGAAAGGGTAACTATTTCTTGGGTCGACAAAAGAAGAAACGGAGCTTAATTTGACCTCTATGGAGAGTTGGCATGAAAAAATGAAACGTAAGAGGTCTCACTACATCAGCAGACGGTTTTCTTCCTGCCTTACAGCAACAATAACAAAAGCGGCTCAACCACCAAACGTATCTTTGTGCAAAAAAAGTAGTGGATGATACCATTTCTCATAAAACAATTTTGAAAATGTTGTTTTGAAAATGGAAAAATATGGTTTTGAAAATAAATTGGACTTAATTTTGGAAATCACCGGACTTCATTTTATCAAAACTTAAGCCACTCAATCATCGACTACGGGTGATCTAAAGATTTAATGTTATGTCATGGTATGATTTTCTTTAAAACTCAAAGATCTTTCAAATGAAATTTTTATGTTCTTGTTTGATTGTGAAATTGTTTTATTTTACTTAAATGTAAGATATTGGATTTCACATACACATCAAACCATAACACAAAGTAGGCATACAAGAGGTTTTAAAGAGAAAGTTAGAGGTTTAGGAACTTTAGTGAGAGAAAGAAAATCTTATTATGAGTTCCAACTCTACCTTGAAGGTAGAGTATATATAGTCTTACAATAAAACGCCACACAACGGGCCGGATCGTGCATACAGTGGGTAAATACCGTCCGTCCTCCACGGTGTTACTTAACTAAATACTACTTAGCTTAAAAGAACTACGACTACGAAGCTTTAACGATTACATATACTTGAGGTGACCGACTCTTTAATACCGGAATTTCTAATTCCTAACAATCTCCCCAAGGAGGTCACCTCAAACATATACTAAAATTACATTGAATACAAACAGATATTACATTAACAATTTTTCTTGCATTCTTGATGTAGCACTTTGTTCAAGCTCGTAGTCATAGATTCTTCTCATTGCATGTTTGGTTAATCCAAGTGGAGGTCTTTACGCATCCACGTGATAATAATTTTGAGCCAACTTTTGAGATCTTCGCCTAACAAAATCTCCGACACATCCATTGTGATGTTGGTATTATGTGATGTTGTGACTTTCGGACCGACATGCTCACATTCGATCATGATATCTTCTCATCGAGTAGCGAAGCTATTGTTGATTCATGATATTGGCGCACAGAAGCGTAAGAATGGAGTGAAAATATCGAGTCATTGATGCACTTATCATGATTTCTTTTGAGATGAATGTGTAGTGTGAGCATGCGGCTATGGATTGACCGCTTCATTCGATCAATTGCAAACGTCGGTGTACCGCATAAAATAGTTAGCAATAAAGCGCACGAAAGTGTCTTTGATCACTTTCGTTGAATTGAGGTACACGCCCACGGTTCCTCGCTGATCGACAAGCATCGCCGTGATCGTATAATTCAAGAATTTCCTTGATGAGGTTTCGCAATGCTTAGTCGTTCTCAAACCGAACGCTCAAAGAAGACAACACGGAGTGAGGGAACCAAATAATAGAAATTCATTGATTGATGAAAAGATATTTGAAAACAATCATGTATTGCTCAATAGAAATTGTTTTGCAATACAACGAAGGTTTTAATGAACATCAATTATCAATCATAAAACACATTTTGATTTGAAATATTCAGACACGGTCGATGTGCTAAAGAAAAGAGTTTTAAGCACAATGACCGGTTTTCAAAGGTATCCACAATCCATAACTCGAACCAGATTGATTCAAAAGATTGAATCTCCCATTGTTTTTGTTCAGCTTGTCACATGGTTGATCTATTGTTAGATCTCACATGCCACCCACCGTGAGCTTGTTTGATGTTGGCTCCGTAGGCTTTCCATCTTCATTGTGAATATGTTTGCATATCACTCGATGTTCGCAATACTACAAGGATAATGCGAGGACTTAAGATATAATCTCTCTTCCACATTGTGTGAAACAAAGAGTCTTCATTGAAAGTGTCCTAATGAGATTTATTGATGATCTCATGGCTCTAGACCAATTTGCATATTTGGATCCCAGATCGGAGACTAGGGAGAGGTCTCCTTCTTCAATATCAATAATCTCTAAGAGAAAGTCGATAGATAATGTAGGTTCCCGTGAGAATGAAACAAGCCCTTTTAAGAAGAACTTGAGTGGTTTGGGAAGTTGTAGTGCAGATCGTCACTCGGGTACATGACGCCTTGACTTCAATACCGATGTTACCATCAAGAGCATATGAATTGTACCAGGTTTACGCCTTTGGTTGAATAAATGGAGGGCTATTTCTTTTCACCCTTTTCTCATTCAATTTTTTCATTCTTCAACCTTCATGCTTACCGAGACTTCATAGCAAGAACCTTGTTGGGTTTATTCCAAGATTTGCTCGTCTCATCCGCACTCTTCCCATATCTCATTTTTCTCCTTTTATCATCATACCTAAGGACTTCTACACTAACTAGTGGATTGTCCCCGGTAGATCCCTTGATAACGCCACATGCGTCGCTCGGGGTCAAGGAAACTTCCTTTTTCGAGCAAGTTTTATAACACCCCAGGCAAAGGAACCTAATCGTTGTAGTGTAGTAATTAGGGTAAGCCACGGGTATTGATATCGCTCTAGGGAATAGGAATGCTAGTAAGGAGTTACTACGCTAAGGTTAAGGTTGAGGAAGATTATTTTTGTATTTTTATATTTTATGAAATGGAAAGGCACGAATCTCGGTATTGGATTTAGGGGTTGGTATTTCACCGATTACTCGAATATTATCTAATTATCTAAACTAAGGTTGGGAGTCTATGTCTAATTAATGTGTGCTCGTATGATAGTTTAAAGATGTGTTTACTTAGGTTGTACTACTCCTTAATTATCTCCTATTGATGGTTGAGTTGTCACGTCTTATTCTTAGTTGCGTTGTGTCTAAAGTTGTAGGGTACGCGCTTCTCCCTAACTCTTGAACTTACCAAAGGGTCTCGCCTACAAACCCACTAGGGATGATAAACTCCTACTCTAAGGCACTCTTTGGATGGTTTAGCTTACAACTATTCGTGTAATTATATTCTAAGGTTCACAAAGATGAATCAAGCATTATACACAACGAATGACCTATCGCATTACTAGATCATTAATCAACTAAGATAAGAAACAACCAATCAATATTCAATAATTAAGTTTCATACTTCCAAGCAAACACACAAATAAATTAGCCGGACATGGAAAACATGCAAGCATACACACAAATAATCAAAGACATAATTGAATTAATGAAGTAAAGACTTATCTTGATGTAAGATAGGGTTTAAACCCTAAAATACCGTACAAGACACCTTAGGTTCGGTTTTAGGTTTTCACCCAAAAGACTCTCCCTAAAACTAAAAATTCGGATTCTATATATAAGATTACATATGCGACGGCGTCACCTTATGTTTCGTGGACGCCGTGTCACCGCTCATTAGGGTTTCGCCTTGGCCACGTTAACCTTGCGACGGCGTCACCTTATGTCCGTGACGCCGTCCTCTTCACTCGACGCCGTCGATTGCATCTAGGTTGCCCGAGTAGCGACGGCCTACTTTTACAACCGGACGCCGCCGCTTGAAAATACGAAGTTTGGGTTCCGGACCGTCACACAATTTTGGGACGGCGCCGCCATTAGCACCTCGACGCCGCCTTCTAATTTCAGCAGCCTGAGTGTCTCGATTTTTACTTTAGCCATTTTCTTCATATATTCGCGCTTTTCGTCCAAATAAGTGCCATTCCAAGATTTTGCCTTCAAGAGACCTAAAAGTGAAAAGGAACGATATTAAGCAATAACGGATTCAAAAGTGATCAAATAAGGACTAAAACGACCCTCAAAATGGTACCTTTTAAAACCTTATCAAATATCCCTACACTTGTTATTTGCTTGTCCTCAAGCAAATGTGCTTTTAACCAATTAATTTATAAGTTAGGGGTCATGAAGCATTAATTCAAACGGTCCACAACACATATAAGCCCCAAGAAAGTCATAACAAGCACGAATTACATACTAGCACCTCACATGGGTGTTTGGATACCACATCTCTCTCGGGTGTATATATGAAATATAACAAATAGGAAATGGAAGATAAACACTCATTAACCGTCCTAGTACATAGATTACCATAGGCTTGAGAATAGATCAAACCTCCATCGCTTGGCGAAGTAACCTAGGAAAGACTATCAAAGAGGCCTTTAAAGGGTTGTAATGTTAGGCTTACGGTAGGAAACAAGGGTTTGGTGGGATAGGCTATTTAGTGGTGGCAAGTCAAAAATATCTATGTTAAATGCATACGAAGAATGGCGTTGCTAAGCCAAGACTCGACACTCAAAACTCTAGATAACTCGAAATAAACAAACATAAATTTAAAGGATAGATGTAGGATGGTAGCCCGATGTATTTTTTTTTTTTTTTTTTTCATACACTTTTACTCTACCATCCTCTACGATAACATCGAAATACTAGGGATTACAGCATATCCCTACACTTGAGTTTTATTACTCTAACACTAATTTGACCCGATTTGAAAAGATCAAAACACTTGGGGTACATTATTACGCAAACAAAGGGAATTTGAATTTAACGCCCTTCCCGTCATTTCATAAACTTTAACTTTTCCCATGAATCCCAATCGTCCCAAAATCTGTATACAAAGGATATGACTCGACTTAGCAACTTATGCAAGCAACTAGATAATTGAACTAAGGGTTTGGGGTGATAATAAACATTGCACTAAAAGTGAGTGCATAAGGGGTAGCTAAGGCGATTTGGGTGTATATTTGGGGTGGGGTGTAAACAATGCTCTTCATTGATATTCAAAAACCGAAACATCACGAGAACCGCGAAAAGGATAGGCTCTGAGGGTTAACTAGGGTATCGTGTACTAAAGATGAGTACAACGCAAGGGTGTGGGGGAATTACTCAACCGATGTGGAAGAAGTAATTATATTACGGTATCAAACAAGGGTTATCCTAATGCCTCTTATCATTTAGTTATTCCTAACTACACAAGTGTAGCCTCACTTGCAATCTCGGAATGCATCACAAAACAAGTTCTAGAATCTAATATACTACCGTTCACACTCTAAGCATTGAAGATGAATGCTTCAATTCCTACTAATCTAAGGAGATCTCACATTTTGGTGGAATTTAAGTGGTAAAGGGTTTGTGCTAGTCATATAACTTCCTATCCGTGAGACGCTTTTGTTAAGACTAATGGCCCACTCCTATATGTCATAAAATTTTAAATTTGGTGCCAAAATTACCCTAACCGACATTTCCTCATGGTTTATTACACAATCACAATTGGACAAAGCAAATAGTCAAGGATAAGCATAGTTTCAAAGTTCCGCTTTATTTTCCCTCCTACACTTAAACCGAACATTGTCCCCAATGTTCCCGAAAGTATCAAAGTTATGATAAAGAAGGTAATCAAAACGAAAGAAACTAGTACTCTCGATTAGCTCGGTAGATCCGTGTAAAGTGGTGGTTAAATCCTTTTCAAGAAGAATTATTACGTGAAAAGCTCCTTCCAATCTTATGTAACTTCTTCTGACAAACTAAACTCGCACACTTGAAGAAAACAAACGAAACCTTCACAAAATCGAGGTAATAATATATATAAGACTCGATTTATACTAGGATATAATGCTTGTGGAATGGATGTTTATGAATTTCTAAGAAAATTAAGACCGGAAAATTCCAA
Organism: Chrysanthemum lavandulifolium; assembly: GCA_022545495.1. Classification (NCBI taxonomy): domain Eukaryota; kingdom Viridiplantae; phylum Streptophyta; class Magnoliopsida; order Asterales; family Asteraceae; genus Chrysanthemum; species Chrysanthemum lavandulifolium. Next base: position 166,487,278 of record CM040243.1, on the reverse strand, counting down.
AATTTATAAGTGGCTCGTAAAACGAGAAAAAAGTAACGATGTTTTTACTCCTTCCCGACGCCGTCAGTTGCAATCCCGACGCCGTCAGTTATCCCGACAAAAACTGGTCTCATGATTTTCGGAAAACTTCGAAAATTTACATCTTTAGAATCTGGAAAATTTCGCAAAACATCCATTATGACTCGATACAAGCATTTGACTCAAACAAACAAACATAAATATGTTTTAGTTAATTGTTATTCTCATGTTTACGTTTCTTTTGAAAACGTGTGTAATCCTCCCTACACTTATCCTTTATGTAAAATACCTTTATATGCAATTAAGACGAGGTTAAAAACAAAATAAAGCATTTTTACAAATTTAAACATGAGGATAAACAATAAATAAAAGATATATGACACTAACAAGCAAACAATTAAGCATGGGTTGCCTCCTACGAAGCGCTTTTCTTTATTTAAGAGTCTTGTAGCTAGACTCATAGTCGTGCTCCTACGTATCGATATACGTAAGTCTATCCTCAACAATGTCGTAAGGATCAAACTTATCATTCAAGTTCCTAGTAGTACGTTCGGTTAAATATGCCTTTTCAAACTTCTCACCATCGGGATCATAGATTTGTATCCTAATGTGCCACTCTCCATTACCATCACTAGGCGGTCTATCCCAATCCCACTTGTGTTCAGATATCTCAACTTTCCACTTATTCATGACAAGGTTAATGGGCAAGCTTCCTAGGAACTCGGTCATCTTCCTAAATACTAAGGCGTCCTCGAACGGGTTCACTTCTATGTCCCTAGCCATTTCTTTTTCTTGGAAAGTTCTTGACTAGCGAAGGCTTTATCTAGGTAAAAGGTCTTTGGGGCCTATTATGTTCTTATCAATCCAAGGTCCATATCTAGAAGGCTCTCTATCCAACCCTATCTCTTGTGGGATTTCCTCATCCTTGTAGTATGTATGCTTTTAACATCGTGAACGGATCTAGCACTCCCTCCCTACCACTATCTTGGACATCTTACAATCGATGATGGCACTAAGGGTAGCTAAAAATCCTCTTCCAACTAGTAATGGGCATGTCGGGTCCTTATACATGTCTAGCACATGAAAGTCGGCCAAAAGAGTCAACCTCCTACATGTACTACCATGTCCTTTATTATTCCTACCGGACGTGCCACACTACCGTCCGCTAGACCTAAGATGGTTTCCGTTGGTTCAATTTTACCTAAGTTAAGGCTTTATGGAGGACAACGGAACAAGATTGATGCATGATCCTAAATCGCTAGAGCATCGAGTGGTTTGGAAGTTCCAAGTCTACACGGAAGAGTAAATAGCCCGAGATCGTCTATCTTCTTAGGTAAGTTGTTTCGCACAAAGGCGGACCCATGTTTTCCAAGCCTAAGTTCGACTCATATTTTTCTTTAAAGCTTTATAGTAAGGTGCATGAGCTAAGACTTCAAGAATCGGTTTTCTTGATGGAGTTCCTTGTACCTCCTCTAGACTAGGTTTGGACTCTTGGTCGACGGGTTTCTCAAGAGTAGGCTCTACCAAAGGTGTCGGGCCTTGGTACCTCTTGGATGGCTTGGAACCCTTTTGATAGCATTTACCGAGTGAACTGCTATGGGAGGGGCACGGATGTGCATTCTCCCATGGTGAACTAGAACATGAAGTCGATGCAATCGAATTCACTTTGGGTTCTTTATGGTATCACTTGGGAGTGCTCCAACTTCCCGCTCATTGAAGGCTTTAAGAGGGCATCAAGCTGGTTGTCATCTCGCTTTGTTTTTGCTTAAAATCGGCTTCAAACTTATTCATCGAGTTTCTTGAGATGACAAAAATCTAGATGCAATTGCCTCAAGATTAGTGGGGTTCCCGGTATTAGAAGAATTGAACCTAGTAGGCGAACTAGATGAGCCTTGGGGTGCTTGGGTCTTGGTTCCACTTAAGGTTAGGTGATTTCTCCATGAGGGTTGTACGAGTTTCCTAAGTTGTTTTGTTCGGTTTGAAAGTGTACCACTTCTCCCGCTCCGTCGGTACGTATGGAGGCGTAGTCCGCAAAGCTTGTTCGAGAGCCTTTTGCAATCACAGTGTCATGGGGACCACCGCATAACTCACAAGGTAGAGTGATTTGATTCACTTGTCGTGAGGACTTAAGATTTTGTAGGAACTCATGAGGAATCTAACTTGATCTTCAAGTTCGATCATCCTACGGTCGGGAGGAGGCAAGGAGATTGCCTTAACGTTTTGGGCAGCTCACGGGGTCATCCCAACTTTCGTTGTCATAGAGGGCGAGGTCCTCTATTATACCCCATGATTCTTCCAGCGGTGAGATCACTAAGTTTTCCACCGCCGCTTGGTCAATGGATCGCTTAGTGGGGAAGTTGACATGATCATAAAAGATTTGGACTTGGAGCCAAAGATCAATGCCGTGATGAGGACTTTATGAAGTAAGTCCTTGAATCGGGTCCATGCTTCGAGAGAGATTCACCTTGACATTGTTGGAACATCAAGATGTCATTCCTAAGCTTAGTGGTTCTCCGATTGGGAAAAATTGAGCAAGGAAGCGAGAGGTAAGATCTTCCCAACTTGAGATGGAGCCGCGGGAAGTCGCTCAAGCCAATTACTAGCTTGGTCCCGTGAGAGAATTGGAAGAGACGCAGTAGTGGTCTCCCGAGTAGTAGCATCAAGGTCGATGGAATCGACGATTTTGAGGAAATCCTCGGATGTCGATTTAGATCTTGGGAACGAAGTCCATGGAATGCACATCCGCTTTGCACCAACCGGATGGTGTCGGATCGCAGGCCGTAGTTTGGGCTTGGTCGGGAAGCTCAATGGTGTTCCTATAGCCTAGGTGGCTTGGTCTCGAGTATTCACCAAGAGTACCGCTCTTGGCGGGTCATTTGGTGGTAGGTTGATGAATGGTAAGGGTTATCACCTTCCATGATGAAAAGTGATAAGATTACGAACAAAGGTCACGAAGAAGGGGATAGACTAGAGAAAGCTAAAAATGAGAAAAAATTTACTTGATAGGAATCAAGCAAAGAAACCTAAACGAGGTGGACTACTAACTAGCTATTTTATTCCCGCGCCGCGCAAAAACTTGATAACGCTACACGCGTCGTTCGGGGTCAAGGAAACTTCCTTTTCTTGAGCAAGTTTTATAACACCCTAGGCAATGAACCTAATCGTTGTAGTGTAGTAATTAGGTAAGACACGGGTATTGATATCGCTCTCTAGGGGAATAGGAATGCTAGTAAGGAGTTACTACGCTAAGGTTAAGGTTGAGGAAGATTATTTTTGTATTTTTATATTTTATGAAATGGAAAGGTACGAATCTGGGTATTGGATTTGGGGGTTGGTATTTCACCGATTACTCTACTATTATCTAATTATCTAAACTAAGGTTGTGGGAGTCTATGTCTAATTAATGTGTGCTCATGATAGTTTAAAGATGTGTTTACTTAGGTTGTACTACTCCTTAATTATCTCCCATTGATGGTTGAGTTGTCACGTCTTATTCTTAGTTGCGTTGTGTGTCTAAAGTTGTAGGGTATGCGTTTCTCCCTAACTCTTTGAACTTACCAAAGGGTCTAGATCTACAAACCCACTAGGATGATAAACTCCTACTCTAAGGCACTCTTTGGATGGTTTAGCTTACAACTACTCAGGTAATTATATTCTAAGGTTCACAAAGATGAATCAAGCATTAAATACACAACGAATGACCTATCGCATTACTAGATCATTAATCAACTAAGATAAGAAACAACCAATCAATATTCAATAATTAAGTTTCATACTTCCTAAGCAAACACACAAATAAATTAGCCGGACATGGAAAACATGCAAGCATACACACAAATAATTAAAGACATAATTGAATTAATGAAGTAAAGACTTATCTTGATGTAAGATAGGGTTTAAGACCCTAAATACCGTACAAGACACCTTAGGTTCGGTTTTGGTTTTCACCCAAAAGACTCTCCCTAAAACCGAAAAATTCGGATTCTATATATAAGATTACATATGCGACGGCGTCACCTTATGTTTCGTGACGCCGCCGTCGCCGCCATTAGGGTTTCGCCTTGGCCACGTTAACCTTGCGGCATCACCTTATGTCCGTGACGCCGTCCTCTTCGACTTCGACGTCCTCCGGATTGCATCTAGGCCGTGCGAGTAGCGACGGCCTACTCTTTACAACTAGACGCCGTCGCTGAAAATACGAGTTTTGGGTTCCGGACCGTCACAATTTTGGGACGGCGTCGCCATTAGCACCGACGCCGCCTTCTAATTTCAAAGCAGTTGTGAGTGTCTCGATTTTGACTTTAGCCATTTTCTTCATATATTCGCACCTTTTCGTCCAAATAAGTGCCATTCCAGATTTTGCCTTCAAGAGACCTAAAAAGTGAAAAGGAACGATATTAAGCAATAACGGATACAAAAGTGATCAAATAAGGACTAAAACGACCCCTCAAAATGGTACCTTTCAAAACCTTATCATCCCTCCGGTTCTGGCGGATCATGGGAACAAATACCTAACCTTATCATCCTTATACCACCGTACATAAAGTAAATTAGGTCGGTCTATCTGGTATTGTTCATCTGCCATTTGAACCAATTGAAAACCATTTGAAAATCAATCCAGATACTTGTGATATTATCAAAGCATTTTGTACCGAATTGTTTTTGATATTTTTAGAACAAGTGCTCCCCCTCAACATGTGCATCAAATGTTTGAAATCGTTTTGCACACGGAGGCAAGAGAAAGAATTAACTTCTTTGATCCCCATTTTCTAAAAGATATCAACATGACTTCCCTGATCAAAACAAGTAGATAAAGCATTTTCGGGAAGGATGAGGTTTTCACAATTTTGCTCCCCCTCAATATGTGCATCAAGATTTGAAAAGATTTTTGCACATACTAGAGGGACATGCACATTGATATGAATTGATCACGTTTCGGATCTTTGTGGTTTAAGATAGATGCTCCCCCTCAACATGTGCATGGAAAATTTGAAATCGTTTGTCACATGTGGGAAGGAGAGCTTGTACATTCTTATAAAACCATTTATCGAATTATCGCTTTAAATTCAATTTCAATCACAAATTCTCCCCGATCACAATTATCAAATCATTTGAGATTTGTGATCTCAGAGATTTAAATTGATTTTGAAAGCTTTTAAGGAGAATGGTGACCGATTATGAAAAACGTTTTAGCTGACAAGAATCGGATATTAAGACTTTAAACTCCATTGATTAAACATGCATGAATATCTTTTGAAAACAATTGAATGACAAATAACTTTTTAATTTAATTGAAATCATTCTCCCCCTCAATCAATGACAAAGGTTGTTGATTGAGAGATAGATATTTTGACAAATAAGTCGAGATGATTATCAAAAATAGAGTACTAGTTATTTTTCAAAGCAGTTAGTTTTTAGCAGATAAATGTATATAGAATCAGAGCATGGAATTTTGAAAACATAATAAGGTATGGCTCTGTTCTTTCATCGAAAAGCGGGTTACTTCCTGAAATAACAATAAACCATTTTTTCTCTTTCTCCAAAATATATATATATATATATATTTTTTTGATTTTTTGAATTTTTGATTTTTGATTTTTTTTTTTTTTTGAAAATTCAACAACATCTAAAGTCCCGTATCATTCTTTGAATGACTGCATCAAGACCGTAGATATAATCGAATCGAGAAAAACATGACAAAATGACAATATTGTTTTGATGATTTTTCGAATGTTTCAAATTTTTATGGATTTTGAAAGTTTTATATTTTTCTATTTGATTTTTGAAGGTTTTATAATTTTGTATTTTGTTTTTTGAATAAATATTTACAAGAGATAGATGAAGATAGACCTTACACCTCGTCTTCCTCCCGAAGATGTTTGAGTGTTTCGTTGAAGGCTTTTCAAGCCAAGTCGTGGAAGAATAAACTCAAACGCCTTCTTGAAGAGCTTTGGTGAAGATGTACGCTAACCGTATTCAGACCTCACAAAATAGAGTTCCACCACACCTTTTTCCACTTGTTCCTCGATGAAATGATGTCGAATGTCGATATGCTTTGCTTTTTGAGTGTTGTATTGTTGCGTGAGAGAGCAATAGCACTTTTATTATCACAAAGACAGAGGATTTTGTTAAATTCAAAGCCATAGTCGATAATTGAGATCTCATCCATAGGATTTGAGCACAACAAGATGACATGGCTATGTATTCACCTCTGTAGAGGAAATAGAAGTACTCATTTGCTTCTTTGAAGACCACCACAAGCTTATCACCCAAAAAGCTGCACCTCAGGTACTTGACGAGTATCTTGACATCCCGCATGATCGGATCTCGATAGGTCGTTAGTGACATATCGGTGTCCTTCGGTACCAAAGTCCCATATTGATGGTTCCTTGTAGATACCGAAGACCCGCTTAACCGCACTTCAAGGTGCTTTTTAGTAGGCTTACCGGTATCTAGCACACATGCAAACAATGAACAAGATGTCCGGTCTACTAGCCGTGAGGTCCATCGTGGATCCAATCATACTACGATATTTCGTTTGGTCTACCATGATCCCGAGTGGTCCTCATCTAGTTTAGTTCATTCAATCATGGGAGTGTCAACAGGTCACTTGAATCAAATCCAAATTTCTTTAAAATCTCATTTGCATATTTAGATTGATTTATGAAGATGCCTTCTGGACTTTGTGAAATTTGTAGTCCTAAGAAAATGACATTTGTCCCATCATTGACATTTGAAATTTTGAACCCATTTCATTTGAAAACGGTCACACTCATTGGGGTCATCGAGGCAAAGATGATATCATCAACATAAATTTGAACATGAATTAAATGTTTGCCTCGACTTTACGGTGAACAATGTTGGATCAATCGCTCCTTTGCTAAATCCGGTAGATAGAAGAAACTTTGATAGCATATCATACCATGCCCTTGGAGCTTGCTTTAAACCGTAAAGAGCCTTCTTCAAACGATAAACGTGAGTAGGATGCTCTTGATTCACAAATCCTTCCGGTTGGTCGACGTGAGCGACTTCTTTAAGATCTCCATTCGTAAATGCCGTCTTTACATCCATCGATAGACTACCATGTTCTTACTAGCGACATTAGCCAAAAGATTACGATTGCCTCGATTCGAGCAACCGAGCATAAGATTCTTCAAAGTCAATACCCTCCTCTTGACGGTATCCTTTAGCAACTAATCGAGCCTTGTTCTTCAACACATCACCATGCTCATCAAGTTTCACTTTGAAGATCCATTTTAGAGCAATAATCATAGCACAATCTAGAGCGGTACTAACTCCTATACATCAAGTCGATCAAACTCATGAATTTCATCTTGCATAGCATTGAACCATTGTCTTCATTCATGGAAGTTTTAACATCCTTTGTTCGATCTTAGAGAGTGCGAGTTGAAGAAGCACCATATGGCATCGGTTGCAAGTTGTTTCCGTGTGGATACCGGACGAGAGGGATTTCCAATGATGTTGTCTAGTGGATGATCGAGTCCATTTTCTAAGGTGTTCATGTGGAAGTTGTTGAGGGACCGAGGTAGCAGAGTCGATGTCTCTCAAGAAGATGGTTCGATGATGATTCGAGAGCAAATATGTTTTCAAATGTTGCATCTTCAGAGTAGCAAAGGGATTAACTTCATCATTGATGCCGTAAGCAGTTCCATGATGTACATTCAAGATTGATGATATGATGATGAGGCGAGTTATTAGCGGTGTGCTTGACTTAATGATATTGAGACGGAAGGATTGACTTCATTCTCGTGGATATGAGCAGCCTGCTGTTGGAATTGTCGGTTCAATAGCACTTGGCTCATAGAGTTCATCAAAAATCGGATCAAACAATTTCTTCAAATCATCTTGATTGGAGGTACATATGGAACAATTGGAGAGGAATTTGGTACAAGGGATGAACCAATGGACTGTTTTGAAGCGCGGGTCCCGAACTTGATTGTCCAGAGCCATTTGACGGGTCACTCATCAAACATAACGTGAATTGTTTCCATGATATCTCGGGTTCTCTTATTGTAGATTCGTAACCTTTTCTCTTTGGTGCATAGCCTACAAATACTTCAATGTCTACTTTGGCTCTCAGTTTTCCTAAATCTTGACCATCATTAGTTGGATAACATAAAGCACCAAACACACGAAGGTATGATAGATCAGGTTTTCGATTGTGGACAAGTTCGTATGGAGTCTTTCCATGAGATGTGTGAACTAGAGATCTATTTTGAGTGTAACAAGCAGTGGCAATAGCTTCACCCATAGAAACATTGGAACCTTTGAGTAGATCGGCATTGTCCTTGCAGCTTCTAGAAGAGTTCGGTTTAGTCTTTCAACTACACCGCTACATTGAGGAGTTCGAGGAACACTTCTTTGAGGTGATTCCAACATTTTCATAAAATTCATTGAGTACTTTATTAACAAACTCGGTTCCATTGTCGGTTCGAGACGATTCGAACTATTTTGTTGAGTCTCGATCTGAAGTTGTTTAATGAGTTTAATGATGACATCGGAGTTTCGTCCTTTGTCCTCAAAAACTTAACCCAAGTGAATCGGGAGTAGTCATCAACCACTACTAACACATATCTCTTCCCATTAATAGTTTGCACTCTCATTGGACCTTGCAGATCCATATGAAGGGTATGAAGAACTTCCATTACTGAGTTTGTGGGTTTTGGTTTGTGGGCATATTTCGTGCTTTTTCCCAATTGACAAGGCGAGCAAAGATGATCTTTTCATATTTTGTCTGGGTAAGCCTCGACTAGATCCTTCTCGGAAAGGTTGTTTATGGTACCAAAGTTCAAGTGATTGAGACGACGATGCCATAACCAAGACTTTGTTTTAGAAGCCTTTGGCAATAACAAGCGATTGGAGGACTTCATCATGTCATCGATAGATATGGTGTATAGGTTTGAACCTCGGTACCTCTTAACAATTCTACACCATCAAGTTCTCTAACAAACAAGTATGTTTTAAAGCTACTTAGATCGGAATCACGAATTGACCAACAGAGAACAAATTATGACCAAGACCTTCCACATAATAAACCACGAAATTACACTTTTACCAACCACATAATCTCCATAACCCATAATAGCTCCAAAATGGTCGTTCCGAATCTAACTATCCCGATGAATTTACTCACAGATTTGCCCTATTCAAAGTATGTTCACTTCTTAAGGGAATAGTTCTACCAAGAGGCATCCATTTTCTAGTGGGCATTGACTCATTAACCTTATGGCCAAAAGGTATCCATTGATAACCTATCTTACTAAATGTTCTTCCTATGGGTTTCTCATTGTTTTCTAACCGCATCTTTCGCCTCGCCTTTTAGCTTTTTAACATGAATTTTGCATTAGCAATATTAATCAAGTTATGACAAGATTAGCCAAAACATTCACACCACATTCATGATTAGAAATGAATTCAAGCGCACATCATTACAAGGTTTGCAAATAGTATCGAATTGAATTAATTACAAGACGCCTATGGCTAATACTAGAATCAACACGATTCGCTTTATTTGACTCAAGCTTAAAGTTCCTAGGTTGGTTTCTACTCTCTTCCAATGCACATTCTTAGCTTGCGAGGTCCTATCATTCCTTGTATTGTCTTGAGAGTTTGACATGCTCGCTTTAATGTCACCGATTACTCTGTAGAGGAATGGGAACATTAGTTGGTTTTGCTACTCTTTGCATCTCCTGTTTAGATGTCTTTGGGATCTGAATTACATGCAGCACACTAAGGTTCACTTTCTTAACACTAGAAGTCTTTGGAATTTGTACTTCTAGAAGTCACACTAGAGTTCGCTTTCTTAGCATTAACGGATCTCGCAATCCGAACTACTTGAAGGCACACTAAGGTTCACATTCAAAACATCGGCATCGAATGAATGTCATACTTGGCACTAGGCATAGAACACGGAATCAAAGTATTAACTCCCTCACCTAAGGACTTAGGGCATATTGTGATTAAGCATTCTAGAATTTCTTGAGATCGTTTGGCATATAAGCATGCATGCCCAATTGCATTGTCAAGTTGTTTCTCTAACTTATCCTCTTCAACAATCTCACGGAGACATTCTAGACAATCCTTAAGGGATGAGAAATATGTTTGAATAGCAAGTTTGTTATTCACGAGATGAGGGGACATATTTCACGCACAAAGCATATTTATTACAAGAGTAAACCTTTGATACACCATTCTCCCCATTGGTCAATGGCATTTTCCCTTTACACGGCTCTTCGATTCTCAATTTCCTTTTGCAATGAAGCTATTTGTTCGTTGTTTTTGTTACGAGTGACCTTTATTGATTCAAATAACTCATTGAAATGACGTTTAACCTTTTCATTTTCTTCTAGAAAAATTTCGTTTTCCTTTTGTAATGCATTTACTAAGTTTTGAAGATGAAACGTTTGAGAATTCTGAGAATCTGAAGGAGGAGGCATTTGGGAGCCTGTCACATCGTTCTTTTAACCCTTTAATTGAGAGATTTGGGCTTTCAACTTTCTGATCTTGTTACAATGAGTTGAATTTGTTCATCACGTTTGTTAATTTGAAAAACTGCATCAAACTCTGGAGCATCTGAGGATGTCTTGATATTTGAAGTTTTGACATTTTCTTTAAGATGTTGATATTTTAGTTGTAAATTAAAATGCTCAACCTCTAGTTTAGAAAAATGTTTAACTAAATTGTCGTGATCATCCAGTTCAATTTTCTCAATTAGTTTAGAATTAGCCTTTTCAAGCTCAATGACACGATCATGGGAGACTTTCAGGGCAACAGATAATTTATGAAATTAAGAAGCGTTAATGGAACAATTTGTAGCGATGAAAACACATCTTGAGCAACACATTCGAAATAAGAGTCTCATTCAATGTATGCAAGTTCTTCCTCTCAATCTCATTATATTTTAGTGCACACTCATAGTCACTAACCTCAACTATCATTGCATCAAATTCCTTTTCCATTTCTTTAATGTCTAAATTCATTCCCTTTTAGACTTTCAAAATGATCTTTAGTTGTTTAAAGAAAGGCATGACTTCGATTAAATAACATTCTTTTGTTTGCTCAAAACCCTTTCCCTTGATTATACCATTGGGTGTGATCCTTTTCTTACAAGTTTTCTCAAAATCAACAAATAGTTGAAAAATAACATATTGACTGATTAAGGTCTTGCTTTTAGTGGCAATAGTTCTAGGAACTAGATGCATTGGTGTATTGGGAGGATACACATTCGCTTTAGGCATTTTCCTAAGGGGAGAGTTTGTTTCAACAATATTTTCCGCTTTCTGCTTATCTAAGTCCATTTTCCAGAACACTTGTTCGGGAGTCAACAATGTTTGAGGCTTAAACATGTTCAAGGAGATCCAATTCTCCTTTTTGTAGTCATGGGGTGTGATAATTATTTTCTTCTCTTTACATTTAGGATCATCTAGTTTCTTGTTCATCTTCTCCCTATTGACTTCATCTGATTTCTTATCTTCCTCTGTACACTTAACGCAACTAGGTTTTTGTCTAGGTTTAAGAATTTCATTTCCATCATAAAGAACCTTATGAGCATTTCTAGCCTTTTAATGACCTCGGATTTGGTTCCTCAACAAGGGAATGATATGCTTATCGCTTAAGACTCTATGCTTAGTGATTAAGTGGGCGATCAGAATGGTATTTCCTTGTACGCATAACTTATTTTCAAGCTTGTTTTCAAGGTTTTAGATTAGAAAAATCATTCAAAAGTTTTGATTCCTTAGCACTGAATTCTTGCTTAAGCATTTTAACATTTTCTTGAAGTTCTTGTTTTTGCTTAGCAGTTTTAGAAAGCTTTTCTTGTAAGGAGTTTAACTCTTGTTTTAATACTTCTTCTCTAAACCTACTTTTTCTAATAGTTGTACGCATTTGGTCATCCATTTCCTGCTCATGGGTGGTCAACTCAAATTTTGCACGTTGTTCATAAATAGCAACACGTTCTTTATAGGCATTCGATTCGAGAGATGACGAGAATCATCGAGGTACATGCGATGAATTCATCAAAACATAATCATTATTGATTGCAGAAGATGCATCACTTGGTACAATCTCACTTTCACTTTGTTTCTCATATTGATCATATGGGACAACATTGATATTACCCATATTTTCAATATCGATTCAATAAATACAGATTGATTGTACCGTTATGTATCTTTTGCTCATCAACTTCATCGTATAATTTTAATACCTTAGAGATGAGTTTGTCTTTGGATGGACCAACTTGTGGTGATGAAGAGACTTTAGGAGAGACCATTGGAGAAATGCTAGCCATGAAGATTGTTTGTGCGGTGGGTTCTTCATCAACATCGAGTCGTATGCATCACAATCGGCAACTTGAAAGGCATTCGGCGATTATGGCCTATCTCCGAATTGGTTGCTTATCCCGAGCTTGCACAAGCAACATCTTATCCTCAAGTACTCGCATTCGAGGCGTTTTGGCGATGTGCGTTCCTTGCAATGTGTCCCTCACCTCCACAATTGTAACATTTGATTGGCTTTGCTTGACCACGATTTCCATTCCTTCCTCTATTCTCGATTTGCGGCATAACCTCTACCAGCTCCACCTCTTGCTTGTTCGTCTTGTCGATCTTGAACCTGGCCGCACCATAACCTTCCCATCTCGGCGGTGGCTTGATTATGTGGGTTGGAAGCGTTACGAGATTGTTGTTGTGTGTGGAAGAGAGTTCATGTGTTGACTAATCGGGAGAGCTAGTTGATTAATGAAGTTTCCCGTGTGCATCAAGATAAGCTTGTTTGAACATAGGATCGGGAATGAGTTTGTGATTACCATTACCCATAGGTATGACTTGTGAGGCTTTGGTTGTGATTCCGATGTTTGAGTAGAAGGCATTTGAATCATTTGAAGAGCTTGTCTCTCCTCTGGTTGGTTTTGAATTGATTAACAATCCTTTTTCAAACATAGCATGTCTCTCATTCGAAGGAGGAAGGCATAGAGTTGTTCATAGTTTGTATTCTTCAATCCTTTGGTTAGCTTTATGAGGTGACAAACTTGTGCCATTCGGGATTCATGTTGTTCACAAACTTTGAGTTCAAATTGAATGTTTGGCATAGTCATTCGATGTTCCTCATATCATTCACAAGCTTGTGGAATCTCACATAGTACTCATAAACACTCTCATCTGGTTTCATTTTGAATTGTTCAAATTCATCATAGAGTTGTAATTCTCGGTCTTCCATAGTTAATTGAACACGAGAGAAGCATCTTGACATTATCCCACTTTGCCTTTGCTTGGTGTTGTGATTTATCGACTTGTAGATATCTTTTGGAAGACCTTGAAGTACGATGTTAGAAGCCACGATATCGAGATCGAATCTCTTTTCTCCTTATCATCGAGTTCATCATATGTATTTGGTCCATCAATTCCATAGATCATTGTTCCATCTTCACTATATCAATTAAGTCCCTAGTAGTCTCAACCCGATATGGCCCTTCATCAATAGATTTGGGAATGTTGACTCCATTTTCCTTTCCAAGACAATACAGACCGATTCGTTGAGCCCAAGAGTCGTAGTCGGTTCATCAACCATGGGTGGACGAGTATCTCGAACCAGTTGCTTGAACATCCTCGACAGCGATGGAGATGATTGTAGGAACGTTGGTAGACATGATGATGATTAAACGGATTTTATAACTCTATGATTAAACAGGAAATAGATTCTTTCACGGTTTTACTAAATCAAGAGAAACCGTATTCAAAGGATATCACCCAAGTCGCTAGGAAACCTTAAACCAAGTCGCTAAGTGCCAAGTCGCTATATAACAACTCGCTACAATCCAAGTCGCTAGCAAAATTTTGACAATTCGCTAAGCACCAAGTCGCTAATTTGTCAAGTCGCTAAATAGCAACTCGCTAGGTACCAACTCGCTAACACCAAGTCGCTAACAATATAAAGTACAAGTCGCTAACTTACACCAAGTCGCTACGTAGTGGAGAATCCACTATGTGTACTTTTTTGTCGGCTTGTCTCGATGAACAAGTCGCTAGCTCAACTCGCTAAGACCTTAAACATCAACTCGCTACCAAATAACAAAGCAAATCGCTACCAAGATAAACTATCCGTGGCTCAAGTCGCTAGCTAGAAAATCACAAAACACCACTTTTCAATCCAAAACAACCCAACCACGATGATTCAAGCCTTCAAAATCAAAACCTAAACACTTGTGATGATTCTAAACACAAAAGTACTATCAAAATTCAAACTTTAACACTAGAAATCACCCAATGATGCAAAACCACTAAACGTTTTCAAACTCAAAACCACCTAAAACTACTAGAAATCCAAAGATATGTAAGAGATGATCTAACCATGGCTCTTGATACCAATTGTAAGATATTGGATTTCACATACACATCAAACCATAACACAAAGTAGGCGTACAAGAGGTTTTAGAGAGAAAGTTAGAGGTTTAAGGAACTTTAGTGAGAGAAAGAAAATCTTATTATGAGCTCCAACTCTCTACCTTGGAAGGTAGAGAGTATATATAGTCTTACAATAAAACGCCACACAACGGTGTGGATCGGGCATCTGATGGGTAAAGATCCGTCCGTCCTCCACGGTGTTACTTAACTAAATACTACTTAGCTTAAAAGAACTACGACTACGAGCTTTCTAACGATTACATATACTTGAGGTGACCGACTCTTTAATACCTGGAATTTCTAATTCCTAACATTAAAGATCTCTTAAAACTATCATACCTGACACTAACAATCTTTAATGTCAAAAAACTGTTCCCTATCTATCATTTTTCAAAATTAAATCTTGCCACGTCTTTCCCCAATTTTTTCTAAATTATTTAAATCAATCGGGATCTAAAATCTCAATTGGTTTGAAATTTTTGATCAGGGGAGAGATCGTGATTTAAATATCAAATCGGTTTTAAAGGGTTATTGTTTCAAAGCACTCATTCCTTCATGTGCCAAATGATTTTGAAATACATAATGCACATGATTGTGGAGGAGCATTTAACCAAAACCAGAAGAGTATTTAAATAAGGCACATATTCTCCCATGTTTTCTAAACCTTATTAAATCACTTGGGATCCAAAATTTCAAAGGTTTTGATATTTTTGATCGGGGGAGAATTTGTGATTTAATATGAAATTTGATTAATGATGATCATTTTGATTCGAAGTGCAAGTTCTCTCTAATATGTGCTAAACTCTTTCGTTTATCAATGCACATATTGAGGGGGAGCAAATGGTTTCTTAATGGCTTTTGTGATCGTGGATGTGCTTCAAAAGAACTATTTCCTCTATGTGATAAAATGATTTCAAATATCCTACGCACATATTGAGGGGGAGAATTTACCAAGAAAATCAAATGGCTTTTTACATGGTAATTGTGATCAAGAAATTATTTCAAACAACTATTGCCTTCATGTGCTAAACATTTTCAGAATCATATGTACATGTTGAGGGGGAGCATTTCTAAATGATCAAAACTATTAAGGTACAAAATGCATTGATTTTATGTCACAAGTACCTTGATTGATTTTCCAAATGATTTTTCAATTGGTTTCAAGAAAGAATGAACAATACCAAAAGACCGACCCATTTACTTTATGCATGGTGTTATAAGGATGGTTAGGTTAGGTATTCGTTCCCACAATTCAGCCAGAGCCGGTGGGATCTACCCAGGGACAATCCACTAGTTAGTGTAGAGTCCTTAGGTATGATGAAAAAAGGAGAAAAATGAGAATATGGGAAGAGTGCAGACTGAGATAGAGCTAGAACTGGAATAAACCCAACAAGGTTCTAGTAATAAAGTCTCGGTAAGCACTGAAAGGGTTGAAGAATGAAAAAGTGATAAAGGGTGAAAAGAAATAGCCCTCCAATAATTCAACCTTAGGGCATAAACCAGGTTCAATACATATGCTACTGGTTGTTACTAAGGTAACACTGGTATTGAAGACAAGACGTCATGGACCCAGTGAAGCATTTCACTACAACTTCCCAAGCTACTCAAGTTCCTCTTAAAAGGACTTGTTTCATTCTCACGGGGAACCTACATTATCTATCGACTTTCTCTTAGAGATTGTTGATATTGAAGAAGGAGACCCTCTCCCTAGTCTCCGGCATAGGAACCAGATGTGCACAATTGAGTCTAGAGCCACGAGATCATCAATAAATCTCATTAAGGACACAATCTGTAAAAAACCCTCAAATCCGAATTATAAAATTTTCATTAAATTAAAACTTTATCCGAAGCATATTAATTAATTAGGAACTTATGTTATGTTATATCTTAAATAATATAAGTAAGTCATATGTATATATGAGCTTCCTAATTTAAAAAATTAAGACTACACTAATTAAATAAATACCTACACTACATTTGCTACACTACTTAAAAACTTGTACACTACTTATTAGTTATAAAGATGTCTAGATTCATAATATTTTTGGTCTTCCAATCACCTAAAAATTAGGCATCCATCACTTCCCATCTTTTTTTTTTAACCGTATCTCTTTTTTTTTTGGTACGCCTCTTTCCACAAACCCTATCAGCCAAAAGGGCGTCATCCCCCCTCCTCCATGAAACCGATTTTATCCAAAACCCTCAAAACCATTGTGTCGACTTTTATATCTCTCCAAGGCAAGAAGATTTCAAAGGTGCAAGGTGTGATCGATTCATGGTGTATTGGTGATCGTGGGTTAAATTGTGGTGTTGGTTTTGTTTTCCTTAATTCGATTTCTTGTTCTATCCGACAAGAGGTAATCTCATCCTTGTTGTTTTAATCCATTCGACCTCCATAATTTGTGTACACATAAAATATGATAATTAACATGTTAAGGATATATGATTCGTGAATCATTAATGAACCTAATCAAGATTGGAAACCCTAAGATTTAAATGAGTCGATTTGGGTAAAAGATTAGGGATTTTAAGAGAAAAGGATTAAAGCTCGTGTAGGGACTGTTTGGTTTCGAAAAATTGAGATTGGGGGCTGTTGGATCGGCTTGGGTGAGTTAAGGGTGTGTTTAGTTCGGTTGCGTGTGGGTTTGGGTCGTGTATGGTGTGTTTGGAATAAGGGTTTCGTGTTGTGTGTGTCATATTCTACGAATAGTACTAGTTCATTGATTTATGATTTTATGTGAATGAAATTATGTTGTTAAATGAGTATGGTTATGAATATGTAATGATCCTTATATGTTATTAGATTTATATAGGTGATGTATGCTTGCTTATGGAATCATTGTGAAGTTTTATAAACCATTTTCATGTTGGCTTTAAAAATGATAAATGCTTGCTATTATGCTTCATTGGTTAAATTGAAGACACCTCTGTAAAATTCATGCTATTTGACCATAAATATGATGTATGATGAGTTTTGTGATATTTGGCATGCTTAAGAGATGATTGGTGACTTGTTTGTTGCTTGGTTACGCTTGCTTGTTAAGCTGTCCAGAATTTAGGTTGGATTCATCTAGGTGTTAACTGATGATACTTGCATGTTTTTGAGTGATTCTTGAGGCTAAATTGTAGTACTTTAAAATAGATTTCTGGAAATGTAAGCCTTGTAGCATTTGCATACCTGGAAGTATGATTTTTACATTTTTTGAGTTAAAGTGTTTGAATCTGAATTTCTGAGTTTAAATTTGTCATGTAGTATTTGATTTTTAATATTAAATCTATGAGGTTCTGGAACTTTTCCTTCGGTGGTTATAATGTTTATATATTGTGTGACACCTATAATTTTTGGTTTTATGTACGGAGTAGGGTGAGTGTGTTTGTCGGGGCTATACTTTCGGTGTGTGTAAATCTGAGTGAGTTCTGGACAGGTCTGCACTTATGATTTTCCATAGGCCATTTGACCTAGAAATAAAATCCCCCAATTTTTGGAGAGTCTCTTAACTCATATGGGAACCCCTGGGAATTTCCTTGATTTTATTTGAGCTAAGTAAGTATTTTATAAAAATCGCTAAAGTCTGGTCCAGATTCGAAATACTAAAAGTCAGAAATTTATGAACTTGAAACTAAGTATAAATGGGAGATAAGTTAAGCATGAATTATAAAGGGAACACATATGTGATTTATGATATGTCCTAATGTAGATTTAGTGAAGCGGGAACGTTGAACTTGTTTGTGTTCCTTACTCTTACGCACATACATTTGAGGTACAGATATTCTACCCTTTCTCATTAAGGGTTTATTCTTACGACTTCTCTATCCTTGACTTTAATTCCGTACCTTTGATATGATTCCCTTTGCTATGATTCCTTTGATATGATTCCTTTTATACGATTTCATCTACCATGATATTCGATCTGCTATCCATTTTGTTATGACATTTGTTGTGATATCCATTGATATTTGTTTGCTATGGTATGATTCAGTTATGTTGATATGATTGGTTGAATATGATATGATTATGGATATGCTTTGATACGATTTGTTGTGTTTGGTTGCCCGAGCTAACTAGCCATGGAGGTACCATGGCCATGTCATTGATGCACCAACGGCATGACACTATCTGAGGCGTTGTGATTAGTCCCCGGCGTTCCCTTTATGATATGATATGATATATGTGATCACTTGGCCATTATGAATACGTATGTACAGTCTCGAACTGGCATATGTATATATGATTTGTTTTGCAGGGAGCGTATGGATGCATCCTAGGTACTCAGTTTGGTTTTGGTGATGTGGTGCATGTGTGCAATACACCCCCTCACATTTGGGAGCTAGCTACTCCATTTGGTACTTGAGAGGTCTCCCCTCCTTGTGCACTTATGATTTGATGGATTTGATATGATACCGGTTATGATATATGATTTGTAGATTTGGCTATTGGAGTATCTCCTTTAGTATTAGGTGCTCGGGGCAACATTTTGATTTTGGTTATTATGTGACTATCTGATATTCTGATTCATTCGTTTGCTATGCCTATTCAGTCATTCAGTTGACTACTTATTCACTCAGCATTCTTATGTGATTCGTTTGACTATCAGACTCATGCTTCAGTTCATTTGGTTGTTATACTCAGTCTTCAGTTCATTTGATTTACTATGCTTTCACTCTATTCCGGTTGGTTGCCAAGCTTATACTTCAGATTACCACTTCACCGTTACCGAACTATTATATTATTATTGGATTCAAGTGTTTAATATGCTATTATATGATTAATTGGTCCATCTGTTTACCATGCTGATTACGATTTCATGAATTCTCTGTCTACTGTGTTAGTATGTGGTTACCTGATTCACCTGTTATCATGCTAATATCTGATTATCCGCTTACAATGCTGTTATGTGACTATTTGATTCGTCTGGTTGCCATGCTTATATGTAATCATTTGATTTATCCGTTGATCATGTTATACTTCGTTCAGTTATGTCGAGGGCTATGTCTATCATTTAGTAATCTACCTGCAAATTGTGATTTCCATGTTTGTACTTCTGCTTGATGTTTCTGATGCTTATGTTATCGGTTTAACATAGTAATGGATGTTTACCTGACTTGTTGATCCACAATGTTTACACTTCTGTTCATGTTACTGGTTGATGAAGGAATATGGTTCAACTTATGTTACCTTTCTAGTTGACTTGTTTAGTTTCCCATGTTATTTTCTTGTTTAGTTAATTCATTCAATTATAATGTTCGTTTGGCATTCCTACCTGATACATGTGAGTACCAGGTTTATACTAATATTAGTATTTCCGTTTTTGTGATACTTGTTCTGTTTAATAACTATGATTTATCTGACTTGTGTGATTGCCATGCTTAGATTTTATTCAGTTGCTTCCACCTGCTTAGAATTCAGCTTAGCTTATATGTATTCTAAATTATCTAATTTATTTGTTTTGCCATATTTATGTTTAGTTGATCCGTTGACTGATATGCTTGTTCATTGTTTGGTTACTTGTTTTGATAATGATACTTTTCATCAACTCCTATATGATTATGTTTCGATACTGGTAAGTTTGGTTTTTTATATGAGCTTATATTTGTTAAATGATTCGCTGCTTTGCTTTACTTTGGTCTTTTGATTTCTGTTCCTTCTGGACATCTGTTAATATTGTGCTCTGCAGGTTCCTCATTGACTCATAGACTCATTGTGCTCATTCGTTATGATTTTGATATCAGTCTCCTTTTTTTCGTTTTGTATTTTGATTCTGTTTAGCTTTTGTTTTGTTATATCTGTTCAATGGGCTTTTTTAGCTCAGCCACACTTCTTTTCCATGCGGCAGGTACCAAGTAGGATGTTGGGCTTTGTTGGGCTGAGAGTAGCAGCATTTGAGTGATCCGACTCTAGTTTCCCTTATCATTTTGGACTTATTTGAAGAGCAATTGTTTTGATATTTCATTTCATTTTTGACATATTGGATTTTGTATTTTTCCCTTGTAAGTCATTCGTTTATATGACTTGGTATTTTATTTAATAAGACTTCCGCTTGCAAATTTTTATTAGTATGTTCTGATATGACTCCATAATGTGACATTTGGACCTTTGTCGGGTTGGGGTGTTACACAATCAATGAAGACTCACTGTTTCACACAATGTGGAAAGTGAGAATATATCTTATGATTCCTACGCATTATCCTTGTGGTATTGCCAGAACATCTGAGTGATATGTAAATATTCACGATGAAGATGGAAATCCTTCTAGAGCCAACATCAAACAAGATCTTGGTGGGTGACATATGAGATCTTTTCAAAAGATCAAGCTTGTGACAACTGGACAGAAACGATGGGGCGATTCACTCTTGAATCAACCTTGGTCCAGGAATGGAATTGACGAATACTTTTGGAAAAACCGTTCGATGTGCAAATCTTCTTTTCTCTAGCACATCAAATGTGTATTCATATTTCAAACTCAAAAAATATCTCAGATTGAAAAAATTCTTTTGGAAAACCGTTCGATGTGCAAACTTCTTTCTCTAGCACATCGAATGTGTATTCTCTTCAAATACAAAAAGTATTTTTGATTGAAAATTGATCTTTCTCATAAAACCTTCGTCGTATTGCAAAACTCTTTCTTCAAGCAATACGCGATTGTTTTCAAATCATTTTCATCAATCGGTGAATCTTAATTTGCTTGTTCACTCACCGTGTTGTCTTCTTTGAGGCGTTACGGTTTGAGAACGGCTAGAGCAGCTGCGAAACCCCGTCAAGGAGATTCTTGAATTATACGATCACAGGAAGTACTTGTCTTGATCAACGAGGAACCGTGGGCGTGTACCTCAATTCAACGAAAGTGATCTAAGACACTTTCGTGTGTTTTATTGCTAATGATTGTTTGCGGTACATTTGGATGGCTCGATATTTTTATTCTATGCTTCCTTTACGTCACGCAAATATCATGAACCAAAAAGCTTCCGCTACTACGATGGAAAGATGTCATGATCCTGAAAGTGTGAGCATGTCTGTCCAAAGGTCACAACATCACATGAAGGCAACACAACAAAGGGTGATCCAGAGATTTACTGTGGCTGATGATCTCGAAGAAAGCTCGAAGATCATCAAGATGTGGATCAATTCAAAGACCTGCACTGAAAGTACAAAGTATGCGGACTTTGAAGAATCGCTACTAAAGCACAAAGATTGCGGAACTTGAAGAATTGAAGTCTACGAGCTTGGAACGAAAGACAAAGAAAGAATGCTAGGATTCAAAATGTAAATCATGGGGTGACCTCCCTTAGGGGGAGATTGTTAGGAATTGGAAATTCTATAAGAAAGTGTCGGTCACCCCAATTATAGTCTAGCATATGTTAGCTCTTAGACTTTTCGTTATTTACGTTATTTAGTAGTTAATTAGTTAGTTAGTAGCGTAGACTAGTTTAGAGTAACACCGTGGAGGAAGGACGGGTCTTTACCCACTGTATACCTGATCCACAGGCCGTCAGGAGGTCGTTTACTTGTAACTATAAATACCCCTTCCATCCTTGGAAGGGGTGGTGCTTCTCATTAATCTAACATTGCATTTTGTGTTACAAATCTCTAACAAGAACACCCTCTCATCTCTTTATCTATCTAAACTATGGCATACTTGATTCATCATCATCCAAGGCCACCCGAATCATCAAACACAAAATATGAATGATCCTACAAATAGTTCGAAAACAATGTCAAAACCAAGCATTAAAACCCAAAATTCATATGATATGAATGACTTGTGGAAGAACTATTATTTAGAAGAAGCTAGGAAAAAGGCACATATTCGAAAAGACAGAATTTTAGGTGCAAGACCTAGGGTGATGCATTCCACGAGATTTCAAGGCACTGCTAGTAGTAGTAAACCATTACCTAGGAACACTCAAAAGACTATGGGTTGGCTTGCATCTAAGAGTAGTTATATGAAGAAGAATGCTAAGCATGTAGAAAATGACACTAGAAATTCTGAGTCTTTTCCGAATAAGAAACATTTTCCTAACTTACATGCTAAGGTATAATCCACTAAGACTACTAACATGGCTAAGGTTCAATATGTCATGAAGAAAAACAAACCTAAAACTTCACCTAGATGGATCCCAACTGCTAAATCTTTGAAGTCTAGGAATACCAATAAGTCTTCCATTGTGTATAAGAATATCAACAATCCTAGACCTTGCCTCAAGTGGATTCCGTCTGGTAGAATTTTTAAGGATGTTGGACTTAGGTGGATACCTACCGGAAAGCTTTTTACCGATGGCAAAATCAAGGTTGACCGTGAAACCCCAAAGGGTTTGGATACTAATGTCACTAACCAATATATATGCAATCAAGCTTGTAATGTTAGTGCATGTAATCCTTACTCAGTTGCAGATACTTCGATCCTTCACTACATGGACTGGCTTAAAGTATGGATACAAATGGATTGATATCTCATAACTCACGGGTTCAAGTAACTCAACCTTGATATTCAATCTACTATGACGTCTATTCACATCAGTTCAGGCCTCGTTTTTTAACACAATGGCGTCTGCAGATAACTCTTCAGGCCCCGTTCCTCAAAGAAAAGAAAGGTGTACGCTTCAGTGCGCTTTATCTTCAGAAGAAGAGAAATCTTCATGTTTATGACTATCCTCATCAACATGGTTCATACTTTTCCACGCACTTTCAGTTATCAAGTGAACCGGACTATTGTTGCTAGTTTTCTTATTTCACTTGCTCAATTATAATGACGATGGCGACATCATATGCTACCTTGGAGGGGGAGAAGTGTGAATAGACTACATTTGGATGATGTTCACTTATTCAATCAAGAATGGCAACTCCGTATGCAATTCTTGAGGGGAGAAGAAGTGTGAAACTACTGCATGTTGAGTTATTTCTGAGAGTATTTGGTCATACGACTCCAAACTCATGTAAGAACCGAGCTTCTTCTTATCGGGTCATCTTCACATGATGTTTCTTCTAAGATTCGTTGGTTGACATCTTCTCACGGACTGATGAGTTTATCGACAAAGTGCTTCCGGTTAATGCTTCACGTACACATCAACATGATGATTCCGAACAATCTCTCTGTTCTTGTTTGATGTGATTGGTAGTTTGGTGTTACCATTTAGTGTGTTCGTTTCGGGCTGGTTGCTGATTTCCTTGATGAACATCTTTTTGTTCTTGTTTGATTGGGAGGGATATTAGTTAAAGGGATTTGCAAGATGTAAGTTAATTGGGATGCTTTTTTGGTGAGATGAAGATGTTAACTATCTATTCCCCAACTGGACAATCTTGAAGAAGGTCGAGTCTACAGTCTGTTCTACATTTTCTGCTGCATGTTAGAAGACTAAAGACGAGTTGCATTTAACGATCTAAAGACTTCTTCATATTCTAAGCTTTCATCGGAGAGATTGTCATCTTAGGGGAGAGCATTAATTGGGGGAGAGTGAAATGTCAAATTTAATCCCTAATTAGATTTACTCAGCAAGTTGATTCTCACAAGACTTCAAATGATCTTCTGACAAGATATCTAGTATATGAGCTTTGAATATGTTGTTGATTCTGAAGTGTCAAAACCAGCAAGGGGGAAGGAGACAAGCATCTAAACGCAAGTAAAATTGATGAACTTAATACTTCTAAGTGATTGAAGATATCCCGGGAAGACTAATGTCATTACCACAGAGAAACTCAAGGTTTGACTCATGGCGTTTAGTGTTCTTATTCCAACTATGTGGGGGAAGAGATGGAAGAGTTAGTTTAGGTACACAAGTGTGTGATGTATTCGATGTTATCGCAATCATCGAGGAGAGAGATTGGGTACACTGGGGATGCTCAGTTGTTTCACTTGAGAGCTTAATCAACGATTATGTGATAATCACTTATGCCGAAGTTAACATCTGCAGAGATAATCAGTGACTCAGCATGTTTCTTTAATGTTATCGGTTATTCTTTCTTTGGACATTTAGGTACTTTGGGTTCTTGAGCTTCATACACGTTCTTCAGGGGAGAGAAAAGTATACTTCGGGGTTATTCTTTGCATATCGAACTTAATCTGCTACTTCGATGTTATAAGTTTTTCTGTCTTTGGGTATATGTGTATTCGGGTTCTTGAGCTTTTTCCAAGAGACTGGCGGCATCAATTCAACTACTTGGGGGAATTTGTCTCTTGACACCTTTTGGTATGGATCGCTTCAGTCGTCAGTAGAAAAGAAATATGAGAAGATTGTTTTATGTGTGGGATGATACGTTGTTGTTCTATTGGATGATATAACCTCGAACAAAGAATCACGATGATTATTCTTAAAAAGAGTAGCAAGATCGATGATTATTGTTGGGAATAAAGCTAACAGTTACCACTGATAAGCTTGTGGAAGACACTGCTGAAGAATGCATTATCAGTGGAAACACATTACCACTGCTAGTACATATATTACCACTGCTATTAAGATAATTGTTATGTATCCGTGTATTGATAAGTGTAGAAAAGATTTTGTGTATATTCTATATAGTTAGCATTAAACTTATCTTGTAAAGGACTCCTTGTGCTATAAAAGGAGATCCTAGGTCATTGTTTAGAGTACGAAAAACTCACGTAAGCTTCAAGGTGTAACCCTAGTGATAAGCAAGATCACTCGTATTATTCTCAATAATATTGTAGCTTTGTGTTAAACTGTTCTCACTTACATTACATCATATAATCCATCTTCTAAGTATTACTAAGTATATTCCGCGTGCTTATTAATATAACTCAAAGTATCACTAATACAAGGTGTGTGTTTAGATCCATCAAGTGGTATCAGAGCCAGGTTCTGATACTTTGATTTAGAAGATGCAAGGAATAAGCTTAACCAACTCACTCAAATCAATGGAGATGGATAACAACGAGTCCAACTCTGCTCCAAGGCTTCCTAAGCTCAAACTTAATGATTTTGAGATGTGGAGGATAATGATTGAACAATACTTTCTCATACAAGACTATGCTCTATGGGAGATCATCTTAGCGGTGATTCCTTCAAGTCATGAAGAAGGAGAAAGTTGGTGACACGAAGTTGTACAGTTTACATACGAGACTAATGATGAAAGAGCAAAGAAGAAGAATGACCTGAAGGCCCGAATTTTGTTACTAATGACTCTTCCTAAAGACCATATCATTACTTTTAGCAAGTTCAAGACAACAAAAGAACTTTTTGAAGAGATTTTCTCAGTGTTTGGTGGCAATGATGCTACTAAGAAGACTAAAAAGACATTGTTGAAGCAAACTTATGAAAACTTCTCTGCTTCAAGAAATGACTCACTTGACAGTATCTTCACCACACTCCAGAAGATTGTCACACAACTGACTGTGTTTGGAATTGAGGTAGAAAAGGAAGACCTGAATTTGAAGTTTCTAAGAAGTTTGCCTTCTGAGTTTCACACTAATGTTACTTATGCGGGAAAATAAACCGAGAGATTGAAACTATGAAGCTCAATGATCTTTACAACAACTTCAAACTTATTGAACAAAGATTGAAGAAAGCGGGAAACTTGGTACATGCTCTAGCAACTTGGCATTGTTGTCAACCTCGGTTGATGATGATGATTCGAAGATGACAAGGATGCTTTTGCCCTTCTTGGTTCTCTGATTTCCCTTTGGTAATGCTAGTGTTACCACTGCGCAGTTCAAAGAAGAAGGTTGTTGGTATTGGAGATCCTACCTTTTATGCTTTTATCTCCACTCAAGTTAATGGCTCTATATTAACTCATGAAGACATAGAGCAAATTGATGAAGATGACTTGGAGGAGATGGACATAAAATGGCAAATAGCTCTCCTTAGCATGAGGGCTAGAAAATTCTACAAGAAGATCGGCAAGCCAATTCACATAAATGGTGGTGGCTAGGGTTCGATAAAAGAAAGTAGAGTGTCTCAAGCTGTCACAAGTTGGGGCGTTTTGCTAGAGAATGCGAGAAGACCAAAGAAGCGGGACAACAGTCTACTTGGTACAAGCAAAAGAAAGAACCAATTATGGAAGAACCAAAGGAAATGTTGGCAATCGATGGTGTAAGCTATGATTGGAGTTTCATGGTCGATGAACAAGAGGAACAACCTTCGATGTTGCTCTTGTGTCTCATGAACATGCTCTCATGGCTTTCTCGACTACGAGGTACAAAACTTTGAAAGTTGTTCTAAAACATGTAGGGCTTCTAGAGAATGTGAAAGTCTTAATGAATCTTCTGAAAACCAAAGAACAGAGTTGTTTGCTACTAATTATACTGTGTCAAATCTTAGAAGAGGCATATATGTATTAGAGAAACAACTAGAGCATTATAGAGAAAATGAGTCAAAATATAATGATGATATGATTGTTCCTAGAAGAGAGTTAGATCATAAGACAACAGTGAATGAGGGATTAAAAGAAGAGTTTGAAAAACTTAAAAAGATAAATGAGAATGTTAATTTATCTGTTGACACCTGTTATTATCAGTCTAAGTCAATTGATAAAATTTGGAATGCTCAAATCACTAGTAAAGCTAAGTCTAGTATGGGTTACAATATTGTTCCTCCACCACTAAGGGGTGTTCCATCACCTCCTGGCATAGATTTAGCTCATACAGGCCTAGAAGAATTTCAAGAACTTGTTTGTGAAAATGGTCCTCTCAAATCTGTGTAAAGTTAGGAAGAGGTTAAGCATGAATCTGATGTTTTTGAAAGTGCAAGTGACCCATCTGTTGTTGATGAGAATGTTAAAAAGAATGTAGAGGCCTCTATACCAAAAGTTGTAAATAATATTATAGAGGAACCTAGGAAACAAACTAATAACCTAGATCAACTGTAAGGTATGCTGAGATGTATAGGAACAAGTCATCAGCTCCTAGAGGTAACCAGAGGAGTTGGAATCATGTAAAATCTCAACAACTAGGTAGTGAGTTTGTGATGTACAATAAAGCATGTTATATCTGTGGTAATTTTAATCATTTACATGCTAATTGTGACTATCATGTTGGGAGAAGGGAAGTTCATGGGAATAAAAGGGTGGAGTCAAACAGGTTTCAAACCAATATACACCCTAATTCATACACCAAAATGATCCCAAGAGCAGTTCATCTAAGAAGTGGTCATAAAACTTTTGCCACTGCTAAAACTGTTAACACTGCTTACTCTAAATCACCTGTTACAAGTGCAAAATCCAAAACAACTTTTGCAAAATCTTCACAAACAGGGAAAAGGTCTTTTTCTGATAAAAGGGTTCAATATAACCAACAGTGGGTACCTAAAACTAAACCAGAGTTACCACCGCTCACCAAAGTTCCACTACAAGGGTTGTAAACAAGACCGGGGTAACATGGAAATCTTGTGAAGGCCTCAAAGACGTTGGTAATGGAAACCTAAAGGAATTTCCTCAACAACCAATCTGTTGGGAATTAAGGTAAACTACGGATTGCGCCAAGTATCCGAAGGGTTTCTAGAAGAAGAATGGATTCTGCTGAAGTCACACTTCAGAGAAGTGTTAAAGCGTATATCGTGTTGTTGCCGAAAGTACGAATCCACGTGGGAGAGATAAGCTCAAGATAGAGTAAAAGTCATATAGTATTAAAGATAGGTTGGCGCCGTATTATGTAGAGTTTACTCAGAATAAACAATATGATTAACAAAACAATATGATTAGTTGCATGCTTGTCTAGATGCATGCTTGGTCTATGTTTGTATTAGGAGCGTACATTGTAAACGCTCATTAGGGTTTCTTGCATATATAAGGAACCATAATAGTTTGTAATAGATAAGTTTTCTTAAGTCTTTCAAGTCTTGTAATATATCCGAAAATAGAGTTTCTACAATCAAAAGATCCATAGAGGATCAAAGAGTTCTTAGTTATTATAACTTGTATTTACTTTCCGCTACAAAATACGAGTTGTAGAGATCTTCTATTAGTTTGCTTGTGATTACATAGGCAACACTAACGATCTCCGAGTACTTAAGATCTATCAAGGTCTTTGTGTTTTCAACAAGTGGTATCGAGCCTCGGGAAAGTCTCTACGATACTAAGAACCATTCTCACCCCATACAATCAAACATTCATTCACCATGCCCGGATCGATAATGAAACCAAGTCACCAACACAAACAACACCAACACCACTTCCATGCAATAGCTCGGTCTCTCTCAAACAAGAATGGTAAATTTCCTTATTTGAAAAGGGAAGAGTATGATCTTTGGACTATGAAGATGGAAACTGGATTTCCAACATAGATTGGAATCATGGGAAGTAGTGAAGAAAGGAAGCAGTCTAAAGAAAATGATTCCCGATGAGATGGGAAGTTTATCATGGCTCCTCCAAAAGCTACTTGAAGAGGTCTTGGCTATGGAGAGGAGCATAAAGTAAAACTATTCGCTTCAAGCCATACACGAAGATCATCGTGTGATTTTCACCATATGGATGATGCAAAGGACATATGGATGGCTCTCAAAGCAAGGTTCGGTGGAAATGAAGAATCAAAGAGAATGAGGAAGTCCATGCTGAGACAACAATTTCGGGACTTTAATATCTCGAAGAAGAAGGTATCCACAAGGGATCTGACGGGTTCCATAGGATTTTGAGTCACTAAACCAAATTGAATGCAAAACACGATAATGATGATCGCAACTCAAAGTTCCTTCGATCTTTGCCTCCATCATGGTTACATGTCGTATAGCCCTCGAGGCTAAAGGTGGGTTGGATATGCTCACTTTTGATGAGTCTGCATAATGACTCGAACACTTGAACTCGATGTCGAACTCCCTACCGTACATCTTCTTCGGCCATGCGACTTTTGTTGGGACATCTCACACCAACATGATGGTACCTGCTCCTAGTTCCAACTATTTTCCATCATCTCCTAGTTCCAACTACTTTCCATCATCTTGCACTCCCACTCCACCACATAACTCTCGACCCACTCCACCATCTTCTCAAACTAAGACTAGTAGTGTGATGGAGGATGTTCTTCATTCATTTGTTGCTGACTATGATACTCAGCAGTATCTTGCATATGAAGACTTTGATCAGTTGGACCCACTTGAAATGAAGGAGATAAAGCGAAAATGCGGTGGCATTCTTGTCGGTGGACATCAAAAGGTTTGAAGAGAAGTGCGGGAGGAAATTTGCTTTCAAGGAAAGGAACCACTCGCTTTGATAGGAGAAAAGTCAAGTGTTTCACTTGCCACCGGATGGGGCATTTCTCAAGGAATGCAAAGACAGGAAAAGTGGAGATGGAGCTAACTACCTTTCCTATCGCCAGAAAGCAGAAGTCGAAACTGGAGCTTGACTCTTCTCACCATGGATGAACAGTCTCTTGGATCGCACATGAACTCGTTAATGAGGAAGCTCATGATCTTGATAAGCTTGGATTGCTTGCAAGGTGTACTTGGATGAAAGGCATGATCGGTTTGCCTTGATGGGACTATCTCGTGTACACAATCTGTATATTTGGTTGTAGTCTAAGATACAATGAACTTAAAGAAGAATTTGATGCTATGAAACCTAAGTTTGATGAATGCTATGTTGATAATGAAGCTCATAAACTAGCATTAAAAAGCAAGAGAAAGACAAAAGTATGGTTTCAAAAGAATCAAATAGCTTATGAAGAAAAGATAAAGGTATTACAGTTTGATCTAGAAGTTGCAAATAATTACTTAAAGCGTCGAGAAAGCAAAGAAGAAGCGTTCGAGAACCTTTAGCTTAAAGAAAAACTAGGCGAGAAATAGCTAGGCATAAGGAATGGTTAATTTCGGTGATAATCGGCTAGAAATCTATAACAGATCAATCAGAACCTCCGGCTTAGGATTAGGCTTTCAAAAGTATGTAGGAGTAGAAGCTAAGTACGATGGTCATAAATCCACACCAGCAAAATTAGCTAACTTTGTTAAAGAAGGTGAAATGCATGTCGTCCCCTGGACCTATTAGAGGTGAATTTATGCCTATTGACCTTTCCATCATGTTGACTTTGATGGATCACATCATCTATATGGCGAAAGTCAAAGACTTGCTGACTCGATACCTCATCTAATGACTTTGTCTCTTGCTCGACGGTGACAATTCATCGGATCAAGGGTCTACTTCATATGAAAGTGTGATTCAAATGAGAAGTCGACCTTCCCAAGCCTCGAACCAACACCCAAGCCCGCACCCTAGTCTACTTGCAAGCCTTCTAGGAAGTCTGGCGAGGAATCAACTTCAAGACAGTTTCTTCTAAAGACTTATCTTTTAAATCTTTGAATAATCGATCTGTTAAAACAATTCCTTGAATGTTTCCAATTTAAGTACTTCTTCATGTAATCGAACATCTCCTATTTGAATAAATCTTCCAAAAGAAGACATGTTTTGTATGTGGAAGTAAATTTCATTTAATTAAGGATTGTGATTTTATGATCAAAGATTGGGTGCATGTGCTACTCACCGAAACACAAATCTAAGTGGACCAATGTTGATAAAATTCCACCTTATGTCCCACAAGTAGCTAATCTCGACTCTCATTGGAAAAGTTCGGTTGCCGGACCTTATATGCAACCAACTAGCCCATACTTTAATCATAGTTATTGGCCTACATATGTTGACTCTATGTATTTGGGATGGGATATGGGAACACTCTTTGTGAAGCCCTCGGTGAGTTGTTCTTGGACTAACAAGGACCCAATCATCAATGGAGGACCAAGAACAATGGTGGATCCTCTAAATCTTCATGTCCCGCACTGTGATCCATAAGGCGAGGTTCAAGTCGATAATGACTTGAACCTCCATAGTATACTAACCGTTTGTATATATTTTGTTGTTGTTTGTAGGATCATCTCCTTAAGCATAAGAATATTGGTATTGTTGATAGTGGTTGTTCCGAAGCATGTCCGGAAGCAGGATATGATGCACAATTTTGTTCCTATAGAAGGAGGAGGCAATGTGACTTTTGGAGGTAGTGATGGGAGTATCACAGGAAAGGCACCATAAAGACACCTCATCCGGATTTTGAAAATGTGTACTTTGTTAAAGAACTTGACATTTCAACTTGTTCTCCGTTTCAAAAATCGTGACACTAAGAACAAAGTTCTCTTTATCGAGAATGAATGTCTTGTCTTTGTCTAAAGACTTCAAACTCCCGAAGAAACCTCAATTGCTGAAAGTTCCTCGCACTCACAATTTATACACATTCAACCTTAATGAAGTTCAACCGGTGGTGACCTCACTTGCTTGGTGGCTAAAGCATCCCTTGATGAGTCTACTAAATGGCATAGGAGGATGGCTCATGTGAATTTCAAGACCATAAACAAACTCTCTAAAATGGGTCTTGTTGAAGGTCTTCCTCCAAAGTTTTCACCAACGATCATAATTGTGTTGCATGCAACAAAGGAAAACAACACGAGCCTCCTACAAAGCTATCAATGCTATGAGCATCATTTCGAACCTCTTGGTTGCTCCACATGGATCTGTTTGGTCCTACTCAAGTCGAAGCATTGATCATAAGTACTTACGTTTGGTTATCACCGATGGTTATAGCGATTTTGTTGGGTTTTCTTTCTCGAACCAAAGATGAAACATCTCAAGTCTTGATGAATTCATCACTCTCGTTGAAAATCGTTGAACAAAAGGTTAAGGGCATTCGGTGTGATAATGGGACGAGTTTAAAAATGCTATTCTTATAGAACTCGTGGGTCAAAGGGTATAAAAGGGACTATAGTAATCCAAGAACCCCACAACAAAATGGGGTGGTGAAAGAAGAATAGGACCTTAATAGAGGTGCAAGATCAATGCTTGCGACTCTAAACCGCCCACTATGTTCGGATGAAATTGGTACAGTGCTATGTGCTAAACAGGTCTCCATTACTAGACCTCAACTCAAAACACCATATGAACTTCTCTTTGGGAAGGCACCGTCATTCACTACCTAAAACCTTTTGGTTGTCAAGTGACCATTCTGAACACCAATGATCCGTTGGGAAAATTTGATGAAAAGGCTGATGATGGTTATATTGTGGGTTATTCAGCTCATAGTAAGGCATACAGGGTGTACAACTTGCAAGCCAAGAAGATAGAGGAGACGCTGAACCTGAGATTTTTGGAAGACAAGCACAATGTTCAAGGACAGGGTCATACGTGGTCTTTTGACCTTGACTACTTGACTGATTCTTTGGGCTACACTAGACACTTGGCTAACCAAAATGCAGGTCCTCAAGCGTCTCCCACTAACAATGCAGGTCCCTTAGATGATGACTCTGAAAATGAGTTTGAAGATGATGAGCAACCTATACTTGTGCCTTCTTTCTCCCCTAACAATATTGCAGGTACCACCTCCAAGGATATTGCTGATCAAAGTGATGAAGATGACTCTCACTATGCTGAGGACCTTGCTAGGCTTCGACACAAGAATTTGCTACTAAGCTTGAAGCAGAGAAACCGAATGGAGAGGTTGCTAATGAAGGAATCGTGAGAAACCAAGTGTCTGCTGAAGTTGACTCATCACACCTACCATCCACAAATGAAGGCCATCTGTTTCTTCACATGTTCCTTCTCAAGTGTCTTCGGACTTTGGAGAACCTCATACACGCTTTCCAAAACCCTCCGATCTTGGAAATCATCAACCCAAAGTGGCATCTTCACTTCACCCTCTTATGATCTTTGAATTTGAACCAACTATCACTAATCTTGATTCATCCATTGAAGTCACCCCACCGCTACTCGGAGGATCAACATTGCTCATCCTCAATCCAACATCATAGGTGATCTTCGGCACTGTTAGAACTCGAAGGGCTATAACAAGTCCTCAATTTGGATGATTGCTTTTCTCTCTTATGTCTCCAACCAAGCAAAGAGACAATCACACGGACTTCAAACATTGTGCATTTGCTTGTTTTCTTTCTCAAGTGGAACCAACAAGTGTTTCTCAAGCTCTTAACGATTCAAACTGGCTAGAAGCAATGCAAGAATAAATGCAACAATTTCACAATCAGCAAGTTTGGATTTTGGTTCCACTCCCTGATGGCAAATATGCCATTGGGACTAAGTGGATTCTGAAGAATAAGAGAGATGCTCGGGGTGTTGTGATCAAAAACAAATCAAGATTAGTAGCTCAAGGCTTCAGACAAGAGGAAGGGATTGATTATGATGAAGTGTTTGCACCTGTTGCCAGAGTTGAAGCCATTCGCATCTTCTTGGCATATGCTTCTTACATGGGTTTCATGGTGTATCAAATGGATGTCAAAGGTGCTTTTCTGTATGGTGAGATTGAAGAGGAGGTCTATGTCACTCAACCCAAGGGATTTGAAGACCCAGGTCACCCAAATCATGTTTACAAGGTTGTTAAAGCTCTATATGGCTTACATCAGGCACCTAGAGCTTGGTATGCTCGACTTTCATCATTCCTGCTGAAGCATGGCTATAGGCGAGGAGATATTGACAAAACTCTGTTCCTAAAGAAGAATTACTCAGACATCATTCTTGTGCAAGTTTATGTGGATGACATTATTTTTGGCTCCACAAACGAAGCTTGGTGCAGGGAATTTGAGGAACTGATGAAGGGTGAATTTCAAATGAGTGCTATGGGTGAGCTTACTTTCTTTTGGGTCTCCAAGTTCGTGAGAAACAAGATGGCATCTTTATCATCAAGATAAATATGTGAGACATTTGAAGAAGTTTGGTATGGAAGGTGTTAGGACCGCCACAACACTTTATGAAGCTCCAAAGACTAAAGCAAATAATGAACCAGATCTACCGTGAATGTTCATCTATACAGTCCATGATTGGTTCATTGATGTATCTAACGACTTCAAGACCGATATTACTTTTCTTTGTGAGTGTTTGTTCTCGACATCAAGTCACTCCACTTACTTCCCATCTCAATGTTGTCAAGAAGATCTTTAAGTACCTCAAAGGCCAACCTCTTTAGGCCTTTGGTACCCAAAAGAGTCTTCTTTCAAGTTGGAAGCATATAGTGACGGTGATTATGCTAGTGCAAATCTGGATAGAAGATCCACAACGGAGGTGCCAATTTCTTGACAAGAGGTTGATCTCTTGGCAATGCAAGAAACAAACCATTGTGGCTGCCTCAACCATCGAAGGTAGTATGTTCTTTGCCGCAAATTGTCGTGGACGGTGCTTTGGATTCAAAACCAATTCTTTGGACTATGGGTACAACTTCATGAACACTACAATTCATATAGATAATCAAAGTACCATCTGCATAGTCAAAAGTCCGGTTTTCACGGTCGAACCAAACACATTGAAATCGGGCACCACTTTATAAGAGATGCATGAAAAACATTTGATAAAAGTGGCTAAAATTCATCGATGATAATGTGGCGGACCTATTAACAAAGCGTTTAATAGACCAAGGTTTCAACACCTCGTGGTCAATATTGGAATGTTAAACCCTTGACTGCATAGTTTAAGGGGAGGCATAGGCCTCAGGGGAGGCATATGCCTCAGGGGAGGATTTGTGCAAACTCTGCATATTTTTGTGTCATAGTTTTCTAAATAGATTTTCTTCTTTCATTAGGTTTGTAAAAACATCATTTTGCCTATAGTGATAGCGTTTATTTAATATATTTTATCTTTTTGATTTTCTCTATTTGCATTTTTGCCTCTGCTATTTATAATTCTTTGCTAACACTAACTGTCTAATTATTCTTTAGCTTGTTTCTGTGTTGTTCTTGTGTAGTGTTGTGCCTGTTTTGCAGTTGTCTGGATTGCAGTTTGTCCATTCCATGATCAAGTTCAAATTCATCAAGTGTGACTCAATGGTACATGGTCAAGATAGCTAAAAGAGTGTTGCTTGTTTCTTACGAAATTAAAAGTCTTGAAGCATACAATTTGATTCCACCGAAGTTATAATCTTGAAGAAAAGAAATTGAAGTCAAATTGTTCATTCATTCATTCAAGAAAGCAGTTCTGACTTACGACTTACATAAAGTCAACCTACTACATATGCATCTTCAAGATACGAGCTGTACACTTAAGCTAAGCCTAATCTAGTGTATATCTTTCATTCCGAAATCTAAGTGAATGTTGGATATGCGTTAGATGCTGGCTTTGCTTTCGTAGGTCTTGCATAACCACCCATTCCGTCTAACTGGCTGGTTGGATATGCATGACCAGCACGACGAAGATGCTAAGGACCAAAATGGGAGGATGGATTGATGCAAACGATTGATGATGACGATGACCACGCAGGATGACGGAGAAAAATAACGTGTCCTGTGTGCTTCATCTATTCATTTCAACCAAAATGCAATCGATCCACCCTCCTTAAGCCCTTCTATTATACGATGTGTGTTGATGCACCAAAAGATGGTGCAGTGAGACCAAGAACCACCTCCCTATCCTTGGGAAGT
The DNA here is from genome assembly GCA_022545495.1 of Chrysanthemum lavandulifolium. Lineage (NCBI taxonomy): Eukaryota > Viridiplantae > Streptophyta > Magnoliopsida > Asterales > Asteraceae > Chrysanthemum > Chrysanthemum lavandulifolium. The sequence continues at coordinate 166,451,507 of CM040243.1, read as the reverse complement.
GGCGGATTCTCGCACGAGGCCTTTGTTGAGGCCGAGGTTTGGAGGTTGGGAGTATGATGTTCCCTCCTTATAGGAGTCATCGAATCATCGCAGATTCACTTGGATTCACTACACTATCATCTTCGAAGAAGGAAGAAAGGGTGATTTATTTGGTCGTGGATAGGGTTGAGGAAAGTAATGTTGCCATGGGTTTGATTCACCACTTGATGATGATGAAGAGGATGATGAAGATGATGTTGTGAGATCTATGATCTCAGGTTTGGTATTCATGTTGCAATTGGGTAATTGGGGTTTATTTTGCATCTAGGGTTTGTGGTAATTATTTGGGGATCTTGATGAAGAAATGAGTTACATTGGGATCATTTTATAGACGGATTCGAGGTTCAATGAGTTTAATGCAAGTGGGTGGCACAGTAATTCTAGAAACTTACCGAAGATATTCTTATCTTTGATGCATTCTGCTGAAGTTATAACTTCAGCAGATTGATCATGTGTTTCTGCTCAAGGGTTATTTTGGGTTGGGTCAAAGATGCAATACACGTCTGTGACGGTCAACCAAACGGTCCATTTTTTGTTGACTATTATTTGGGCAAAAACCTTCACTCCACCTTCACTCTCTTCAAAATCAATCCAATTCCCTCTCATCCTGCATCCACAAACATTCACCACTTCAAAGACCATAACCCTAAAAACTCATTTCCCTCATGGCTCTTGAATTTAAACATGATCACAACAAAGTTGCATTTCTGGGAAACGGTAAGGGATATGATTTGTACGAACCAATGGTGGAATTCGTGAAAAGGTCCAAGATTTGCTATGCTCTAACTCATTCTCCAAATGAGATATATGAATCTCTGGTTACTCGGTTTTGGGAATCTGTGAGAAGAGGAGTGAGAGGAGATTAGGGCGTGATTGATGAAGCAGTACATAGTGACCGAGGACCTAATTGGGAGGAAGCTTCACCGGAAGATCTTGATGGAGAAATTCACTATAATCGTGAAGACGTGCTTCTTGGGCTAAGAGCAATTGGCTATCGAGTAACTAGAGCGATATGTGGCTGAAGAAGGAACTTTGCCCGAAGTGGAGGTTCCTGGTTCACACGTTGCTTCAATGCATAAGCAACAAGACTGGAGGATGGGACCAGTTCTCTACCAAACTGGGATATGGTATTGTGTGTCTTTCTCAAGGGGTAACTTTCAATTTTTCTAAGTATATTTTTGAAAACATGGTTGAAAATATTCAAAAGAAAAAGGGTAAATTTTTAATGTACCCAAGGTTTTTGCAAATGATTTTAGACACCTCTACACAAGCCCAATCCTTCTATCCCATAGGTGCCTTAACTGCTAAATTATTTGCAACTATGAGAACCCACTTTCAGGGAGAACATCATCCTTTACTTGCAGCCATGTTGCCCCAAGGCAATGAGGCTACTGATGAGGAGAATGTGGCTAATGTTCCTCCTACTACACCTGTTGCTACTGATGGTAACCCATTAGTTAACATTGATGAGGGCCCCTCATCAACTATTGAAGCAACTCATGTTGCTCCTGACCAGCCACCTTGTCCCAGTCCCACACCCACACAGGTTACCAATGATGAGTCTGACCTTAATAGACTACCCACACCAAGTCCTGTTAGGGATCCTCTCGGTGAAGATCTTCCTCACATTGAGCATGACCATGATACTCGAAAGGTCCAATGAAGCTCCCTTACCACGAGCAATCTGCTGGTGGAGCCGAGGACCCTATTACAATCTCATCATCTATGCTCTTGTCATGGTATCTTCTTGAGGTTACTAGTCCGAAAAGGAGCTTGCAGAGACCAAGTCTTCTCTTGGGAGTGGGATTGAAGAACTGCAGAACCAAGTCAAGGATCTAGAGGACAAACTCAACGGGGGCTCCAAAAGGAAGCTTGTGGTTTCTTCTAATGAAGAACAAGAAGCACCTCAGTTTGGATCTCTTGAGATGTTGGCTAATGTTTCCCTCTATGATCCTTCATCAGTAGTTACTGCTCCCTCAAAGAAGGAACCTGTTCTCTACAAAAGAAGAAAGAGATCTTACATACATAAAGTTTCTTCTGAAGCTTCAAAGGAAACTGGTGATGATCAGGATGCATCTGCAGATGTGCAAATGGAGGATGTATTTTCAGATCATGATCAATCGTCACCTGTTCAGGAACCAACAGACCCTTCACCTTCAAATCAGATCTTCACGATGTTGCCATGACCACTCCAGTTGATAATATGCATCAACATGTTGACTTGGGTATTGCTCTCGAGGTTCCCGTCGTTGATTTAAGCGAAGATGAGTGTGCTAAGAAGCGATGATAAAGGGAAAATGTAATAAGCGAAGATGAGCTTGGTCCGGACACGGTAAGTGAGGAGGAAAGACTAGGTCAAGCAAGTAGATTGGCTGAGTTTGAGAAGTCAAAGGAAAGTGAAGCATTGGTTCATCAACTTGAAACAAAGGACTTTTCTTCTTTAACTCCTGAGAGAAGAAGAGAACTGGATGCAATGCGGGTTCAGATGCCTGCTGAACACGGGGATATTCTAACTCAGCAAGTCATTTCAAGACCTTCTCTTGCTCAAAGTATACTAGGTGGAGATTTCCTTAGTGACAATTATGTGGAGCGAATGATGGCTCAGGGAAGACAAAGGAAGCAAGAAGCTATCGCACAAAAAAGGGCCATCAAAGCTCAGAAGGACAAAGAGAAACCTCCTACTAAAGATGAAATGAGAAGGGTGGTGAAAAATCAATGCTCGATGTACAACTCTGGCTTAACAATGAAACAAGTCAAGGCTTTTCCTGATCATGTCCTGTTTCGCAAATACAATCAGATCATGAGGGACAAATCATCATCTTCAGCACATTCTACCCACTTGAGAAGGATTACAGAGAATGAAGCTGCTCCAGAAGCCAAAAGACTCAAGTCTGATGATGCTCCAGCCAAGGAATCATCTCCAGTCATTCCTACTGAAGCATCTGCTGAAGTTGCTTCTTATACTGACAAGGGTCCATCTGCTGAACCATCTTCCAATTCTCCTGAAGCACCTGATATATTAGCCCCCACTTCATCTGTGGCACCCGTGGTCAAAATAGAAGATTCTGAAGTTAAGGAAGCTGATCTCGCTGAAATAAAAACAAAAAGGGCAATTAAGATGCTTCACAGGATGAATGCACTTCGTGTTCCAACTAAGTCTCCCTCTACCTCTTCAAGTCTTATCACAAGTGTTCAAGATGAAAATGCTCCCTCTGGGGAAATCTATAAACCTGGTAGGAGGACAAAGAGAATGGCCAAAAGATCTCCAATAGATCTTGAAGCTGATAACTCAACTTTCATTATTGAGGGCTCTGCTGCTGATTTTCCTGATGGAAATTCAGATGAGGTGGTAGATTGGAAATTGAAGGATGATGAGATGAATGTCATTCATCGAAGGGACTCCACTTCAATGGAATTCACCTTTCTAAAGGAAATTCTACACTTCGTAGACAGGGCAGACTTACTTTCTCTGTTCACTCGTGTTACCACCTATTACTGCAACAAGGAACCTCAAGGTTCTGGGATGTTCTTACCAGGAGATCTTCAAGTCCTGTTAAACTCTCACATTCCCAATAGCAAAGCACATTCCATTTGGGAAAACTCACATCGGTGGAAGCTTGCATCCTGGAGATTCTATCCTCTCCTCGTGTGCATGTGGCTGAAGACTAAGGGTGGAATCACTGTCTGCATGTTTTACGAAGAAAGTATCCTTTGCCCAAAAGGCGATGGAAAAGATCTTGAGTCGAAATTGGAAATTCCTCCGGATCCCGTGGGCAATGAAGGCATGCCTTTAACATTGGTGGGATTGATCAAGACTCAACTTCAACAACTGCAATAGGCCTCATCCTCATCCATATCGGACACTTGGTACCCTCTCGCTTTACTTTGGTTTGTTGCTTTTATTTGTGTTACATATATGCTTGTCTTTTCTTGTGTTAATTTTCAATTCTTAGTTAAAAAAAAAAAAAAAAAAAAAAAAAAAAGAAACTAACTTTTATGCGGGTTTGTTTGTTGTCCAATTTTGATGGTTTTAACTCACCGATGTACCTTGTGTATGTCAAAGAGTTGGCTAGTCCAAAGGTACAGCTTTGGTAAAGACACAACAAATCTGTTGATAGTGTAATGGTTTGCTCAAAATCATAGGGTGCGCAACCACCCATGCTTAATCTTTGAGGGTTGTATGGTCATCAATTCACCATGGTCTATTCTATTTTGGAATCCAAGAATTGGCTAGCCCACATGTATATGGCATGTGGTAAAGGCAATCGAATCCATATTTGGTTCTCAATTCACCAATTCTAAGAATTGACTAGTCACGAGCAAGCAGCTACGGTAAAGACAAATCAAATCCGTTTATATGGTTCTTTGGTTTGCCAATAAATCGGATGGTTATCAATGTACCATAGTTTTCGAACTCAAACATGTGGCTACTCCAGTAGTGATGGCTATTGGTAAAGAGACATCAAATCCATTAATTTCAATGATTCACCTCTCACAGGAGTTAACACACCTGGGAGTGATGAGAATAGTATGAAACTTATATGTTTTGATGTACCTAATGTCATATGTTGCTGCAAAGATCCGGTGTATCACAGTTCAATCATCATAGAGATGATCTTCTTCTGAATCTTTGTTGCTGATCCTCAAGAAACTGGCCCTTCATAGCTCAGAAGTTTTTAAGATATGGGGAGGATCTTGTTTGGAACTTTCTTCATAAAATGGTACAATCCTCAACAGCATTATCGATCTATCAAGGAAACTGGAACTTAACCTAGTCAAATTCCAGTTTAGGGTAGGATTGTTGGGAATTAAGGTAAACTACGGATTCGCCAAGTATCTCGCCAAGGTTTTCGCGCGAAGAATGGATTCTCTTGAAGTCACACTTCAGCAGAAGTGTTAAAGGAATATCGTGTTTCACTTGAAAGTGCGAATCACGTAGGAGAGATAAGCTCGATATAGAGTAAAAGTCAGCAGTATTAAAGATAGGTTGGCCGTACATGTAGAGTTTACTCGGAATAAACAATATGATTAACAAAACAATATGATTAGTTGCATGCTTGGTCTATGTTTGTATTAGAGCGTACATATGGCGCTCATTAGGGTTTCTTGCATATATAAGGAACCATAATAGTTTGTAATAGATAAGTTTTCTTAAGTCTTTCAAGTCTTGTAATATATCCAAAACATAGAGTTTCTATAATCAAAAGATCCATAGAGGATCAAAGAGTTCTTAGTTATTATAACTTGTATTTACTTTCCACTACAAAATACGAGTTGTAGAGATCTTCTATTAGTTTGCTTGTGATTACATAGGCAACACTAACGATCTCCGAGTACTTAAGATCTATCAAGGTCTTTGTGTTTTCAACAAATCCCAATGGTGTATCAATGACCTTTGATAGATTTAACTATATTGATGGGATCTAAGTCAATCTCGGCTTGGGAAACTAACTCCTTTCTTATATGTGTAGGAACATCCAAGGACAAAGAAATCAAATCAATTTGTGGAAAACTAGAAGGGGTTGAATAGTTTTACCAATTTAAGACTTCCTTTTAAATATTTAGATCGACTTATGTCAATCTATTTGGTTATTTATGTTGGACGTTGATAGATAGATATATAAATGTGTAATGAAAGATAAAGAGTAAGAAGCACATCACCACGACACAAGTATTTATAGTGGTTCGGCTACAAGGACACCTTCCTTGCCCTACTCTACTCCCCGAGTCACCTACTCGAGAGTTTGTAAACACTACACCAACTCCTTATGGCGGAGAAGCCTTCACAACATCGCTTACACCTTTTTCCGGTACTAAGCTAAATACCGAGTTCTTTCACACCAAGGCGAACCACACCTAACACAACGTCGCTTTATACGGTGCTAGGCAAACCACCGAGTTCTTTCTGACCAAGGAGAACTAATCATATCACAACGTCGCCTACCCTCTATTAGGTACTAGGCTAAGCAACTAGTTCCATTTACTATGGAGGAACTACTACCCTTCACAACACAACACCTAATCTTAAGGAGATCCACTCCTTATTACAACACCATCAAGGATATCACCGTCCTTGGAAATAAACAAATACTTATATGTATAACGATGCACCTCATCGATTATACAACCTAGGCATTCTTTCCAAATCCTACTTGATTTGATTCATAGGTATCCTTCACTAATGCCTTTGACACAACGCTTGACACCTTTCACTAATGCCTTCGTCTTGACACCTGTAGCATTCTTCACTAATGCTTTGACACGTACGTTTAGCACCTTTCACTAATGCTTTCGTCTTGACTCTTTCGGCATCCTTCACTAATGCCTTCAACATCTATGGAGAAAGAAAGAACTATCAACAAGAGAACTTTGGTTGTCTTGATGATGACGAAGCATGGCAACTCATGGACTTGAGCTTGCTCGACTTCAAGAAGTGGTGATCTTGCCTTTAAGAGGAACCTAGAAGATCACACAAAAAACCAAAGACAAACTACATAGATCTCTTGGATCTGAGGTTAGAGATATAATTCTTGGAGAGAGTATATGTGAAGTGGTGAGCTAAAAGGAAAGAAATGGCTCACTATTTATAGAGAAAATTCTCTACTATTCCCGGATCCCACGGATCCCTCCCACAAGGGATCCGGCTAGCACAAAGCTTGGGATCCGTGGGACGCTCCTCTTTGCCCATGGGTATTTTTGGTTATGGGTCATGGGTCATGGGTTATGGGTTGATCCATGGTTTTCTTTCTATATACAATGTATCTCAAGGATACAATGAACTTGGTTAAGTGGTATATATAAAACCATGGGTTATGGGTCAATACCATTTGCTAGTTTTTACCCATTTTAGTATATACTTGTTTTTACCCCTTTTAGTATACTTAGTTTAAGTATATGCTAATCCAATATGTAAACTAAAATTTCGTAGCAAATTCGAAGTAGTAGTTTTTACTTTCTTCTCCCCCTTTTGTCGAAACAAAAAGTGTTTGAAAGAAACTAACACAATTTTTATAAGAAAAATATGTAAAAATGAAAGGAGAGCAAGTGACGAGAATGGTACTCGTCTTAACTCCCCCTTGACGAGTCCATCCCTTTGAGAGGGCGTCAAGGACATGACATAAAATAAACTAATTGTGTTTGCAAAATATGTTTGCAAATGGTTCGTCTAAGTGACCAAAACGTGCTCCCCCTTGAAGATTGCAAAGTTGCAATGGGGTGTCATGAAGTATAATCCAAAATCGGATTAAGTTGCAAATGTTTTTGCAATATCGTTTGACACAAAGCTCCCCCTAGCTTTATGGTGTCAAGATCTTCATATGTATTTTGAAAATCTACAAAGCAAGGGTTAGAAAACAAGAGTATAGTGCATAATTTCTTGCAAATAAAACTGAAGTTAGTAGAAATTTGTGCTTCTGTACCACGGATCCCACGGTTCCCTTCTTGGAGGGATCCGTCTAGGCATTTTGGAGGGATCCGGCTGTTTGTTGACAGTTTCTTCAGCAATGAGAGTGTTTCAATCAATGCTAATGAAGATGTGAAGTAGTATATGATATAGTAAGCACGAAACACAAAGCACATAACAATTATGGCATATGGATATTCATTCAATAAAAAACAAGAGATCATCAAACAAATCTCTAACACTAAGAGAATGAACTAGCCATACAAGTAGTACTAATGCTAATGAGTTACCCAAACTTAATATTCAACTAATTGCTTAATGATGATCAAGGATGAGATAAGTTTCCTAAATGTTCTAAGTTTGAGCTTGTGACTATGATGCTCATTGTAGTTTTGGTTTGTTTACCTCTTCGAAACGTTCGAGGAGGTGATAAAACATGAAAAGTTGCTCTTCACGTAGTTCATGTATCAACCTTTCAACATGTTTACAATGATAACAATCCTTGTCATGGTTTTAGAATTTCTTGAAGTGGAACTTCAAGTGAAGTGGGTTGAGGATCTTCAAATGAAGGAGGAATTGGTGGAGGCTCATTAAGTAATGGCTCTACAATGTTTGAGGGTGGAGGTAAAGAAGCATCAATTTCCATGTGGTCGGGTGGTTGTCTTTGATGTCTTCTCATAATCCAAAATGGACTATTGAGAGGAATGAGAGAGTTTGACATTGGATCAAGTATTGATTCAATATTTTGATTTTGTTGCCCAACCTTTTCAAGTGAGTTGGTTGGTAGTGGTGGAAGGTGAGATGGCCAAGGAGGTAAGTATTCTACATTGTGGGAATGTGGGGATGATTTTGAGGTGGCTCTAGGCACCAATGATGTTGGTTAAGTTGTGGAGGGTATGTTTGGTTTGGTAGAGTTTGGTGATGAAATCCTAGTGGGAACAATTTTATTGGGGATTAGTTTGATTGGTTTCCTTGGTGTAGGAGTAATCCTAGCATTAGTGGACTTAACCGGATATGATTCGGTTGAGGAAACTTCGTGTATGATACTAGGAAGTTCTTGGGTGGTTCTTGAGTGGATGAGTTAGCACTAGGAGCCTTTCTTATGATGAAATGACTAAGGAAGATGGTTGTAATTGCTGATAATTGTGTTTGTGTTTGATGACTAAAGTGTTCTTAGCAATATGTCTTATAAAGGGAATAGCTTGGCAAATGCATTTAAGACTTAAGCCACTAAAATTCTTGGAAATGTGATGATTAACATGCACAAGGTTGAAGTTTAGAGTTTCACTGATCTAGGAACTCATTTAAGATGAGATGGAGTGTTTGAGTTAGGAAGATGAGTTGAAATGATTATTTTAGCAATGTTTGACATAAACTGTCACCCGGATCCCACGGTTCCCTCCTTGGAGGGATCCGGCTAGGCTAATCCTAGGGATCCGGATCTTAGCAGTTATGACAGGTTTGAAATGAGGTTTCTAGGAGCTAAAGCCTATCTCATTTTAAGTGTTTCAGTTCTCCTAAGTGTTTAAGATAAGAAGGTATTTGAATGATCAAGGGAAATAAGTGTTATAGCAAATGATTGCCTTTTATGAAAGGGAGATGGGCTTAAATGATTACCAATAGATGTTCAAGGATAAGACTAAGTGATTTGGTGGTGTCAAGTCATAATAAATGATCCTAGTGATCAGATTTTGGCTTGAGATGGAAAAAAAATCAAAAGAATTGAAAAACTTAATTTTGACCCATTTTGAGATAGAGATGACTAGAAATAATTTCCTAAAATTGTTCAATATATCCACCTAAGTATTTTGAAATATGAGAAAGAATTTGTTAGTATTGAAGTGGAAATATGATGAGTTTTGATGTGTTGATAAATCAAAAGGCAATTTGACTAAGAGCTCAAGTAAGCCATAAGTGTGTCTAAGCCTTTCTCATCTTTGAAGTGGACTTAGTTGGGTTCAAATATCATATGTTTAGCTAATGTGATGTTTATCTAGAAAGTTTTCTTGATGTAAGTGATGCTGTATTGTTGATCTGATGTCACGGATCCCACGGTTCCCTCAAGGGAGGGATCCGTCTAGGCTAATCCTAGGGATCCGGCATCTGTAGATCAGAATCTTCACAGAATTGATGTGTTGATTTTGCATACTAATAAATTGTTAAGCTAAGCAATAAGAACAAACATGTCATCACAAAGCACCACTTATAAAATCATGATAAAGTAATAATATCCAAATTACCACAAACCAAAGTGCTAAAACGTAATCATTCATACATAAAATAAAAAGAAAATAAGCATATTCCTATTGTCTCTTTCGTCAATCCTTTCTTTTCCTTTTTGACGGCTTAGTGAGGTCGTAAGCATGGTTTTGAATCATGCCCCTCAATTGTTTGAATTCCGCGGTTTTGTTTGGAATGGTTGGAAGTTGTTTGTAGTAATCAAAGGGTTCCAATTTGATGTTGGCTATGGGGTCGACATCTTCTTCTTCTTCATTTTCTTCTTCTCCTTCCGAGGAGTCCGAGAGAGCTTTAGGTTTCTTTCCATTAACCTTGAAGCGTTTAGAGGGTGTTTTGGTAAGAGGTACCATTACATGATCGGCAAGGAAATGATCATTGTTGAAAGGGATGGTTGCAATGCACTAACATACTTACAAAGTCGTGTTAGAGCATACCATATGGAAGTACCATGTTGAAGCTTTGAATACCCTGACCATTCTCCTTACCATGTAATAGGCAAGATTAAATGGCTTTTGGTGGATAAGACAATAGATCATTTGCACAAGACATGCGTTTGGATGATCTTTGTTTCCAACTAGGCTTATGACGTTTTCCCTAAGGATTTCTTCCCATTTTCTATACGTGGGATGGATTTCGAAAAGTTCCATTTGAAAAGGATTACGGTGAATGAGTTTCTTGTTTCGGTCGAAACGGGATTGGTCGGCTCTTATTTTGAAAATAGTGTCTCGGATGGTTTCGGGTTCATCAAGAGGAGTATGGTACATTGGTTTAGAATCAAGTGCAAGCTTTTGAGTGTTAATTGCCTAATCTTGAGAGTACATACAAATTCCTTCACACGGAATGCGAAGAATTTGAGCAAAGGTGTTGAGAGGAAGAGTAAAGTTTCATTTATTGGTGATGAAAGCGATTGAAATGCTATCATCGACGTTTCGAATGATCCTAATGATTCTATAAAACTCAAAGATGAAGACCGGACAAATTTGTTAATAAATTTCAAGAAGACAATCAAAATTGATTGCCGAGAAGACTTGACGAATGTCGGTATCCTCAAGGAAAAATTCCTTGATTACACGACCTTCGTGGATAAGTCATTTTTCGAGTTTTTTGAAGACCTTGCGGTCAGTTTTTGAGAATTCCTCATTTCGATAATAATGAGTAAGGTAATGGACGGTATCATGATGATCTTGTTGAGTGGCTTTAGGAATGGTTGGTCCTAAAAACACAAAATTTTCAATTAGGTAAGATTAGTTTAGGTGGGTTTATGGTTTTGATTTGTATTAACAATGTTGTGAACACAATGTGAACTTAGTTATGTTAAAAGCCCCTTTTCACGATTAATTTTGAAAACCCTAATTAAACTAATTGATTAGAGATTTGTGAAAGCATAAACCCTAGAATGAGGATAATGAAAATTAGAACAAGTTAATGTAATTATTTACAATGGTGTTCTAGGAAGGAATACTTGAGAGTATGGAATCCAATGAGGATGAAATTAGTGGTTTGGACGTTTTTGTGTTATGTGAGTAGAGGGAAAAATATCAGTGGTGATTTTTTGAAAGCGTATAGCTGAGTTCTGTTTCACGGTTCCCTCGGATCCCTTGTATTTGGGATTCGGCTAGTACAACTAGAGGATCCGCCATCGTAGACGTAAAAGGGTTGGGCATTATTTTTGTAGTAGGCTTATAAACTAGCTTACTAAAAATAGTTTGGAGGTATTAGATGAAGATTGTTTTGGATGACGGGTTTGATGAATCACATATCGAGGGTTCATATGTGACGACGGCGTTAGTTTGTGAATCAAAAGGAATACTATTCCCAATGATGAATAAGACGGAAAAGTGACGAAAGAGACTTCTAACGATGCTAGTAATTATTAAACAAAGAAAACTATGAAATAAATTAAACTCATGTAACCTATCTAATGAAAAGTAAAACATACCTCTATGCTTCTTGGTTTGGCATAATACCAAAAATAGTTCATGAGCTTTTAGAGTAATCCTTTGTACTTGATGTACATAAGTTGTGATTACTTTTTAGATCCTTCCTTGAATGTTGACTTCATTATTCTTTGAATGAAGATTTGAAGAGATTATAGCATGAAGATTTCTTGAAAACAAAAATTGTTAGAATGATCTATCAATGTCCAAAAAAATGATTTAAAAGAAAATATGACCTAAAAAAATCCTTCTTTGTAGTTTTTAAACATACACGGATCGTATCAAGTCTTCAAAGTACAACATACTTTAAGAAACTTGGTAACGCAGCTCTGATGCCAATTGTGGAACACTAGAAGGGGGGGGGGGTTGAATAGTTTTACCAATTTAAGACTTCCTTTTAAATATTTAGATCGACTTATGTCAATCTATTTGGTTGTTTATGTTGGACGTTGATAGATAGATATATAAACGTGTAATGAAAGATAAAGAGTAAGAAGCACATCACCACGACACAAGTATTTATAGTGGTTCGCCACAAGGACACATTCCTTGCCCTACTCCACCCCCGAGTCACCTACTCGAGAGTTCGAACACTACACCAACTCTTTATGGCGGAGAAGCCTTCACAACGTCGCTACACCTTTTTCCGGTACTAAGCTAAATACCGAGTTCTTTCAAACCAAGGTGAACCACACCTAACACAACGTCGCCTACCCTTTATACGGTGCTAGGCTAACCACCGAGTTCTTTCACACCAAGTGGAACTAATCCTATCACAACATCGCCTACCCTTTATTAGGTACTAGGCTAAACACCTAGTTCCATTTACTATGGAGGAACTACTACCCTTCACAACACAACACCTAATCTTAAGGAGATCCACTCCTTGTTACAACACCATCAAGGATATCACCGTCCTTGTAAATAAACAAATACTTATATGTATAACGATGCACCTCATCTATTATACGACCTAGGCATTCTTTCCAAATCCCACTTGATTTGATTCATAGGCATCCTTCACTAATGCCTTTGACACAACGCTTGGAACCTTTCACTAATCCCTTCGTCTTGACACCTTTAGCATTCTTCACTAATGCTTTGACACGGACATTTAGCACCTTTCACTAATGCTTTCGTCTTGACTCTTTCGGCATCCTTCACTAATGTCTTCAACATCTATGGAGAAAGAAAGAACTATCAACAAGAGAACTTTGGTTGTCTTGATGATGACGAAGCATGGCAACTCATGGACTTGAGCTTGCTCGACTTCAAGAAGTGGTAATCTTGCCTTTAAGAGGAACCTAGAAGATCACACAAAAACCAAAGACAAACTACATAGATCTCTTGGATCTGAGGTTAGAGAGATATAATTATTGGAGAGAGTATATGTGAAGTGGTGAGCTAAAAGGAAAGAAATGGCTCACTATTTATAGAGAAAATTCTCCACTGTTCCCCGGATCTCACGGATCCCTCCCACAAGGGATCCGGCTAGCACAAAGCTAAGGATCCGTGGGACGCTCCTCTTTGCCCATGGGTATTTTTGGTTATGGGTCATGGGTTATGGGTTGATCCATGGTTTTCTTTCTACATATAATGTATCTCAAGGATACAATGAACTTGGTTAAGTGGTATATATAAAACCATGGGTTATGGGTCAATACCATTTGCTAGTTTTTACCCATTTTAGTACATACTTGTTTTTACCCATTTTAGTATATACTTGTTTTTACCCATTTTAGTATACTTAGTTTAAGTATATGTTAATCCAATATGTAAACACTAGTTGTTGTACATATGTATCTAAATCATAAAATCACTTATACTTGTTTTAGTGTTTTATGTGAAAACGTGTGTTGTGTTAGTATTTTATTTATTTTGAAACTATTGACTCAAACTATTTTACGCTTATTTTATTTATTTCGTTACAAATGATTTTGAACGTTTGTTATCTTCTTAAAAACATTAGAAGATCGTCAAAAATATAAATAAACATTATTACGCTTATTATGCTTATTTGTATTAACAAAGGCTACAGGCTCAAGGATCCTAGTGGATGTTCAAGGCACATGAATATAACAGTTCTTTTGGCAACAAGTCCTATCTCTCGATTTTGAACATTATGATGGAGAGTTTGCAAGCTTTAGAGGTGGAGTTAATGGAAAAGTTCTATCGTAAAGGGTCATCAAAACCGGTAACATGGTTTTGAACATGTACTATGTAAAAGAGCTTAAGTATAATCTTTTAGGGTGTCACAAATGTGTGACAAGAAAAACAATGTTCTTTTACTAAAGATATGTGTTTTTTCTCTTTAAGGATTTTAAGATGCTGATGAAAGTCGATTCTTCTTAAGATTCCTAGAGAACGCAACTTATATCGCTTTGATATGAACAACATTGTTGCTAAAGATGATTATGCTTGCTTGCTTGCAAAGGCCACAGTGGATGAATCCATGTTATGGCATAGAAGACTTGGTCATGTTAATTTCAAAACCATAAATAAGATTGTTAAAGATGGTTTGGTAAGAGGCTTGCCTCAGAAAAGATTTGAAAATGATCAAACTTATGTTGCCTGTCTTAAAGGCAAACAACACTGTTAGCCTTAATAATTTTATTAGAAGTGATGGTCATTCACGTTTAGGAACCTTGTAATATGTGTTAGATATCATGATAGAATAGTCAACGGGCTCGTGGATTGGACTAAGCTAAATGGGTATTAGTTTAGTTAAGCTTGCCTCATATCCAATCCAACCCATGTCCAAGCCACGAAAGCCAATGGAAAGCCTTTTAGGGCATCATGTATTCCAACTATAAATACCCCTCAAATGGTCATTTGAGGGGTGTGCTTGAGTGTGTGTTTTTCCTTGAAGCAATATACAACTTATTGTTTTCATCTTCTTTCCTTTATCTCTCTAAATACATACACGATCTATCATTCAAGTCACCACGTTCTTATTCTTTCTTCTTTACGCATATCATCAGTTTGTGTTTAACGTGATATAAGTGTTGGGTTTGTGATAAGGTTGATATATCTTAGGTCCTAACAATTGGTATCAATCGCCTAACAACGGTTTAGGAGTGTTTTGGTTGAAGTTCCTTTTAATGTGTTACGCGTAGTTTTCATTCTCAAAGATTCACGCATAAAGTTTGAAGCTTTACACGTTTTACATCGGTTTTAAACTTGTATCTTTTGAAACTTTCTATGGACTTGACCAGGACGGGTAATAATTTCAAGCTAGTTCTCTAGTGATGTAAACGTGTCTCGAATCGGTCTAGTTCATTTAAAGTCAATCAATTCAAAAAAGTGCGAACTCAACCCTCTATGTGCATATTTCTGTCAAAACTTATAAGCACATGTGAAGGGGGAGTGTTTCTGAAAATATAAAAACTCTTAGAGTGTCTCAAACATGTTTTCAATCATAAACACTCTGAGAGATTTTTCAAAGAAAATGGTTTTATGGCAACAATAGGACAGTCATGGAGTTATAAGGTGACTAAGGATAGGAAATACGTCCTATGATCCGCCAGAGCCAGAGGCATCTACCCAAGGACATCACAAATAGTTTAGAACTAGAAGTCCTTAGGAATGATTGAAAAAAGGAGTAATGTGAGAAAGGAGAAAGACGGGTTGAAGAATTAAAAAGAAATGTAATGATAAAGGGTGAAAAGAAATAGCCCTCCATATTCAACCTTAGGGCAGAAACCGGGTTCAATTCATCTGCTACTAGTTGTCACTAGATGACATTGGTATTGAAGACAAAGACGTCATGGACCCAGTGACGCACTGCACTTAACCTTCTAGCCACTCAATTCCTCTTAAAAGGATTTGTTTCATTCTCACTAGGAACCCTGCATAATCTATCGACTTTCTCTTAGAGATCGTTGGTATTGAAGAAGGAGACCTCTCCCTAGTCTCCGCTCGGGAAAACCAAAATGCACTATTGAGTCTAGAGCCACGAGATTCATCAATAGATCTCATAGGAACACTTGACATGACATCGCTTGTTGTTCATCAATAAGGAGACAAGTGATATATTATAGAGTCCCACGCAGATCTTAGCAATCGCCGTAACATTTATGAGAGGTTTCACAATTGTGATCTTTAGTGATTGAATGGAAAATCCGCGTGGTCAACATCAAGCACCGACAGCAGTCACCGGTAACTCCCGTGGATTACGCTTAGTGTGTCTCAAACGGTCTATAGTCGTGGGGTGATGCTTGATGTACCTCAACGACTCATCCGAACTGTGAGGTGTATTTGGTACATCGCGTTATCTCACTTGTGGGACTCTAGTTCAGAACGGCCTCTGTGAGAATTAGAGACGTGTTTTCACACTATCTTCGTTAACACCCTCAAAATTCAAACTTGTAAGTGTCGGAATCCGCTTATTACTAACCTGTTTTATGTTTTCTTCTTATGGAAGCTCCGGAGCGGATTGATCGTGCAGACTCTCCACATGCTCATACCAACATCACATGAAAGTTCTCATCATAATCAAAGGCTACACAAAGTTAAAGATGATTCTTCGTCATTGTCAAAGAATCTACAAAGTATAAAGACTCGAGAACAACGTCATTGGTAATTTAAAAGTCAAATAGAAGTGTGAGCATGGTGGAGAAAGGCATGGAGACATCTAACCAACGAACTTGACAATGGAAGACAACCACATTATTTGATCACAAAGCATGAAGGAACAAAGAATCAATACTATTCTATATCTACACACAAACTTCAAGCTCGAGAAAAGTAAAGACCTAATCAAGTGGAGCATCATTTGAATGACCACCCCTTAGGGGAGATTGTTAGCCTTAATAATTTTATTATAAGTGATGGTCATTCACGTTTAGGAACTTTGTAATGTGTGTTAGATATCATGATAGAATAGTCAACGGGCTCGTGGATTGGACTAAGCTAAATGGGTATTAGTTTAGTTAAGCTTGCCTCTTATCCAATCCAACCCATGTCCAAGCCCACGAAAGCCCATGGAAAGCCTTTTAGGGCATCATGTATTCTAACTATAAATACCCCTCAAATGGTCATTTGAGGGGTGTGCTTGAGTGTGTGTTTTTCCTTGAAGCAATATACAACTTATTGTTTTCATCTTCTTTCCTTTATCTCTCTAAATACATACACGATCTATCATTCAAGTCACCACGTTCTTATTCTTTCTTCTTTACGCATATCAAGTTTGTGTTTAACATGATATAAGTGTTGGGTTTGTGATAAGGTTGATATATCTTAGGTCCTAACAAACACAGAGCTTCTTGCAGGTCTAAGTTGGTTAACTCTATTGCTCACCCACTTCATATGTTAGATATGGACTTATTTGGTCCTACATCTATGAGCAGCTTAAATCTTAAGAAGTATTGTCTTGTTGTGACTGACGATTTTAGCAGGTTTACATGGGTTTTCTTTCTAAGAACTAAGGATGAAACAACTAGCATCCTTAAGACCTTCCTCACAAAAGTTGAAAACCAATATGATATGTGTTAGGATTTGGAAAATCCAGGTATTAAAGTGTTGGTCACCTCAAGTATATGTAATCGTTAGAAAGCTCATAGTCGTAGTTATTTAATGTTAAGTAGTATTTAGTTAGGCAACACCATGGAGGACGGACGGGTCTTTACCCACTGTATGCCTGATCCACAACCCGTCAGGTGGCGTTTTATTGTAAGACTATATATACTCTCTACCTCCGAAGGTAGAGAGTTGGAGCTCATAATAAGATTTTTCTTTCTCTCACTAAAGTTCCCTAAACCTCTAACTTTCTCTCTCTAATACTCATCTCGACGGTGTAGTTGAAAGACGAAATCGAGCTCTTGTAGAAGCTGCAAGAACAATGGTGATTTACTCAAAGGTTCCAATGTTTCTATGGGCTGAAGCTATTGCCACTGCATGTTACACACAAAATCGATCTCTAATTCACACATCTCATGGAAAGACTCCATACGAACTTGTCCACAATCGAAAACCTCATCAATCATACCTCTGTGTGTTTGGTGCTTTATGTTATCCAACTAATGACGGTCAAGATTTAGGCAAATTGAAAGCTAAAGAGGACATTGGAGTATTTGTTGGATATGCACCAAGAAGAAAAGGTTACCGAATCTACAACAAAAGAACCCGAAATATCATGGAAACCATTCACGTTACGTTTGATGAGCTGACCGGTTAAATGGCTCCAGGACAATTTAGTTCTGGACCCGCACTTCAAAATAGTCCCATTGGTTCATCCCTTGTACCAATTTCCTCTCCAGCATCTCCATATGTACCTCCAATTGAAGATGATTTGAAGAAATTGTTTGATCCTATGTTTGATGAACACTTTGAGCCAAGTACTATTGATATGTCAATTCCATCAACAAAGGCTGCTTCTATCCCTGTCAATGAAGTCAATCCTTCAGTTTCTATGTCATTAACTCGGAAGCGCCGCCGATCAATCTGCCTCATCAACAAACCTTCAATCACCGAGTGTACATCATGGAATTGCTTCGATCCACGGGATGAAGTTAATCCCTTTGCTACTCCCAAGATGCTCCATTTGAAAATATATTTGCTCCCGATTCATCATCGAACCATCTTCATCAGAGACATCGACTCTGCGACTTCGGCCCACAACAACAACCACATGAACACCTTAGAAAATGGACACATGATCACCCATTGGACAACATCATTGGAAACCCTTCTCGTCCTGTATCCACTCATAAACACCTTTCTACTGATGCCTTATGGTGCTTCTTCAACTCCGTACTCTCTGAGATCGAACCTAAAGATGTTAAAACTGCTATGAATGAAGACAGTTGGTTCAATGCCATGCAAGAAGAAATTCATGAGTTTGATCGATTAGATGTATGGGAATTAGTACCTGCTCCAGACTGTGCTATGATCATTGCTCTAAAGTGGATCTTCAAAGTGAAGCTTGATGAGCATAGTGATGTGTTGAAAAATAAGGCTAGGGTAGTGGCTAAAGGATATCGTCAAGAAGAAGGTATTGAATTTGAGGAATCTTTTGCTCCTGTTGCTCATATCGAAGCTATCAAAATCTTCTTGGCTAATGCGGCTAGTAAGAACATGGTCGATATCGATGGATGTGAAACCGCCTTTCTTAATGGTGATTTGAAAGAGGTGGTTTACGTTAGCCACCAGAGGGTTTTGTGAATCCAGAGCATCCTACTCATGTCTATCACTTGAAAAAGGACCTTTACGGTTTGAAGCAAGCTCCTAGAGCATGGTATGAATTTGTCAAAGTTTCTTATATCTCTTGGATTCAAAGAAGGAGCGATTGATCCGACATTGTTCACCGTAAAGTCAGCAAACATTTAATTCACGTTCGATTTATGTTGATGATATTATCTTTGCCTCGATCGACCCCAATGAATGTGATCGTTTTCAAAAGAAATGGGTTCCAAATTTCAAATGTCAATGATGGGACAAATGTTATTTTTCTTGGGATTACAAATTTCACAAAGTCCCCGAGGTATTTTTATAAATCAATCTAAATATGCAAATGAGATTTTAAAGAAATTTAGATTTTTTTCTTGTGACACCGTTGACACTCCCATGATTGAACGTACCAAGCTGGATGAGGACCACTCAGGGATCATGGTAGATCAAACGAAATATCATAGTATGATAGGATCCCTGATGTACCTCACAACTAGTAGACCAGACATCTTGTTCGTTGTGTGCATGTGTGCTAGATATCATGCTAAGCCTACTAAAAGCACCTTGAAGCGGTTAAACGGGTCTTTGGTATCTCCAAGGAACCATCAATATGGGACTATGGTACCGAAGGACAATGGTATGTCACTAACGACCTATGCGAGATGCCGATCATGCAGATGTCAAGATACACGTCAAGCACGCGGAGGTGCTCGGTTTTGGGTTATAAGCTTGTGAGTTGGTCTTCAAAGAAGCAAATGAGTACTTCTATATCCTCTATAGAGGTGAATACATAGCCATGTCATCTTGTTGTGCTCAAATCCTTTGGATGAGATCCCAATTATCGACTATGGCTTTGAATTCAACAAAATCCCTTTATCTTGTGATAATAAAAGTGTTATTGCTCTCTCATGCAACAACGTTCAACATTCAAGAGCAAAGCACATTGATATTCGACATCATTTCATCCGGGAACAAGTAGAAAACGGTGTGGTGGAACTCTATTTTGTGAAGTCAGAATACCAATTAGCAAACATCTTCACCAAAGCTCTTCCAAGAGAACGTTTTGAGTTTATTCTTTCACGACTTGGCTTAAAAAGCCTTCAACCAGAAACGCTTAAACGTCTTCAGGAGGAAGAAGAGGAGTAAAGGTTATTGACTCTATCATCTCTTTGTATATATTTATTCAAAAAGTAAAATACAAAATTACAAAACCAACAAAAAGCAAATAGAAAAATATAAAATATTTCATAAAATCAACAAAAATCTGAAAAACTCGAAAAATCTCAAAAAATATTATCTTTTTGTCATATCTTTCTTGATTCGATATATATCTACGGTCTTTTTTGCTGTCAGTCAAAGAGTGACACGGGTCTTTAGATGTTGTTCGAATGTACATACTTAAAACGAAAAAAAAAAAAAAACTATCACTTACTATTGTCATTTCAGGCAATAACCCGCTTTTCAAAGAAAGAACAAAGCCATGCTTGATCTCATATTTTAAATCTCATGCTCTGATTCTATAAAACTATCACTTACTATCTAATGAAAACTAATTGGTTTGAAAAATAACTCGGACTCTATTTATGAAAATCATCTGGACTTAACATTTGTCAAAATATCTATCTCTCACTCAACAACTTATGTCATTGATTGGGGGGGGGAATGATTTCAATTAAATCAAAAGGTTATTTGTCATACAATTGTTTTCAAAAGAAAATCATGCATGTTTAATCTATGGAGTTTAAAGTCTCAAAATCCGATCCTTATCAGTTAAAACTTTTTTTTTTCATAATTAAGTCACAATTTTCCTTAAAAGCTTTCAAAATCAATTTAAATCTACAGAGATCACAAATCTCAAATGATTTGATAATTGTGATCGGGGGAGAATTTGTGATTTAAATTGGATTTAAACTGATAATTCGACAAATGGGTTCATAAGTGTTTAGCAAGTTTTCCTCCCCGCATGTGACAAACGATTTCAAAATTTCCATGCACATGTTGAGGGGGAGCATCTACTTTAAACCTTAAATTATTGAAACATGATTGAATTGTCTCTAAGTGTAGGTTCCCTCTAATATGTGCAAAACTCTTTCAAACTTCGAGGCACATATTGAGGGGGAGCAAACTTTTGAAAACTTCATCCTTCCTCAAAATGTTTTTATCTACTCAAATTGATTGGAAAGTGATGATGGTCATTTTAGAAAATGTTAATCAAAAGATTGGACCTTTCATTCTTAATCTAACGATTTCAAAGATCTCTTGCCTCCATGTGCTAAACAATTTCTGAATTTTATGCATATGTTGAGGGGGAGCATTTCTAAAATATCAAAACAATTAATATACAAAATACTTTGATTTTATATCACAAGTATCTTGATTGATTTTCAAATGATTTTCAATTGGTTTCAAGGCGGAAGAACTATTTCAAAAGACCGACCAACTTTACTTTATGCATGGTGATATAAGGATGATAAGGTTAGGCTGAGGTCCAATGATCCGCCGAACGGATGGATCTACCCAGGACAAAACCACTTGATAAGTGTAGAGTCCTTAGGTATATTGAAAAAGGAAAAAATGAGATATGGGAAGAGTGCGGACTAAATTGAGCTAGTATCG
This sequence comes from Chrysanthemum lavandulifolium, assembly GCA_022545495.1. Lineage (NCBI taxonomy): Eukaryota > Viridiplantae > Streptophyta > Magnoliopsida > Asterales > Asteraceae > Chrysanthemum > Chrysanthemum lavandulifolium. The sequence goes on along the minus strand of CM040243.1, from coordinate 166,430,108 downwards.
AATAAACCCAACAAGGTTCTAGTTATGAAGTTTCGATAATAAGCAAGGGGTTGAAGAATGAAAAGAAATTAAATGTGAAAAGGGTGAAAAGAAATAGCCCTCCATTTATTCAACCTTAGGGCGTAAACCGGTTCAATTCATATGCTACTTGGTGGTTACCAAGGTAACATCGGTATTGAAGACAAGACGTCATGGACCCAAATGACGCATCGCACTACAACTTCCCAAGCCACTCAAGTCTCTCTTAAAAGGACTTGTTTCATTCTCACGGGAACCGATGAATCTATCAACTTTCTCTTAGAGATTGTTGATATTGAAGAAGAGACCTCTCCCTAGTCTCCAGATAGGAACCGAATATGCACAATTGAGTCTAGAGCCACGAGATCATCAACAAATCTCATTAGGACACTTTCAATGAAGACTCTGTTTCACACAATGTGGAAAGAGATATTATATCTTATGAGTCCCACGATTATCCTTGTGGTATTGCGTAACATCCGAGTGATATGCAAACATATTCACAATGAAGATGGAAAGCCTTCGGAGCCAACATCAAACAAGCTCACGGTGGGTGGCATGTGAGATCTACCCAATAGATCAACCATGTGACAAATGAACAAAACAATGGGTGATTCAATCTTTGAATCAATCACAGTTCGAGTTATGGATTGACGGATACCTTTGAAAAACCGGTCATTGTAATTAAAACTCTTTTCTTTAGCACATCGATCGTGTACTTATATTTCAAAATAAAAGGTGTTTATAATTGATAATTGATTTTCATCAAAACCTTCGTTGTATTGCAAAAACAATTTCTATTGAGCAAGACACGATTGTTTTTAAATCTCTTTTCATCAATCGGTGAATCTCAATTCATCGATTCACTCACTCGTGTTGTCTTTTTGAGACGTTTCGGTTTGAGAACAACTAGACCATCTGCGAAACCCCGTCAAGGAAATTCTTCGAATTATACCTAATCACAAAAAGATGCTTGTATCGATCAACGGGAACCGTGGGTCGTGTACCTCAATTCAACAAAAGTGATCAAAGACACTCTTGTGCGCTTTATTGCTAAGCTGTTTTATACAGAACACCCTACGCTGAGATGATCGAATGGAGCGGTCAATCCATAGCCGCATGCTCACACAACATATTCATTTCCAAAGAAATCATGATTAGTGCATCAATGACTCGATATTATCACTCCATGCTTACGCTCGCCACGCCGCCAATATCATGAATCAACGAAAAGCTTCCGCTACTCTAAAGAGAATATATCATGATCCAGAATGTGAGCATGTCGGTCCAAAAGTCACAACATTACAAAATTCCAACAACACAATGGATGAGTCAGAGATTTAATATGACTGATGATCTCAAACCTGGCTTAACACCCATTATCACGTGGATCAGTTAAAGACCTCCACTCAGATTATCCAAACATGAAAAAATGAAGAATCAAAGACTAAGAGCTACAGAACAAAGAACATGAACAAGAATTCAAGAACTATCTCAATGTAATATCTGTTTGGATTCTATGTAATTTTAATGTGTGTTTGAGGTGACCTCCCTTAGGGGGAGATTGTTAGGATTTGGAAAATCCAGGTATTAAAGTGTCGGTCACCTCAAGTATATGTAATCGTTAGAAAGCTCGTAGTCGTAGTTATTTAATGTTAAGTAGTATTTAGTTAGGCAACACCATGGAGGACGGACGGGTCTTTACCCACTGTATGCTTGATCCACAGCCCGTCAGGTGGCGTTTTATTGTAAGACTATAAATACTCTATACCTCCCAAGGTAGAGAGTTAGAGCTCATAATAAGATTTTTTTTCTCTCACTAAAGTTCCCTAAACCTCTAACTTTCTCTCTCTAAAACTCATCTTGTACGCCTCTTGTGTTAGTGATATGATGTGTTTGTGAAATCCAATATGTTACAATATGAAAGTTAAAATCATTAGGTGTGACAATGGGACAGAGTTTAAGAATAGAGTTATGGATGATTTTTGCAGAGATAAAGGTATTAAAAGAGAATTTAGTGTTGCTAGAACTCCTCAACAAAATGGTGTTCCGAGAGGAGAAACAGGACACTTATAGAGGCCGATAGAACCATGTTAGCAGATTCAAAATTGCCAATCACTTTTGGGCGTATGATTAACATCGCATGTTATGTGTAAAACAGGGTTTTAGTAGTGAAAACAAAGAACAAGACACCTTATGAGTTATTTAGAGGTAGACCTCCTATCCTGGACTTCATGAGACCATTTGGATGTCATGTCACTATTCTCAATACCATAGATTATTTGGGAAAATTTGAAGAAAAGTCTGATGAAGGGTATTTTGTTGGGTATTCCATGGTTAGTAAAGCTTTCAGAGTATTCAACTTAAGAACTCAAAAGATTGAAGAGAATCTGCATGTTGAGTTCCTGGAAAACAAAGTGAATGTCAAAGGAACTGGTCCGGAAAGGCTGTTTGATCTTGATACTCTAACCCATACTATGAACTATGTACCTATCTCTACAGGTACATCTTCTTATGATTTTGCAGGTTCATAAGAGTTTCTTAATGATGATGAATCAAGCAAAGATCAAGTAGATGATCAAGATGAATTCAATTTGCCACTTTAGGACTATGCAGATATTGATGATATTCTAAGGACTAGAGATGCTCAACCTTCTAATGATTCTTGAAAAGAAGGAGCTGGCAATATGAATACTGCAAATCATGAAAATAGTGGAAATTCAGATTCCACTGCTAGGCCAGAAGTTTCCACTGCAACACCAGAAGTGGAAAATACAACTCCAGCTACAGAGGAAGCTCAATCCAATGATGTTGAAATCTCAAATATGCCGATTGAGATTGCAGTTTCTCATACTCCCCATACCTCAATTCATAAATCACATCCTCTTGAAAATGTAATTGGGGATGTAAATTCATCAGTGAAGACTAGAGGACAATCAAAATTGCCTGATGTTCATGGGTTTATTAGTGAAATCTATGAATCTAAGAATCATGAAGGCAAGAATGAATGTCTTTTCATGTGTTTTCTGTCATAAATGGAGCCAAAGAATGTGTACAAGGCACTTGAAGATGAAATTTGGGTGGAAGCAATGCAAGAAGAGTTGCTCCAGTTCAAGATTCAAAAGGTTTGGGTGCTTTGCAATTTACCTTCTGGCAAGAAGGTAATTGGTACAAAATGGGTGTTCAGAAACAAAAGGGATGAAAGAGGAATTATTATAAGAAACAAAGCTAGGCTTGTGGCTCAAGGATACACTCAGGAGGAGGGTATTGACTATGAAGAAGTGTTTGCCCCAGTTGCAAGAATTGAAGCAATTAGGTTGTTCTTAGCCTATGCATCTTTTATGGGCTTTAAATGGATGTAAAAAGTGCTTTTCTATATGGGCAGATTGATGAGGAGGTATATGTTTCACAACCTCCAGGCTTTGAAGACCCTGACTAACCGAACAAAGTATACAGGGTGGTTAAAGCTTTGTATGGCTTGCATCAGGCACCAAGAAAATGGTATGAGACTTTAACTACTTATCTTCTTGATAATGGGTTTCATAGAGGCAGAGTGGATCAGACTTTATTCATCAAGAAAGACAAGAATGATATCTTGCTAGTTCAGGTATATATTGATGATATCATTTTTGGATCTACAAAGACAGAGATGTGCAAAGAATTTGAGAAGCTAATGAAGGAAGAATTCAAGATGAGTTCTATGGGTGAACTCACATTCTTTTAGGACTTCAAGTACAACAAAGGCCGATGGTATTTTCATCAATCAAGATAAATATGTGGTTGAGATACTAAGAAAGTTCAAGTTCATCGACGCAAAGTCATCCAGACAAGACTACACATCAACTTTGAAGGAGAATAAGACTACACATCAACTATGATTGGTTCATTGATGTATCTTACATCATCTAGACCGATATTATGTTTGCGGTGTGTACGTGTGCAAGGTTTCGTGTCACTCCTGTGTTCTCACGCTGACTGCGTGAAGAAGATTTTAGATATCTTAAAGCATTTCCTAACTGGGATTATGGTACCCTAGAGAATCACCTCTAAAATTGGTTACTTACTCGGATAGTGGCTATGCCGGAGCTAGTTTGGATAAAAATCTACAACAGTGGATGCCAATTTCTTGGAAACAGTGGTGTAATGGCGATTGCATGAAACAAACAATGGTGGCAAATTCATCAATCGAGGCAAAGTAAGTGGTCACGGAAGTTGTCGTGCTCAAGTTCTATGGCTTCAGAATCAACTTTTGGACTATGGGTACAATTTCATGAATACCATCATCCATATTGACAATAGCAGTACCATTTGCATAATTAAGAATCCAGTTCAACACATAAAGACTAAACATATTGAAATTAGACACCATTTTATAAGAAATTGTTATGAGAAAAGGCTAATCCAAGTTGTCACAATTCATACTGATGATAACTATGCTGATTTATTAACAAAAGGACTTGATGTCGGTAGATTTCAATACTTGGTAACAGGTATTGGAATGCTTAGTCCATAAATTGTTTGTGTCTAATGGTCTTTGATGTTGAGAGGAAGTTTTTGGGTACTAAAATTGATGTATAAGTTTGTATATGTTTGTTTGTATTTTTGTTTAACTTTTATGCAGCAAAGATGGGAGTTGATCATAAAAGGTGTGTAACTGAGACACACAACAAATGGTTATTGATTCACCATGTCTAATCCACATAAGAATCAACTAGTCCAAAGCAAACGCCATCGGTAAAGACTTAACAAATCGCTTTATGGTTGATAGTTTACCAAAAACTATATGGTTATTAACTCACCATATTCTTTATGATTAAGAGTTGGCTAGTCCATAACAAACGGCTCATGGTAAAGACATCTCAAATCCGTTGATAGTCGATAGTTTGCTAAAACTATGATAAGAGCGATCCAATTTTCTTATGTTTTACTTACCAACGCTTTGAAAATTTTTGTTAAAAAGTACCATCGCTAGTTCACGCTTCCACCGACGATGTTATTTTTACCATCGTTGATCTAGCCGTTACAACCGTTGTTTCAAGAATAAATTTTTTTACTAGCCGTTGAAGAGAAATTGCTTTCCATATATATAGGGTAACTTTTTAGAAGATTATCTACTTTCCAATTTGCAAATAAATCTTTTCCTTAGATAATCTTTCTTGCGCAAAACTCTTAAACCCTACAAGTATATATCTTCTCCCTCAATTGACGAGTTCTTCATACAATTCATACTGACACAATATATTTTTCATCAAAAGATATTATTGCACCTATCACCTTTGCAGATGAGCACAACCAAGTGGCCAATTTGGAAAAGTCAAACAAAAAGAGTGGCCCTGTTTTTCATCAGATTGTAGATTTCCTATATACTACTCATATAAGGTATGCTTTATTACTCATTCCCACAATCTATATCTCTCAAATCAAACAGTTTTGGAACTCTGTTCAGTCCATAACCATTGAAAATAGAGATACACATGAAACAGTGGATGCTCTTAGAGCCACAGTGGATGGGGTAACTATTGATGTTACTGAGTCATCCTTGAGGAGAATTCTCCAATTAGATGATCTCAATGGTATCATCACATTACCCATGCCAGAAATTCATGAAAATCTTTCATCCATGGGGTATGATACCACCGACAAAAGGCTACTTTCAAAAGAGTGGTTTCGTCCTCATTGGAGATTTTAATACATACTCTTTACATTGCCTAAGTCCTAAGAAAACATCTTATGAACAATTTAGTTCAACAATGGCTTACCCTTTGGTTTGTCTAGCCACCGATAAGATTTTAATTGGTCTAAATATATTTTTAAAAGTATGCAAGGCAATGTAAAGAGTTCAACAAAATTTTTGATGTATCCAAGGTTTGTACAAGCAGTGTTAAATGAATTTCAACTGCAACCTCATACAAGAGTTTATAAAATCCGTTGCCTTAAGCCTAAAGTTTTTCAAAACATGAATAAGGATGGCAATAGGGTTGTTAAACCACTTTTTCTTCAAATGCTTGCAAAGATTTCACAGGTACATGGTGAAGATGCAAAAAACCCAGTTGTATCCCATCACACACCCACAATCACAGTTCCAAATATTAACTACACTCCACCAGTTTCTCACATCTATGAGAGGAGGCAAAAACAGCCAACTCCTCCCATTACAACACAAAGATGTCCCTAATCCTTTTGGTTTAGGAACAAGCGTTGGTGGTTCCGTGCTTTAACCTAGTCTAACTAGGGAGGAATCGAGCCAATGACCTATGATTCACCTCTCCCAACAGTCACACAGTTGGAAGTGTTGAGGGCAGTGGGCAACCTATGGAATTGATCGAACTTTGTACCAAATTATCCAAGCAGGTTGAATCTCTGGAGAAAGACTTGGCACAAGTAAAGGAGCAACATGCCAAGGATGTTACACAACTAAATGAAGAGATTCAGAATTTGAACAAAGAGTTGCAGGGGTTGAAGCAAAGGAAAACTGCAAAGATAGTGATATCTTCTCCATCCTCACCTCATGATGGTGATTCAGAAGCATTCAGTGAAGATTTGGGAAATTCTCCCAAACAGGGGAGGAAAACTAATGCTAAAACCAAGGGGAGGAAAATTGATTTTGGAGATGAAGGTGTTTCAGGTGCAGGTTTTGATTTTGGATCAAGTAAAGGTACTGAGGAAGTTGATATTCAAGAAGAAGTTCCTCAACAGCAACCAGAACAAGCATCTTTCACTGCTACAACTGCAACTGCAAATATTACCACTGATACAATTTCCAATGCAGAGCCAAGAGTTCCCACTGCTGGACAAGATATTACCACTGCAGGTGAAGAAAATGAAAAGCATAAGAAAGAAAAAGGTAAAGAAATTGTGCAGAGTAAAGAGCAACCAAGAAGAAAAATTTCAACGAGAGAACAAGCTCAGATTGCTCATGATGCTGAAGTTGCTAGAAAGATCAAAGAAGATGAAGTTGCAAACTTTATGGAGGCTAAGAGGCTGGGCAGAATGGAAAACACTGATCCAATGGATGTAAATCCACTTTCTACTGTTACACCTACAATTTTCAGAGAAAAGACTCTAGAGTTTAGCTATGTACCTAAAAAAGAAGAAATTGATTTCTTGATTGCTAATGATCCAGTAGTCAAGAAGAAGGCAATTGACCTAGTTGCAGATAAGTCTTTAACTGAAGAACAAAGAACAACGCAGTTAAAGGACTTCATTCAAATGAAAAATAATCAAGCACTACAAGATGCAATTGTTTCAGTCAGAAAAGGTCAAAAGAAACCAAGACAACCAACCAAGGCACAGGTTATATCGATGATGAAAGATTATTGTTGCAATGTTGGTGGCTGGAAAAGACATCAGTTCAAAGGAATGCCTCATGATAAGGTTGAAGGTATCTACTACAGAGTTAAAAGGCAAGATCAAGACTTTATTCCTATGAACTCTGAAGAAGAAGAAAGAAGATATCCTCATCTAAAGAGAAAGGCCAAAGATAGTGAACCTCAGACATTTAAGAAGACAAAATTTGCTGAAGAACAAGAAGTTTAATCTGAGAAATTCACTGAAGAACAGATGACTAGAATGATTTTGATTGAAGAAGAAGATTTACTGCTAGTAATTTTGTTGATTAGGAAGTATTTACTGCTAGTAATTTTGTTTCAACATGGAAGATTACAAGGCTAGGTGGTGAAACTTCATCATTCATTATGTTTGAAGATCTTATCAAAGCATTTGACATACATGATCTGGATACTTTGTGGAGATTAGTTCAAGAAAGGTTTGATGTTGAAAATCTTAAAGATATGAAGGAAATGCAGTTATGGGTTAATCTAAGAAAGCTCTATGAACCATATACTAATGATGATTTCTGGAAGTTCTCATGTTCATGTCCTGGTGTGAAATGTTTTTATTATGATTCATGTGAAGTTTATCATGTTTCTACAATAGATGGAGTGGATGCATTTATGTTTGCTGAGAAAGAATACCCACTCAGAGCTGGAATTCTCACTGTGATGTTGTGTACAACAATAAGAGTTCATGAAGATAATGAGAAGGTCAGAGCTTTGATACATAGGTTCAAGATCAATGTTCAAGAGCTATTCAGGATTTAAGAAGAAAGTAAAGTGTTTGAATGAATTACCAAATCCTTGCATATGATGAAGATTAACTTATTGATTTACAGAGAAATCATATGTTTAGGGGAGGATTGTTGGGAATAAAGCTAACAGTTACCACTGATAAGCTTGTGGAAGACACTGCTGAAGAATGCATTAGCAGTGGAAACAAATTACCACTGCTAGTACATATATTACCACTACTAGTACATATACTACCACTGCTATTAGGATAATTGTTATGTATCAGTGTATTGATAAATATAGAAAAGATCTTGTGTATATTCTATATAGTTAGCATTATACTTATCTTGTAAAGGACTCATTGTGCTATAAAAGGAGATCCTAGGTCATTGTTTAGAGTACGGAAAACTCACATAAGCTTCAAGGTGTAACCCTAGTGATAAGCAAGATCACTTGTATTATTCTTAATAATATTGGATCTTTGTGTTAAACTGTTCTCACTTACATTACATGATATAATCCATCTTCTAAGTATTACTAACTATATTCCACGTGCTTATTAATATAACTCAAAGTATCTCTAACACAAGGTGTGTGTTTAGATCCATCAATAATGATGTACTTCTTTGTGCACCTGGCTAAGGCAAGCTTGAAATAGAGCTTCGAATCTGCTCAACAAAAGGATTTTCTGTTTGGGGTGAAGCTGCCAAAGTCTCACTTTCAGATGGCTCAACTTCTCTTAATTCAAGAGTCTCGAAAGCTTTGGTGGTGAAAGTTTAAGAGATGATGACTTCAATCTTCTCCAACGGGGCTGTTTGATATCCTTATCTTGGTACTCGTATCATCATTCTTCTTAAACTATATCATCTAATCTATCTTTGTAAATATCTATCAAAACAAAAATACAAAAATATAAAACCAACAAAAACTCATAAAATTTCAAAAAATACCAAAAATAGTGTTTTCTAAGGACATGTCTTCTGGTATCGATAATATCCACGGTCTTAGAAATGTCATTCAACAATGGCACGGGACCATAGATGAAGTTCGAGCAGAAGATGTAAATATTTCTTTTCAAAACATGTCTAAAAATTATGGCTTGCAGTTACTTCAGACTGTAACCCGTTCTTAACCATGGTTTTCTATTATTTCAGATAGCAACCCATTTTTCAAAGAAGGAAAGTGCTACGCTTAAACGATTTTCACAAAACTCGTGCACTTATCCTAAAACATAATGAGGAAAGTATGTTGAAGGACTGTTGTTCCTACTCAAATATTTTTCCTTCTAGAATTCTTTAGAAAAATATTTGTTTTAACTAAATGGTGGTAAATGAGTTGCTTTAAAATCAATCAAAATCATGCTTTCATAAATTTGCAAAACCCAATCAATGACTTCAGCTTATTTAAAACTTTTTATGAAATGAGTCATTGATTGAGGGGGAGAATAGTTTTCGAATTTATATCATCTATCGAGCTTATCTAACTATCCTACGTGCTTAACTGAAAAAGATATTTGCCTATGTCGAAGAACTAGGAATCTAGGATATGATTATTTGGATTAGATGATTAGAGTTTGATAAACACACAATTCTCATGCCTTTTATGATCTGATTGATATGTTGAATTAACTTTTATTAGTCAATTGATGTTTTGGTGTTGTCGACCACCATATATATGTTTGTATGTCTACTAACATATGCAAATATCATGGATTATAAGAATGTTCCCCGATCCGGATCCCACAAAAGTTGATGATTAGATGCCGAAAGGAAAGGGCAACTATTTCTTGGGTCGACAAAAGAAGAAACGAGACTTAATTAGATCTCTCTATGGATAGTTGGCACGATAGATGCAACTTCAGAGGTCTCACTGCATCAGCAGATGGTTTTTCTTCAAGCCTTACAACAACAACAGAAGCAGCTCAACCACTTAACATATCTTTGTGCAGGAAAAAGTAGTGGATGATACCATTTTTCTTAAAATAATTTTGAAAATGATGTTTTGAAAATGGAAAAATATTGGTTTGAAAAAAAATTGGACTTAATTTTGGAAATCACTGGACTTCATTTTATCAAAACTTAAGTCACTCAATCAATGACTAGGGTCATTGATTGAGGGGGAGAGTGATTTCAAATCAAATATTTTAAAATGATATTTCATCTATTAAGTCCGGTTTGTACAACATAAAGTGGTGATCTAAAGATTTAATGTTATGTTATGGTATGATTTTCTTTAAAACTCAAAGATCTTTCAAAATAATTTTTTTTTCTGTTCTTGTTTGATTGTGAAATTGTTTAATTTTACTTAAAGATCTCTTAAAACTATCATACCTGACACTAACAATCTTTAATGTCTATAATTGGTCCTCATTAGTCAATTTCAAAAATTAAATCTTACCGCGTCTTTCCCCAAACTTTTCTTAATAATTTAAATCACTTGGGATCCAAAGTCTCAAATGGTTTGAAATTTTTGATCGGGGGAGAGATCGTGATTTAAATCTCAAATATGTTTTAGTCCTTTAAAGGCACTCCAGCCTCCATGTGCCAAACGATTTCATATACATGTTGCACATGATTGAGGAGGAGCATTTATCCGAAAACAAGAAGAGTATTGAAACAAGGCCATGTTTTCTCCCATGTTTTCTAAACCTTATTAAATCACTTGGGATCCAAAATCTCAAAGGGTTTGATATTTTTGATCGGGGGAGAATTTGTTATTTAATGATGAAATCTGATAAATGATGATCGATTTGATTCAAAAGTGCAGGATGCTCTCCCATATGTGCTAAACGCTTTCGAATCTCGAAGCACATATTAAGGGGGAGCATTTCAAAAGAAAATAAACTTTCAAGGTACAAAGATTTATATGTTTCAACATAAAGTACCTTGATTGATTTTCTAATCGTTTTCTATATGGCAGTGCGATCGTGAAAGTACTTCAAAGAACTCCTTCCTCTATGTGTTAAATGATTTCAATAAACACACATATTGAGAGGGAGAATTTACCAAAAATCAAATGGCTTTTTCTATGTAAATTGTGATCAAGAAAAGATTTCAAAGTACTCTTGCCTCCATGTGCGAAACAATTTCAAAATCATAAGCACATGTTGAGGGGGAGCATTTCTAAATGATCAAAACAATTAAGGTACAAATGCTTTGATATTATATCACAAGTACCTTGATTGATTTTTCAAATGATTTTTCAATTGGTTTCGAGAAGGAAAGAACATTACCAAATGACCGACCAATTTACTTTATGCATGGTGTTATAAGGATGGTTAGGTTAGGTATTCGTTCCCACGATCCCGCTAGAGCCGGAGGGATATACCCAGGGACAATCCACTAGATAGTGTAGAAGTCCTTAGGTATGATGAAAAAAGGAGAAAAGTGAGAATACGGGAAGAGTGTTGACTGAGACAGAGCTAGTACTGGAATAAACCCAACAAGGTTCTAGTAATGAAGTCTCGGTAAGCAATGAAGGGTTGAAGAATGAAAAGAATTGAATATGAAAAGGGTGAAAAGAAATAGCCTCCATTAATTCAACCTTAGGCGTAAACCGGTTCAATACATATGCTTGGTGTTTACTAAGGTAACACGGTATTGAAGACAAGACGTCATGGACCCAAAGGACGACCGCACCTAACTTCCCAAGCTACTCAAGTTCCTATTAAAAGGACTTGTTTCATTCTCACGGGGAACTTACATAATCTATCGACTTTCTCTTAGAGATTGTTGATATTGAAGAAGGAGACCCCCTCCCTAGTCACCGGCATAGGAAACCAAATGTGCACAATTAAGTCTAGAGCCAAGAGATCGTCACAATATCTCATTAGGACACAAAATTAATGAAGATTTGCAGTTTCACACAACGTAGAAAGTAAGTATATATTGAGAGTTCTACGCATTATCCTTGTGGTATTGCCAGAACATCCGAGTGATATTTAAAAGTATTCACGATGAAGATGGAAATCCTTCTAGAGCCAACATCAAACTAGCTCTTGGTGGGTGACATGTGAGATCTTTTCTAAAGATCAAGCTTGTGACAACTGGATAGAAACGATGGGTCGATTCATTCTTGAATCAACCTTGGTCCAGGAAATGGATTGACGGATACCTTTGAAAAACCAGTCGGTGTGCTCAACAACTCTTTTCTCTAGCACATCGGCTGTGTATTATGTTTTCAAAATAAAAGGTATTTATGATTGAAAATTGATTTATCTTATAAAACCTTCGTCGTGTTGCCAAAACTCTTTCTTCAAGCAGTACGTGATTGTTTTTAAATCATTTTTAATCAATCAGTAAATCTCAATTTGCTAGTTAACTCACTCCGTGTTGTCTTCTTTGAGACGTTTCGATTTGAGAACGGCTAGCTCACCTGCGAAACCCTGTCAAGGAGATTCTTCGGAATTATACCTGCACATGCAGTACTTGTACTGATCTACGGGGAACCGTGGGCCGTGCACCTTAATTCAATGAAAGTGATAAAAGACACTTCCGTGCGCTTTATTGCTAACTGTTGGCGCGTGTACACTCGACGGTTGCAGCTGATCAGAATTGAGGAGTCAATCCATAGCCGCATGCTCACACATCACTTTCACAATCTAAAGAAATCATGATAAGTGCATATCTTCATCAACTGACTCTGATATTTTCAATCCATGCTTCTACTACGCTGCTGGAAATATTATGAATCAACAAAAGCTTCCGCAACTCTGATGAGAAGATATCATGATCCAAAATGTGAGCGTGTCGGTCTAAAAGTCACAACTTCACATGATGGCGATACAACACAATAAAGGGCGATCCCGAGATTTACTGTGACTGATGATCTCAATGAAAGCTCGAAGATCATCAAGGCGTGGATTAGTTAAAGACCTCCACTAAAAGTACAAAGCAGTTGGACTTTGAAGTATCACTACTAAAGTACAAAGATTGTGGGATTGAAGAATTAAAGTCTACGAGCTCGAGCATGAAGATAAAGATAGAATGCTAGGATGCAAAATGTATTTCATGGGGTGACCTCCCTTAGGGGGAGATTGTTAGGATTTAGAAAATCCATGTTGAAGAGTCGGTCACCCCAACTCTAGTCTAGCATATGTCAGATCGTAGACATTAGGTTATTTACTAGTTATTTAGTTAATTACTTAGGTTAGTGCAACACCTTGGAGGAAGGACGGGTATTTACCCACTGTATGCCTGATCCATGGTCCGAAGGAGGACGTTTAGTATGTAACTATAAATACCCTCTACCTCCCAAGGTAGAGGGTTGGACCTTTCACTTAATCTAACCTTCTTTCTTTTGTTTACTTTCTCTCTCTAGAAAGGATCCCATCTTCCACTTTCTCTCTCTAAACTCTATTCCATACGCCCATTGATTTGTGTGTTTATGTGTTTATGAAACCAATATCTTACAATTTTAAAACAAATTAAAACGCAAATCTCTTGGGACGATCTCGACTTACCCACCTTTGCTATCGCGAACGAGTATACTTGCTCGTATGTGTTTATAGTAATTTCCGGATAATTCGTGTTTATAAATTTTTAAAACTTGCACACGGTGAGCACATCAAGTTTTTGGGGCCGTTGTCGGGGATAAGTTGGTAATATTAGAACTTGGTTTCAAATTGATAAGTAAAAAATGGTTTTAGGGACCAACCGATTCGGCTACGCGAGCAACCGAACCGGTTGGAGCTCTCGATAAAATTCTTATTTTTTATTTTTCTAGTTTTTGTTTATCTATTATTTTGTTTTTCAGTTTATAGCTTATTTTTTGTCATTTCTGATTTTTAGAATAGCTTTATAGATTGTTTATTCTTGTTTTAGTAATTTTTAGATTTTTGGTTATAAGTAATTTTTAGTTTTATTTAACTTTCTAATTAATATTGTCTTTATTAGAGTAATTAATTTAGTTAATTTTTAGTTTTATGTGTTTAGTTGGTTTTAATGATTAGTTAAGTTTATCTAGTTAATGTAGTTTATGGTTAATTAGCATAATAAATGTTTTTAATTTATAAGGATAATGAGTAGACACATTTATTTAGAGTTTAAGAATAATTAATAGGTTTAATTAATTTCAGTTTAAAAAATAAAAATTTTGTTGAAAACCATTCCAACCGTTCGGTTGCAACCCGCAACCGGATCGGTTTGGGTATTCTTGGTCTGAGACTTACCACCAACCGAATCGGTTGGAGCTCTCGGTAAAAATTTTTCTAGTTTTTCTATTTCAAGTTTTAGCTTGTGTTTTTAGTCTTAATAAGTGTCTTTACTTGTTTAGAATATGTATCTGTAGTTTCTTTTGATTTTTACTAACTCAAACGCTAATGATTTGGAAGTTTGTCTTTGGTTTTGTTTTGTTTTGTTAGATAGTTTGTTATGGATAGTTTAAGCGGAATTTCTGAGTATCTACGCAACTTGGATGAAATGTTTAAGGACACCGGAAACTCGTTGGAGAAGATTGGGAATATTTTGGAAGAAAGTAAGAAGGAGTTGGCTATTAATTCAGAATGTGTGGAAGAAGTAGGAGAGAACAAGGTTCAAGTTCCTAAAAAGAGTAGAGTCGTGATTTTCTCGCAAGCACCTCTCACGGGGTACGATTCACCACTTATGAGGTTTGGGACACCTTGTAGTGTCTAAGGGGTGAGTGCGTGGGATGCTCAATTGAACATGGCTTATGGGGAAAATTATATTATGGAATAATTTATTGATCAAATTGTCCACGTTCGTTTGGATTATGAAGCTTATGGGAGAAAAATGGTTAAGAATCTTCATATTAATATCCATGGTCATATTTTCGAGGCGGATTTTGTAGTTTTGGAAGAAAGAAACGCGGATGAGCCGGACGTATTATTTGGGCGATATTTTCTTGTGACAACCAAATGTCAATTGGATTTTGCTCTAGGTGAGATGAGAATCAACATTACCGAATTGAAGGAGGAGAAGGAAATGAATGAAATACTTGTGGAATTATGTGCAAACATGGATAAGGAGAATGTTGAAATTGTGAAGATGGGGAAGGCTAGTAGAAAGAAAACCTCATCAAAGTAATTAACTCCTACCACTTCTACCATGAACATGACCCATGATTACACACCATCACCACCCAATTCACCAAACACCTTCAAACCCTTAACTCAAGACCAAAAGGAAGCCATCCTAGCAAACCTTGAACAAAAATTTCTCGAACTTAACGAAAAGAAACCGGTAATTGAAGTGCTACAAGATTATGTTCTATACCGGAAAAAGATAGATGCGGTTATGTTATCAAGTGCAAGGTTGGAAGTTAAGGATCTATCGGATGAGGATAGGGATAGGATCCTATTTCGGGGTATGCCACGGAAAGAGACCCGGTAATTTCGTTTTTCCTGTAAAGTTAACGGGACCACTCCGGTGTATGCTTTGGCGGATATGAAATCAAGCGTCAACGTTATGCCTTATCTACTATTCAAGACGTTGGGCCTAAGCAAACCTCAACCAAATCATTCTAAATTAACCATGGCGGACAACTCCCAAGCAAAGGCGATGGGAGAAGTGAAAAATGTAAGGGTGAAAATTGGCTATCAACCTTATTTGGCCGATTTTCTAGTCTTGGATATACCGGTTGATAAACGTCTACCTCTCCTACTTGGAAGACCTTTCCTATGCACATGTGGAGCGATTATAGATATGGGGAGGGGGACTATGAGAATCGATGATGGGATCTCAAAGAAAACTTATTATCCCAAGCCTAGGGGTAAAGTGTTAGAATTTATGGAGGATTTGGAACTCTTTGATGGGGAAGATGATTTAACTTGCTTCAAAGTTGGACGTGATGTCCATGGAAACCCTATGTATG
Source organism: Chrysanthemum lavandulifolium (assembly GCA_022545495.1). Classification (NCBI taxonomy): domain Eukaryota; kingdom Viridiplantae; phylum Streptophyta; class Magnoliopsida; order Asterales; family Asteraceae; genus Chrysanthemum; species Chrysanthemum lavandulifolium. The sequence continues at coordinate 166,414,194 of CM040243.1, read as the reverse complement.
GACCGCTTGCTCAACCATATTTTGATATTGATGATGAAATGGAACGTGCACTCGCGGTGGAAGCCTTCTACAATCCATTTAAGCACATACTGTTTACAAGAAGCTCACAGATTTATTAGGTTCTCTATCGGTACAACTGAAAAATTTGGAATGGGGACCCGAGGGGTCAAGTGTATACAAAAGAGAGGATGGAGACGGGGAATGGCACGTCAAATTCGATGTACTATGCCCGGATGGGAGAACATTTGTTAGGATGTTCAAAACTTATGAAACCTACCGTGAGTTGACCGTAAAATTCCAAAGTGAGGACATTTTGAGGCATGAGTATTTTGAGGAGTGATAAGGAGAAGAACAATTCAACAATAATAAAAAACATTTGTTTGCTTGATTTTCATCTTTTAATGAAATTTTATTTTATGCACTTAGGGATTTTGATTTTCATTTGATTTTTATTTTTCTTATTATTTTGGTTTGAATTTATTTTAATCAATCCATTTTTAGTTTTAGTTTAAGTTATGATGATAAGTATGATGATTTAGTTTTTGAGTTAGATGTTATTGAAATTTGCAAATGGTTGGATGAATGTTATGTGCATCTTTAATCGGATTTTTGAGTAAACAAATTTTGATTGGAAGGTAAAATGCCCAAGTAAAGTTAAAAAGGCAAAATTTTGCAAAAATGCAAACCGAAATGGTTGGGTCTATGACTGAATCGGTTGGATGCAAGTATAAATACCAAAAATTAATTTTTCCAAAAAAAAACACACACACACTAATCCTCCATCTGGGTTTCACAAAACTCGACCATTAGAAGTTGTTTGAAGATTGTAAGAGTTTTAGAAGATCATCATGGCACCTAAACAAGTAAGCATCTGTAATCAATTAACTTAATTAGGGTTTAATTATAGTATTTGATTCGAATTGGAATTTAGGTCACTAATTTGGGGGTTTTTGATAGAATTCGAATTAAGTTGTAATCTTTTAGAATTAAGTGGGTAATTGATATAGGAATGCATTGCAAAAAGAGTTATAGTGATTGATTCAACATGGAATGAGTATTAGATGATTGAATTTTTGAATTTAATTAGGTTGCGCCATTGAATCAAATTAAGTTGCAATTGATGACTCCTAGTTGGTAGATGATGCGTTTTCAATGTATTTTATACGCCACATTGTTGATTAGAAAAAGTGATTGAGAATTGAAGTTAAGATTGTTAGTTCTAAGCAAGATGAACATGTGATGATTGGAAGTTTTGAATGCGAATTAAGAGCAATTTGAGGTTGTAGGAATCATTGGTGATGTTAGAATGCAGTTTAGGAGTGAATTGGAATTAGAAAAATCTAGTGGGAAATAGATTGGAAGGCCAAAGCCTTCTGCAGGTTGAGTAACCGATTCGGTTGCGAGTTGCAACCGAACGGTTGGAGAGAGGTCGCGAGAGGAGCCGGATCGGCTGCCCCTCAACCGATCCGGTTCCACGTTCTGTTTTGGGAAATTTCGGATTTTTGAACTAGAACTTAAAGGCTTCTATAAACCTTATCGTTTGTTCTAACATTCTTATATTGACTTATATTTATGATTTCTACATAGAAATGTTGTAGGTTATTCGAGTTCGACACGGGTTCCACTAAACTTGATTGTTACCAAGTATTGCCAAAGGAATGCAAGGAAGAAGGTTACGCATAGCTTGAAGGCTGAAGGGAATGCAAACTTGAAGTTCAAAGATCTCACCAATGAGGAGAAACATGCTTTTAGGGAACGTTTGTCAAAGTTGCAAAATAGGACAATTTTGGTTCCGAGGTTGATAGATTGGGATTTGTTTAACGAATATGAGTGTGAAAATGAGTTGCGGAATATGATGCGGATGTCTTATGTCTATCCGATTGATGGGGATTCGTTTGATGATTTATCATGGGAACGAGCTTTTAGCATAAATGAAGACGTTTATCGTGAATGGTGTATGGAGTTCTTTTCGACTATGTACTTTGAAAGGAAGGTCAATGTTCGGAACATCATGAATGAAGTTTGTGTTTGGTTTAGGCTTTGTGGGCAGGATCACGCATACACTTTGTCGGGTTTTGCTATTGCTCTTGGCTTGTATGAGCTGGATGAGATTAATCATCAATTGTTTGAAGCTCATTTTTCGAGGCTTAGGAGATTTGAATCAAAAGATTACCCTAGTGTCCCGCGTATTGGAATCGCGAGGAGATCCTTCATGTACTCGAAGGAATTCTGTAACCATTAGGAATCCACTGATGAGAGTGCTACACAAGTTGTTAGTATGGGGGCCGTTTCATAGAGTTGGAAGCAGGGACAAATGCCATAAGCCGGACTTGTGGATTATGATGTTGTTGGAAGAGACTAAGGCTAGGAATGCAGGTTGGCTCATAGTCGAGTATTTGTCTAGGAGAGCCCCGGTATCAAAGGTAATAGCAACATATGTGGAGGCCATTATGTGACGAGCTTGGCAAGGAGTCTTGGGTAATACAATCGCAATGAGTTGGCTAAGTGTGGAGAGCCAAAGATTAGTGAGATATGGAATGCAATGAGTTTTGGTACAACTTTGAATAGGAGGACAAAGACGTTGGGAGCATGGATTGAACCACAACCACAACTACCACCACAGCAGCAGGGAAATGTGCCAATGGGCAATGTACCGATGGGTAACGTGCAAACGGGTAAGTCTAGTAGTTTTGACTCAGGTTGGAGAGATTGGAACCAACATTTGAATGAAATTGAGTTTAGGGATATTTGGAGAGATTCGATGATGTTGAGGAAAAATTACATTAATGATTATTTGATTATGTTCTTTCAACACATGGCTCAAGAAGCCAATTATGAGTTGCCTCCCCACAACCCACCCAATGTTCCACCATATCCTTTCCCCTACACCTCATATCCTGGACCATATCCGTACCCATATCGTGGCTATACACCATTTCCTGACCCAGTTCCTGCGTATGGTAGATTACCCGAGGTTGGAGGATCTAGCTATGATGTTGGAGGATCTTCATCAGGAACTGAAAGGAGAAGAAAAAGAAGAGGAAGGTTTACACGATATTTGATGAGGAGGAGAACTATGAGACCGAAAGCGATGATGATTGTTAGTGCAAATATTACGATATTTAATCTATACATTCTCATTTGTTTTGTTGATGACAAACATGTAACTTGTAATACATAACGTAAAATGTATAAGTTACTTGTAATTATATTTTGTCTCAACATATGCTCAACACCTCTCGACGACTCAAGTCCTTGTATGCTACAACACAGGTTCGTACATGTTTGTTATGTTGCGTTATGATGAAACCCCTAACAAACCATTAAACATGTTTAGTTAAATAGTTTATAAAACACTTAAGTAATTTTGGTTATGATAAGGATTTAAATGGTACACTTTTGAGGGGTCATTTAAGCCCTTAATTGATCACTTTTGTATCCGTTACTACTTAATTTCGTTCCTTTTCACTTTTTAGGTCTCTTGAAGGCAAATTGCTGGAATCACACTTATTCTGACAAAAAGGCGTCAATATATGAAGAAAATGGCCAAAGTCAAGAATCAAGACACTCAAGCTGCTGGAACTGAAGCTGACGGCGTCACAGCCTAATAGCGACGCCGTCGCGATACACTTTGTGACGACTCAGAGAACAAATTGCTATTTTGCACTTGACGGCATCATGTTTTAAAGATTAGGGCGTCACAACTCAGACGGCCTAGATTTGGATCCCGACGGTGTCAGAAGATGAAGCCGACGGCATCACAACCATAAGGTGACGCCTTCACAAGCTGCAACATGCGCGAAGTAGCTGATACTGTTTTGGCCATAACTTTTGCATACGAACACGGATTTAGGTGATTTAAAAGCCCACGCGACCGGAACGAGAAAATCTACAGTTTTGTGAAAAAGTCATCATGACGCCATCAATCTATAGATGTGACGCCATCACCCTTTGCCGACAGAAAATCTGCCTATAGATATAACATTATAACTTCACTTTTTGTAGGCCCTAAACCCTAAGTCCGATTCTAGGGTTTAGGTAGGTGTTTTTCTAGCAACTTTGAAGGTTTTAATCACTCCAAAAACATCTTGTAATGGTTTGTTGATTATATCTTAATCCATATGTTCAATTTATCATTATGTCTACCCTATATTTGATTGATTGTATGTATGCTTGCATGTTTACCTCCGGCTAAATTACTTGTGTGTTTGCTTAGATCTATGAAACCTAGTTGTTAATTATTGTTAGGTTGTCTCTTATCTTAATTGTAATTGGCTTAGGAGTGCGACTAGGCTATCGTTGTATTTAATTCTTGATAAATCTTTGATTGTTTATGAATGACTTAGTGGATTTCGATTACAAAACCCAAAGATAACCTCAAAGTTAGTTTATGAATGACTTAGTGGATTTCATTTACTACACTTGAGGGTGACCTCAAAGAGATAGGGAATGCACACCCTACGACCTTAGAAAACACAACGCGTTAAGAATAAGGACGTGACAATTCAACAACCAATAAAAGATAACTAGGGAGTAATAGTATCTAGGTAAACACATTTTTAATCATCATACGAGCACACATCAATTAGACATAGGCTACCACTTAGCTTTGTTAATTATATTAGATAATAGTAGAGTAATTGGTAGAAATACCACCCCCCAAATCCAATACCCCGAGATTCGTACTTTCAATTTTCTAAAAAATATAAAAAGATAAAAAAATAATCATCCCTCAACTTTAGACTTAAATCAACATACACTTCAGCCTTGTTAGGATTTAGAAAATCCAAGTATATGTATCCGTTAGAAAGCTCGTAGTCGTAGTTATTTTATGTTAAGTAGTATTTAGTTAGGTAACACCGTGGAGGATGGATGGGTCTTTACCCACTGTATGCCCGATCCATGACCCGTCGGTGGCGTTTATTGTAAGACTATAAATACTCTACCTCCCAAGGTAGAGAGTTGGAGCTCATAATAAGATTTTCTTTCTCTCACTAAAGTTCCCAAACCTCTAACTCTTTCTCTCTTGAAATCATCTTGTACGCCTAATATGTTAGTGATTTGATGTGTATGTGAAATCCAATATGTTACAAATGGTATCAAGAGCCATGGTTAGATCATCTCTTACATATCCGTGGATTTCTATTGGTTTTAGATGGTTTTGAGTTTGAAAAGTTTAGTGGTTTTTGCATCATTTGGTTCATTTCTAGTGTTAAAGTTTGAATTTTAGGTGTACTTTTATGCTTAGGATCATTGTATGTGCTTGGGTTTTAATTTGGTAAGCTTAAATCAACGTGGTTGAGCTTGTTTTGGATTGAAAAGTGTGTTTTAAAGTTTTTCTTGGTAGCGACTTGCTCTCGGAGTGAAAAGCGACTTGCAAAGAAAAGGTAGCGAGTTGTAGTGAGTTTTGGTAGCGACTTGGTCATAGCGACTTGCCTTTTGAGACAAGCCGACAAACAGTACACTTAGTGGATTCTCCACTACGGGTAGCGACTTGGTAAGGTAGCGACTTGCTTTCAATTTTGATAGCGACTTGTTCTTTAAGTTTCTTAGCGACTTGGTCTTAGCTATTTGGACACTAGCGAGTTGCTATTTAGCGACTTGATTTCTTAGCGACTTGGTGCTTAGCGATTTGCTGTCAAAATTCATAGCGATTTGGATCTTAGCGACTTGTCTTCTTAATACTTAGCAACTTGGTTCTTAGCGACTTAGTTCAAGGATTCTTAGCGACTTGGTTGACTTTTGTTTGTAATACGGTTTTCTCTTGATTTAGTAAAATCCCGTGAAAGAATCTATTTCCGGTTTAATCATTGAGTTATAAAATCCGTGTAATCTTTAAAAATGTCTACCAACGTACCTACAATCATCTCCACTATTGCCGAGGATGTTCAAGCGGTGGTTCGAGATACTAATCCACCCATGCTTGACAGAACCGACTACGACTCTTGGGCTCAAAGAATCGATTGTAATGTCTTGGAAAGGAAAATGGGGTCAACATTCTCAAATCGATTGATGAAGGACCTTATCGATTGAGACTACAAGAGACTTATTTGATACAACCGCAGATGGAATAATGATCTATGGAATAGAGCGGACCAAAGACATATGATGAGCTTAATGATTAGGAGAAAAGAGATTCGATGTCGATATCGTGGCTTCTAACATCATACTTCAAGGTCTTCCAATGGATATCTACAAGCTTATCAATCACAACACGAAGCCAAGGCGGTGTGGGATAATGTCAAGATGCTTCTCTCGTGTTCGAATTATCTAGGAAGACAGAGAATCACAACTCTATGATGAATTTGAGCACTTCAAGATGAAACCGATGAGAGTGTCTATGAGTATTACGTGAGATTCCACAAGCTTGTTAATGATATGAGGAATATCAAAATGACCATGCCAAACATTCGATTGAACTCAAAATTTGTGAACAACATGAATCCCGAGTGGCACAAGTTTGTCCTTCGTGAAGCTAACCAAAGGTTTGAAGAACACCAACTATTAACAACTATATGCCTTCACGCTTGAATGAGACATGCCATGTTTGAAAAATGATTCTTAATCGTTCAAATCAAAACAGGGAGAAACAAGTTCATCAAATGATTCAACCGCATTTTACACCAATGTTGGGATCACAACCAAAGCTTCACAAGTCATACCTATGGGTAATGGTAATCACAAACTCATTCCCGATCTAATGTTCAAACAAGCGATGTTGATGCACACGTGGAAACTTCATTAATCAATGGCTCTCATGATCGGTCAAAACATGAACTCTCTCCCCACACCAACAATAACCTCGTAATAGCATCTAATCCACACAATCAAGCCACCGTCGAGATGGGAAGGTTATGGTACAACCACTTCAAGAAAGGCGTATGAACAAGGAAGAGGTAGAGTTGATAGAGGATATGTGGCAAATCATAATAAAGGAAGGAATGGAAATCAAGGACAAGCAAAGACGATCAAGTGTTACAAGCTGTGGTGGTGAGGACATATTGCAAGGAAGCGCACATCGCCAAAACACCCTCGTAATGCGTAGTACTTGAGGATAAGATGTTGCTTGTGCAAGCTCGGGATAATGGTGCGACTTTGGATGAAGAGGAGTTGTTGTTTCTTGTCGAGGAAATGCCAAGACATATGATGCATATGTGGATGAGCGACCAATTCGGAGATAGGCCACAATCATCGAATGCCTTTCAAGTCACCGATTGTGATGCATACGACTCTGACGTTGATGATGAACCTACTGCACAAACAATTTTCATGGCTAGCATTTCTCCAATGGTCCCTTCTAAAGTCTCTTCATCAACACAAACTGGTCCATCCAAATACAAAATCATTTCTGAGGTATTAAAACTATACGATGATGCTGATGTGCAAAAGATGCATGACAAAGTACAATAAACTGAAACTATTGAGTCAAATATTGAAATTATGGGTAATATCAATGTTGTCCCATATGATCAATATGTGAAACAAAGTGAAAGTGAGATTGTACCAAGTGATGCATCTTCTTTAGACAATGATGACTATGTTTTTGATGAATACACTGCATGTGCCCCTGATAATTGTGTAGTCTCTAAACTGAATGCCTATAAAGAACGTGTTGCTATTTATGAACAGCGTGCTAAGTTTGAGTTAACCACCCGTGAGCAGGAAATGGATGACCAAATGCGTACAACTATTAGAAAAGTAAGTTTAGAGAAGAAGTATTAAAACAAGAGTTAAACTCCTTACAAGAAAAGCTTTCTAAAGCGCTAAGCAAAACAAGAACTTCAAGAAAATGTCAAAATGCTTAAGCAAGAATTCGGTGCTAAGGAATCAAAACTTTTGAATGATTTTTCTAATCTAAAGACCTTGAAAAAAGCTTGAAAATAAGTTATGCGTACAAGGAATACCATTTGATCGCTCACATGATCATGAAGCATAGAGTTCTCGATAAGCATAGTATCCCATTATAAAGGAATCCAACCCCGAGTATGGTAAGACAAAAAAAGCACCCAAAGTGTTATCTATGATGGTAATGAGATTCTTAAACCTAGACAGACACCTAGTTGCATTGAGTGCATCGAGGAAGATAGAAAATTAGATGATGCATCTAGGGAGAAAATGAATAAGAAGCTTGAAGATCCCGAATGTAAAAAGAATAATGTAATGATCAAAATGATTACAAGAAGGAAAACTGGATTTCCTTGAACAAGTTTAAGCCTCAAACGTTGTTAACTCCCGAACAAGTGTTCGGAAAAGGATTTAGATAAGCAAAAGCGAGAGAATCTTGTTGTAACAAACCCTCCCTTAGGAAAATGCTCTGCAATGAATGTGTATCCTCCAAATACACCAATACATTTAGTTCCTAGAACTATTGCCACTAAGAGCAAGACCTTAATCATTAAATATGTTATATTTCAATTATTTGTTGACTTTGAGAAAACTTGTAAGAAAAGGATCACACCCATCGGGATAATCAAGGGGAAATGGGTTTTGAGCAAACAAAAGAATGTTACTTAAATGAGGTCATGCCTTTCTTTAAACAACTAAAAGATCAATTTGAGAGTCTTAAAAGGGATTGATACATATATTAAAGGAATGAAAAGGAATTTGATGCAATGATTGTTGAGGTTAGTGACTATGAGCAAGCATTAAAATATAATGAAATTGAGAGGAAGAACTTGCATACATTAAATGAGAATCGATTTACGATTGTATTTCTCAAGATGTGTTCTATCGCCACTAATTGTTCTATTATCGCTTCTCAATTTCATGAATTATCTGTTGCTTTGAAAGTCTCCCATGATCGTGTCATTGAGCTTGAAATCAAAAACTCTAAACTAAGTGAGAAAATTGAGCAGGATGATCACGATAATTTGGTAAAACATTTTTCTAAACTAGAAGTTGAACATTTTGATTTACAACTAAAATATCAACATCTCAAAGAAAATGTTAAAACCTCAAACATCAAGATATCCTCAGATGTTCCAGAGTTTGATGCAGTTTTTGAAATAAACAAACGTGATGAACATATTCAAGCTCACTGCAACACGATCAGAAAGTTGAAAGTCCAAATTTCTCAATTAAAGGGTGAAAAGAACAATGTGATTGGCTCCCAAATGCCTCCTCCTTTAGATTCTCGTAATTCTCAAAACTTTCATCTTCAAAACTTGGTTAATGCTTTACAAAAGGAAAATGAGAGTTTTCTAGAAGAAAATGAAAAGGTTAAACGTCATTTCAATGAGTTATTTGAGTCTATAAAAGTCACTCGTAACTAAAATAATGAACAAATAACTTCGTTGAAAAAGGAAATTGAGAATCTAAAGAGTCAGGTAAAAGGGAAAATGCCAATGACCAATGGGGAGAATGGTGCATCAAAGGTGCATGGTTGCAATAAATATGCTTTGTCTGTGAAATATGTTCCTCCTCATCTTAGGAATAACAAACTTGCTATTCAAACATATTTCTCATACCTTAAGGATAGTCTAGAATGTCTCCGTGAGATTGTCAAAGAGGATAAGTTAGAGAAACCACTTGATAATGCAATTGGCCATGCATTCTTATATGCCAAACGATCTCAAGAACTTCTAGAATGCTTAATTACAATATGCCCAAAATCCCTAGGTGAGCAAGTCTATACCTTGATACCCTGTTCTATGCCTAATGCCAAGTATACAAGTCATTCAATGCCCAATGTTATGAATGTGAACTTTAGTAGGCCTTCAAATAGTTCGATCCCAAAGACCTCCAAGTGTTAAGAAAGTGAACCTCAATGTGCCTTCAAATAGTTTACATCCCAAAGACATCAAAACAGAAAGGCAAAAGTAGCAAAACCAACTAATGTTCCGTTTCCTCTACAGAGTAATCGGTGACATTAAAGCGAGCAAGTCAAAGTTTCAAGGCAATACAAGGAATTATAGGACCTCGCAAGCTAAGAATGTGCATTGGAAGAAAGTGGAAGATCACCGTAGGAGAATTTGAATAAAACGAATCGTGTTGATTCTAGTGTTAGCTCTAAGCATACCGTAATTAATGCGAATTCTACTACTTTTGGCAAAACATGTAATGATGATTGCATGGTTTCACATTAATCTTGAATGTGGTATGAATGATTTGTCTAAAGTCATCAAATGCCCGATTAAAGCTGTTAATGTTAAAATTAAGCTAAGAAGGCTAAAAGGCAAAAGCGAAGAAAATTAGAAAACAGTGGAAACCCACAAGAAGAACATTTAGTAAGATAGGTTATCAATGGATACCTTTTGGCCATAAGGTTAATCGACAATGCCCACTAGAAAATGGATGCCTCTTGGTAGAACTATTCCTTAAGAAGTGAACATACTTTGAATAGGGCAACACGGATACTAGCACCGCATCTATTTATGATGATTCCATTGCTTCTATTTCTAATATGGGTGTTTCTATTTCGATGTAGGAGATCCAATCACTATTACAAACCAAATGGAACCCATTCTTGCATGGGGATCCCAATTATCCGCTTATCCATACTTGTGCGTGTTCAACCGCGGATCGTTCAAATCGTTATGTGGTACCGGACTCAGTTGTTCCAAGCATATGATTTGGAGACCGGTCATGCTCATGAACTTCGTGAGTAAATTTATCGACACTGTTAGATTCGAGAACGACCATTTTGGAGCAATTATGGGTTATGGTGATTATGTAGTCGGCAAAAGTGTAATCTCTAGGGTATATTATGTGGAAGGTCTTGGTCATAATTTGTTTTCTGTTGGTCAATTTTGTGATTCCGATCTAGAGGTGGCCTTTAGAAAACATACTTACTTCGTTAGAGAACTTGATGGTGTGGAATTATTAAGAGGTACTTGTGGTTCTAACCTATACACCATCTCTATCGAAGACATGATGAAGTCTTCTACAATCTGCTTGTTGTCAAAGGCTTCTAAAACAAAGTCATGGTTATGGCATTGTCATCTCAATCACTTGAACTTGGCACCATTAATAACCTTTCCGTAAAGGATCTTGTCGAGGCTTACCCAGATTAAAATATGAAAAGATTATCTTTGTTCACTTGCCAATTGGGTAAAAGCACGAAATATGCCCACAAACCAAAACCCACAAATTCAAGAATGGAAGTTCTTCATACCCTTCATATTGATATGTGCGGACCAATGAGAGTGCAAACAATAAATGGGAAGAAATACATTCTAGTAGTTGTTGATGACTACTCTCGATTTACTTGGGTAAAGTTTTTGAGAACAAAGGATGAAACTCCATATGTCATCATCAAACTAATCAAACGATTTCAGTTCGACTCAACAATACAATGTAATTGTTCGAATAGACAATGGCACAGAGTTTGTTAACAAAGACTTAATTCAGTTTTATGAAAGTGTTGGAATCAATCATCAAAGAAATGTTCCACGAACTCCTCAACAGAACGGTGTAGTTGAAAGACGAAATCGAACTCTTGTGGAAGCCGCAAGAACAATGCTAAAATATTCAAAGGTTCTAATGTTTCTATGGGCTGAAGCCGTTGCCACTGCTTTCTACACCCAAAATTGTTCCCTTATACACACCTCTCATGGAAAAACTCCATATGAACTTGTTCATAAACGAAAACCTGATCTCTCCTACCTTCGTGTGTTTGGTGCCTTGTGCTATCCAACGAATGACGGTCAAGACTTAGGAAAATTAAGAGCAAAGGCAGATATTGGAGTTTTTGTCGGTTATGCACCAAACAAGAAGGGTTACAGAATCTACAACAAGAGAACCCGAAATATCATGGAAACAATTCACGTTACGTTCGATAAGCTGACCGGTCAAATGGCTCAAGGAAAAATCGCCTGACCCGCATCATCATGTAGTCCCATCGGTTCTACTCTTTTTACGGCTCCTCGCCAAGAACTCCTTATGTACCTCCTTCGAATATGACTTGAAGGAACTATTTGATCAATATTTGATGAACACTATGAACCAACCGCTAATGATCATCAATCCCATCATCGAGGTCGCTTTATCCCCGTCAATGAAGTCAATCCTTCGGTTTCAATGTCATTAAGTCGAAGCGCTGCTCGATCAATCGCCTCATCAACAAACCTTCAATCACCGAGTGTACATCAAGGAATTGCTTCGACTCACAAGATGAAGTTAATCCCTTTGCTACCCGTAAGATGCTCCATTTGAAAATATATTTGCTCTCGATTCATCATCTCGAACCATCTTCATCAGAACCATCAACTCGCTACTTGGCCCACAACAACAACCACATGAACACCTTAGAAAATGGACACATGATCACCCATTGGACAACATCATTGGAAACCCTTCTCGTCCTATATCCACTCGTAAACAACTTGCTATCGATGCCTTATGGTGCTTATTCAACTCCGTACTCTAAGATCGAACCTAAAGATGTTAAAGCGCGATGAATGAAGACAATGGTTCAATGCCATGCAAGAAGAAATTCATGAGTTTGATCGATTAGATGTATGGGAATTAGTACCGCCCAGGCGTGCTATGATCATTGCTCTAAAGTGGATCTTCAAAGTGAAGCTTGATGAGCATGGTGATGTGCTAAAAATAAGGCTATGTTAGTGGCTAAAGGATATCGTCAAGAAGAAGGTATTGACTTTGAGGAATCTTTTGCTCTGTTGCTCGTATCGAAGCTATCGTAATCTTCTTGGCTAATGCGGCTAGTAAGAACATGGTCGTATATCGATGGATGTGAAACCGCCTTTCTTAATGGTGATTTGAAAGAGGTGGTTTACGCCGGCAGCCGAGGGTTTTGTGAATCCGAGCATCCTACTCATGTCTATCGCTTGAAAAGGCCCTTTACGGTTTGAAGCAAACTCCTAGAGCATGGTATGATACGCTGTCAAAGTTTCTTCTATCGACTGGATTCGGCAAGGGAGTAGTTGATCCGACATTGTTCACCAGAAAGTCAGGCAAACATTTAATTCACGTTCATATTTATGTTGATGATATTATCTTTGCCTCGACTGACCCCAATGAATGTGATCGTTTTTGAAAAGAAATGGGTTCCAAATTTCAAATGTCAATGATGGGATAAATGTCATTTTTCTTGGAATTACAAATTTCACAAAGTCCCGGAGGCATTTTTATAAATCAATCTAAATATGCAAATGAGATCTTAAAGAAACTTGGATTTGTTTCATGTGACATCGTTGACACTCCCATGATTGAGCGTACCAAGTCGGATGAGGACCACTCGGGGATCATGGTAGATCAAATGAAATATCGTAGTATGATTGGATCCACGATGTACCGCACGACTAGTAGACTAGACATCTTGTTCTCTGTGTGCATGTGTGCTAGATATCGCTAAGCCTACTAAAAGCACCTTGAAGCGGTTAAACGGGTCTTCGGTATCTCCAAGGAACCATCAATATGGGACTATGGTACCGAAGGACACCGGTATGTCACTACCTATGCGACCGATCATGCAGATGTTAAGATATCTTGATCGAGGTGCTTAGTTTTGGGTGATAAGCTTGTGAGTTGGTCGTCAAAGAAGCAAATGAGTACTTCTATTTCCTCAATGTAGGTGAATACATAGCCATGTCATCGTGTTGTGCTCAAATCCTTTGGATGAGATCCCAATTATCGACTATGGCTTTGAATTCAACAAAATCCTCTGTACTGTGATAATAAAAGTGTTATTGCTCTCTCATGCAACAATGTTCAACATTCAAGACCAAAGCACATCGACATTCGACATCATTTCATCCGGAGCAAGTGGAAAACGGTGTGGTGGAACTCTATTTTGTAAAGTCGAATACCGGTTAGCGACATCTTCACCAAAGCTCTTCCAAGAGAACGTTTTGAGTTTATTCTTCCACGACTTGGCTTGAAAAGCCTTCAACCGTAAACACTCAAATGTCTTCGGGAGGAAGTCGAGGAGTAAAGGTCTTTCTTCATCCATCTCTGTGTACATATTTATTCAAAAAGCAAAATACAAAATTACAAAACCTACAAAAAGCAAATAGAAAAATATAAAATCTTTCATAAAATCTCAAAAAATATTGTCTTTTTGTCATATCTTTCTTGATTCGATTAATATCTACGGTCTTTGTGCTGTCAGTCAAAGAGTGACACGGGTCTTTAGATGTTGGTCGAATGTATATATTCGTTTATTAAAAAAAATCAAAAAATATTTTTTAGGAGAAAGTGAAATATATGGTTTATTGTCATTTCAGGCAGTAACCCGCTTTTCAAAGAAAGAACAGAGCCATGCTTTATCTCATGTTTCAAATCTCATGCTCTGATTCTAAAAACAAATGTTTGTCATTAACAAGACAAATGTTTCCTTTCAAATATTTTTCCTTCTAATGATTCTTCTAAAAAATATTTGTCATCTAATGAAAACAAAATTGTTTTGAAAACACTTCGGACTCTATTTTTGAAAATCAAAAGAACTTATCAAGTGTCAAAATCTCAATCCATCAATCAACAACTTTCGTCATTGATTGAGGGGGAGAATGATTTTTCAATTAAATCAAAAAGTGTTCTTCTCAAACAATTAGCACTTAAATGAGCAAGGTCTACTCTAATTATTTTACAATATTTTATACAATTGGTTCAAGACCTTGGATATTATTATGTTTTCAAAAGATAATCATGCATGTTTAATCAATGGACATTAAAGTCTCAAAATCCAATCCTTATCAGTTAAAACTTCTTTCATAATCAGGTCACAATTCTCTTTAAAACTTTCAAAATCATAACTAATTAACCGTAAGTCATTAGAAGTCGTGCCACCTATCATTTTATTGGTATTTGAGTCTACTTTCATTTAAAAATAATTTCATAAACTAATTCAAAACAAAAATTTACAGAATCATTGATTTATAATAGAAAGTCATTTTTCGGTCATAACTTTTGCACAAACTTTTGATCTAATTGGAGACGGATGTTTTCGTTTTTGAATAACAATGTGTCCTCTTTTGAAATTAAGGTTTTGATCATATTTATAAATATAAAAGAAACTAATCAAGCTTGGTATACATGTTTATATTTAACACAAAGCGATGAAAAGAACTTTCGTATGCTATGCTATATGATAAATTGTCTTCCTTGCATTACTTGAATAACATATGTGGTTTCCTTACCTTGCTATTCATTCTCTTGTTTGTCGATTTAGTAATATTCTACTAATCAATGTGCTATTTGAAGGACTGTTTGGGATAACATCTAGTTGTGTCAAAAATGTTAGGTTAAATACTTAGATAAGTCATATAAGTTGAAAAATGTTTAAAACATGTAATACACCAAATGGATTTTTGATTGAGTTTGTCATGTGTGCAACATAAATGTTTTATGAGCTTATATGATTTCTTGTTTTATTGTATCGTTTTCTAAGAACAACAAGAATGTACATCGGATCATAACCTACACTTGTGTTGATGATGTACTCTCCGGTTTTTCTTTTCATGATCGCTTTCCAAGCTTCATAGTACGATTGACAACTTGATTATTTCATCCGATATACTTAAGTAAATTATTTTGCAACGCAAATATAATTTTTCATATTCGAAAGTCCAAACTCGAGCTTTCCAACAACATATGTTGAACTAGCTCATCCAACCATTTTTTTTGTTCATCATATGGACAACTTTTAAATTTGTTTTTAACATGACCCCTTCATCACCTTAGTTGTTTTAAGTATAATATTAATAAAAACGAAGCAAAGTATCATCATTGTTACTCTTCGATAGGCCATTGTAGGAATATAAATTTTCCTAACTTGAGAATGAATACTGGAGAACTTATTGCACTAGAAACTCAATTTGACCTAACGGTTGAATTGCTTCCTTGATAGAAGTTGGGTATGTGGAATCACCCGTAAAAATGGTCGTGTTTAGCCGTAATTGAGCACCGCTAGTAATAGTCTCATATTCATTCTCTCACTTGAGAAATTTCTACTCCTATGTTTTCCTAAAGTAAGTTTAAAATGGAAATACTTTGCATTGTCTTAGGATTACTAATCAAACAAGTTGTAAAATTAATTTTTCTTTTAGTTAATCACAACCACTTGCCTCATCAATCGATTATCTTGCTTTGATCCAGAAGAGCTACATGACTTCATGGATGAAGCTCATTGTATGCTAATCATCATCCGTAATAACTATATTGTCCTAAACTAGCACCGCAACTCTTTTGTCTTGAACACCATCATGTGATATTTTCTTTAAAGATACATACCTTGCATGTCATTGTTAGTGTAAATGATTTACTAATCTAGACCGTAAATTTGTTTTAGGCTTCTTGAATAGTGCTTGTTCAGTTTTTTAAACCTTTGTGTTATTTGTGAGCTCGATCTCATTTGATTGCCTATATGTGATCTCTACATGCTCTCCTTGCTTTGCTTAACGTGTATACATGTGTGCTTCTTTGTAAAATCATTAGCTACCATCAATCATTTCTCTTGATCATTTAAGTCCTTCTTTATGTAAGACACTTAATAGTGAGTAACTTAGGATATGTAGGTACTAGACCTTGCTAGAACCCAATCACCTCTTTTTCACCTCGTCGGTTTCTTTGGATCCCTAGACTTAAGCTAGCGGATCCTCTAGTGAGGAACCGTGGAACCGTGGAACAAGATGGGTACTTTATCTCTTTAGATAATCATTTCAAATTTCCTTTTTCCCACACAAGCACTTGTTCAACACTTAGGATTATCAGTTTCTTATATGCTTATAAATGAGTTGCATTTATATGATTCTTTACGTTTCTTTCTTTTCGTTTCATGATTTTATGTGAACAATTTATCCATTTGTATAAATTTTTTCCTTTCGTACTAACTCTTTTGGATTCTTGTAGGACGACAATGGTCGATTTCATCATTAAGTCAAGTTGTGCTCACTCGCACATTGTTTTTTTTTTATATTCCTAATCTTGCATCATCCTAACCATCTTAATCAACCAAGTCATCATGTCTACCACCTCTATTGAGACATCAACCAAGTCAAAGATTCACCTTGATACCTTTCATCACCATCCCTTGCTAATCTTGAGTCTCTTTATTACCTAGTAATACTTGACCTCTCATCACCTCTACCACAACTTCCATACCTCTAAGTCATGATGATGATTTCTATCATTATCACCGTGTCCAAGGTCTAGTTCATGAACTACGTGATGAAGTATGTCTCATGTTCCACCACATCCTACTTGTGTCAACCACAACCTCAAACCACAAGCTTATTGTGTCAACCACATCCTACAAGTGTCTCACTACCAATACAATTCATGGTCGCTCAACCATCTACCACAAACATCTATGTTGTCAAAAGCCAAGTGATTTTCGTAATGAAATGCGTCTCATCCATAAGCACATTTTTTTTCTTTTTCTTACCTTGAACGAACCTTACAACCTCTAAACCAACCATGATGATGCAAGTAGTAGGATTATTCTCTTTTTGACATTAATCCTTTCTTTCTAGGTTCATATATATACACTTTGATGTGTATGGGATTCTCGTCTATTTATGGACGAAATTTTACACTAATTCTTTTCTATGTAGGTTCACTCATATACATGGGTTTGTATATGGAGCACTTGTCTTCGGACGAAGTTTACTTATATTTTCCTTGTAGGTTCTTCTAGACACCCTCGAGCTAAGGGGAGCTTCCGTCGAGCATTTACAAAGTGCATCATATGATTTACTCGTCCAAGGACAAATATATTTTGCACTAACTTTTTGTTTTGTAGATTTTCAAAACACACTAGGAGAACTTGACGCTTTCAATAAAGGGGAGTTTTTCATCAAAGCAAAAAACATTGCAAATTTTGCAATACTTTTGTCTTAGCCTTCCTAAAATACTTGACGACCTTAACAAGGGGGAGCAAGCACACATTAATTCTTCAAAATGACTTTATGTTTCAACAAAAGGGAGATTTCTTTCTCATCATTTATTATTTTTTTTCTTAACACTAACCTTGATGTAGGTTAAGCCTCAAAAATTTGATCCATTAATCCGTTGGCAACAATGGTTATAATTCAAAGGATCTTTCTATTTTTTTGTGTGTGATTCTCTAGATTCCTCTTAAGGGTGAGATCACCACCTCTTGAAGACGTGCAAGCTCAAGGTCATGAGTTACTAAGCTTCGTCATTAGTGTTTCGTGTTGAAGGTATTGGGATAGTGTGCCAATTAGAGCAATAAGGTGTTTTTATTTTAACTTCACAAGGAATGATGCAAACTCGCCATTCTTGGGAGAAATTCAGTTTAAAGGACACACCCATTTTGTTTTGACAAAAGGGGAGAAGAGTGTAAACGGAGAAGGTAATGTATAGGAAGTACGGACACGAGTAACTTTGACATTTTACCTATCTATTACGTTTACATATATTTTGTCATCATCAAAAAGGTGGAGATCTATACATTCTCATTTGTTTTGTTGATGACAAACATGTAACTTGTAATACATAACGTAAAATATAAAAGATACTTGTAATTATATTTTGTCTCAATATACGCTCAACACCTCTCGATGACTCAAGTCCTTGTATGCTACAACACAGGTTCATACATGTTTGTTATGTTGCGTTATAATGAAACCTCTAACAAACAATTAAGTAATTTTGGTTACTTACATTTTATAAAATACATAAACATAAGTAAATGTGTTGGGTAAAACCCATGACCCATGACCCAAGACCCATACCAAATGTCTAGATACATTGTACCTTGGTGGGCACTCAAAATCCATGACTCATAGCCCATAGTTTTAACTCATAAACCATGGTTAAAGAGGAGCGTGCACGGATCCCTCAATTGTCCCACGGATCCCTTGGAATTACAAGGGCCGGATCCCTCCAGGAGGGATCCTTGGGGCAGAACATGGTTTTGGCCTTTTTGCCTATAAATAGCAAGCCACTTCTTACCATTTCTTCACACCTTCACACATAGTTTCTCTCCACCATCTCTAGCATATTTAGATCATTAGGAAACATGTAATACACCCTCATCACATATGATCATAATGCTTATAACTTTCATTTGTTGTAAGCATACTCCCGAAGTGATCCTCCAAAGCAAGCCTATAGATCTTGCACCATTACCTACTGAAGTGATCACCCATCACAAGCATACAAGCACATGAAGATCTTCTACAACAAGCTTGGGAAACTTGTCATCTTCATTCATAGAAGACTAACTAAATCATGCTTTGTGTTCTTTATGTTTCGTTTAGGACTTCATATCCATTAGACACATTGTCTTGGATATTGTCTAGTATCATATTCTTGTATCTATGACTAGACTAGATGGTTTATGTAATTGTTCCATAAAACACAAGGTTTGTTATGTTGGGACACAAAACATAACGGGTATCATAGATGTGTCGTACATCTATGACTATACTAGATAGTTTATGTGTTTGTTCCATAAAACACAAGGTTTGTTATGTTGGGCCACAAAACATAACAGGTGCCTAGAAGTCAAGTCACAAGGCATTAGTGAAAGGTGCCTAAGGTGTACATTCGATATGGTGTGATTCGATGTACAAGATAGATTAGTATTGGGTCAAAGGAAATTGATATCCTTATTGTTGTTGTTATAAGGAGTAGATCTCCTTTCGGGTTAGGTGTCATGTAGTGTTAGGTAGTAGTTCCTCCATTGTAATGGAACTCGGTACTTAGCCTAGTACTGGATAAAGGGTAGGCGACGTTGTGGTAGTTGTGGTTCTCCTTTGTGAAAAGAACCCGATGGTTAGCCTAGTGCCGGAAAAAGAGTAGGTGATGTTGTAAAGTCTTCTCCGCCATAAGGAGTTGATGTCGTGTAGTGTTTAAGAACTCTCGAGTAGGTGACTCGGGGAGTGGAGTAGGGCAAGGAAGGTGTCCTTGTAGCCGAACCACAATAAATCCTCGTGTTGGTTTGTCTATCCTTTTACTTATTCCTTTACTTTTATTCTTGCATTACATTGTTTATATTCTATGTGGTTGATGTCTATGTTTGTGATACATACTTGGTCTTTCATATAGTCATAAACTATATTAAACACTTTACATATTATGACACGCTTGATCAAGAAAAAGCAACCAGACTAATAATGGTGAAACTTGATTTATAATGAACCATTAATCTTGTGGAATCTTATGTGATATTAAGGGGTTGGCCTTACATGCCGTAATGCGTTAAATGCATCATTGCATCGAGATTAGCAAATGCAATGGTTCATACTATATTTGATACAAAAGTTTTAAGTTTGAAACGGAAACGTATTCACCCCCCCCCCCCTCTACGTTTTCACAATGATGAAGGTGATGAGATGAGTGAGGATGACGAATGATCGTTGATCATTCTTTGGATTGTGATTTCAAAAACAATGCTTATTGTGTGTCGAACACAATTATTTCTATCTCTATCTCTTAACTATTTCTTTAGGATGATTATCATACTTTGTTTATTTTTATTTTCTAAGTAGCGTTTGGATTGTTTGTTTGTTTTATTTTGTTTATTGTGCATATTTTGCATTTTTGTTTGCAGGATGGATGTGCCGGAAGCTTATTGTTGGTCAATATTTGGAGTTGGATAACTCACATGCTTGCTTATGACCCAAATATGCATATTGCATATTATATCCCGTGGTATCTTTTTGACTATTTCTTTTTCCCATTTTCTTTACTTTGAAGTTCATTTTATTACATTGAGGACAATGCAAAACTTATTTACGGGGGAGGGAAGAAAATAGGAAAAAATTATACGATTTTTAAATTTTAGTTTTTAGTCTTATTTTTGGTTTTAGGTAAAGTTTTTGGATTCAAGTAATTAGTAGAAAATCGCCCTTGGTTGTCTAGTTGTTTTCACACATTATTAAGATATATTAAAAGAACAACTTGGGTATTTCAATGGTAAAATGAGGTTTTTGAAAAAAAAATTATTTGAACCAAATTACGAAAGTAATTCATTTTGGATTCGATAGCATTTTCTAGCAAGCATTATAGCCTTTTTCCACTAAATTGTGAGGTTTCTTTTTGTATAAAACACATCTTTTGTTTTATATTTGCTATGAGTGAGCCGGTGGTTATGTCGATTCTAGAACTTGTACTTGTTATGCATTACGGTTAAAATCACTCTCGAGTGATAAAAATATGTTCAAATGATAAGAGGCATCGTAGGATTTAACCCAAATGGCCTTCCATTTTACATTTAATGTTTTTTGCTAACCACATCGGTTAGTTAACCACCTTATATGGACCCATTTGTTAGTGCTTATTTTTAGCACTAGATACCCTTAATTACACCCTTCGAGCCAATCTTTTCATTCTTGATTAAATCCAGAAAAATACAAAAATATTTTACACTTTAAACCTTAGCCAACCCATGTCATGTCTATTGGTTTGTTGCTAGTTGTTTGGAGTGTTGGATTGTTTTTGATGATTATGAAGAAGCTACACTTTGTCATATGTGTGTACCATTCTCCAACAAAGATGAAGGAGACGTCTTTCTCGTTTGTATTTTTTGTGGTGTATGCTTATACTAAGTGTGGGGAAAAAAAAAATAAAAAAATAAAAAAAATAAAAAAATAAAAAAAAAAAAAATTATGGTTATAGCTAATGTGCTATATGGAATATATTGATTAGCTAATGAGCTAAATTGAGTTATATATGTTTGGAGATCGATATGTGAAGAAGAGGAAAATATAATCATTTTCGGGATTGCGGTTTGTATAATGGCTAGCAACATGGAGGTTTAGACTTGACTTTTATTTTATTTTTCTTTTAACACCAATTTCATAAACCATCCATGCCTTATCCATACCATTTAATAACCCGAAGCCTTAACGTTATAACCCCGAATAAAAGCCCTCTTTGATGAATTTGTTTTATTTGTCTTGATACTTGTACAAGCTTATGGTAACAAGCATTAATCATGACTAGGCATTGAGTGATTTACATATACCCACCAATATATGAGTGTTGAGTGAATTCTTAAAATCATTCGTGAGGTGTTTAGTTGTGTTATCTAAAGTTGTTTGGTTCATTTTAAAGTTTTCACATATTAAAAGCAAATTAATAATCATTTCTTTTGAGATGAGTTTTAAATTTTCGGAACCACGGTATCGAGACCATTGAAATCGATTTTTTCAAATGTTAGACCTACTCGAGGGCGAGTAAAACTTAAGTATGGGGGATTTGATAACACTCAAAATGAGCATGTTTTTAGTAGCGTTATTATTGGTTTTGTGTATGATAATCGGCTATATTTACTCATAACTGTTGCAAAAGTGCAAAAGATGCATATTTGTATGTGGATGTAGCCATGTATCGCAAAAGATGAAGAAATGAAGATTTCATGCACATTTGGAGAATTCCCGAGGAAGGAAGTCAAGTAAGGAAGCTCTTGGACTCAATGATTAGGAAGCGCAATGATTTCTAAGTATCTACAACAAGTAAAGATCAAGTTTCATCTTGGAAATCAGCAGCGAAAACAAAGAAAAAAGGCGCAAATCAAGAAAAGTCAAAAAAGTCAAAATGGGAGTATGAGAGACGCCCAACCGATCGGTTGGAGCCCGCAACCAATTCGGTTGGGCTTATTGTCAAAACGCAACCGATCCGGCTGCGTTGCAACCGATCCGGTTGCCAAACCTGGAGTTACATCTTTTGTTATTTAATGTTGCCTTAACTCCCCATAATCATTGGAGGCCGATCATTTCCTGTTATTAACTTATATGGGATGTTTTTAGCCTGATAGTTAAGGTTCTTTAGCAATAAAATGAACCTAGACTTAGTAGTCTAAGTGTGACACAACCCAAAGTATAATAGTTTACACCAAAGCTATTACCAACCCTTATTATTCATCCCAAAAGTCTTGTTCTCTTTGCAGAAACGTCCGAGAGTTTGGAGAGACAATTCTCATCCATTGTTTGATTATTCGGAGTTGTACGGTTAGGCTAAACGATTAGAGCCGTGTGGTTGCTATATTCCACGATTTCTAATTCTTTTAATCCAAAAGTTTAGGTATTCTATGGAACTTATTATGAATTTCTATTCTCTTGAATTATTTGAATTACCTTGTTACTACTTGTGTTTTGTTATGATTGTCATGGAGTAATTCTTGAATATACTTGTATGTAAGGATGTAGGAAATCATACTAGTGTTCTTATATGTGATGCATGTAAATGATCTTTGTTTAAATGAGTTTGTTAGAAAACTACTAGTCTTGTTTGATTTGTCTGTAAAACATGTTTTAAGTAAAAGGACCGAAAGGATTTCTCTTGTGTTTTATTCCAAAAAGTTAAGTGACAAACGAGTATGGAGACATGGTGTTTGACACCCCCATGTTTACTTATTGAAACAAGACTAGAAACATTTTCATCACGAAAGGTCGAAAGATTCGTAGGAACAAGTTTAATAAGAACCTTTTACAAACAAATGGATTTTCTAAAGGATAATCATTAGGATAAGGACCGAAAGGATTACCTACATGTTATTGTTCTTAAAATGATATTACAAAACATAAACCATGGGTTGGAAATCATTTGCTTATGATTTGTGCATCACATCAAGAGTTTACACCAAGCCTTCATGAACACTTTCTATGATTGCCTTTAGACTTCACACAAGTATATGTTTCTTAATATTGATTTTCACTAAACCATAATTTTGAGAGAGCCTTGACAAGCTTTCTTGTTACCAATCTTTTAAAATAAATTAAAACGCAAATCTCTTGGGACGATCTCGACTTACCCACCTTTGCTATTGCGAACGAGTATACTTGCTCGTATGTGTTTATAGTAATTTTCGGATAATTCGTGTTTATAAATTTTTAAAACTTGCACACGGTGAGCACATCACTTAGTTTCTCATTATTCCAACCTAAGGTGAGGAGCTTATGGGTTTTATAAGCTAGCTTATTTATAAAGTTTGTAGCTTTTTAGTCTTATTAAGCTAAATAGTTAATAAAGTCACAAACTTTATTGATTATTTGGTTATATTAATGCTTAAAAAGAAGTAAACTTTACAATTTGTCAAGTTTATAAAATCGGGTGGTCTTTATTCGTCTCATAGCTTAGATCGGGTTTGATTTTCTACCTTTTCTCATTAGCTTAATTAGTTTAATTAATAATATGCTTATGTTTGTTGAGATTATTATTGTTAGCTTGGTAGTTATGCTTGTTGAGTAGATTTTATATGCTTGTTAAGCTATGTTGATACGTGAATAAAGTGTGAATACTTAGAAATTGTTGATTAATAATCTTCGGTTACTTGGATTGAAATTTGTTGTTTTGACGGGCAAAAGCCGTTAGGGTAATTAACTAAATCTAGTAATTTTACCTAGATAAAGAATAGTCCACGTATTGCTAGCTCCCCTTGACGGTAGCTTCCCTAGAATGGGGCGTCAAGTGAGAAAAAAAATATAAAAAGTCCTAAAAAGAAATGGTTATTAGTAACATGCATTAATAATCTTGTGATTGACGAGAAACAAGATTGGGAGCCAAGATATGTAAACAAGGCCTTGTAATAAAACAACAAAATGTAGTGGTACTAATGCCACATACAAGCATGTAAGAGTAAGAACAAGACGTGTTCTTAAAAAATGACTCAAAAGAACAATACTAAAAAGTAATAAAAATGATTCCTTCCATGCTTGCATAAGGTTTATGGATGGAAGTTTTGGTGAGTAATGATGTTGATGCGATCAAGGATGAGGTTAATTATGACTCGCATTTCTTCCCTAATCTCTGTTGCAATATCCCTAGTGGATTGGCAATGTTCACAATGTAAGTGATGTGGGTAATGAGTGCGGAAGTTTTCCGGGGTACTGGTGATTCAGGCAGCTCAAAATTTTCCTTTATGGAAACATTTGTGCCTAGTGTATGCCTATATGCAAACCATTTGGAGTTGCGGTTATCTCGACTCCTAAAAAGAAAAGAAAAATAAACTAGAAGTGAAAAAGCACACTATTATGTGAGAACCCCGAGTACTCCTAATTCATTGTTGCTTTAAATGAATGTACCCAAAAACACATATTAGTTATGTGTCCTCTTTAGCATTCAAAAGACATGAGATGCAATAAAACGGGTTTTACTTTGTATTAATAATGAAAAAAGCGATTTTTCCTAAACTTGAGAAATGGCTTTTATGAAAGTGATACGGGAAAAGGTATCCTTTTAGAAAATATTTTGAAAAGAGGTTTCTATGTAAGAATAAATCGTTTATTCTTTGAAAGAGAAAAATATGTATGCAATTACGTCTTTGCAAAAGGTAATTATCTTAAAAACTAAGAGAAAACTATGAATTATAAGTAAAACTTTATCTTGGGTTTTGAAAATTCCCGTATTGCTTGTGAGTTGTGGGTGAAATAGAGATCCTAGACTCAGAAAGAAGATGGCTAGTGTTTACATACCTTGTAGAGTTTAAAAGCAAATTACGACGATTGTTCCATGAGACCAAGACCAAGACGAAGTAGGTTGAATTGTTCCCTCTTCAACAGTTTGGTGAGGACGTCGGCTATGTTTTCTTTGGATGCTACCTTCTCAATAGAGATGTTCCCCTTTTCAACATTGTCTTTTAAGAAGTGATGATGAATCTCTATATGCTTTGTGCAAGAATGCAATACCGGATTCTTGGTTAAATCCATGGCACCTTTGTTGTCACATAGAATGGCTATGTCACTTAGATGAATGTCGTAGTCAACTAACGCTTGTTTCATCCATAGTGCTTGTTGGCATGCTTTGCTGGCGGAGACATATTTGGCTTCGGTTGTTGATATTGCGAATGCGGTTTGCTTCTTTGAGAACCAAGATGTTAAACAACATCCCATAAAAGTACATACCCCACTTGTACTTGATAATCACCTGCATGGTCAGAATCTGCATATACAATTGCTTCTACTCCCGTACCCTTGGGATACCACAATCCTAATTGAGTTGTCCCCTTAATGTATCGAAATATCCTTTTGACGGCTTCTAGATATGATGTTTTAGGATCTTCTTGAAACCTAGCACATAGACAAACACTAAACATGATATCCGGCCGACTAGCCGTGAGGTAGAGAAGACTACCAATCATGTTACTATATTTTGTGTTATCAACGGATTCGTCGTCTTCATCTTTTGTGGGTTTAGTGTCGGATGACATTGGTGTCCTAATTGGTTTTGACTATTCTAAACCAAATTTCTTTAACATCTCCTTAATGTATTTAGATTGATTAAAGAAGATACCATCTTCTACTTGTTTGATTTGTAGACCAAGAAAGAAACTAAGTTCTCCCATCATACTCATCTCGAACTCGTCATGCATGATTTTAGAATAATCATCACACATGTCTTGACACGTAGATCCGAATATAATATCATCTACATATATTTGAACAACGATTATATGTGACTCTCTTTTCTTAGTAAAAAGTGTGTTATCAAATAACCCCATGGTGTAGTTGTGTTTGATTAAAAATGACTTGAGTCTATCATACTGATAAGGTTTTAAAATGTACCTTTTTGAGGGGTCTTTTAAGCCCTTATTTGATCACTTTTGTATCCGTTATTACTTAATATCGTTCCTTTTCACTTTTTAGGTCTCTTGAAGGCAAATTGCTGGAATGGCACTTATTTGGACGAAAAGGCGGATATCTGAAGAAAATGGCCAAAGTCAAGAATCGAGACACTCAAGTCTTTGAAATACAAGGGACGGCGTCGGTGTTAATTGCGACGCCGTCGGAGCACTTCGTGACGGACAAGATCCAAATTGCTTATTTTCAAGTGACGGTGTCGGGCTTTAAAAGAGTAGGCCGTCGCAACTCGGACGGCCTAGATTTGATCCGACGGCGCCGAGGCGAAGGGACGGCGTCACAATCATAAAGTGACGTCGTCACAAGACTAACGTAGCCAAGGCGAAACCCTAATGACGGCGACCCGGCGCGGCCACAAATCATAAGGTGACGCCGTCGCGATTGTAATCTTATATATAGAATCCGAATTTTTCGCTTTTAGTGTGTAGTCTTTTGGAGTAAAACCTAAACCGAACCAAGGTGTCTTGTACAAGATTTTAGGTTCCAAACCCTATCTTACACCAAGATAAGTGTTTTACTTCATTAATTCAATTATGTCTTCAATTATTTGTGTGTATGCTTGCATGTTCTGCATGTCTAGCTAATTTATTTGTGTGTTTGCTTAGGGAATATGAAACTTAATTATTGAATATTGATTGGTTGTCTCTTATCTTAATTGTTAATGATCTGGTAATGCGATAGGTCATTCGTTGTGTAGTTAATGCTTGATTAATCTTTGTGAACCTTAGACTATGAAACCTAGAGTAGTTGTAGGCTAAACCATCCAAAGAGTACCTTAGAGTTAGAGTTTATAATTCCTAGAGATTTTGTAGGCGAGACCCTTTGGTAGTTTCAAAGAGTTAGGGATAAACGATACCCTACGACTTTAGACACACAACGCGATTAAGAATAAGGACGTGACAATTCAACAATCAAAAGGAGATAATTAAGGAGTAATAAAACCTAAGTTAACACATCTTTAAACTATCATACGAGCACACAATAATTCGACATAGACTACATACACCTTAGACTAGATAATTAGATAAGTAGAGTAATCGGTAGAAATACCAACCCCAAATCCAAACCCCGAGATTCGTACCTTTCTAATTCCTAAAAACATAAAAGATAAAAATAATCTTCCTCAACCCCAACCTTAGCGTAGTAACTTCTCACTAGCATTCCTATTCCCCTAGAGAATGATATTAATACCCGTGGCTTACCCTAATACTACACTACAATGATTAGGTTCATCGCCTAGGGTGTTATAAAACTTGCTTGAAGAAAAGGAAGTTCCTTTGACCCCGACGCAGCGTGTAGCGTTATCAAGTTTTAGGCGCCGCCGGGAATAGAATTGCTAGTTAGTAGTCCACCTCGTTTAGGTTTCTTTGCTTGATTCCTATCAAGTAAATTTTTTCTCATTTTTTAGCTTCCTCTTAGTCTATCCCCCTTCTTCGTGACCTTTGTTCGTAATTCCATCACTTTTCATCATGGAAGGTGATAACCAACCACTATTCATCAACCTACCACCATATGACCCGCCAAGAGCCCGTACTCTTGGTGAATACTCGAGACCAAGCCACCTAGGCTATAGAAACACCATTGAGCTTCCCGACCAAGCCCAAACTACGACCCTATGATCCGACACCATCCGGTTGGTGCAAAACGGATGTGCATTCCATGGACTTCGTTCCGAAGATCTAAATCAGCATCTAAGGGATTTTCTTAAAATTGTTGATTCCATCGACCTTGATGCTACTACTCGGGAGACCACACGCCTGCGTCTCTTCCAATTCTCTCTACGGGACCAAGCTAGTAATTGGCTTGAGCGACTTCCCGCCAGCTCCATCTCAAGTTGGGATGATCTCACCTCTCGCTTTCTTGCTCAATTTTTCCCACTGGGGAGAACCACTAAGCTTAGGAATGACATCTTGATGTTCCAACAACGTCAAGGTGAATCTCTCTACGAAGCATGGACTCGATTCAATGACTTACTTCATAAAGTCCCTCATCACGGCATTGATCTTTGGCTCCAAGTCCAACTTTTCTATGATCATGTCAACTTTCCCACCAAGCGATCCATTGACCAAGCGGCCGGTGGAAAACTTAGTGATCTAACCGCGGAAGAATCATGGGGTATAATAGAGGACCTTGCTCTCTATGACAAAGAAAGTTGGAATGACCCCCGTGAGTTGCCTAAAACCGTTAAGGCAATCTCTGTTGGGAATTATACGTTTGAGTTGATAAGACAAAAAGAATGAAACAAGAGGGACTTAATATGACAAGAAGGAAACCTACAAAAAGATGGAAGGACTTGCTTGCAAAAGAAGTTTTATTTATTAGTCCTTTGTAGGATTTTGTAAACCCTAATCCTCTACTATATAAAGAGGACATGGGGTGTAGGTTTTAAATTAAGTCTTCCATTATGTAGTCGACTAAAGGTGTGTGTGTCCTAGGCGTATAGTCTTCTAAATGCCTAGGTTATTAGTTTAGTTAGTAGACGTGTTCCTATAAACGTCTAAGATTAGTTAGTGTTAGTGAATGAAAACCTTTAGCAATAACATTGATGTTCTTTATTATTCCGCTGCGTATGTATATGTTATTGTTATCCATAGCTGAGCTTATAAACGATCTTATCAATTGGTATCAGAGCGGGGAGCTCTTGATATAGGGATCTACAAGGTTTTATGTGTCGAAGAATGATGAAAAAGACGAAAAAATCGGATTTCAAAATTTTCGTATTTTTATACAGCACTGTTTTGAAACGATCATAACTTTTTCGTTAACCGTTGGATCGTAACGAATTTTAGGTGGACGTTCTCTATATAGTCATCTAACTTTTCACTGGAGGGATCGTCGATTGGAGCTTGCAATAAAAAGTTATTCAATGTCGAAACTGGCTGCTGAGAATGGCTTTTCAGAAATTCGATTTTAAAGTATCGACTTTTATCTGATATTGATATGCTTGTCGAATGGTACATCGAATATGCTTGTCGAATGGTACATCGAATATTATGTAGACCTCGTACTATTAATTGCTAATTCAAAATTACCTCGTACTAATTGAGGAATTGTAGTCTATCACATGGCTTGGTGAATTATTAATGACTATTCTATCTTTATACCAAGATTCGTTTGTGCTTTGATATTCGAATATGGGGCTGCTTTCTGTTAGACGAAGTAAGCATTGATTGGTGGTTATCATTCGCACATGGGTCGGTGAAAATTGCTACGAAGTAAGCATTGATTGGTGGTTATCATTCGCACATGGGTCGGGGATGGATAAAAATACTTTGGTTTGGATAAATACAGGTCATGATTGAGAGATGTGAACAAAAGGTTTTTAACTATTAATTGTTCATGAGGGACTTAATATGACAAAAAGGAAACGTACAAAAAGATGGAAGGACTTGCTTGCAAAAGAAGTTTTATTTATTAGTCCTTTGTAGGATTTTGTAAACCCTAATCCTCTAGTATATAAAGAGGACATGGGGTGTAGGTTTTAAATTAAGTCTTCCATTATGTAGTCGACTAAAGGTGTGTGTGTCCTAGGCGTATAGTCTTGTAAACGCCTAGATTATTAGTTTAGTTAGTAGACGTGTTCCTATAAACGTCTAAGATTAGTTAGTGTTAGTGAATGAAAACCTTTAGCAATAACATTGATGTTCTTTATTATTCCGCTGCGTATGTATATGTTATTGTTATCCCTAGCTGAGCTTATAAACGATCTTATCAATTAGAGTCATACACATCTGAGCTGGGCACCTTCAATTTATGAATATCAGCAGCATGTGACTAACAATATATGTGCGCATCCAATCGATTTATATACCATAAACACTAACAGTCATGTATCAGTAGCAATAGGTATATGCCTTAGTACTTGGTTAAATAGTATAATAATAGAACCTTAAAGCCATAATAACCAATTCATAAGTGATAACCAAAGCGAATAAAATTAACACTGACCCATAATGTTGAACCAAATTAATAATATACTAGACTATGGAATCAACCCACATTAGTATATATTAAAAGGTATTCAATTGTTAAATCATTAAAGTGTAAATCATAGGAAAGTGTTGAATGTTAAGAGAGTCACTTTTTTTTCTTGGGATTTAAAGATGATACTTTTGATGCTATTCAGACACTAATAATAGCACTTGAAAACCAATTGAGACTCAAGGTCAGAGGTATTAGATGTGACAATGGGCCAATTCAAGAACAAGCTTATGGATGAATTTTGTGCTAACAAAGGAATCAAGAGGAGTTCAAGATTGCAAGAACACCACAATGAGAATGGTGTTGCGAGAGAAAGAATAGGACTTTGATTGAAGTAGCGAACTATGCTTGCAGATTCACAACTACCTATTCAATTTTGAAATTTGAAGTCGTAAGTAATGCTTGCTATGTACTTATGAGTATCACCACAAAACCACGATGAAGATACCTTATGAGTTGCCGATGGGCAACAAACCCAACATTCGCTTTATGAAGCCTTTTGGATGCCCTCTCACTATTTTAAACACAATTGATAATGGGAAAGTTTGATGGCAAGTCGGAAGAAGGATATTTATTGGGTTATTGTACCAACGATAAGGGCTTCTGAGTGTACAACCGAGTCACCAAGAAGGTTCAGTTGTCTTCATGTTGAGTTTTAGAAGATCAAGACAATCGAAGGGTAAAGGTCCCTGATTGGATGTTTGATCTTGAAGTTCTAACTCCTTCTATGAACTATGTACTGTTAGAGAAGAAAATCAACTTTGTACATGATGGAGAAGACTTACGATATGTTGTTCATGGAGTTCATCTTAGACCCGATGAAGATTACATTAGTCCAAAACAAAGTCTTGATTCACCAAAACAAAGTACTAATGAACCAAAATCCTCATTATCTGCCGAGGATCAATCTATTCGGGAAGAACTTAATCGCTTGTTTCTTCAAGATGTTTTAGCACATTCTTACACCGATGAACAAAGAAGAGCTTATGAAGCAAAGAAAGAAAAAGACTAATCTTGCAGAATACTCTTACAAGATTTTTGGACAAGATTTTGACCAAAGTCTTCGCCGCACCGATTACTAGCACATTTGAAGATTTGGATGATCCTACCATGCTCGGATTAGAAGAAACTAATGATGAGTTTGACGATGAAGGTATTTTCTCAGATTCCAATGAAGGTGCTGATTATACTAACTTGGATGATGCGTATGGAGTTCCACAGTCTCCAATCTTAAGAATTCATAAGAATCATCCTACTGATCAAATCATTGGTCCTTCCACTTTTGGAGTGATGACAAGACACAAAGCTAAGAGTTTTACTAAACCTCGTAATGCTTTACTTAGCTTTGTCTATAAACAAAACAGGCTGAATCATAAGGACCATCAAACATGTCTGTTTACTTGCTTCATTTCTCAAGAGGAAACCAAGAATATTGCTCAAGCAATGACAAAAGAAAGTTGGGTTGAAGCTATGCAAGAAGAATCGCTACAATTCAAACTTCAAGAATTTTGGTATTATGTGATCTTCCGGATGGGAAGAAAGTTATTGGAACCGGATGGGTTTTCGAGTCAAGAGAGATGAAAGAGGTAATGTCATCAAGAACAAGGCAAGGTTAGTAGCTCAAGGCTCTGAGATAAGAAGAAGGAGTTGATTATGATGAAGTATTTGCTCTGTAGCAAGGATTGAAGCTATTCGAATATTTCTTGCATTTGCTTCATATATGGGATTTCAAGTTTACCGGATGGATGTCAAGAGTGCCTTTTCTATGGCACTATAATGTAAGAAGTTTATGTAAAACAACCTCCTGGTTTTGAAGATCCTAAACATCCTAACAAAGTCTACAAGGTGGTTAAGGCTCTTTATGGCCTTCATCAGGCACCTATAGCTTGGTATGAGAGGCTCTCCACATTCTTATTACAACATGGTTACAGGAGGGGAGCTATTGACAAGACTTTGTTCATCAAAAGAGACAAGAAGTATATCATGTTAGTTCAAGTCTATGTTGATGATATCATCTTTGGAGCTACCAAACAGTCTATGGTTAAGGAGTTTGAGCAGCTGATGCAGAAAGAATTTCAAATGAGTTCAATGGGTGAGTTAAATTTCTTTTTGGGACTTCAAGTTAAGCGGTCAAAGGAAGGAATTTTCATAAGTAAAGACAAGTATGTATCGACATACTTAAGAAGTTCAATTTGATGACATGAAGTCCGCTACTACACCTATTAAATCAATTAACTTATTGGGCAAGGATGAAGATGGACACCCGGTTGAAGTCAAGTTATACGATCAATGATTGGCTATCTTATGTATCTTATCGCATCTAGGCACGATATCATGTTTTCATTTTGTTTATGTGCAAGATATCAAGTCTCACCAAAGATTTCTCATATGAATGCGATGAAGAGAATTTTCTGTTATTTGAAACAACAACCTAAGTTAGGGTTGTGGTATCCTGTGATTCACTTTTCACTTGGAGGCTTTTTCGGATAGTGATTATGCAGGAGACAACTATGATAGAAGATCAACCACGGTGGATGCCAATATCTTGGAAGAAGATTAGTTTCATGGCGGTGTAAAAAGCAAACAATTGCGGCAACATCATCTATGAAGTCGAATATGTAGGCTGCCGCAAGTTGTTGTGGACAAGTTACGTGGATGCGTAATCAACTCTTGGATTATGGTTTCAACTTCAACAAATACTCCTATTAATATTGATAATGAGAGTACTATTTGTATTGTGAAAATCCAGTTTACCATTCCAAGACCAAGCACATTCGATTAGGCATCACTTTATCGAGATTGTTATGAGCACGGACTCATAAATGTGGTCAAAGTTCACACGGATGATAATGTAGTTGACTTACTCACCAAAGGCTTTGATGTTTCAAGATTCACCACTTGGTGGTGAGCATTGGCATGATTAACTCTTGAGCTACATTTAAGGGAGGACTATTTAGTATTAGTATAGTCATGTGCATTGTTTGAGGAGGATATTTATGTATACTTAGCTTATACAGAGGAATTTGGAAAAGTACTATTTTTTATGAAAGTATTGCTTGGGAAACTACTGTACACGTGGAAAGTACTATTTGTCTTATTAAAGTACTGTTCCAACGGTAATATTGAGGGGTAATTACTACTAACGGTAATGTTAGCCTCGCTAAAGTGAAGTCATTACGGGAATTGCATTAGTTTCTTCTTTTACTCATTCACAAGGACTAGTTTAGTCAATAGTGCTAAGTTAGGCTTGTTGAAGTATAAATACCGCTCCTAGTCCCAACTAGGAGGGTAGGAAGTTTACTTTGTAAAATTAAGGTGTGTGTGGTTTCTTCTTCTTCTCTCTAGAAACACACACATCTTCCCCTTTTCTATCTAATACAATAACCATGTCTTTCTCATTCTTTGAGCTTCCCCGACCTCCCGAACCACATGAATCTTATGTTCATCGGTCCTCACAATTGGTATAACGAGCCAGGTTGTTGTTTTTATCGATTTGTGTGGTTTCGATTATGTGTTTAAACTGTTTTTCACCAATATTTTTTGTCTCGAAATTTTTTTCCAACTTTTGTGTTAACAGTGTTTAGACATATGCTTGTATCATTTTGGTCAAAAAGGTCAACACTTTTTATATGCAGTTTTTCAGTTTCTGTTTCTTGTGTCCCAACAGTCCAAGAATCAGTTTCTTGTTAACTTTTGTATTGTGACTTGTTTTTGTACCAATACTCGTGAAATACCATGTGGTCAACCGTCAGTTTCTCATGGTTTAATGGGTCAAGAAGCAGTTTTTATGCTTTTTTCTGGGTATATATGAAGCTGAACGGAATTTTTGGTCGGAAATCTCGTCGGAAAAAGTGGTCAAAGGGTCAAAACCCTAAACTTACGCGTAAGAAGAATGGAGTTACGCGTAGCTGTGAAGTTACGCGTAGAAAAAGTTACGCGTGATGCGCCACGCTTAAGCCTTGGCTTACGCCTATGGCCTACGCATATGTTTACGCGTATGATTACGCATAAGCATGACATTACACGTAAGGCTACGCATAAGGTTAAGACCAGAAAGTTTACGCATAAGGTTCGAGCAATAAAAAAGTTACGCGTAAAATTTTATTACGCTTAAGATCAGAATATGGAGGTTATGCGTAGACTTGACCACAACAATATACCATAATACCAATACCAACATCTTATTGCAATAGTAACTATCAAACCCAACAACCAAAACCAACTCTAACATCATCTCTCCTCTACACCAACTTTCTATCACCAATTACTCAAAGAACAAAAAAAGATATATGTCAAAAAATCTCAGAAATTGTTCACGTGTTATCTTTTTCAAGATTTTTTTCGTTGAACCTCATCATCACTGATCTTATATGAAGCTTTGCTTCTAATTTAATGTTCGAATAATAAAGAATGATCAAAACCATTCGGTTTCAATCACCTCTTTGTTTCGATTGGAGACATAAATCAAAAGCAATTCTCTTCAACAATTATACCTACACGAGACCATATAATGATCTTGAGACTTCATCAGGCCCTCTCGATTCATTATTTGGTGGAACGACATCTGCTTATGTTAAGTTGTAAGTGTGTTTTGTGTTTGAGTATCTCTAATTGGATGATGGATGAATGGGATTATGATATGAGTTTGTTGATAAGATGGATCTGTTTTTAAGAGCAGAGATTCGGTGAGAGGATTTGTTCAAGAGCTGTTTTTTTTTTGTAAAAGCAGATATGTGATAAGGTGAGATATGATGGGGGCGCACATTACTTTGTGTGGGGTTTAGGGTTAGAGTAAATTAAACCATACATTTTGGGTGATATATAGACTCTATCAAGTGTCTCGATCGGGTTGGATAACTCATGGGCGTGCCTCTCATGTGATTTTAATTGGGCAATATAAAGTCATTAGATGATGGATGGATAATATGGTGGGTTTGTCTCATTGAAAACACAACATGACATCCGAATGTTTTTTGGATATAAAACATTGGATAAACACTTTGATAATTGTTAGACTAAAATTGGTATATTTTTGGTAAGGTAAATTTTCACGAGAATACTACGTTCACGGCTAAAGTTTTCGATGAATTTTAATGTGACCACGGAGATGACTCTTCATTATTTATTTGGGTCTGAAGTGACGTTTGACAGGCGAGTTTACTTATTTCATCTTCTTTCTTTCTTCCCTTCCGCGAAGATGACTTGTCTGGGCAAATATATTGAGTGTGATGAAGACTTGCTATCTAGTTACTTTTGTGATTCTTTCTCTCTTAACCCACAAAGTAGCTATCACTTTCGGTGTCTCACGTAGTTGAGGATACGTCAAGAGGTTTTGTACAATGGGTACACCGTTCTTTTTCACAAGGATAGTACAAGCTTAAGTAACCGCCCAGGAGATTTTACTTCTTTCTCAAGTTCGTCATATTGGGTTATCTTCACACGTGGTTACTCTGGACAACCGTTGAATTTTGATACAATGGGTTGAAATGAGTTAGACAATTTCAAATGGTATTGTTCATCGACATCTTCTCACGGGTCGATATGATTTATGATAGAGTGCTTCCATTAATGCTTCATGTACACAATTGTATGCCGATTCCGTTAAATCATAACCATCGGGGAGAGAAATGTGTACATCATGGGCTGATTTGATATATGAAAGATAAGCGGAATGCATTTAGTGAGATGAAGATGTTGATATCTTATTCCCGAATGGACAATCTTGAAGAATGTCGAGTCGATGCCTTTTTCTACATTTTCATTGCGTGTTAGAAGACTAAAGATGGTTCTAATTTAATTATCAAAAGACTTATTCGAATTCGTGAAATTCATCGAAAGGATGTCATTGGGGAGAGCACTAATTAGGGAGAGCAAAAGGTCGATTTAATCCCTAATTAGATTTGCTCATATTGTTCTTCCGCAAGTAAAGAGATGGCGGTGAGAAGATTCATGAAGTTTGAAGACTATGAAGACACTCTTGAGTCTGCGCTTATGTTTTGTATTTGATTTTGCTTGTAGGGACATTGTAAGCCACTCCGTATGACATCACTTGGGAGAGATTGTTAGCCTCGCTAAAGTGAAGTCATTACGGAATTGCATTAGTTTCTTCTTTTACTCATTCACAAGGACTAGTTTAGTCAATAGTGCTAAGTTAGGCTTGTTGAAGAGAATACCCTCCTAGTCCCAACTAGGAGGGTAGGAAGTTCACTTTGTAAATTAAGGTGTGTGTGGTTTCTTCTTCTTCTCTCTGAAACACACACATCTTCCCCTTTTCTATCTAATACAATAACCATGTCTTTCTCATTATCACCCGATCACTATACGCTTGATTATTCATCGCACACTCGTTGGGACTTAACGACTGGGAAACACTATACCCCGATCTTCATTGCATTTGTTTCTAGACTGTTTTAAGTTTCTTACGGTTAGCCATTCATGTGGCTAGCTTGTGAGAAAACTTGACCGTCTGGGAGCGAATCAATCGACATACTTAAGTTCAATTTTGATGACATGAAGTCGTCACTACACCTATTAAATCAATTAACTCATTGGGCAAGGATGAAGATGGACACCCGTTGAAGTCAAGTTATACAGATCAATGATTGGCTATCTTATGTATCTTATCGCATCTAGGCCCGATATCATGTTTTCGGTTTGTTTATGTGCAAGATATCAAGTCTCACCAAAGATTTCTCATATGAATGCGGTGAAGAGAATTTTTCGTTATTTGAAACAACAACCTAAGTTAGGTTGTGGTATCCTAGGGATTCACCTTTTCACTTGAGGCTTTTTGGATAGTGATTATGCAGAGACAACTATGATAGAAGATCAACCACGGTGGATGCCAATATCTTGGAAGAAGATTAGTTTCATGGCGATGTAAAAGCAAACAATTGCAAAGAACATCATCATCAAGTCAATATGTAGGCTGCAAGTTGTTGTGACAAGTTCGTGGATGCGTAATCAACTCTTGGATTATGGTTTCAACTTCAAGAATACTCCTATTAATATTGATAATGAGAGTACTATTTGTATTGTGAAAATCCGGTTTACCATTCCAAGACCAAGCACATTCAGATTAGGCATCACTTTATCGGAGATTGTTATGAGCACGCACTCATAAATGTGGTCAAAGTTCATACGGATGATAATGTAGTTGACTTACTCACCAAAGGCTTTGATGTTTCAAGATTCAATCACGGTGGTGAGCATTGGCATGATTAACTCACCGAGCTACATTTAAGGGAGGACTATTTAGTATTAGTATAGTCCCGTGCATTGTTTGAGGAGGATATTTATGTATACTTAGCTTATACAGAGGAATTTGGAAAAGTACTGCTTTTTATGAAAGTACCGCTTGGAAAGTATCGCACACGTGGAAAGTCTTGTTTGTCTTATTAAAGCATTGTTCCAACGGTAATATTGAGGGTAATTACTACTAACGGTAACTTTGTTATTATGGGTCGTGATTTTCAAATCTCACCTATAAATAACTACTCCGATTTTCCTCTCATCTTGATATTCTCATATCTTTTCCATATTTCTCTCACCATCTCTTTATTATTCGATTATATCTCTAATTGTGCTTACATACTCAATTATGGCGAATCGTCCCTCTGTTTCAAAGCACAACATGGTGGCGAATTTAGACAAGACCGAATCTAATGAGGCTTTTCATGATATAATTGATTATCTTACTGGGTCGCCAATCGCTTATGCTCTTTAGTGGAGCCGGATATAATTGAACCTTGGATTCAAGAATTTGGGCTACCGCTAGGGATAATATGGAGAATGATGAATTTTATATTCGAGCTACGATTCTTCGGAAGAACTGTGAAGATAATCAAGCCTCTATTCGAGAAGACTTATTGTTTAATGATGAAGAAGGGCTATTTGTTTTGATAAGCAATTGATTTGGGATACTTTTGGGCACATTGGTTATGAAGGGTCTTTAACAAAACAAACATTCAGAAACAACTATTTTGTCCTCAATGGAAGTTTTAGTGCATGTGTTGCTTCATTGTATTAGTGATAAAAGTACTTCATGGGAGCAATTTGGATCTAACATAGCATCCGCTATGGTGGGATTGGCTACGATCGTGTTTTCAATTTTTCAAGGCTTATTCTAGATGGCATGCTTTCCACATCACTCATGGATCAAAATGGTTAATGTATCCTAGGTTTATACAAGTTTTCTTGAATAAACAACTTCACGATGTACCAAAGCCTACTGGACTTACTACTGTTATTGTACAACAAGCAAAGATTTTTACCTTTATGGCGAGAAGAAGTGATTTATTCAGAGGTCCGGATACTCCTTTAACTACTTCTATGATGGAAGTTGTTCAAGCTGTTAGAGCGATGTCAAGATGATGAAGCAAGTGAAGGTCATCGCACTGCAAGTCGTGATCTGCAAATCTTGATTCTCAAACTGCTACATCTCAAGAGGGTATGCATCTCAAGGTACCGCTTCCCAAGTAATCGAAATTCAAGAAGATGTTGCGGGTTCACCTTCTCCATCTCCACCACAATTTGTTCCCGATTCTCAACCGGAGGAACATTCACCAATTCAAGGAGATGATTCACATACTATATCACCAAGGTTTAACATTGATAATTATGTTTTGACAAGGGAGTTAGTCAAGTTGAAAAGACCATCGAGGCTCAAGCTAAGCAGATTAAGAAATTGAAGCTCAAGTTTAGACGGCTCAAGAATTTTGTCCATCCATTGGTTCAATATCATCGATATGGGTCAAATCTAAAAAGAAGGATCGAGGCGCTCGGAAGACCAAACGCCAAAAGGTTCACAAGCAATCTTCATCCAATTGGGAGGAATTTAGAAGAAAGGAATTTCAAAGAAGATGTTGTTAAGGAAAATGAACTCAAGGCATCAAGAACATGAAAAGATCAAGAACAAGTTATTCAAGAAACCGAGGAACAAGTTATTGATGTTCAAGTTCAAAGTACAAATGATCAAGGTACAGCTACTACTCACTGGAACTCACAGACAAGAATTGGTTACACCAAGAGTATTAGACTTTGAAGAGGAAGTTGGTCCTTCAACTATTCCACATGAAGAAGAAGTCGGTCCGTCTAATGTCATACCAGGAAGTCGATACACCTCAAAGAATACACACGCAAGTGATGATGATACAATTGTCGAGATTTTGCAAGATTTATTTAAACCAAGAGGTGTTATTATTCCGGAGTGCAAGGAGAGGAACAATCAAGAGTTTCTCAACCTGCTATTGATCCTAAGGATAAAGGAAAAGGTGTTTTGGTAGAAGTAAAGAAGAAGAAACCAACTTTAGCACGTGATAAGAGTTTGCTCAAGATGCTTTAAATGAACAAGCGACTAGAAAGATTCAAGAGGAATTAAATGCTAAAGATAGAGAAGCTAAGGAAGTCAAGAAGCTCGTAATAGAGAAGCGACTAAGAAGTTGCAAGAGGAATTGAATCTCAAGCTAGTGAACCATTAGAGTCACCTATTCTGCTTTCTTTTCTACCTAGAAAACCAAATCTTGCTAAAGAAAGGAATGCAATGATGGCTTATTTGAAAAGTCGAGGATATAAAGGATTGCGGTCAAGTATGTTGATATGAAAAGATTATATGATGTTGAGACAGAGGCTTATAAGAAGGATGTTGCGAGTATCAAAGATTATAAAGATGAAGTTACTTGGATGAAGCGTAAAGAAAGAAAAGTTTAAAAGAAAAAGGAAAACGAAGTTGTAGATATACAGCTTTCAAAGAAAGAAAAAGTTGAGTTAAGATCTCAAACTAGGGATAAACTAAGAAATTATCTCGTAATAGTAGATTTT
The DNA here is from genome assembly GCA_022545495.1 of Chrysanthemum lavandulifolium. NCBI lineage: Eukaryota > Viridiplantae > Streptophyta > Magnoliopsida > Asterales > Asteraceae > Chrysanthemum > Chrysanthemum lavandulifolium. Next base: position 166,373,887 of record CM040243.1, on the reverse strand, counting down.
GAATATTCCAAAGAAGATGATGACATGAAGATGAACAGATCTCGATTATTTCTTTTGAAGTTGTGGAATCTAAAGATGGAAGCTATCCGATGTTTCATAGAGAAGATGAAAGCTTGAGTGTTCAACAGTGCTATGGGATTTATTACATATCATAGATAGAGTGGATCTATTCTATTTATATCATGTGGTGAAAGATTATTTTGAACATCATCCATCGAAGGAATTGGTTTAGTTTTACTTGGAGATCTCACAACCGCATGGGAAACCCAAGAATGAAAATGATGAAATTTGGAAGAATCAAGAGAACGGGAAATTGTTTGTCGGAGATTCTTTGAAGAACTGGAGTTCATGTTCTAGAGCTGAAACTGGTACAATGATTCACATGTTTGCAGATAGAAGATATCCTCTTATAGTAGATCTTATGAGGAGGATGCTAGAGCATGGAATGGAAGTTGAAGAAGACAATGAAATTGCTTGTATGGTCATCAATTTGTTTATCAACTGGACTACTATTGCCGATGCTAATGAATGACCGGTATGAGACTTAATTGAATAAATTATTTTTGATAAATCAAGATTTTATTCAAAGTATCACGATCAAACAAGACTTTAATCAAAACGCTTGCGACTTTTTAACCGCTAAGTGATTTTGAAGAAAACTTTTGTTAAGTAACAAATATTTTGAAACAAAGGTTGAATAAATGGTTTTGAGATGGTAACATCAATAGGTTATCAATCCACCATGGTTACAAAAGGATTGACTAATCCATGAGCAAACGGCTCGTAAAGATATATCAAACCGCTTTTAGTTGACAACTTGCTAATAAGTTGGATGGTAATCAACTCACCATATCGTAATGTGAAGAGTTGACTAGCCCACAAGAAAATGGCTTGTGGTAAAGGTCGTGAAAAAACCATTATATGGTAATTAGTTCACCATGATGAAAGAACTAACTAGTCCGAAGGATACAACTTTTGGTAAAGCCAAAACAAATGTTGATAGCCGATGATTTGCTAAAATCATATGGTTATCAATGTACCATGGTCTTACACACCAAAACATTTGGCTACTCCGAGTTAATGGCTTTGGTAAAGAGATCTAAATCCATTAAATTTTCAATGATTCACCTTTCACAGGAGTTAACACACCGGAAGTGATGAGAATAGACCGCAACTTAAACCGAATTAATGTACAAATTGTCCTATGTTGTTTGTGTTGATGGAGCTTTCCGGATGATGCCGTAAAGAATATTTCTAAAGATATTTTGACTATTCACGAAGCTACAAAGATACAATCCAAAGACAAAGACACAATCTATTCTTAAAGATGAAGTCGATAAAGATAAATTATTAAAGGAACTTGAAGTCAAACAAGTAGAATTCAAGTTAGGGAGGATTGTTGGGATATGAAAGTGTCAAGATTGATGAGTACTATAGAAAGATAAAGCATCGTAAACTATAAAGTACTAGAAAAGTCAAAGAGTCAAAGTACTTGTTAAAGATAAAGTCAAAGCATCTTTGTTGAAGTCAAAGTACTTGCAAGAACAAAGAACTGTTATATTCGTTTATAGAAAGTCTTGTAATTCTAGAATATTCTTTATTAGATTACTTGTCATACAAGGTTACAAATTGTAAACCGACTAGGGATATCCTTGAGCCTATAAAAGGACCCCTAGATTGACATAAGATGTACGTGATTTTATTAGAGTTTTAGAGAGAAGTTCGATATTATTAGAGTTGTTTAAGATCTTCATAATAAGCAGAGTTAGAGTTATTAATAAAATCGTTCAAAGTTAAAGTTATTCTTCTTAGCTTTGTTAAGTAAATTCTGCATACTTAATAGAGTTTGCTCAGTGTTTCTCTGTTAATAACTTAGGATTTATCCGAGGTTATTAAACCTTAACAAGCTATTTAAGTTAGTTTGGTTAGAGTACATCGATCCAACAATCTCCTTGCCTCCCATCGACTCACAACCTTCCGACCATAGAATGCTCGAACTTGAAGATCAAGTTAAATTCCTAATGAGTTCCTACGAAAATCCTAAGTCTTCACATCAAGTGAATAAAATCACTCTACCTTGTGAGTTATGTAGTGGTTCCTATGACACTCGTGATTACACAAGACTCCCCGAACAAGCTTTTGCGGACTACGCCTCCACGCGTACCGACAGAGCGGGAGAGAAGTGGTACACTTTCAAGCCCGAACAAAACAACTTAGGAAACTCATACAACCCCTCATGGAGAAATCACCCTACCCTTATGTGGAACCAAAACTCAAGCACACCCCAAGGCTCATCTAGTCCACCTAATAGGTTCAATTGTCTAAATACCGGGAACCCCACTAATCTTGAGGCAATTGCATCTAGATTCATGTCATCTCAAGAGACTCGATTGACTAAGCTTGAAGCCTATTTTAAGCGAAGACAAGGCCAGATGACAAACAAGCTTGATGCCCTCTTAAAAGCCTTTAATGAACGGGGAAATTGGAGCACTCCCAAGTGATACTATAAAGAACCCAAAAGTGAATTCAATTTTGTCGACTTCATGTTCTTGTTCACCATGGGAGAGTGCACATCCATGTCCTTCACACCTAACGGTTCACTCGGTAAATGCTATCAACAAGGGTTCCAAGCCATCCAAAATGAGGTACCAAGGTCCTGCACCATTGGTAGAACCTACTCTTGAGAAACCCGTCAACCAAGAACCCAAGCCTAATCTAGAGGAGGAGAACAAGGAACTCCAACAAGAAAAACCGGTTCTTGAAGTCTTATCTCATGCACCTTATTATAATGCTTTAAAATAAAAATATGAGTTAGAACTTAAACTTGGAAAACATGGGTCCGCCTTTATGCAAAATAATCTACCTAAGAAGTTAGACGATCCCGGGCTATTTACTCTTCCGTGTAGGCTTAGAACTTCCAAACCTCTCGATGCTCTAGCCGACTTAAGATCATGCATCAATCTTGTTCCGTTGTCCCTCCATAGAAGCCTTAACTTAGGTAAGAAAGAATCAATGAAAACTATCTTAGGTCTAGCAGACGGTAGTGTTGCATATCCGGTAGGGATAATAAAAGACATGGTAGTACACGTAGGAGAGTTGACTCTTTTGGCCGATTTCCATGTGCTAGACATGAATAAGGACCCGACATGCCCATTACTAGTAGGAAGAGGATTCTTAGCTACCGCTAGTGCTATCATCGATTGTAAGATGTCCAAGATAGTGGTAGGAGAGGGGAGTGCTAGGTCAATTTACGAAGTCAAAAAGCATACATACTACAAAGAAGAGGAAATCCCACATGAGATTAGGTTGGATAGAACGCCTTCTAGATATGGACCTTTGATAGATAAGAACCTCATAGGTCCCCAACGACCTTTCTACCTAGATGAAGCCTTTACTAGTAAAGCAACTTTCCAAGAAAAAGAAATGGCTAGGGACATGGAAGTTTACCCGTTCGAGGACACCTTAGTATTTAGGAAGATGACCGAGTTCTTAGGAAGTTTGCCCGTCAACCTTGTCATGAATAAGTGGAAAATTGAGAAGCCTAAACATAAGTGGGATTGGGATAGACCGCCTAGTGATAGTAATGGAGAATGACACATTAGGATAACAATCTATGATCCCGATGGAGAGAAGTTTGAAAAGGCATATCGAACCGAACGTACTACTAGGAACTTAAATGATAAGTTTGATCCTTATGATATTGTTAAGGATAGGCTTACTTATATCAGTACGTAGAAGCACGACTATGAGTCTAGCTACAAGACTCATAAATAAAGAAAAGCGCTTGGTGGGAGGCAACCCATACTTAATTGTTTGCTTGTTAGTGTCATATATCTTTTATTGATTGCTTATTCTATTGTTTAAATTTGTAAAAATGGATTATTTTGTTTTTAACCTCGTCTTAATTGCATATAAAGGTATTTTACATAAAGGATAAGTGTAGGGAGGATTACACACATTTTCAAAAGAAACGTAAACAAGAGAATTACAATTAATTAAAAGATATATATGTGTGTTTGTTCGAGTCAAATGCTTGTATCGAGTCATAATGGATGTTTTGTAGAAATCTTTCCAGATTCTAAAGATGTAAATTTTCCGAATTTTTTCCGTAAAATCGCAGACCGCTTTTTGTCGATAACTGACGGCGTCGAATCGCAACTGACAGTGTGAAGGAGTAAAACAATGATTATTTTTTCTCGTTTCGAGCTACTTATAAATTTTAGAATTTTCCAGTCTTAATTTTCCGTAAATTGTAAACATCCATTCCACAAGCATTATATCCTAGTTTAGTAGAGTCTTATATATATTATTACCGCCGATTTTACGCGAAGGTTTCGTTTGTTTTCTTCAAGTGTGCATGTTTTATTTATCAAGAAGAAGAAACAAAAGATTGGAAGGAGCTTTTCACGCATACATTTTTCTTGGAAAGGATTTAACCACTACTTCACACACGGATCCTACCGAGCTAATCAGGGGAGTATTAGTTTCTTTCGTTTTTAATTACCTTCTATTATCATAACTTTGATACTTTTGGGAAACATTGGGGACATGTTCAGTTTAAGTGTAGGGAGGGCAAATAAAACGGGAACTTTGAAACTATGCTTATCCTTGACTATTTGCTTTGTCCAATTGTATTTGTGTAATAAACCATAAGAAAATGTCGGTTAGGGTAATTTTGGCACCAAATTTAAAATTTTTCATGACATATAGGAGTGGGCCATTAGTCTTAACAAAAGCGTCTCACGGATAGGAAGTTGCCTGACTAGCACAAAAAACCCTTTACCACCTAAATTCCACCCAAAATGTGAGGATCACCCTTAGATTAGTAGGAATTCAAGCATTCATCTTTAATGCTTAGAGTGTGAATCGGTAGTATATTAGATTCTAGAACTTGTTTTGTGATGCATCCCGAGATCGCTAGTAAGACTACACTTGTGTAGTTAGGAATACCTAAATGATAAGAGGCATTAGGATAACCCTTGTTTGCCGTAATATAATTACTTCTTCGACATCGGTTGAGTAATTCCCCACACCTTTGCGTTGTACTCATCTTTAGTACACGATACCCCTAGTTAACCCCTCGAGCCTATCCTTTTCGCGGTTCTCGTGATGTTTGGTTTTTCCGAATATCAATGAAGAGCATTGTTTACACCCCACCCCCAAATGTACACCCAAATCGCCTTAGCCTACCTTGTATGCACTCACTTTTGGTGCATTATTGTTATCACCCTAAACCCTTAGTTCAATTATCTAGTTGCTTGCATGAGTTGCTAAGTCGAGTCATATCCTTTGTACACAGTTTTGGGACGGTTGGGACTCATGGGAAAAGTTAGAATTTATGAAATGACTGGAAGGGAACGTTTAATTCCCTTATTTGCGTAATAACGTACCCCAAGTGTTTTGATCTTTTCAATTCGGGTCAAATTAGTGTTAGAGTAATAAAAACTCAAGTGAAGGGATGTGCCTATAAATCTCTATCATTTTGATGTTACCGTAGAGGATGGTAGAGTAAAAGTGTATAAAAAAAAATCGAAAAAAAAAGAAAAAGAGAAGAAAAAAATAGAATGTAAAAAAAAAAAAAAAACATACGGGCTACCATCCTACATCTATCTTTAAATTTATGTTTGTTTGTTTCAGTTATCTAGAGTTTAGAGTGTCGAGTCTTGGCTTAGCAATGCCATTCTTCATATGCTTGTAACATAATGATTTTTGACTTGCCACCACTAAATAGCCTATCCCACCAAACCCTTTGTTTCCCTACCGTAAGCCTAACATTACAACCCTTTAAAAGACCTCTTTGATAGTATTTCCTAGGTGCTTACGCCAAAGCGATGGAGGTTTGATCTATTCTCAAGCCTATGGTAATCTATGTACTAGGACCGGTTAATGAGTGTTTATCTTCCATTTCCAACTTGTTATATTTCATATACACCCGAGAGATATGAGTATCCAAACACCCCATGTGAGTTGCTAGTATGTAATTTCCGTGCTTGTTATGACTTTTGAGGGACTTTTATGTGTTGTGGATTGTTCTAAACCAATGCTTCATGACCCCTAACTTATAAATTAATTGGCTAAAAGCACATTTGCTTGAGGACAAGCAAATACCAAGTTTAGGGATATTTGATAAGGTTTTAAAATGCACCTTTTTGAGTGGTCGTTTAAGCCCTTATTTGATCACTTTGTATCCGTTATTACTTAATATCGCTCATTTTCACTTTTAGGTCTCTTGAAGGCAAATTCTTTGGAATGGCACTTATTTGACGAAAAGGCGCGGATATCTGAAGAAAATGGCCAAAGTCAAGAATCGAGACACTCAAGTCTTTGAAATACAGGGGACGGCGTCGGTGTTAATTGCGGCGCCGTCGGAGCACTTCTGCTGACGGACAAGAGCAAATTGCTTATTTTCGTGGCGGTGTGTCGCTTTTAAAGAGTAGGTCGTCACAATTCGACGGCCTAGACTTGATCCAGACGGCGTCGGAGATCGAAGGGGGACGACGTCACAATCATAAGGTGACGTCGTCGCAAGACTAACGTGGCAAGACGAAACCCTAATGACGGCGACCCACGCAAGGCCACAAATCATAAGGTGACGTCGTCGCGATTGTAATCTTATATATAAAATCCGAATTTTCGGTTTTAGTGTGTAGTCTTTTGGAGTAAAACCTAAACCGAACCAAGGCTGTCTTGTACAAGATTTTAGGGTTCCAAACCCTATCTTACACCAAGATAAGTGTTTTACTTCATTAATTCAATTATGTCTTCAATTATTTGTGTGTATGCTTGCATGTTCTCAATGTCCGGCTAATTTATTTGTGTGTTTGCTTAGGGAATATGGAACTTAATTATTGAATATTGATTGGTTGTCTCTTATCTTAATTGTTAATGATCTAGTAATGCGATAGGTCATTCGTTGTGTAGTTAATGCTTGATTAATCTTTGTGAACCTTAGACTATGACACCTAGAGTAGTTGTAGGCTAAACCATCTAAATAGTACCTTAGAGTTAGAGTTTATAATTCCTAGAGATTTTGTAGACGAGACCCTTTGGTAGTTTCAAAGAGTTAGGGATAAACGCATACCCTACGACTTTACACACACAACGCGATTAAGAATAAGGACGTGACAATTCAACCATCAATAGGAGATAATTAAGGAGTAATAAAACCTAAGTAAACACATCTTGAAACTATCATACGAGCACACAATAATTAGACATAGACTACATACACCTTATACTAGATAATTAGATAAGTAGAGTAATCGGTAGAAATACCAACCCCCAAATCAAAACCCCGAGATTCGTTCCTTTCTAATTCCTAAAAAACATAAAAAGATAAAAAAATAATCTTCCTCAACCCCAACCTTAGCGTAGTAACTTCTCACTAGCATTCCTATTCCCCTAGAGAACGATATCAATACCCGTGGCTTACCCTAATACTACACTACAACGATTAGGTTCACTGCCTAGGGTGTTATAAAACTTGTTCGAAGAAAAGGAAGTTCCTTTGACCCCGAACAACGCGTGTAGCGTTATCAAATACCAAGATTTTGGAGCTTGTTTAAGACCGTAAAGGGCTTTCTTTAGTTTGTACACATGTTTAGGTTTTTCAAAATCGATGAAGCCCGGAGGTTGAGCTACATATACTTCTTATTAATAAAACCATTTAGAAAAGCACTTTTGACATCCATTTGATAAAGCTTAAGATCATTAGTACAAGCATAAGCAATAATTATTCTTATAGAATCTAATCTAGCCACGGGGGCATAGGTCTCATCAAAGTCTATTCCTTCTTGTTGATTATACCCTTGAGCAACGAGTCTAGCTTTGTTTCTAGACACTATACTGTTTGCATCTAACTTGTTTTTATATACCCATTTGGTTCCTATTATGGTTTGATTACTAGGTGGGGGGACGAGTGTCCAAACATTGTTAGAAACAAATTAATTTAACTCTTCTTGCATAGCCATTACCCAACTTTCATCCTTTATGGCTTCTTATGTATTCTTAGGTTCTATGGTTGAGACGAAACAAAACAAGCTACTTTGGTTTTGAACTTGAGACGTTAAGGTTCTTTCGTTTAGCTTTCCTATGACCTTATCTACGGGGTAATCTTTGGGCTCTTTAATATTTATGATTTCACTTTCGACAATCTCGTCATCGATAAGAGGTGGAGTAGGTTTGGGTGGACTTTCATCAAATTTTACGTTTAATGAATCTTCTACCTTCATTGTTTCTTTATTTAATATGACGTAACCTTTGCTATTAGGAGAGTAACCTAAAAAGATACCTTCGGTTGATTTAGAATCAAATTTTGTAAGGTAATATTTAGTGTTAAGTAGGAAACATTTGCTACCAAAGACTCTAAAGTGATCTAACATAGGCTTTATGCCTCGAAGTAACTCATATGGATTTTTACCTAGAAATGGTCTAATTAAGACTCTATTAAGTATGTACGTTGAGGTATCAACGGCATTGCACCAAAACTTTTGAGGTATGGATTGCTCATTTAGCATGGTGCGACTCATTTCTTGTAGGGTTCTATTCTTTCTTTCAACAACCCCATTCGATTGTGGAGTGCGAGGAGCCGAGAAGTTGTGAGTAATGATGAGTGTGTAAATACTCATCATTTTGTTCAATCGAATCGCAGAAACAATTAAAACGCTTTAAATGCATCAAAATACTAAAAATATCTCAAAATTGTATTTTATATGTTTCGGATGCAAAATGTTTAAAATCGGATGAAAACGAGCTAAGTTTGCATAATTGGCGCTTCACCCCCGACTTTCAAAAATTGATGTAAATAGTCCCTGAGCACTTATTTTAAAAGAAAAGTCACCAAAGGTCCTTTTGGAATCATAAAATGTCATAATTAGTCCTTTGGTGAAAAGTTCCAAAAGTTTTGAGAAATTACAATTTTGATCCTTGGATTTTAAAAATGTTCATGTTTAGTCCTTGGAATTTCACAATTGGCAAAAATGGTCCTTGGAGTATTGGAGATTGTCAAGTTTAGCCCTTGGATTCTAATTTCAGAATTTACACGTTGGTCCCTGGATTTTCAGAATATGCACTTTTGGTCCTTAGAATGATAAATGGGTTCAATTTTAATCCTAAGTCCAAGTCCTAATAAACACCCAATATCCCAAGCCCAATCCACCCTATACCCGGTCCAATCCCTTTATATCCAACCCCCAACCCGAATCCAACCCACCCACAGTTTTAAATAATAAACCGCCTCACGGGTTCCCTTTCCTCCCCTCATCATCACCTACCTATACCTGCAACTCCACCCCTACTCCACGCCTTGTTCCCCCTCCAAGCACCTAACAGCCAAACGCATTAAATGCTTCCTTCTCCCGTACACTCAATCCACCCCAGCTGTTAAAACCATTTTGGCGCCAAAACCGAATCAATGGCTAAAAAGAGCTCAAGCCATCCAATGGTAAGAAAAGCAAGTGGGATTTGCTCAGAGGAGAGAGAGAAGTCATTTTGGTGTATAAAAGAAGCAGAAGAAGGAGAGAAGAGGCAGTACTTAGTTTTTAGTTTCTATGTATGTCGTTTTTAATATTTAAGTCTTAATTAAGTTTTAAAATTGTAATTTTAAGCTTCTTTGTATCAAACTCAAGCCATTACATCACTTGTAACAAATTTGCAAAGTGTTAATTAAAAGTTTGGTTGAATTACTGCTTTTCCATTTTCTATAATAAAACCTGCTTTTAACATTATCAAGCTTCAAGCTTCAAATAGCTTCATTAGAACTTATATAAGCTTGTTCAAGCTTCCGATAGCTTTGAATAAGCTTATCAAATAGATTCAAGCAATTTTCATGTTTGGTCAACAAAAGTCAACTGCTGAAGCTGATTTGGATTTGGTGATGATATGGGTTGATGCAGAGCTTGGATGGGTTGGATTAGACTAGTTTAGTGTAGGATTGGTTCTAGTTTGAGTTGCTAATAAGCTGGATAGCTTGTGAGTACTTTACTTGTTTTCAATATTAGTGTATTTTTGCATAATCTTTATCTGTCTTGATTCACTATTAGCTTTAGTTTAGATATGTTCATTTAACTGTTATTAGGATTAGAGTGATTCAGTTTCAGTGATAGTAGCAGCTAGATAATCAGTTAAGTAGAAGTATTTGCAAATCAGTGTGCATAAGTGGTGTTTGGATCAGTTAGCATATTTGAGCTTGAGCTTTTGTTTGTGAGTAAAATTTGTCTACTTAATCTTAATATAGGTCATTTGAATCAAATCTGTCAAAATATTGCCTCTGCAATAGCTCAAATTCAAAATTGGCTATGATCTGTCCTAATTCAATGACTGTTGGAAATTTGTAAAACCAAAAGTTTGCATTGTGTTCATATTTGCTAGGAGTAGCTTAATCAAGTCTTATGATAGCTTAATTCATCATAATCAGTCCATAAATTGGTTTCAAATTTCATCCTGGTCAAACTTCTCAACACTATCAAAAGTCAAAAAGGAGTGAAAATCTCAGTTTTCACCCAACTGAGATGATTTTTCATTGATTCAATTTTGGTCCAAATCCAGTGAAACTTAGGGTTTAAAAACTTCAGTTGGTCTAGTTTCTTAATATAATTTTAGTTGAATTTTAGTAATTTTCTAAAAGCTCCAAATGAGCTTGTCAATTTGTCAATATGCCCGTGACAGGCATAGTCACAAATCAGCTTCTCGCCTGCAGAGTTTGTAACAAGCTCATAAGAGCTTGTCCAGTCCGGTTTTTGGTTTATAAATAGCTAGCCAGGTCCACTTTAGGTTCCTACTTCTGGTTTTGAGTTTAGCTTATCTGAGTAGCTTATTCTCAAGCTTCAAAGTCGCATCCAAAATCTGTTTTAGTACTTGGATTTCAAATAATCAAATCATAGCAGTTTGCAATTCAGAAGTTTAGGATAGTTGTAACTAGTTGCTTTTAAGTAGTTTTAACATAATATAGCTTATGTGAAAGTTTGGTGCTCAGTTGGTACCTTGTGCTTATTTCAAGTGCTTATTTATAAGCACTTTGCATTGCAATTCCATAATTGTAGGACCTTACAAATATCAACCTTATCAAATACCCACGTTATGAACACAAGAATACCACTTTAAACCAACACTTTATGCGTAAAGAATAGGAAAGGAAAAGATAAAGATATGGTGACTTGATGTATTTTCGTGTATATGTTTAGAGAGGTAGAGAGAAGAAAGATGAAAACAATAAGATGATATATTGCTTCAAAGGAAAAACACACACACACACACTCAAGCACACCCTCAAATGACATACTTGAGGGGTATATATAGGTAAGAGAGATGATGCCCTAAGGCTTGGCCATGGGCCTTGAGATGGACTTGATTGGGCTTGGGTTTCACTTAACTAGACAAGGCTAGCTTAACATAACTTATGCCCAATTAGCTTAGCCCAATCCACGAGCCCGTTGACTATTCTATCACGATATCTAACACACATTACAAAGTTCCTAATCGTGAATGACCATCACTTCTAATTAAAATAATCAAGGCTAACAATCTCCCTAAGGGTGGTCATTCAAAAGATGCTCCACTTGAATAGGTCTTTAATCTTTTGAGCTTGAACTTTGTGAGTAGATATAGAATAGTCTTGATTCTTTGTTCCTTCATGCTTTGTGATCGACAATGTGGTTGTTCCGCCATTGTCAACTTCGTTGGTTAGGTGTCTCCACGCCTTTCTCCACCATGCTCACACTTCTATTTGACTTTGAGTTTCCAATGATGAAGTTCTCGAGTCTTTACACTTTGTAGATTCTTTGAGATTGACGAGGAATCATCTTTAACTTTGAGTTGCCTTTGATTTTGATGAGAACTTTCATGTTGTTGGTATGAGCATGTGGCAAGTCTCACGATCCATCCGCCCGGAGCTTCCATAAGAAGAAAACATAAAAACAGTTAGTAATAAGCGGATTCCCACTTACAAGTTTAAATTTCGAGGGTGTTAACAAGATAGTGTGAAAACACGCCTCTAATTCTCACAGAGGCCGCTCTCGAACCGGAGTCCCACAAGTGAGATAACGCGATATACCGGCACATCTACAGCTCGGATGAGTCGCCGAGGTACACCAAGCATCACCCCACGATCAGACCGCTTGAGACACACTAAGCGTAATCCACGGAGAATTACCGGCGACCGCCGTGGTCGCTTGATGTTGACTCGGCAGAGTTTCCATTCAATCATCAAGATCACCGATGTGAAACTTCTCATAAATGTTCGGCGGCATTGCTAAGATCTGCGTAGGACTCTAGAATATATCACTTGTGTCCTTGTTGATGAACAACAAGCGATGTCATGTCATGTGTTCCTATGAGATCTTTTAATGAATCTCGTGGCTCTAGACTCAATTAGTGCATTTTGGTTTTCCCGAGCGGAGACTAGGAGAGGGTCTCTTCTTCAATATCAACAATCTCTAAGAGAAAGTCGATAGATTATGTAGGGTTCGGTGAGAATGAAACAAATCCTTTTAAGAGGAATTGAGTGGCTAGAAGGTTTAGTGCAAGGCCACCGGGTCCATGACGCCTTTGTCTTCAATACCATGTCATCTTAGTGACAACCAAGAGAGTATGAGTTGAACCGGCTTCGCCTCTAAGGTTGAATATGGAGGCTATTTCTTTTCACCCTTTTAATTACATTTCTTTTAATTCTTCAACCCTTCTTTCTCCTTTCTCACATTACTCCTTTTTTCAATCATACCGAGGACTTCTAATACTAACTATGGGAATTGTCCTGGGTAGATCCTCCCGCTCTGGCGGATCATAGGACGGATTTCCTATCCTTAGTCACCTTATAACCCATGATCCTATTGTTGCCATAAAACCATTTTTCTTGAAAATCTCTCGTGAGTGTTTATGATTATCAAAACATTTTGTTAACACCTTGAGAGTTTTATATTTTCGTAAACACCCCTTCACATATGCTTATGTTGTTTTAACTTAAATCTTCACAATGAGGGTAGAGTTCGTGACTTTTTGAATTGATCGACTTTAAATGAACTAGACCGATTCGAGACATGTTTACATCACTAGAGAACTAGCTTGAAATTATTACCCGTCCCGGTCAAGTCCATAGAAAGTTTATCGAAATGGTACATTTCCGACTTTAATTTCTCGTCAATTCATTGGTTACGATCGAGTCGAGCTCTTTTGAGATTCAAACAACAATCATTAAATCTTTTTGATCACATTTTAATCACGTTTCTCCCCTCAAAATAGCATATCCATGATGTTTTGAAACAAAATGATTAAAAGATATGTTTTCAAAAGCATTTGGAGAGAAACCGATTTAGCATGAATTTTGGAACAACCGGTTTTATACCCCCTTAAAGAAAGCATATTTTTCTTACGTAAAATTTGGAATCAATTAAGGGTTTAGAGGAGTTATCTTGGTACCAAATGTGAGAGATTTTGAAAAATCTTTTGAAAATTTTCAATCAATGGTACGCAAGATGAAGATTTTAAAATCTTTGAAGATATTGAAGAAGAATTATCTTCATTTGTTTTAGGATAAGTGCTCGATATTTATGAAAATCGATTTTATGTAGCACTTTCCTTTCTTTAAAGATCGGGTTCTGATCAAGTAACCGCAAGCCATTATGATTTTAGGAAAAGTGCTTGAAGAATATTTAAACCTTTGATATTGGAAGCACTTTCCTTTCTTTGAAGCGCGGGTCCCGAATCGATGTGTCCGTAAGCCATTATGTTGAAGTCCGGTTTCGTATCAAGTATACGAAAGCCATTATTTTGAGAAATTTTGAGAAACGACATGTTTTGAAAACATTTAAAGAACTCTCGCCACATCCGACATGCCCGTATCATTGTTGAATGACATTTCTAGAAACGCATGAATATCGATTATACGAGACATGTCGTGAGAAGAATATTTTGGATTTTGATTTTATATTGTTTTTGTATTTTTGAAAGTTTTATATTTTATATTTTGCTTTTGTTGGTTTTATAAAAGAGATGGAAAATCAATAAAGAAGATAGAAAGAGTGATGAAGAAGAAGATTTTACAGAATTGGAACCCTCAGATGAGCTGGGTTCAGAGATATTTGATTCACCTGCAACCAAAGAAGAAGAGTTTTCACAAATAAAAGTGTTAGAAGTACAAGATTCCTCACTCTTATCCTGATGATTTTCACTATTATCTGTGTTGGAGCAAGTATCAAAAATCTTTCCTGTGGGGATCCATCTAAGACCAACTTCGTTGAAAACTTTTCCCGTGGGTATCCACCTAAGGTAAGATCTAGGAGTTGTTTTCTTTATCGACACGCTGAAGACTCATTTTTAGAAAAACTACGTCCCAAGAGATCCACCTTTTAGGTTTCTTTTTGTTTGACATTTTATCAACGGGCTTGTTTCTATTTGGTGTCTTAGTGGATTGTGCCTTGGCACGAGAATTATCTTTCTTGAGATATTGTAAGGCACATGCATCATGATTAATGAAAGATACATTTTTACATGTAGTATAGACAAATTCAATATTCTTGTTTAAAAAACAGCCTTTAACTTTGTCACTACAGTCTTTTGAAATTGATTCTTGTTCGAAAAGACTTAGAATTCCTAGTGTTGTTTTCTAAGGGCATAGTATTTTCTTTTTGCAACTACTCTTAGATGCAAGCCAATCCCTAGTCTTTTGTAGAGTGTTCCTAGGTAATGGTTTACTACTACTAGCGGTGCCTTGAAATCTTGTAAAATTCATCACCCTAGATGTTGCACCTAGAATTCCATCTTTTCGAGTCTTGCTTTTTCCTAGCTTCTTCTAGATAGTGATTGTTGACCATGTCGTTAGAACCAACAGATTCTTTAACCGGATTTTGGTCACATTCCGTGTACTATTCCTAGAAGTGCCATGTTTAATCACATTTTCTTTATCAAAACAGTTTTTCAAAACCTTTGATAATTCTCTTTAATAGGCGGGGACCGTGGAGTGACTGCTTTTGACAAATCATATTTCTCATTGACTTTTGGAGGAGGTCGAGAAATAGACATTTTTGGTTTGAAAACCGATTTTGGAACATTTGTATTCTCCTCACCAATGGTTTTGCAAACTTAGTATCCACACCCTCCCTTTTAGACATCCCACTGAGCTCTCAAAAGATCATTTTGCTCTTGCATGTCCTTGTAGGCACGCTCATACGACAGCTTGTCATACTTGCATTCCTCTGCTTTTTCGATCAAGCGCTTAAAATAGGACACGCTTTCTTTTTCAAGTTTCATAAGAGCTTTTTCATATTTTGAAACAATTTGAGGTCTCATCCCGAGTCTTTCATGATCTTCAATGTAATATGTTTGCAAAATAATGGACATGATATCGGTAGTCATAACATCTTCAAGAGAGTCATTTAGATTTTCCAAAACTTTGATGTGTTCAAAACATTCATTAGCTTGCTTTGCTGTGGATTTATGGTCCTTGACAAAGTCACCGTTTTTTTCAAAAGTGCTTGTTCAACATGAATTACCCTTGAGTTGATGTTATTCATTGAGGGCAATTTGAGTTTCAAAAACTTTCTCTCGCTCGATATCAAAAGTAGAGAACCAGCTTGTTAGGTGTCATAGTGGTTTTAGTTTTAACAGTCTCTTGAAGACTCCCAATTCTAGTTTTAACATCGCCTAAAATGCTTCTAGTATCACTTGTGTTAAAAGGATTGTTTGAAGACATTTGTTCGATTTTCAAAGAGATTTGGAAACTACAACTGGTTTTGAAACCGGTGTTGACACTTTGTTTGAAACACTTGGTGTGATGGAAAACTTTGACTTTTCTTTTTGATTAACAAAAGTAATTCCATTAATTTTGTTCCATTTGTTATAATCAATCGGTTTAAGATCCGGATTCTTTTGTTTCATTTTTAATCGACTCTCCTCGAGATAGTTCTAACGCTTCAAGAGAATCACGAACAATTATGGGTTCATGCAAAGGTTGTCCATTGTTTAACACATTCCGCTCTTTTCTCGAGCTTTCTTGAGGAACGAAGGAGGTGAGTTACCAAGAGCCATTTTATGTGAAGTGTGAAAAATCGGATTTGCTTGATTAGAAAGCATCTTGTTTGTTTTAGCGGAATGACCCGTTGTAAGAAGCAAATTATCCAATTTTTGATAGTTTCATTTTATCCGTAATTTCATCAAGAAGAGAATCTTCTCGCTTTGAAAATCAAGAATCAACTGCTTTTCTTTTTCAAGATCGTAAAAAGTGTTTTTGTTTAGAAAGTTGGTTGTTTAGATCGAAATTTCCTTGTTTAAAGATTTTATTTTCAAGTTCAAATTCACATCAAGTGTATCGTACTTGAGTTGCAATTGTTTTCTCTTAAAATGTAATCTCGATAACCAATTTCTAATTCGAAAGTTTGTTTGTATGAAATTCATAGGCTTTGGCGTGCTCCTTGTAACTCTCAAGCTCGGTGGTCAATTTGGCATTCGCGGCCTTAACTTCGCGATTGACCGCTCTAACTTTCTCAACTTCAATGCCACATTGATTAATTAATGATTCAAAATAAGCACGAGTTTCTCATCATTAGCACCATTCGTATCACTTGACCTCCATTAGGATCCATATATGGCGTGTCGAGTTAACATTGCTATTAACTTGCTCTCCCACATATGTGTCATAATAAGGTTCGGAGACACGAATGTGGCTTCTCATGAGTAAACGAATGTGGTACCTCATTGAGTGAATATGTGTCGAGATGAGTTGTGTCATAAGTACCGCTTTGATGTTGTGGCCTGTTGATTGATTGTGTGGATGGAGGTTGCATTATCGTTTGCTTTATTTTCCCATTTTGGGTACCAATTTTATTTCTGCAACAACTCAATTCCCCTCTTCTTTTTCTCGCTAACATCAACATGTACTGGATCTTTTCAAGCTTTGTCATTGGTATGACACTAGATCCCGAATCTTGTCTTTGAGGTTCGAGGTAGCATTCTCAAGCAGTCATAAAACGCTTATTCCCATTTTGATATCCCATATTCTCGATTCACAATCGACCCCTTGATGTCCATCTCCATAATTCCCAACGATCGAGCCGCAACATTGCCATTCTAATTACCCAACGCTCTATTCCCAACATTTCGTCCCATCCGATTTCCAACATTTCGACCCAACTGATTACCCTCGACACGGAACCGCTTGATTACCCATGCGATCGCTAAATGCTTTATCCAATGAAGAAAATACTTGTTGCAAGGTCGCTTCTACTTCACTCGGATCGTGATTCCTTGTTCTCGGTATTATGGATACGGTTGTTGAATGACTTGTTGTTCTTGTGGATAGAATTGTTGTTGAGGTCGTGGAATGTATTGTCGCAAGTTGTTGTTGGTGGAAGATGATGAAGCTTGTTGTTGTGTATTAATCAAGGTTGAGTCTTTGCAATAAGTGCCAATGGATCATGATTCTTTGCCAATCTTTCTTGCTCGACTTCATTCGCTTCACTTGGTTTTGTTTCGTAAAATCGTTGAGTTGATCAAAGTTCACACGATGTAAGTGTTTTGTTTGGTTGACAATAGTGACATATCGTCCCCATTCTTCCGAAGATTATTCAGAACTTGATGTTTTGAACGATTGTTCGGGTGCCAACTTTTTCTCGATAAGCTCATTCATCAAAGTGCAAACCTTCCATAGTAGGATTCAATGGATTCTCCCGTGTAGATGTAAACTTTTCCCATTCAGCTAGCGACTTGTTCTCCATATCTTGTTTACCAATTTGCTCCAAAACATAGCCGCCTAACACGCTCCCACATATCGAAGCAGCTTCACAACCGCTCACCGCAAAGAAAGATGTCTATTGGTAAACCCGCTGGATAATATGAATTGCCATGTCATCTCGATCGACTTGTTTCGATCCTCTTCAAAGGTATTCTCGATTCGGATTTGAAGATGAGAGGATGGTGGGATGGGAGGTGTTGCATCGAGATTTCCGTGTACATGAACTTGTCGAGGTCGGAAGGGTCCATCCCGAATGGATTTAATCATGAGTTTGCCATTAGGTTTGGTCTTGATGTAGCGGAGCATTCGACTTGTCCATTGAAGATAACCATCTTTTGCCAACATAGGAGGTCGGTTTTCGCAACCGATCGCATGAATATCTTGTTGAGTAGCCATTGATGAAGGTATGATATGATAAAGTTGATGTAGGATCGATTCAACGATAAAGGAGTTGTGTTTGATGAAGATTAAGCTTGGTTGAGGTGATTCTGAAAGTCGATCAGAACTCGGTTCTTAAAAAATTTTACCAAAATTTGAAATTCACTATAAAAATCAATTCTAAGGTCGTATGAAAAATTTGAGTTATGACAATTTTGACATAAAATTTGACCGAAAAATTTGAATTTGGGTCCAAAATTTGAATTTTTGACCAAAATTTTCACAGCTTAAACCAAAATTTGAATCTCGTAAAATTGAACGCTTAGTCTCCTCGAAAATTAAATTTTACTCAAGTTTTCCACAAAAAAAATTCAAGTTTTCCTCGAAAAATTGAATTTTTTTTTTTTTTTTTTTTAAAAACCTTAGGCGAGGAAGTTACAGTAGGATATGGTTACGAGTAGGATATGGTTACAGTAGGATGTGGTTACAGTAGGATGTGGTTACGAGTAGGATGTAGTTACTGAGTAGGATCTTGCGCGTAGGAAGCTTAGGCGAGGATTCCTTAGGCGTAGGATCTTATGCGAGAAAGTATCTTACGCAGAACCTTAAGCTTATGCGTAGATAAAAAGTTACTCAGAAACCTTACGCGAATTGTGAAGTTATGCGAGAGTTACTCGTAAGCTTTTAGCTTATGCGTAAACTATGGTTAAGAACCAAAAATCCTTTACACCGCCACAAACAGAAGAGATATCCACAAGTCGAGTGTTCCACACACTTATCTAAGTGGGGAAGCAATCGAGTAACCTTTGATGCTCGAAGATTCTTAGCCAAAAAGTTATGAGTAGAAAGTTATGAGTAGTTGACTTTCTTACGAGTAGAACTAGGGTTTTGACCTACTCGTAAAAAATTTCCAAAGATTCAAACAATTTCGCTTGCACAGATAGCCTTAAAAACACTCAAATAACACAAAAATGTTAATCTTTTTCATCCAAAGTGCTTAGAAAAGTTACGAGTAGAAAACTAGGGTTTTGACTTTTTGACTTCTACTCGTAAGAAATTTCCAACGATTCAAATGATTTCGCTTGCACAGATATCCTTAAAAACACTCGAATAACCCAAAAATGTTGACCTTTTTCACCCAAAGTTGCTAGAAAAGTTACAGTAGAAATGACCAATGAACCAAAACGAGTTCAAAAGTGAAGAAAACACGTAAAGCTTCTAACTTTTGCAAAAACTGAAACTTTAACACCAAATAAACCTTAAACCACAAGAATCTTGAATTTTTGATGAAAAATCAAAGCTTTATGCGATCAAAGATGTAAAACGTGAGCTTATAAGCGTAACCCTTCAAAACAAACACAAACACTCCTAAACCATTGTTAGGCGATTGATACCAATTGTAGGACCTTACAAATATCAACCTTATCAAATACCCACGTTATGAACACAAGCATACCACTTTAAACCAACACTTTATGCGTAAAGAATAGGAAAGGAAAAGATAAAGATGCTTTTATATTTTCTTAGATTCGAGACTATTCTATTACGATTTAGACTTTTCCCTGAATTTTTCATATTTTTCTAGCACACTAGCATTTTTTTATTTTTCTTCATTTAAAACTTTTCCTGAAGCTTTTAGGCTATTTTTCTTCATTTAAAACAGCTTTTATTTTAATTAGCTTTTAATACAATTAAATCGTAAAAGTTTCAAAAAATAAGTTTTCATTTTTCCTAGGTTAAGATAAATATAAAAGTCAAAAAATATTTTTCCAGATTTTTCATAGTTTAATTTGTAATTTTTAGTAATTTAATTAGTTTTAAATAGTTTTTAATTCATAGAAAATAGAAAATAATCGTAAAAATACAAAATTAGTTTTGAAAATTCTCTTTAGTTATTTTAGATTTTTCCAAGTCATAATTTCATTTTTCTAGCTTTATTTCATATTTTCTTGTATTTTAGGGTATTATTAAATAAGTAAAAATAGTTTTTAATTAATAATAATTAATTAAATAGTTATAAAAATAATTTTCTTTTTCTAAAAATTTTCTCTTATCATTAGGTTTGTAAAAATGTCATTTTCATATTTTTAGGATTAATATTGTTTCAGTTCACATTTTCTTTTGTACGTCACGTAGTTTTTAATTTAAGTTTTATAAAAGAAAAATCAAAAACATCATTTTAAAAATAGTGATAGCATTTATTTAATATAATTTATCTTTTTAATTTTCTTTAATTTGCATTTAAGCCCCTGTAATTTATAAACTTTTTCTTTAGGTATAAATTCTTAATCACAATCTCTTTTCCGCTCAAATTCTCTCGATCACTATTCGCTTGATTATTCTCGCGCACTCGTTGGGACATAACGACTGGGAAACACTATACTCTCCGGACTTCATTGCATTGGTGTCCGAACTGCTTTAAGTTTCTTACGGTTAGCCATTCACAAGTGGCTAGCTTGTGTGAGATAACTTGACGGTTTAGCACGAATCAAATTTTGCGCCACGCCGGGAGTCAGTGCTAATTATCTTCCGCTTAGCGATTAGTGATTTGAATATTCACTCCTTGTTCATACCATCTATCTATATCTATATATATTTTCTTATAAAAATCCAAAACCCAAAACATCCAAAACGATAAAACACAAAAATATTTTTCTTTTGTTTCTATATATATATCAAAGATAAAAATACAAAAGATTTGTCGTTTTCTTTGTTTAATAATAACAACATAAAAAATTACCACCGCAAACCAAGGCAAAGGTACTACCTAACTGGGGTACGACCATAATAAGTTCCCGAACCAAAGATTAAAACTTGCCTTTGTGTCCTTGTGAGTGGTGTACCTTTTTCAAAGAAGCCATTCATCTTGTGATTATTGGTTTAAGTTCACCGTTGTTTTGCCTCGATATTGTTTTAATTGGATTTGTTGTTATATCTACTTTTCAAAACCGTAAAACTCAAAAGATTCTTCTTACCCCATTTTCATAATTCACTTTCATAATTCCTTCCTTAACTCGAGGTCTCTTAGAGTTAACTCTAGTGTATGCGCACTCGCTCTTCTAGATCCGTAAGCCCATTTCGTGAGCTTGTCAAGATTCCAAGAAGGCGTGTCCAGAGACTTTCGCCTTCATCACCGGATCGAGATCCGGATCGCCACACTACTCCGCTATCATGGCGGAAGAACGCCCTATGTGTGAGCTTCTCCGTGCACCCATCGACGGGTATGGAGATGTTATTGTTATCCCACCATTGTGGTCGAAAATTTTGAACTCAAAACCGGTTATCAATCTTGTAACCTCAAGTCAATTCTATGGTTTTGAGCGGATGATCCTCATGCTCATATTCGATGGTTTAACAAGATTGCATCTACCATCAAATACAAGAATGTCCCTACAGATGTCGCAAGCTTCTTCGTTCC
This sequence comes from Chrysanthemum lavandulifolium, assembly GCA_022545495.1. Classification (NCBI taxonomy): domain Eukaryota; kingdom Viridiplantae; phylum Streptophyta; class Magnoliopsida; order Asterales; family Asteraceae; genus Chrysanthemum; species Chrysanthemum lavandulifolium. The sequence goes on along the minus strand of CM040243.1, from coordinate 166,352,372 downwards.
CATTTTCTCGAGGGCAAGCCCGGATTTGGCTTGAAAACAACCCCTCAATCAATTGAAACATGGGAAGACCCGTGAAGAAATTTGTGAACGAGTTTTATCCACCTTCCAAAACCACGAGTCTTAAAATGAAATCATCAAGTTCACACAAAAGTTTGATGAATCCTTCAAGTGAATCGGGATCATTTTAAGGAGTTGCTCCGCAAATGTCCTCACCACGGTTTCTCCGAGTTGATGCAACTCGATACTTTCTATAATGGAGTGAGTCAACTGATCAAGATTCTCTCAATTCCTCCACCGGAGGAAATTTCTTGAGCAAAACCGTAAAAGAAGCTTTAACGATAATTGAAAACAAGTCTAAAGTCCGACCGCACGAAGCAAACCGGTTGTTTCCCAAGTCGTTGTTGGTCCTTCTCTTTATCGCTCGTGAGTCAATCTAGCACCGATGCTAAGATTGACAAACTCACTGAAGCAATTCAAGCTTTGGTTCTTCCAACCAAAAGAAAGTTTTTTCCACAAACTTCACCTCCTGAAGTTAAGAAAGTGGAAGTCTGTGTTACTGCGGTGGCCCCATGCCTACTACAACTGTATGGCCACCGATGGTAACCCTTTGAAGCAAACGCTGGCGGGATTTCTAATCCAGAGGCAACCAATACCGTGCTCCTATAGACCCGAACCACCGCCCTAACCACTACCTCGACCACCCGGTTTCAATCAAAACCAAAACCGTAATCAAAATCGAATAGACCAAACCAAGGTTTTCAAAACCAAGGTAATTTTAGTCCAAACAACGGTTTTCAAAATCAAAGTCAAAACTTCCAACACCAAGGAAATTTTAATAGAAACCAAGGTCGTGGAAATTTCAACCTGTGGTATTTTCATGGCAATAATCAAGGAAATTTTCAAAATCAAGGCCCTAATCCAAACAATAGAGGCTTAATTTTCCACAAACTCAAGCCATTGTTCCAACTGGACCATCATCCGATGAGTTGTTGAAGCAATTCATGAAATCCCAAGAGGAAATGAACAGGTTGTTGGTTAGCCGATTTCGACATTAAGAAGTCTTTAAATGATCGACCCTGCCTGTGTACTTTACCTAGCAACACGATCGCTAATCCGAGGGGCGATGCAAAGGCGATCACAACCGTAAGTGGTGTCAGATGATGGACCCGCTATTCCTACTACCTCTTCTTCTTCTCTCCCGAAGGTAGTGGAAAGTGAACCCGAGGCGACAAAGGACAAGGAACTTCCTACTAATAACGGAGGTACCAAAGAATGTCCATCCTCGTGTTGTCCCGAAACCCAAAACCAAACTTCGAGTTGTTTTTGAACCTCCGCTGACAACCCCAAATCCAAAACTTCTATTCCTTACCCTCACGCTTAAATGAGCAAAACTCCGCGAAAAGCCTACCATCAAATGGAAAAATTTTTCAAATTTTCCAAGAACTACATTTTGACATAAGCTTTATGGATGCTATCATGTTGATGCCCAAGTTTGCATCAACTCTCAAACACATGTTAAGCAACAAGGAAAACTGTTTGAAATGGCTAAAACTCTTTGAACGAGAACCGCCGCCAGTCATAAAGAAGCTTCCCGAGAAGCTTGGAGATCCCGGAAAATTTCTTCTTCCTTGTGTTTTTCCGTGAATGATTGAATGCTTTGCCCTTGCCGATCTTGGAGCAAGCATCAACTGATGCCTTATTCAAGATGGAAGAAACTTTCTTCCGTAACTTATTCCCACCGCATGACTCTTGAGCTTGCGATCGTTTCTATATCGCGTCCTCTTGGCATCGCCGAGGATGTATTCGTGAAAGTAGGAAAGTTCCATTTTCCACCGACTTTGTGGTTGTTGATTTCGATACGATCCTCGGGTTCCCTCATTGTTGGACGAGGATTCCCGAGAACGGGCCGTGCTCTTATTGATGTATTTGAGCAAGAAATCACGTTACGTGTGGGTAATGAAGTCGTTACCTTTAACCTTGATCAAACTTCGAGGTACTCCTCAAATTATGATATCGAATCAATTAATCGAGTCGATTTAATTGATATTGCTTCGAGGAGTACTCTCAAGAGTTTCTTGGTTATCTTCATAATTCGTGAGTGGGGATTCCACCACATCTTCTCAACCAATCATTGCCGACTCTTCCCTCTCTCACCCGCTTCGAGGGAGGTGACTTTTTCCGGAAGAGATCGATGAGTTTCTTGTTAGTGATGAATCAATTCCGCACTGGAATTGATGGTGTTTATGATTCGGAGGGGATATCCTTTATCTCGAGCAATTATTAAATGAAGATCCATTACCTTCACTCCTCCGAAAGAGATCACGATTGAGGAAATCAAATCAAGACAAACATCTATCAAGAATTTCCCGAGGTTGAACTTAAGGACCTACCTCCTCATCTCGAGTATGCATTCTTGGAGGGTGATGATAAATTACCCGTCATAATTGCTAAAGACTTAACCGAGGAGGAGAAAATCGCCTCATAAAGGTCTTGAAGTCACACAAGCAAGCAATTGCTTGGAAACTCTCCGACATTAAGGGTATCAACCCGAGTTTTGTACTCACAAAATCTTAATGGAGGATGACTTCAAACCAAGAAATTCAACATCGTAGAAGGGTGAATCCTAAGATTCATGAGGTTATCAAACAAGAGGTTCTCAAACTTGATGCCGGTTTAATTTACCCGATCTCCGATAGTCCTTGGGTTAGCCCCATTCACCGTGTTCCAAAAAGGGTGGCATAACTGTTGTCACAATGAAGAAAACGAGTTAATTCCAACTCGATTGGTTACGGATGGCGTGTGTATTGACTATCGCAAGTTAAACGAAGCCACCAGAAAGACCATTTTCCTCTACCCTTCATGGACCGATGCTTGAGAGATTAGCAGGAACGAATACTATTGTTTCCTTGATGGTTTCTCGGTTACTTTCAGATCCCCATTGATCCGCCGGATCAAGAAAAGACCACATTCACCGCCCATACGGAACTTTTGCCTACTGACGATGCCTTTTGGCCTATGTAACGCTCCCGCACGCTCCAACGATGTATGATGGCAATTTTCCACGACATGATCGGGAAACAATGGAGGTGTTTATGGATGACTTCTCGGTCATTGGGGACTCATTTCAAACATGCCTCCCATTTAGATAAAATGCTAAAAGGTGTGAAGACACCAATCTTTGTCTAAATTGGGAGAAGAGCCACTTTATGGTCAAAGAAGGCATAGTCCTTGGCCATAAGATTTCCAAAATGGGATTGAGGTAGATAGAGCAAAAGTTGATGTTATTGCTAAATTACCTCATCCTACTACCGTCAAAGGTATTAGGAGTTTTCTAGGTCATGCCGGTTTTATCGAGATTCATACAAGATTTTTCTAAAATCGCCGCCTATGACCCATCTTCTTGAAAAGATGCTCCTTTTATCTTCTCACCGAGTGCATCAAGCTTTTGAAACATTAAAGAAAAGCTTACGGAAGCACCCATTCTAGTTGCCCCGATCGATTTACCCTTTGAGCTCATGTGCGATGCAAGTGATTTTGCTATCGGTGCGCCTTGGGCAACGAAAACCAAGCATTTTCAATTTATCCACTACGCAAGTAAAACTATGATCAAGCTCAAACCCATTACACCACTACGTAAAAAGAATTATTAGTCGTGGTGTATGCGCTTGAGAAGTTTCGCCATACCTTATCTTGACCAAATGCGTGGTGTATACGGATCACTCGGCTCAAATATCTCTTTGCAAAACAAGATGCAAAGCCGAGATTGCTCCGCTGGGTTCTCCTCCTACAAGAATTTGATATCATTATACGTGATAAAAAGGAGCCGAGAACCCGTCACGATCATCCGTCCTGCCTAGAAAACCCTCACCAGATGTGTTCGAGAAAAGGAAATAAACGAAACATTTCCTCTCGAAACACTCAATGTGGTTTCTTTTCGTGGAGACTCTTCACCCCATGGTTTGTCGACTTTGCAAATTACCATGCGGGTAACTTTGTGGTGAAAGGGATGTCGTCCCAACAAAAACAAATTCTTTAAAGATGTAAACATTACTCGGGACGACCCTACTTATTCAAAATTTGCGCGGATCAAGTCATCAGCGATGTGTGTATGGTCGAAGCCAATGACATTCTCAAGGCTTGCCATTCGACCCACTGGGGACATCATAGCCCCAACTACACCGCCAAGAAGGTGTTTGATTCCGGATTCTATTGGCCCACGATTTACAAGGATGCCCATGAATTTGTCAAACCCGCGACGCTTGTCAACGCCACGAAATATCTCACAAAGAAATGAAATGCCGCAAAACGCCATTCAAGTGTGTGAGATTTTTGACATCCGGGCATTGACTTTACGGGCCATTTCCTTCATCTCGCGGTAATAAATACATACTCGTGGTCGTTGACTATTTGTCAAAATGGGTTGAAGCGAAAGCTTTGCCTACCAACGATGCCCGAGTTGTTGTGAAATTCTTAAAATCTCTTTTGCTAGGTTTGGAACCCACGAGCTATAATCATGATCGTGGTACGATTTTGCAATGACCAATTTGATAGAGTCATGCAAAAGTATGGTGTAACTCACCGCCTCTCATCGCTGCATCACCCCAAACAAGTGGGCAAGTGGAAGTTTCCAACCGAGGATTAAAAGAATTCGAAAGGACAAGAGGCTAAAACCGTGCCTCTTGGTCGGATAAGCTAGATGACGACTGGGCCTTCCAGACATTTTATAAAACACCCATCGGGTGTACTCCATACAAGCTAGTGTACGGAAGGCATGTCATCTCGCCGGTTGAGCTTGAGCACAAGGCATACCGGGCCTTGAAGCATGCCAACTTCGATATTCAGATACCGGTGATCACCGGAAAGTTCAAATGAATGAATTAAATGAACTCCGTGATCAAGCATACGAGAACTCTTTGATCTACAAAGAAAAGACAAAGAAGATTCATGACTCAAAATCAAGAACCGCGCTTTCAACGTCGGTGATCGAGTCCTTCTTTTCAATTCAAGATTGAAGATTTTCTGAAAACTAAAATCTCACCGGTCCGGACCATTCACCATCACTAAAGTATTTCCATATGGAACCATTGAGTTATCTCAACCCGATGGTCCAAACTTTAAAGTGAATGGTCATCGGTTGAAGCATTATTTTGGAGAGGACATTCTCCCGTGGTTGTCCCGGATCTACAAACTTTCCCCATGAACCAATGAATGCGGGATCGAGTCAAGCTAGCGACTCGGGAATCAAAAACAAGAGCATGCCATATGGGTTTTCACCCATATTTCGACTTCTTTCTACTTTCTACCACCCTAGTGTGGGGAGTCATTGTTGTATATAAGTTTTCACAAAAAAAAAAAAAAAAAAAAAAAAAAAATCTTTCAAAATAATGGCCGTAGTATTTCCCTTTACGTTTTTGTTTCGCATAACCGCGGTACTTTGAATATTGAGGGCAATATTCATTTCTAGTGTGGGGGAATTTCACGAATTTTATCATGTAATTATACCGCCTAATTCCCCCATTTTGGCCAAAATTTTTTTTTGAGTAAGTGTTTTGCACTTACTCGCATTATGGTTATCATCCGCCATGTCTAATAAACAAAAGGATTGGCTAATCCAGAGCAAACGGCTCTTGGTAAAGATATCTCAAACCGCTGACGGCTTGCAATTTGCCCAAAATTGTATGGTATTCACTCACCATATCTTTAATTAGTGAAGAGTTGGCTAGCCCGCAAGTTTATGGCTTGTGGTAAAGGCAATGGAAAACCATAATTGGTAATCACCACCAAAGATAATATTGATAATTTATCTAAGAGTTGGCTAGTCCGTAGCAAACGGCTTCGTAAAGACAAATCAAACCATTGAAGTCGGTGGTTTGCTCAAAATCACATGGTTATCGGTGTACCATAGTTCTTACTTGAATCGAAACATTTGGCTACTCCGTAAGTAATGGCTTTTGGTAAAGAGATTCAAATCCATTAAGTTTTTCTCAAAAGATTGCTAGGGACTAGCAATAGTTTAGTATGGGGATTGATGAGTGTGTAAATACTCATCATTTTTGTCAAATCGAATCGCAAAACACTTAAAACGCCGAAATGCATCAAAATATCGAAAATATCTCAAAATTGTATTTTATATGTTTCGGATGCAAAATGTTTAAAATCGATGAAAATGAGCTAAGTTTGCATAATTGGCGCTTCACCCCCGACTTTCAAAAGTTGTCGAAATAGTCCCCGAGCACTTATTTTAAAAGAAAAGTCACCAAAGGTCCTTTTGGAATCATAAATTGTCATAATTAGTCCTTTGGTGAAAAGTTCCAAAAGTTTTGAGAAATTACAATTTTGATCCTCGATTTTAAAATGGTCATGTTTAGTCCTTGGAATTTCACAATTGGCAAAATGGTCCTTAACTTATTTGAGATTTACAAGTTTAGCCCTTGGACTACAATTTCATAAATTACACGTTGGTCCTCGGATTTTCGAATGTACACTTTTGGTCCCTAGATTATTAAATGGGTTCAATTTTAATCCTAAGTCCAAGTCCTAATAAACCCAAATCCCAAGCCCAATCCACCTTTATACCCGTCCAATCCTTTATATCCAACCCCAACCCAAATCCAACCCACCCACGCTTTTAAATAATAAACCGCCTCACGGGTTCCCTTTCCCTCCCTCATCATCACCTACCTATACCGCAACTCCACCACCCTACTCCACGCTTTGTTCCCTCCAAGCACCTAATACCAAACGCATTAAATGCTTCCTTCTCCCAGACACTCAATCCTCCCCACCGTCAAAAACCATTTTTCCGCCAAAATTGAATCAATGGCCAATATGCTCAAGCCATCCAATGGCCAAGATTAAAGTGGATTTGCTCGAGAGAGAGAGAAGTCATTTTGGTGTATAAAAGAAGAAGAAGAGAGAGAAAAAGGAGTACTTAGTTTTAGTTTCTATGTATGTCGTTTTTAATATTTAAGTCTTAATTAAGTTTTAAAATTGTAATTTTAAGCTTCTTTGTATCAAACTCAAGCCATTACATCAGTTGTAACAAATTTGCAGTGTTAATTAAAAGTTTGGTTGAATTACCTGTTTTTCCATTTTCTATAATAAAACCTGTTTTAACATTATCAAGCTTCAAGCTTCAAATAGCTTCATTAGAACTTATATAAGTTTGTTCAAGCTTCTGATAGCTTTTAATAAGCTTATCAAATAGATTCAAGCAATTTTCATGTTTGGTCAACAAAAGTCAACTGCTGAAGCTGATTTGGATTTGGTGATGATATGGGTTGATGCAGAGCTTGGATGGGTTGGATTAGACTAGTTTAGTGTAGGATTGGTTCTGGTTTGAGTTGCTAATAAGCTGGATAGCTTGTGAGTACTTTACTTGTTTTCAATATTAGTGTATTTTGCATAATCTTTATCTGTCTTGATTCACTATTAGCTTTAGTTTAGATATGTTCATTTAATTTGTTATTAGGATTAGAGTGATTCATTTTCGTTGATAGTAAGCTAGATAATCGCTAAGTAGAAGTATTTGCAAATCGGAATGCATAAGTGGTGTTTGGATCGCTTAGCATATTTGAGCTTGAGCTTTGGTTTGTGATTAAAATCATCTACTTAATCTTAATATAGGTCATTTGAATCATTTTAGTCATTAAATATTGCCTCTACAATAGCTCAAAGTCAAAATCAGCTATGATCTGTCCTAATTTCTTGAACTGTTGGAATTTTGTAAAATCAAAATCTTGTATTGTGTTTATATATTGCTAGAGTAGCTTGCATCAAGTCTTATGATAGCATAAAACATCAAATCAGCTCCATAAATTGGTTTCAAATTTCAATTAAGTCAAACTTTTCAAAACCGTCAAAAGTAAAAACAAGTGAAAATCTCGCCACCCAACCGAGATGATTTTTCATTGATTCAATTTTGGTCCAAATTCATTGAAACTTAGGGTTTTAAAACTTCAGTTGGTCTAGTTTCTTAATATAATTTTAGTTGAATTTTAGTAATTTCTAAAAGCTCCAAATGAGCTTGTCAATTTGTCAAATATGCCCGTGATGTGGCATAGTCACAAGAGCAATTTTCTCGGTTCTTGCAGAGCTTGTCACAAGCTCATAAGAGCTTGTCCGTGTCTGGTTTTTGGTTTATAGGTAGCTAGCTGTGTCTACTTTAGGTTCCTAATATCCGGTTTTGAGTTTAGCTTATCGAGTAGCTTATTCTCAAGCTTCAAAGTAGCACCAAAACTGCTTTTAGTACTTGGATTTCAAATCATCAAATCATAGCAGTTTGCAATTCAGAGGTTTAGGATAGTTGTAACTAGTTTCATTTAAGTAGTTTTAGCATATTATAGCTTCGTGAAACTTTGGTGCTCATTTGTAGCTTGTGCTTATTTCAAGTGCTTATTTATAAGCACTTTGCATTGCGCTTCCATATTCTCACACACAAGCCACTTGTTTTATATTTTCTTAGATTCATAATATTATTTTAGACTTTTCCTGAATTTTTCATATTTTTCTAGCACTGCTTGCTATTTTTCTTCATTTAAAACAGCTTTTAGGTTATTTTAATTAGCTTTTAATACAATTAAATCGTAAAAGTTTCAAAAAATAAGTTTTCATTTTTCCTAGGTTAAGATAAATATAAAAAGTCAAAAAATATTTTTCCAGATTTTTCATAGTTTAATTTGTAATTTTAGTAATTTAATTAGTTTTAAATAGTTTTTAATTCATAGAAAATAGAAAATAATCGTAAAAATACAAAATTAGTTTTGAAAATTCTCTTTAGTTATTTTAGATTTTTCCAAGTCATAATTTCATTTTTTAGCTTTATTTCATATTTTCTTGTATTTTAGGGTATTATTAAATAAGTAAAATAGTTTTAATTAATAACAATTAATTAAATAGTTATAAAATAATTTTCTTTTTCTAAAAATTTTCTCTTATCATTAGGTTTGTAAAATGTCATTTTCATATTTTTAGGATTAATATTGTTTCGCTTTCACATTTTCTTTTGTACGTCACGTAGTTTTTAATTTAAGTTTTATAAAAGAAAAATCAAAACATCATTTTAAAAATAGTGATAGCATTTATTTAATATAATTTATCTTTTAATTTTCTTTAATTTGCATTTAAGCCCCTGTAGTTTATAAACTTTTTCTTTAGGTATAAATCAATCATAACCCTCATTTTTCCGCTCAAATCCTCGTTAGGACTCGATCACTATTCGCTTGATTAGTTTCTCGTTAGCCATTCACAAGTGGCGTTTGTGAGATGGGACATAACGACTGGGAAACACTATACTCTAATAGACACTATAGGACTTCATTGCATTGGTGTCCGAACTGCTTTAAGTTTCTAATGGTACGGTTGGCCATTCACAAGTGGCTAGCTACATTATATGGTTTGTTTTCAAGTGCATTTACGAATTGTGTTTCTTTGTTTTCACTAGTTGACGATTAAATTCTCGAAAACCTAGACCTTTTTGATTATTTCATGTTTTAACACTATCCAATATCATATATAAGGCTTTAGTGTTCATTCTAGCAATCTTAGAGTCTAGATGATCAACTAGTGTTTGAAGTTGAACATAAAGTTCACATTGGCCACTTGCTACCTTTCCCTTTTCTAGACGCTTTAATTTTGCCTTTAGATCTATGACTTTTCTAAACGTTGGTTTTGATTTTCAAAAACTTATTTTTGTTGATTACTTTTAAACTAATTTTGCAAAGTTTATCATGTTCATTATGCAATGAATCATCATCTAAAGATGAGCTACTATAGTATTCGTGACATACCTCGTCATTTGCCATAAGACAAATTTCTTCATCCTCCTCCTCGCTCATTCCCCACGAACCGCTCACAAATGCCTTTTGATCATTGCATTTGTGATACTTACTAATAAAGTGGTTTGTGTTAGTGCAAATATTACGATATTTAATCTATACATTCTCATTTGTTTTGTTGATGACAAACATGTAACTTGTAATACATAACGTAAATTGTATAAGTTACTTGTAGTTATATATTGTCTCAACACCTCTCGTCGACTCAAGTCCTTGTATGCTACAACACAGGTTCGTACATGTTTGTTATGTTGCGTTTTGACCAAACCCCCAACAAACCATTAAAACATATTTAGTTAAATAGTTTATGTATAACAACTAGTGTTTACATATTGGGTAAATATATACATAACTAGTATGTATTATAATGGGTAATATAAATAGGTAGAAAACTTAAGTATTTGACCCGTTGACCAAATACATTGAATGTAGTTGGGTAAAACCCAAAAGTCCATGACCCATACCCAATGTCTAGATACAATGTACCCTTGGTGGGTACTAAAAACCATAGACTAGATGCATTGCATCTTGTAGATACATTGAATCTACTTGGTACCCATAACCCATGACCCATACCCAATGTCTAGATACATTGTACCCTTGGTGGGCACTCAAAACCCATGGATCATATCCATAACCCATGCTATTGACCCATACCCATAAGACTAGATACATTGTACTCACTAGATACATTGTATCTAAAAGAATACCCATGGACCAACCCATAACCCATGACCCATAACTAAAAAACCCATGGGTAAAAGGGAGCATCCCACGGATCCCCAGTAATACACTGGACGGATCCCTCAAGGGAGGGATCCGTGGGATCCGGGGAACAGTGGCTAGTTTTCTTCTATAAATAGTGAGCCACTTCATACCATTTCTTCACACCTTAACACATAGTTTCTCTCCACCAAATCTAGGATATTTAGATCATTGGGAAACATGTAAACCACCCTCATCTCATATGATCATAATGCTTCTAACTCTCATTTGTTGTAAGCATACTCCGAAAGTGATCCTCCAAAGCAAGCTTAGAGATCTTGCTTCCTTAGCTACTGAAGTTATCACCCATCACAAGATACAAGCACATGAAGATCTTATACAACAATCTTGGGAAACTTGTCATATTTATTCATAGAATACTAACTACATCATGCTTTGGGTTCTTGATGTTTAGTCTAGGAGTTCATATCCATTTTACACATTGTCTTGGATATTGTCTAGTATCATATTCTTGTATCTATGACTAGACTAGATGGTTTATGTGTTTGTACCATAAAACACAAGGTTTGTTATGTTGGGCCACAAAACATAACGGGTGTCATAGATGTGTCAAAGGCATTAGTGAAGAGTGTCGAAGATCCATTTTGAAGGCATTAGTGAAAGGTGATGAAGGATCGTGTAAATGACATTAGTGAAGAATGCCTAGGTCATATAATCGATGAGGTGCATCGTTATACATATAGTATTTGTTTAGATCCGAGGATGGTGATATCCTTGATCTTTGTTGTAATAAGGGTGGATCTCCTTGAGATTAGGTGTTGTCTTTGTGATGGGTAGTAGTTCCTCCATAGTAATGGAACTAGGTGCTTAGCCTAGTACCTAATAAAGGGTAGGCGACGTTGTGTAGGTGTGGTTCACCTTGGAGTGAAAGAACCGGTGGTTAGCCTAGCATCAGTATAAAGGGTAGGCGACGTTGTGATAGGTGTGGTTCGCCTTGGTGTGAAAGAACTCGGTATTTAGCTTTGTACGGGAAAAGGTGTAAGCGACGTGGTGAAGGCTTCTCCGCCATAAGGAGTTGGTGTAGTGATTACGAACTCGAGTAGGTGACTCGGGAGTGGAGTAGGGCAAGGAAGGTATCCTTGTAGCCGAACCACTATAAATCCTCGTGTTGGTTTGTCTATCCTTTTACTTATCGATTTACTCTTATTATTGCATTACATTGTTTATTTTCTATGTAGTTGATGTCTATGTTTGTGACACATACTTGGTCTTTCATATAGTCACAAACTATAGTTAACACTTTACTTATTATGACACGCCTCATCAAGAAAAAGCAACCGAACTAATAATGGTGAAACTTGATTTTTATTGAACCATTAATCTTGCGGAATCTTATGTGATATTAAGGGGTTGGCCTTACATGCCGTAATGCGTTAAATGCATCCTCGCGTCGAGATTAGCAAATGCAATGGTTTATACTATATTTGATACAAAAGTTTTTATGTTTGAAATGGAAACGTATTCACCCCCCCCCCCTCTACGTTTTCACAATTGGTATCAGAGCGGGTTGGCTCTAGTTTTTAAAATAAATGATTTTCAAAATGAGTAAGGTCCTCGTATCAAATTTTTGGTGAAGTCAAGCATAATATAAAAAGTGTTTTGTTGATTTTTTTTTTGAAGTTTTGTTCTTAGATATCTTGTTAATCAAGCTTAAATAAAGGTAAAAATGGTTAATATAACTTCACTAAAAGGTCTACAAAGGTTAAACCTTTTCGTCGGGGTCAAAACGTACATTTTTAATTTTGTGTCGATCCGCGGATCCTCAAAGTTAGATCGACGGATCCTCAAGTAAGGGATCCGTGGTATAGAAGACATTTTTATCAATTTTAAAATTCATAACTAATTAACCATAAGTCGAGAAGTCGTGCCACCCATCGTTTTAAAGGTATTTGAGTCTACTTTCATTTAAAAATGATTTCATAAACTGATTCAAAACAATAATTTACAGAATCATTGATTTATAATAGAAAGTCATTTTTCGGTCATAACTTTTGCACAAAATTTTGATCTAATTGGAGACGGATGTTTTCGCTTTTGAATAACAATGTGCCCTCTTTTGAAATTAATGTTTTGATCATATTTATAAATATAAAAGAAACTAATCAAGCTTGGTATACATGTTTATATTAAACACAAAGTGATGAAAAGAACTTTCGTATGTTATGCTAAATGATAAATTGTCTTCTTTGCATTACTTGATTATTTGCTTATCTCAAATAGCTTTTGTGCTTATTTGATTGAATAACATATGTGGTTTCCTTACCTTGCTATTCATTTTCGTGTTTGTCGATTTTGTAATATTCTTGTAATCAATGTGCTATTTGAAGGAGTGTTTGGGATAACATCTAGTTGTGTCGAAAATGTTAGTTTAGATACTTAGATAAGTCATATAAGTTGAAAAATGTTTAAAACATATAACACACTAAATGAATTTTTTTTTAGTTTGTCATGTGTGCAACATAAATGTTTTATGTGCTTATATGATTTCTTTTGTTCTTGTATCGTTTTCTAAAAACAACAAGAATGTACATCGGATCATAACCTACACTTGTGTTGATGATGTACTCTCCCATTTTCCTTTTCATGATCGCTTTCCAAGCTTCATAGTAGGATTGACAACTTGATTATTTCATCCAATTTACTCAAGTAAATTATTTTTCAACACAAATATAATTGTTCATATCCAAAAGTCCAAACTCAAGCTTTCCAACAACATATGTTGAACTAGCTCATCCAACCATTTTTTATATTGTTCACCATATGGACAACTTTTAAATTTATTTTTAACATGACACCTTCGTCACCTTAGTTGTCTCAAGTATAATATTAAACGAAGCAAAGTATCATCATTGTTACTCTTCGATAGGCCATTGTAGGAATATAAATTTTCCTAACTTGAGAATGAATACTGGAGAACTTATTGCACTAGAAACTCAATTTGACCTAACGGTTGAATTGCTTCCTTGATAGAAGTTGGGTATGTGGAATCGCCCGTAAAAAGGGTCGTGTTTAGCCGTAATTGAGCACCACTAGTAATAGTCTTATATTCATTCTCTCACTTAGGAAATTTATACTCCTATGTTTTCCTAAAGTAAGTTTACAATGGAAATACTTTTCATTGTCTTAGGATTACTAATCAAACAAGTTATAAAATTAAATTTTCTTTTAGTTAATCATAACCACTTGCCTCATCAAGCGATTATCTTGCTTTGATCGAGAAGAACTACATGACTTCATGGACGAAGCTCATTGTACGCTAATCCTCATCCTTAATAACTAGATTGTCCTAAACTAGCACCTCACAACTCTTTTGTCTTGAACACCATCATGTGATCTTTTCTTTCAAAACACATACCTTGCATATCATTGTTAGTGTAAATGATTTACTAATCTAGACCGTAAATTTGTTTTAAGCTTCTTGAATAGTGCTTGTTAAGTTTGCTAAACCTTTGTGTTATTTGTGAGCTCGATCTCATTTGATTGCCTATATGTGATCTCTACATGCTCTCCTTGCTTTGCTTAACGTGTATACATGTGTGCATGCTGTAAAAACCATTAGTTACCATCAAACATTTTCTCTTGATCATTTAAGTCCATCTTCATGTAAGACACTTAAGAGACTGAGTAACTTAGGATATGTAGGTGCTAGACCTTGATAGAACCCAATCACCTCTTTTTCACCTCATCTGTTAGCCGGATACTTAAGCTAGCCGGATCCCTCTAGTGAGGGAACCGGAGGAACCGTGGAACAGTAGGTACATTATCTCTTTAGATAATCATTTCAAATTTCCTTTTTCCACACAAGCACTTGTTCAACACTTAGGATTATCATTTTCGTATATGTTTATAAATGAGTTGCATTTATATGATTCTATACGTGTTCTTTCTTTTCGTTTCATGATTTTATGTGAACAATTTATCCATTTGTATAAATGTTTTCCTTTTGTACTAACTCTTGTGGATTCCTGTAGGATGACAATGGTCGATTTCACCATCAAGTCAAGTTGTGCTCATTCGCACATTTCTTTTATATATTCCTAATCTTGCATCATCCTAACCATCTTACTCCACTGTTATCAACACTCACAAAGTCATCATGTCTACCACCTCTATTGAGTCATCAACCAAGTCAAAGATTCACCTTGATACCTTTCATCACCTCTACCACAACTTCCATACCTCTAAGTCATAATGATGATTTCTATCACTATCACCATGTCCAAGGTTTAGTTCATGAACTACGTGATGAAGTATGTCTCATGTTCTACCACATCCCACTTGTGTCAACCACAACCTCAAACCACAAGCTACTTGTGTCAACCACATCCTACAAGTGTCTCACTACCACTACAATTCATGGTCGCTCAACCATCCTTCACAAACATCTATGTTGTCAAAAGCCAAGTGAATTTTGTAATGAAATGCGTCTCATCCCTAAGCACATTTTTTTTACCTTGAACAAACTTTACAACCTCTAAACCAACCATGATGATGCAACTAGTAGGATTATTCTCTATTTGACACTAATCCTTTCTTTGTAGGTTCATACATATACACTTTGATGTGTATGGGATTCTCGTCTATTTATGGACGAAATTTTACACTAATTTTTTGTAGGTTCTTCTTGGCGCCTCGAGCTGGGGAGCTTCCGTCGAGCTTTACAAAGTGCATCATATGACTTACTCGTCCAGGGCTAATATAATTTTGCACTAACTTTTGTTTTGTAGATTTTCAAAACATACTAGGAGAACTTGACGCCTCAATAAAGGGAGTTTTTCGTCAAAGCAAAACATTGCAAATTTTGCAATACTTTCATCTTAGCCTTCCTAAAATACTTGACGCCCTTAACAAGGGGGAGCAACCATCAAGGGGGAGCATGCACACATTCATTCTTCAAAATTCCTTTATGTTTCAACAAAAGGGAGACTTCTTTCTCATAATATATTTTTCCTTTTTCTTTTCTTCCTAACACTAACCTTGATGTAGGTTAAGCCTCAAAAATTTGATCTATTGAGCCATTGGCAATAATGGTTATAATTCAAAGGATCTTTCTATTTTGTGTGTGTGATTCTCTAGGTTTCTCTTAAAGGCGAGATCACCACCTTTTGAAAATGTGCAAGCTCAACGTCATGAGTTGCTAAGCTTCGTCATTAATGTTTCGTGTTGAAGGTATTGGCGTGGTGTGCCAATTGGAGAAATAAAGTGTTTTTTTCTTTTAACTTCATTAGGGATGATGCAAACTCGCCCTTCTTAGGAGAAATTAAGGTTAAAGGACACACCCTTTTTGTTTTGACAAAAAGGGGAGAAGAGTGTAAACGGAGAAGGTAATGTATAGGAAGTACGGACACGAGTAACTTTGACATTTTACCTATCTATTACGTTTACATATATTTTGTCATCATCAAAAAGGGGGAGATTGTTAGTGCAAATATTACGATATTTAATCTATACATTCTCATTTGTTTTGTTGATGACAAACATGTAACTTGTAATACATAACATAAAATGTATAAGTTACTTGTAATTATATATTGTCTCAACACCTCTCGTCGACTCAAGTCCTTGTATGCTACAACACAGGTTCGTACATGTTTGTTATGTTGCGTTATGATCAAACCCCCAACAAACCATTAAAACATGTTTAGTTAAATAGTTTATGTATAACAACTAGTGTTTACATATTGGGTAAATATATACATAACTAGTATGTATTATAAGGGGTAATATAAATGGGTAGAAAACTTAAGTATTTGACCCGTTGACCAAATACATTGAATGTAGTTAGGTAAAACCCAAAAGTCCATGACCCATACCCAATGTCTAGATACAATGTACCCTTGGTGGGCACTCAAAACCATAGACTAGATGCATTGCATCTTGTAGATACATTGAATCTACTTGGTACCCATAACCCATGACCCATACCCAATGTCTAGATACATTGTACCCTTGGTGGGCACTCAAAACCCATGGATCATATCCATAACCTATGGTACTGACCCATACCCATAAGACTAGATACATTGTACTCACTAGATACATTGTATCTAAAAGAATACCCCTGGACTAACCCATAACCCATGACCCATAACCAAAAAACCCATGGGTAAAAGGGAGCGTCCCACAGATCCCCAAGATAGATCGACGGATCCTCGAGGAGGGATCCGGGAGCGATGGCTGGTTTTCTTCTATAAATAGTGAGCCACTTCTTACCATTTCTTCACACCTTAACACATATTTTCTCTCCACCAAATCTAGGATATTTAGATCATTGGGAAACTTGTAAACCACCCTCATCTCATATGATCATAATGCTTCTAACTCTCAGTTGTTGTAAGCATACTCCGGAAGTGATCCTCCAAAGCAAGCTTAGAGATCTTGCTTCCTTAGCTACTGAAGTGATCACCCATCACAAGATACAAGCACATGAAGATCTTATACAACAAGCTTGGGAAACTTGTCATCTTCATTCATAGAATACTAACTACATCATGCTTTGTCTTGATGTTTAGTCTAGGAGTTCATATCCATTAGACACATTGTCTTGGATATTTTCTAGTATCATATTCTTGTATCTATGACTAGACTAGATGGTTTATGTGTTTGTGCCATAAAACACAAGGTTTGTTATGTTGGGCCACAAAACATAACGGGTGTCATAGATGTGTCAAAGGCATTAGTGAAGAGTGCCGAAGATCCGTGTTGAAGGCATTAGTGAAAGGTGATGAAGGATCGTGTAAATGACATTAGTGAAGAATGCCTAGGTCGTATAATGGATGAGGTGCATCGTTATACATATAGTATTTGTTTAGATCCAAGGATGGTGATATCCTTGATGGTGTTGTAACAAGGAGAGGATTTTTTGAGATTAGGTGTTGTGTTGTGATGGGTAGTAGTTCCTCCATAGTAATGGAACTAGGTGCTTAGCCTAGTACCTAGTAAAGGGTAGGCGATGTTGTGTAGGTGTGGTTCACCTTGGAGTGAAAGAACCCGGTGGTTAGCCTAGCACCGTATAAAGGGTAGGCGACGTTGTGATAGGTGTGGTTCGCCTTGGTGTGAAAGAACTCGATATTTAGCTTTGTACTAGAAAAAGGTATAAGCGACGTTGTGAAGGCTTCTCCGCAATAAGGAGTTGGTGTAGTGATTACGAACTCTCGAGTAGGTAACTCGGGGAGTGGAGTAGGGCAAGGAAGGTGTCCTTGTAGCCGAACCACTATAAATCCTCGTGTTGGTTTGTCTATCCTTTTACTTATCGCTTTACTCTTATTCTTGCATTACATTGTTTATTTTCTATGTGGTTGATGTCTATGTTTGTGACACATACTTGGTCTTTCATATAGTCACAAACTATAGTTAACACTTTACATATTATGTCATGCCTCATCAAGAAAAAGTAACCGGACTAATAATGGTGAAACTTGATTTTTAATGAACCATTAATCTTGCGGAATCTTATGTGATATTAAGGGGTTGGCCTTACATGCCGTAATGCGTTAAATGCATCCTCGCGTTGAGATTAGCAAATGCAATGGTTTATACTATATTTGATACAAAAGTTTTTAAGTTTGAAATGGAAACGTATTCACCCCCCCCTCTACGTTTTCACAGTTTGGGTCCCCACATTTAAAGCAAGCGCGATCATCCCTTGGCTTCTCGTCCTCTTTGCTTTTCCGGAATCCTTTCTTGTCGTCATATGGTTGTTTGACGTATGTTCCCTTCCTTCTAAAGATCTTTTTGAATTCCCTTACCGCCATGGCATACTCCTCGTCATCACTATCCGAAGAGGAATCCTCTTCATCGCTTGAGACCTTCTTGGCTTTAAGGGAAAGAGATTTGTGCTTCTCTTTCACTTTTGAATCTTCGGAATCTTTAGCAAGGACAAGCTCATAGACATTTAAGTTGCCTATGAGTTCATCAAGGGGGAGGATTGTCAAATCTTTTGATTCTTCGATTGCCGTCACTTTAGATCTCCACTTGGATGGAAGTGCCGTTAGATATTTCCTAACATGGTTACGGCTAGAGAAAGATTCATCAAGTGCTTGTAAAGATGTAATTATAATATTAAAGTTAGGAAAAGAATGATCTATAGTTTCCTCATCCGATATTGAAAATTGTTCATATTGTTGAATTAATAAATCTATTTTATTGTTTTTCACTTGTTGATTACCTTGATGAGTTAAAACTAAAGAATTCAAAATTTCTTTAGAGGTTTTAAGGATGGAGATTCTTTCAAATTCCTTTTTGGGTAAAGCATTATATAAAACCATTTTAGCTTCACTATTTTTGGAAAGCTTTTTCTTAATTTCATTGGTGAGTTTATCATGAGGTATGTTAACTAAAATTCCATCTTCTTCTTTTGCAGTGGCTTCAAAATCGCCTTCAACAATGATGTACCAAAGATCAATATCTTTAGACTTCACATACGTTCGAATCTATTTTTCCAATATATAAAACCATTAGTTTCAAGTAGTGGAGGTCGTTGCACGGATTGCCCTTCCTTGTAATTTTCATAACCCATAGTGATCGAAAAGTTTTAAAATACGGTTTACTTTAAAACTTTTATAAACTTAGCTCTTGATGCCAATTGTGGAAAACTAGAAGGGGGTTGAATAGTTTTCCGATTTTAAGTTAGTTTCTAAAACATTAGATTCGATGTTATGTGAAATCGTATGGATGAAGATAAAGTATAGATCTAAGAGTAATGCAAGTAAAGAAAGTAAAGTAAGGGATAGAAATGACACAACCGATTTATAGTGGTTCGATTACAAGGACACCTTCCTTTCCCTACTCCACTCCCCGAGTCACCTACTCGAGAGTTCAAGCACTATGTCAACAAACTCCTTCAACTTGGAGGAGAAGCCTTCACAACATTGCTTACACCTTTTTCCGGTACAAAGCTAAATACCGAGTCCGTAACACGTAGGACCAAACCAATACGACTATTACACAACAACTATGTGAAATATCAAGTACAAGATATTTGCTACAGAAATCTTGTGAAGGAACAGATAAATCAAGGACCACTTGCTTGGATGACTTGTAGAAAGCTTGTGATCTCACCTTAAAGAAGGACCTATATGAGAATCACAATAGAAAGAAGAAAAAATCTCTAGATCAAGTTATCTTTTGTTAGAAGAGTGTAAGAATATATGAGAGAGTTAGTAAGAAGAGGGGTGAAAAGAAATAAAGAAATGGCTCTCTATTTATAGAAAAAAACTAGCCACTGTTGCACGGATCCCACGGATCCCTCCCTTAAGGGATCCGTCTAGTGTAACACCAGGGATCCGTAGGACGCTCCTCTTTACCAATAGGTTTTTTGGTTATGGGTCATGGGTCATGGGTTATGGGTTGGTCCATGGGTATTTGATTAGATATAATGTATTTAATAGATGCAATGCATCTAGTCAAATGGATATGGGTCAATACCATGGGTTATGGATATGCTCCATGGGTTGTGGTTTTTACCCATCCTAATAAACTATTACAACAAATGATTTATTACAACAATTTGTATTAAATGACTATATGTAAATGCTTTACAAAAATAACATGTATCCTTATAATTTTACTTATGATAACATTATATTTGTTATCAACAAAACAAAAGAGATCGCTAAATATTAATAAATGTTTTACGGTTTATTTGTATTAACACACACTACTTGTCCCATCTACGTATTCGACTTTTCTCTACCATTATCGATGATATAAGTGATGAATCCGACAGTGAAGATGTTATGGAGATTGATTCTGAGATGAAGCCCGAGATGGATGAATCGACTAAAGTGGTTGAAGATGATATTCTTGATAATTCGCCTTATGATTATGATATGGAAGAAATCGACTTATTTCTTTATGATCCAATACCGCCGGGTATTGAGAGTAACGAGTTCGACTCTGGACAAGATATCCTTTTTCTTGAAAGCTTGCTTAATGATGATTCTCCTTCCTCTGTTGAGTCGACCCTCACTTATCCCGATGAGCCCACATGTGAAGATAAAATTTTTAATCCGGGGATATTCATCATATATGATATATATGATACAAAAGTTGTCTGAGAAAAGGATCCTCCGATGGATGCCTTCATTGTTGAGCCTTCTAGTAGCATTTCTCTATACCATGGGGTCTCGTCTTCTTTTGAGTCGTCTCATTTTTATCCATCATTCCTTCGTCCTCCTGCTAAACCACCGGACGATGGATCGTTATTTCTTGATATAACCAATGTGAGTTTGCGGGGAGATTTTGTCTAACCCTTGTGTGCTGATGCCTGACATTTTCCCCATCCAACCCACTCATTCTCTTTCCTTCGGGAATGAGGACACCATCTTTGACCTTGGTATCCTTACAATTTTCTTCCCCAAGGACAAATGAATTCGGGGACGAGTCAAGCTCGTGACTTGTTAATAAACAATCGCTTCTCGGGAGGCAACCCGTGTTATCTATCTATCTATCTTTATTTTTCTTCTAATAAGTGTGTTGTGGATTAGTGTGGAGTTGTGTTTCTTTCCATGTGTGTTTGCAGGTTCCCATTTTGCTTGTAGAATCCCTATGATCGAGAAGACCTCCGTGCTTGTTTTCAAACCCTCCAACACTCAGTCTCCCATCATTTATATGTTATATCTTGGGATAACCCTTTGTCATAATTAAAATGATTTTCACCTTTCACACTTAGAATTTTTAAAACATTCGCCTTTTTCAATTCTAAGTGTGGGGTTAACACCGTAATTTTTAAACATTGAGGACAATGTTAAGTTTTAAGTGTGGGTCGATTTCTAGCAAAATATGACTTTTCCCTTTTTATGGTCCCCATGCAACCTCGTTTTAACCGATTTATGCAAAAAAAAATTGTGCAAAAATCGTGAAAAATTTAAAATTTTGAAGCTTTTGTTAAGTCTTTTTGATTGAAAAGTTTGCTAGTCTCTTAGACAAGAAGCTCTAAAATGCGAATTATAGGTCACAAAGCCAAGAATTTGCATGTTTCCCTTAGTGACTTTAAATATGCATGACTTGATTTCATTAGACTAAAGATTTGCTAAATTAATATATATGTTTTGCCACCTTGTTGACTATCCATTTGGTGAGAGTAAGAATAAAATTTCGACTTAACCGATCGTGTTGAGCCTAGCTTGTTCCCTTAACCATTGATAATCAAAAGCTTTCGCTATTTTTCATACAAGGAGCTATAAAAGCGAATTCTAGCTTAACCAAGCAAAGAGTTTGAAAGTTCCCATGATTGACTTTAATTTGCAAGAGCTAAATTATCAGATAAGCATTTACGGATCTCATTATTTGAGATTTTAAATTTGCGAAGATTGAGACATGATAGAGTTATTTATGAGTTTAGATGCTAAGCGTGGAGTACTTAGTTCTCTTTAGAGCTCATCGAAGGTACCTGTGGCTTTTTGCTCCCACAAAATTGTTTCACCCTATATATGTGTAAAAATAATTAAAAATGTTAGGTTTTGGGCGACAATTAGTTTTTACTCATTCTCGAGAGAATCCTTGCTTATGAGGGTTGGGTACACATCAAGGTACTGTCAGTGTTGTGGTGTAATAGACAACTGATTCTTGATAGTTTGCTGCTATTGTTTCTATTGTTATAAAAGCCGTGGGACTCGAAGTTTGGCAAATATTAACGTGAAATAAAGCTCATATGTATAAATGTGAAAAATCCAAAACCATAAAAGTTTTCTGTGACTGACGGTACCCCCGTTGTCATGGACTTCAAAAAGGTTGAGGAAAATTCCAAAGTCATAATAGACTTCTGATAAAACGGTAATCCCGTTGAATTAGTGGTTGAAAAGACCGAGGGCTAAAATTTCAAAAATGCAAATGTGTTGAAATAATGTTAAGCCAAAATTCGACTCCGGAGGATATCTAAATAAAGCCTCTGTCTCTGGACTCGTAGATGAGTTGTTTCGGTTGAAAAAAAAAGGATATCTCCCTAAATCGTGCGAAATTAGGACCTTGATGTGGACCTCATTCTTGTGGGCAACGGTTTTCGAGGGAAGATTTGGAAACTACTTAGCGTTCTTAATTTCATATATTTATCGGACTAAAAATTATCGAAATGAGAATATACGAAGAAATTCATTTCTCACCAAAAATAAAATAAATATAGGAATTAGGAAAATGAGAGCAAGAGTTATCCAAACAAGTAACTCCCATGGGTAGTGTTAGCATCTAAAGTCATATCTAGCTGTGATTTCGATTTTACGCTAAGTTTGGGAACTTGTGAAAAGTCAAGGACGATGAATTTTATCCGTATGGTCACTTCTTTATGAGTTGTGTTTCCTACTCCGTGATCCTAAAAATGTCTTTTGAAAAATGTGGGAGTTATTAATTGACATGAAAGTTCAACAAACCATCACACAAAAAGGAAAAAACAAAATTAATTTTATATCTATACTTGATAAAATGGTTTTGTTGGGAATAAAGCTAAGAGTTACCACTGATACGCTTGTGGAAGACACTGCTAAAGATTACACAATCAGTGGAAACTTATTACCACTGCCAGTACATTATTACCACTGCTATTAGGATAATTGTTATGTATCCGTGTATTGATAAGTATATAAAAGATCTTGTGTATATTCTATATTGTTAGCATTATACTTATCTTGTAAAGGACTCCTTGTGCTATAAAAGGAGATCCTAAGTCATTGTTTAGAGTACGAAATACTCACGTAAGTTTGAAGGTGTAACCCTAGTGATAAGCAACATCACTCGTATTATTTCTTAATAATATTGGAGCTTTGTGTTAAACTGTTCTTACTTACATAACATCATATAATCCATCTTCTAAGTATTACTAAGTATATTTCGCGTGCTTATTAATATAACTCAAAGTATCACTAACACAATGTGAGTGTTTAGATCCGACAAGTGGTATCAGAGCGAAGGTTTTGATACTTTGATTTAGAAGATCCAAGGAATAAGCTTAACCAACTCACTCAAATCAATGGAGATGGAAAACAACCAGTCCAACTCTGCTCCAAGGCTTCCTAAGCTCAAACTTAATGAGTTTGAGATGTGGAGGATAATGATTGAGCAATACTTTCTAATACAAGACTATGCTCTATAGGAAATCATCTTAAGCGGTGATTCCTTTAAGTGCGTGAAGAATCTTGAGAAAGTTGGTGACACATAAGTTGTAACAGTTTACACACGAGACTAATGATGAAAGAGCAAGAAGAAGAATGACACGAAGGCCGAAGTTTGTTACTAATGACTCTTCCTAAAGACCAAATCATTGCTTTCGATAAATATACAACAACAAAAGAACTTTTGAAGAGATGCGCTTTCGGTGTTTGGTGGCAATGATGCTACAAAGAAGACACAAAAGACATTGTTGAAGTAAAGTTATGAAAAATTTTACGCTTCAAGCAATGACTCACTTGACGACATCTTCACCAAACTCGGAAGATTGTCACACAACCGACGGTGTTTGGCATTGAGGTAGAAGGAAGACCTCAATTTGAAGTTTCTAAGAAGTTTGCCTTCGAGTTTCATACAAATGTTAAAGTCCGGGAAAATAAACCGGATATTGAAACTATGAAGCTCAATGATCTTTACAATAACTTCAAACTCATTGAACAAAGATTGAAGAAGGCGGAAACTTGGTACAAGCTCTAGCGACTTGGCATTGTTGTCAACCTCGGTTGATGATGATGATCTGAAGATGACAATGATGATTTTGCCACGGTGGTTCTCACTTTTCCATTGGTAATGTTAGTGTTACCACTGCGGGTTCAACGAAGAAGGTTGTTGGTATTGGAGATCCTACCTTTTATGCTTTTATCTCCACTCAAGTTAATGGCTCTATATTAACTCATGAAGACATAGAGCAAATTGATGAAGACGACATGAAGGAGATGGACATAAAATGGCAAATAGCTCTCCTTAGCATGAGGGCTAGGAAATTCTACAAGAAGACTGGCAAACCAATACACATTAATGGTGGTGAAACTGCAGGGTTCGATAAAAAGAAAGTAGAGTGTTTCAATTGTCACAAGTTGGGGCATTTTTCTAGAGAATGCAGAAGACCAAAGATGAAGGACAACATGTCTACTTGGTACAAGCAAAAGAATGAACAAATTGTGGAAGAACCGAAGGAAATGCTGGCAATTGATGGTGTAAGCTATGATTGGAGTTTCATGGCTGATGAACAAGAGGAACAACCTTGGATGTTGCTCTTGTATCTGAACAATACTCTCATGGCTTTCTCGACTTTGAGGTACAAAATTTTGAAAGTTGTTCTAAAACATGTAGGGCTTCTAGAGAATGTGAAAGGCTTAATAAATCTTTTGAAAACAAAAAACGAGTTGTTTCTTTGCTAATTATGTTGTGACAAATCTTAGAAGAGGCATATCTGTATTAGAGAAACAACTAGAGAATTATAGAGAAAATGAGTCAAAATATATGTTGATGATATCATTTTTGGTTCTACAAAGATAGAGATGTGCAAAGAGTTTGAGAAGCTAATGAAAGATGAGTTCAAGATGAGTTCTATCGGTGAACTCACATTCTTTTTGGGACTTCAAGTAAAACAAAGGCCAGATGGTATTTTCATCAATCAAGATAAATATGTGCCTGAGATACTACGGAAGTTCAAGTTCTCTGATGCAAAGTCATCTAGCACCCCTGCGGACAAGTCTACACATCAACTCTTGAAGGAAAATACTGGTGAAGCAGTTGATGTGCACATGTATAGATCTATGATTGGTTCTTTGATGTATCTTACATCATCTAGACCAGACATATTGTTTGCAGTATGTGCTTGTGCAAGGTTTGAGTCACTCGTGTTCTCACACTTGGCTGCTGTGAAGAAGATTTTCGGATATCTTAAAGCATTTACCAACTGGGATTATGGTACCTAGAGAATCACCTCTAGAACGGTTACTTACTCGAGATAGTGATTATCTTGGTGCTAGTTTGGATATAAAATCTCCTACGGTGGATGCCAATTTTTGGCAATAGATTGGTGTCTTGGCGGTGCAAGAAACAAACAATGGTGATAAATTCATCAAGCGAGGCGTAGTATGTGGGCTGCGCAAGTTGATGTGCTCAAGTTCTATGGCTTGAATCAACTTTTGGAATATGGGTACAATTTCATGAATACCATCATCCATATTGACAATAGCGATACCATTTGCATTATTAAGAATCGATTCAACACACAAAGACTAAACATATTGAAATTAGACACCATTTTATAAGAGATTGTTATGAGAAAAGGCTAATCCAAGTTGTCAAAATCCATCTTGTGAAAACTATGTTGATTTATTAACAAAAGGACTTGATGTGGGTAGATTTGATACTTGGTATGTGTATTGGAATGCTAAATCCATAAACTTTTTGTGTCTAATGGTCTTTGGTGTTGAGAAGAATTTTTTGGGTACTAAAATTATTGTATAAGTTTGTATATATTTACTTGTATTTTTGTTTAACCTTTATGCAGCAAAGATGGGAGTTGATCATAAAAGGTGTGTAACTAAGACACACAACAAATGGTTATTGATTCACCATGTCTAATCCACATAAGAATCAACTAGTCCAGAGCAAACGGCTACTAGTAAAGACTTAACAAATCCGTTTATGGTTGATAGTTTACCAAAAACTATATGGTTATCAACTCACCATATTCTTTATGATTAAGAGTTGGCTAGTCCATAGCAAATGGCTCATGGTAAAGATATACCAAATCCGTTGATAGCTGGTAGTTTGCTAAAAACTATGATAAAGAGCATTCCAATTTTCATATGTTTTTCTTTACCAACTTGCTCTTTGAAAATCTTTGTGAAAAATTACCCTTTGCTAGTTCACGGTTTCCAGCAGCGATGTTATTTTTACCACTTGTTGATCTAGCCGTTACAACTGTTGTGTCAGTAACAAATTTTTTACTAGCCGTTAAGAGAAATTGCTTTCTATATTTATAGGGTAAAATTTGTAGAAGATTATCTACTTTCAAATTGCAATTTATCCTCTTAAGATAAATCTTTTCCTTATATAATCTTTCTTGCGCAAAACTCTAAAACCCTAACAGTATATATCTTCTCTCTCAATTGGCGAGTTCTTTAAACAATTCATACTGACACAATATATTTTTCATCCAAAGATACTATGGCACCTATCACTTTTGCGAGATGAACACAACCAAGTGGCCTAATTGGAAAAGTAAAGCGACAAGAGTGGCCCTATTTTTCATCGATTGTGGATTTTCTAAACACTACTCATGTGAGGTATGCTTTACTTCTTAATCCCACAATATATATCTCTCAAATCAAGCAGTTTTGGACTACATTCAGTCCATAACCATTGAAAATAGAGATACACATGAAGCAATTGGATGCTCTTAGAGCCACTGTGGACGGGTAACTATTGATGTTCTTGAGGCATCCTTGAGGAGAATTCTCCAATTGGATGATCTTAATGGTATCATCACATTACCTATGCCGAAATTCATACACATCTTTCATCCATGGGGTATGATACCACCGACAAAAGGCTACTTTCAAAAGAGTGGTTTCGTCCTCATTGGAGATTTTTTATACATACCCTTTTACATTGTCTTAGTCCTAAGAAAACATCTTATGAACAATTGAGTTCAACAATGGCTTACCCTTTGGTTTGTCTAGCTACTGACAATGTTTTTAATTGGTCAAAATATATTTTTACAAGTATGAAAGGCAATGTAAAGAGTTCAACAAAAATTTTGATGTATCCAAGGTTTGTGCAAGCAGTGTTAAATGAATTTCATCTGCAACCCCATACAAGAGTTTATAAAATCCGTTGTCTTAAGCCTAAAGTTTTTCAAAACATGAACAAAGATGGAAATAGGATTATTACACCTCTTTTTCCTCAAATGCTTGCAAAGATTTCACAGGTACAAAACTCACCCGTAATCATTGTTCCAAACAATGATTGCACTCCACCAGTTTCTCACACCTATAAGAGGAGGCACAAACAGCCAACTTCTCTCCTTACAACACATCATGTCCCTGACCCTTTTGGTTTTAGAACAAGAAGTGGTGGTTCCAGGCTTCAACCTAGTCCACCTAGGGAGGAATCTGAGCCAATGCCCTATGATTCACCTCTCCCAACAGGTCACACAGTTGGAAGTGTTGAGGCGATGGGCAACCTATGGAATTGATGGAACTTTGTACCAAATTAGCTAAGCGAGTTGAATCTCGGAGAAAGACTTGGCACAAGTAAAGGAGCAACATGCCAAGGATGTTACACATTTGAAGGAAGAGATTCAGAATTTGAAGAAAGAGTTGCGGGGGTTGAAGCAAAGGAAAAGCGCAAAGATTGTGATATCATCTCCATCCTCACCGATGATGGTGATTAAGAAGATTTCAATAAAGATTTGGGAAATTCTCCTAAGCAGGGGAGGAAAGCAGTTCGAAACCAAGGGGAGGAGAATTGACTTTGGAGATGAAGGTGTTTCAAGTAAAGTTACTGAGGAAGTTGATACTCAAGAAGAAGTTCCTCAACAACAACTAGAGCAAGAAATTTTCACTGATGCAACTGCAACTGCAGATTTTACCACTGATACAATTTCCACTGCAGAGCCAAGAGTTCCCACCGCTGGACAAGATATTACCACTGCAAGTGAAGAAATTGAAAAGCAGAAGAAAGAAAAAGGTAAAGAAGTTGTGCAGAGCAAAGAGAAACAAGAAGGAAGATTTCAAAGAAAGAACAAGCTCAAATTGCTCATGATGCAGAGGTTGCTAGAAAGATCTGTTGGGTTCAATAAATACCCAAACCCCTTAAGTCATGGATTTTATTAGAAAATACCCTAAGTGTTTATATCATTAAACACTAACAGGTCACTGAGTACATAGTCTCTCAGTGAGCCATCTTCGAGACGCTCGAAGAGACATGAAGAAGTCTCTCCACTCGATGAGGCGGAACTTAAAGGGTGAAGGCGGAGTCAAGAAAAGATGGTGGATTTAGTGGTGATGACAATAACTCACCGAATTCCTCAAACTCCTCACCAACTACAAACACCGAAGACAAACTGGGCGAAGGCGAAGACTATGAAGGCGAAGAATGGGAGGGATAAAGCAGTTACGTTGGAAACGAATAAGGCGGAGTACTTATCACGAAAGTTTCCTTTAGTATCAACATCGATCTTGACATGAAGAAAGTGACTTGGTCCCTTTACCTAATATAGTCTTTGTGCAGAGACAAAATACATCGATATTTTGTCTTACATAATTGTTAGTTTGTCACTTAGGAAAGAGTTAAAACTCATACTTGTATAAATAGCATAAGAAATGGAGTGAAAGGTTAAGCTTGTGAATTGTAAACACACACACACACATACAAGCCATCTTTCACTCCTCCAAATCAACCGTGTCCCCGAGATAGCTCAATGGTTCCGTGTGGTTGTGCTCGGACTTAGCATGAGCTTAGTGAGGAGTTACAACACTTTGTCATTTCAATCCCTAATCTTGTTCATAAGTACTAGGGTAGCATATTCTTTTGATTCGTTTCTAATAAGAATATGACGTTGAAAATTACTCTTGTGTTTTATTTATATCTTTTCGGTCATTGATTCACTATTAATTTTGTTTACTTTGCTTGTCGTTTTTATACTATAGTGAATATGGAACAACAAGTGGTATCGAGCAAGGTGGTTATAAAGCTGTTTTAAGCCGCTCTAAACATTTTAAATCGGGATCCTAAAATGGTGAATTTGATGTACCCCAACTAGTCGACAAAAAGGTGGAGCTTATTCATTGTTGCCCTAGACTTGAAGTTGGTAAATTTAACAAATGGAAAAAGCGTATGCTTTGCTATTTGATTAGGATGGAACCTTATTATATTAAGTGTATAAATGAAGGTCCATTTATCCCAAAGATCGAAGGTTTGCCTAAACACAAGCTCGATGGACTCGAGGATGAGAGGAGAGTGGTCAACAGGGACTAAAGACTTAAAAGTATCATAATATCTTGTCTTCTTGACGATATTATGGGCGATATAATTTGTAGTATAGGTAAACAAACACAGGATGACCTAGTTCATAGTCTTGAAGGCACATCTAATACCAAGGAAAGCAGGATAATGGACCTAAAACTTGAGTATAACACCTTGAGGGCTAAGGACTCGAAACTCATCTCAAACTTACACCGGTACAAAACTCTTTTAAATGAACTATCAAATAATGGTGTTAAGTTGTCCAAACATGAAATCAATGTTGGTTTTGTCAACGATGCTGCTGAGAAGTGGTTGAATTTCTCTCGGGGACTTAGGAATGCTAATCATATCCGAATCTTGAGCTTCACGAAATTTATGGGAACTTTGTCTATGAGGAAAACCTCATCAGCAGACGATAACGACTTAAAGAAGTCTCGAAGTCAAGAAGTCCCGACCACCACCTCATCACCAATATCAAGCTGCTTTCTTTTCTAACAATGTGGTTCAAGATTTCTAAGAAAATTCGGATGATGAGCACGATGAGAGATCAAGTGAGGAGTACCTAAATGACACGAGCAATGAATTTCAAGAAAGGGCACTCCTTGCTAACTCTTGAAGGTTTATAAAAAGAAACAAAGGTTTTCAAGCTGCTAAAACATGAAGACACTAAATGCTTTAAGTGTCATAGAAGAGGTCATTTTCAAAGACTATTTTTCAAAAACAATTTATGAACCCTCTACAAAGCAGTCTTGTGGTCTAATCGGTCTTGAGCTTTAGCAAATTTCAACCAAAATCTATCGGTCTCATCAAAATTTTCAAAACAAATCGATCAAAATAAAGCTGTGGATTTTGAAGCTAAATACAAGAAAGCCAAAGCTAAGCTAGCATTGCTTAAGGCCTCACCCTCAGAAACAACACAAACTGTTAAATCTGTTCAGGGTAAAAACAAATGTCTTGTTGCTGAAATCTTCTATTGGGATGAAGAGCCTATCTCATTTGATGATGAAATGGTGCAAGTCAGTGCACTGATGGCTCTTTCCGAAGAGGACAAGCTCACTGTGGGAAAAAATCATGCCAGAAATGGAGAGTGGGTCAACATTACAATGAAGAAGGTAAATATTTAACTTTCTATGGATGATGACTTTGATTGGCAGTCCTATATGAACTATATCAATGTCGATCTTAAGTTTGTAGAAGAGCAACGATTAAATCTTTTTTCAAAATATAACAAGCTAAGTTTTGAACTAAACAAGTATAGGGATGAGCTGTTTCTTTTAAAACAAAATAAACTTGAGGCTATCACTTTGCAAATTCAAAACACTTAATTAGTTAAAAGAAATCAGGCTCTTTAAGAAGAACTTAAGAAAGAAAAGGAAATCATTGCTAGTTGGACTGCTAAGAATCCAAGAGTCTTTGATGTTGTGGGAGCTCCCAATAGCAAAAGAGAGTCATAGGTGAAGATCATCTCACGACTCTCACAACAAAGACCAGATCTCCCAAATCATTTGTGTCGGTGGCATGATTACCAATGTGTTGACTATTCCCAAGCCTAGTGATTGGATTGATCGGGTTAATCGATAGTAAGCTTCCTAATTTCGATTATGGAAGAATTCTAGAGCACGAGTCAAGCTCTTAAGCGCATGCTTGGACTCACTGATGTGCCCTTGATGTCTTGAACACATTGAGTATGAGCGAGTCTAATGCAACGCTTCCACCCCGAAACCTCTTGAGGTGCCGCACCAAGCTACGAGCTTACTCCAATGCAATTCAATCCTCACTCACTAAAGGAAAGGTCCGGACTTGGTAGAACCATCCTAAAAGACCAACAAAACCAATTCAAAGAATCTACTCCCCCGAGACTTCCACATCCTCTGTGCCAGCTGGTGACCAAATTTAGCGATCGAACTTGTGAGGAAGCTAGCGATAAGATGGAATCCATCGGCGTCCACGAATCAATCAAGGAAACAAAGTCGACTTCCTCTAGTTCCTCAAAGTCAAAAGCCACCACCAAACCAAAGCGAAGTGTGATCTATGCCACTATACCGGTCGCTGGCGATAAGCGCTATAGAATCCTTTTTGTATGATCGCAAAAGGAGGATCACGAGAACTTCGATCACTTACAATCGTAAGTTCTCTCGGTAAAGCAAACTATACCAAAGTTGGTCATCGGTATGCTTCAACCTCAAAATCGCTCAAAAGTTTAGAGCTAAACCCTTTCTTCCTTGCCCACGCGTGGCTTTAATGATCATCATCCGACGATTGTCTCATGAACACATCTTTGTGATATTTGCGAAATCCGACTCATGAGGCGTCCCATCATAACGATGTCATTCAAGCAAGCGAAGTTCCAAGCAACCCAAAACCACCGAGTCATCCTCGGTCTCAAAATACAAAACACGTGGTAGCACAATGCACTCAACCGCGACCATGAGTCGGTTGAAAAATTCAAAGCAGACCTTTAAGGCCAAGCCCACTAGTATGTGGGTCGAAGAGAAACTAATCCACTTTACTACTTGTGCGAGACACGCCAGGAGCCTATCGGCATCTAGATAGCGGATGCTCATGAAGCATGACCGGTGTTAAGGAGTATCTGCACAAGTATGTAAAGAACAGACCCAAGGTAGTATTTGGTGATAACTCATCATGTCCCACTGAAGGTTATGGTTTAGTATCTTTGTAATGGAATAGTTTTCTCTAGAATAGCTTATGTCAATGGTCTAAAATACAATCTCATCGATTGTCGGTCAACTCGTGATGCAAAGTACATTGTGCAATTCAATGATAAACAAGGTACCATTTTCAATGCCAACAAAGAAGTTTTTGATAACTCCTAGAAGGGATGATGTTTATGTCTTAGACATGTCAACACTCTCTCAAGATGGAACTGTCTCTTTGCCAAAGCCATGAAACTTTCAACTGGGCGTGGCATAAGAGACTCTCTCACTTAAACTTCAAAAATATCAACAACTTGGCAAAACAAAACAAGGTCCTTGGTTTACCATCCTTTGGTTTTGCAAAAGACAAACCATGCTCACTGTGAAAAAGGCAATCATCAAAGAGCATCCTTCAAAACTAAACAAAATTTCTCAATCAAAGCGCCTCCACCTCCGTGCATATGGATCTCTTTGGACGATCGGTCCTAGATCAATCCGGCATGAGAAGTATACTCTTGTCATTGTTGATGAGTTTTCAAGATATACTTGGGTATACTTTCTCTCCAAAAGAGTCGGGCGGTGACACTATAATGTCATTCATCGGGAACATTGAAAACCGAATGACATTCTTGTTAAACAAATCGAGGCCGACAATGGTGCGAGTTCATAAATGAAGAGCTTGAGATGTTACGTGATGAAAAGGAATCTCCCAAAAATTTCATCTCCTTACACCCCCGAACAAAATTGGGTGGTGAAAGGAAAAGCAGAACTCTCATTGAGGCGGCTAGAACTATGTTAAATGGCTCGACTCTTTCAAAACATTTACGGATGAAGCGGTCAAAACAAACTGTTACACTCAAAACAGGTCAATCATTGTCAAAAGACATAACAAAACCCCATATGAGATATTCAAAGGTAGACTTCGATATCAACTATTTTATGTGTTTGGATGTCTGTGTTTATTCATAACCACAAGGATCATCTAGGTAAATTGATGCTAAAGGCGATGATGGATATTTTCTAGGTTACTCACCGATCTCCAAAGCCTTGAGGTATTTAACACAAGGAGACAACAAGTTTAGGAAACCTTTCATGTCACCTTTGATGAGAGTTTAGAAAGCATCGGGTTCACTAACACCTCATTGGAGGAAATAGGAATTGATAACTCATCAAGATATCCTCCCGATGAGTATAACATGAAATCAATTCCTCATACCAAGCGATGTTGACATCTCATATTATGTCTTGCCTCACAACCTTCACAACCAACTATCGGTGAATTCATTGATAATCAATCGGTCTCTGTTGGGATAGGTAACCTTGAACCAAATGTTCGAGAACACATGATTCATGATCCCCAACCTAAACAAGACATCTCATCGGATGTTCTTAATAATTATGTGGCTCCTGACCGAACTCACTCCTAAGTTTCCGGTGACCTCTTCAAGCTCGGATCCTGAGACCACGGTGTAAGTGGACAAAATCTCGGGATATTGAACTTGTAAACATCATTAGTGAACCCACTAAAGGCATGCTCACTAGAAGCATGGGCTGCTAATCTAACTATGACTTGACCAATGAATGCCTATATCTTTGATTTCCTATCGGATATAGAACCTAAGAGTGTCACCGAGGCTCTAAAACATCCTAGCGGGTTCGAGCTATGCAAGAAGAACTTCAGCAGTTTGATAAAACAAGGTCATGACCTTGATCAAATGTCCTCGAGGATGTCATAGTTATAGGAATGAAGTGGGTTTTAGAAAAAAAGCGATGGAAGCAGCACCGTCATTAAAAACAAAGCGGACTTGTAGCCAAAGGTTACGATCAACAAGAAGGCATTGACTATGATGAGACATTTGCTCTGTTGCAAGAATGGAAGCCATCGGGATCTTCCTTGCATTTGCTACCTACATGAACTTCAAAGTTTACCAAATGGATGTAAAAGTGCATTCACGAATGATGAACTCAAGGAAGATGTGTATGTACAACAACCTCAGGGCTTTGAGAGTAGTGAATTTCGACTATGTCGCAAGCTTGATAAAGCCCTTTATGGTGAAACAAGCTCCTGGGCATGGTATGAAACTCTCTCGGCCTTACGATACAAAACAAGTTTGTCGGAGGAAAGATAGATAACACATTGTTTATCTACAAGATAAAACAAGATATGATACTAGTCCAAGTATATGTTGATGACATCATCTTTGGCTCAACAAACCACACTCTTTGCAAATAGCTTGAAAAGCGATGACAAAGAAGTTTGAAATGAGCATGATGGGTGAACTCACATACTTCCTTGGACTTCAATCGAGCAAAGCGATAAAGGAATCTCCATCACCAAGAGAAGTACACGAAATCTCTTGAAGAAATATGAGATATCGACCGTGCCTCGGTGAAGACACCTATGGTCCTCCTAACAACCTTGGACACGATCTCACTGGCAAAGCAGTCAACCAAACTCATTTCGGAGGATTGTTGGCTCACCGATGTATTTCACTACTTCGGACCGGACACACAATTCTCAATTTGTCTAATAGCAAGATATCAATCCAATCCCAAAGAATCTCACCCCACTGCAGCTAAAAGAATACTCGAGATACAGAAGGAACTCCAAGCCTTAGACTCTACTATCCAAAGTGCTCGGGGTTTGATCTCAAAGGTTACTCGACGATTATCTGGCGCAAAATGGATGAAAAAGTACCTCGAGCTCTGTCAATTCCTTGGAGGAAAACTAGTTTGTTGGAGTTCTAAAAGCAACAATCGGTGGCTATGTCTTCAATCGAAGCTAAGTATGTGGTTCTTTGCAAGATGTTGTGCAAATGTTTTATGGATGAAAAGTCAACTCGGTGACTATGACATCCATTACAAAATGGTACCCATCTTACGTGACAACACCATGCTATTGCAATTTCCAACAACCTTGTCCTTCATCAAAGAACCAAACACATTGATATCGGATATCACTTCATCGGGGACCACATAATGAAAGGAGACATAGAGCTTCATTTCATCCCTACGAATATCAACTTGCCGATATCTTCACCAAACCCTTGGATGAACCTACCTTGAGACCGAAAGCTGAATTAGGAATGCTAGACATTGAAAGTCAGCAAATTGAAAATAAATCCTAATCTCAGTGAGTCTTATCTAAAATGGTACATCCTCCCTGAATACCCAAAATTCCTTTCTCACTGAATGAGTAAGACTCATTCGGTCCTGATTTTGACAAGAGCATTCAATGAGTAACTAAATGCTCCAAGTATCGATTACTTAAATGTCCTAGGTTGGTAACCTTACCAATTTAATAAAGGAATATATGTCTCCTTGTCTTATTGTCATCCATGTCAAGGGTCCTCAAATACATACCTCATCCCACTTGGCATTAAATGCCTCTCCTCACATGAAATATCCTAAGGATATTTTATTCGCAAATTGCACTTTTACGTGCACCGCAGCTATTCCTTGAAAACGAGATTTTCTTTGCGGGTAGTGAAGGGTGGCATTAAATGTGGAAATTCAAAACGTTTTCAAAAACCGACTTTACAAATCCATAACTATGCACAAACAACCCCTCTCAACACCCTATAAATACCCCTCACAAAATCCTTATAACACACACAAAAGATTTATGCTAACAAAACTCTGTCAAAATCTCTTTCAAACCCATAAATCTTTGTGTTCTTCAAATCTTTTTCTGAAAAACCTCCTCTGTAAACCTTTACAAAAAGTTTTTCATCACAAACTTGAGAGATTTAACACTCTTTGATTTTTCTAGCTCAAAATTTCTTTCAAAACCCTAAAAATCTTCTAATGGAAATGGCTAGAACACAATCTCTCCAGTTTGCACCTCAGTGGGTAGGGGATCTTACCAATGTTGAATTTCAAACCAATAATGTCACAGGTAATTTTGAATATCCTCAAACGGTCCCGACCTACAAGGACATTATGAAATTTTGTATAAGCGCCTTGAAAAGGCCTTTGTTCAAGGTCCTCAATTGTATACCAAAATCTCCTCGGGGAGTTTTGGGCTCTTGAGTATTTTGTGACCCGACACCCATGACTAATGAGACGGACCTAAGACCTCTCGGGAATATCTCATTAAGTTTAGTCTTTTTAATGGGGAAAAGTCAATCACCACGGATTACAAAAGTTTTGCACCTCAGCGA
The DNA here is from genome assembly GCA_022545495.1 of Chrysanthemum lavandulifolium. NCBI lineage: Eukaryota > Viridiplantae > Streptophyta > Magnoliopsida > Asterales > Asteraceae > Chrysanthemum > Chrysanthemum lavandulifolium. The sequence goes on along the minus strand of CM040243.1, from coordinate 166,316,009 downwards.
GGTTAGACTACAACAAGGAGTGTATGTCACCCATCCTGAACCCACCACAGTGAAGGATGGGTTAAAACAAATATTTTAGATCCAAAATTTTGGACAAGACCCGATCACCAAAAACTCATTTCCCACGGCTTGGAAGATCCTATTCACTTTTGTGATTCGGGTTCTCGGTGGGAACCACTCATCAACTAAACAAGTAACTCTATTCGATTGATGATGGCTTACTGTTTGATGAATGGGGTCAATGTCGACATCGGGGAGATCATTTACTGGTGATCTAAGTAACCAAGCTCTTGAAAAAACTAGGACGACATACATTTCGTATCCTAGGTTTGTCTCATGTGCTCTGCAAGTGTTCTTGGGTTCCATTTATCCTCGGGAAGAAAAATTTTGTGCTTTACCGGCATCCGAGTCATTCAAATTTTCAAAGGACCCATCCCAAATCATCGATATTGTATTGGCCCATATGATTGTTGTAAACAATCGAGGGATTCGATGTCTCAAACCACTGCTCCTAAAAAGAAAGGGAAGTCTCGGATGGGAGTAAGAACAAACCTAAGTCTCGGGGCCCTAAGGCTTGGAGCACTGGCTAAAAGGCAAAGTGTTGGAATCACTCCTAAACCATAATCAAGTGTTAGTAATTATTATGTAATAGTTAGCTTTATTATGGCCTTTATGTTTGTAATTAGCCTTAGGCTTGTGTAGAAGGCCCATGAGCCTAGGCCTTAGTCCATTAAGGAAAGGATGGAAACTAGGAGTGTTGCCCTAGCTTTCCTCCTATAAATACTCTATGTAAACCTTCATTTGAAGGTTGGTTGTTCAAGTTATTCTCTCTTTCACATACCTACGCATAACCGTCCTTAATATTGTGTGTGTGTGTTTGGTTTGCTTGTTCAATCGCCTTATCTCTTTCTATATTACTTGTGTTTGTAAAACTAGTGACCTAACAGTGGTATCAATCGCCAAATAGTTGGGTGCACACTTTTGTTTTGAAGATTTTGGTTTTGGGTCTTACGCGTAAAGATAACGTATTATTTGCTTCGCTTAAAAACTTGTTTTTTACACTTTTTAATCCAAGATTCTTGTACTTTCAACGTTTTAAGGTGATCATCTTGTAACATATTGGATTTCATAAACACATAACAAACAATAATATGGTCGAATTATTTAGAGGTTTTAGAGAGAAAGTGGGAGCCTTTCTAGAGAGAAAGTGAAAGAAAACATAGAAGGTTAGATTAAGATGAATGAAAGGTCCAACCCTCTACCTTGGGAGGTAGAGGGTATATATAGTTACAAACTAAACGTCCTCCTTCGGACTGTGGATCGTGCATACTGGTGGGTAAAGACCGTCCTTCCTCCACGGTGTTGCTCTAAACTAAATAACTAACTAATAAATAAACTACTAAATAACGATATGTCTCTGAGCTAACTTATGCTAGATTATATTTGGGGTGACCGACTCTTCACTATGGAATTTCTAATTCCTAACAATCTCCCAAGGAGGTCACCCCATATTTTACATTTGAATCCTAGCATTCTATTTAATCTTGTTCTTGAGCTCGTAGACATTAATTCTTCAACATCGCATCTTTGTGCTTTTGCGGTGATTCTTTAAAGTCCGATAACTTTGTACTTTAAGTGGAGGCCTTTATCTCGATCCACATCTTTGATGATCTTGAGCTTTAATTGAGATCATCACCACGTTAAATCTCGGATCACCCTTTATTGTGTTGCCATCATGTGAAGTTGTGACTTTCGGACCGACATGCTCACACTTTTGAATCATGACATCTTTCCATCGAGTAGCGGAAGCCTTCTTGGTTCATGATATTTGCGCACGTAGCGAAGCATAGTATAGAAATATCGAGCCGAGTTATGTAGATATGCACGGTCATGATTTCTTCAAATTAAGTGTGAATCTTTGTGAGCATGCGGCTTTGGATTGACTCTCAATTACGATCACCGCAACCGTCCAAATGTACCTACAAACAACAGTTAGCAATAAAACACACGAAAGTGTCTTTGATCACTTTCGTTGAATTGAGTACACGGCCCACGGTTCCCGTTGATCGATTACAAATCGCATGTGATCGGTAGGATTCCTAAGAATCTCCTTGACGAGGTTTCGCAATGTTTCTAGTCGTTCTCAAACCGAACGTCTCAAAGAAGACAACACGGAGTGAGTGAACCGGTAATTGAGATTCAGCGATTGATGAAAATGATTTGAAAAACAATCGCGTATTGCTTGAAGAAAGAGTTTTGCAATACAACGAAGGTTTTATGAGAAAGATCAATTTTCAATCAAAATACTTTTGTATTAGAGAATGAGTACACATTCGACGTGCTAGCGAAAAGAAGAGATTCGCACATCGAGCGGTTTTCTAAAAGTATTTTTCAATCGAGATACTTTTGAATTTGAAAACATAAGTACACATTCGACGTGCTAGAGAAAAGAAGGTTTGCACATCGAGCGGTTTTCCAAAAGTATTCGTCAATTCCATTCTGGACCAAGGTTGATTCAAGAATGAATCTCCCATCGTTTCTATCCGGTTGTCACAAGCTTGATCTTTTGAAAAGATCTCACATGTCACCCACCAAGAGCTTGTTTGATGTTGGCTCTGAAGGATTTCCATCTTCATCGTGAATACTTTTACATACCACTCGGATGTTACGGCAAAACCACAAGGATAATCGTGGGACTCTCAATATATTCTTACTTTCCACATTGTGTGAAACAACAAGTCATCATTAATTTTGTGTCCTAACGAGATATTGTGGATGATCTCTTGGCTCTAGACTCAATCGTGCACATTTGGTTCTGTGTCGGAGACTAGGAGAGGTCTCCTTCTTCAATATCAACAATCTCTAAGAGAAAGTCGATAGATAATGTCGGTTCCCGTGAGAATGAAACAAGTCCTTTTAAGAGGAACTTGAGTGGTTTGGGAAGTTGAAGTGCGGTGCGTCCTTTGGGTCCATGACGTCTTGTCTTCAATACCGATGTTACCTTAGTAACCACCAAGTAGCATATGAATTGAACCCGGTTTCGCCCTAAGGTTGAATTGATGGAGGCTATTTCTTTTCACCCTTTTTCATTCATTTCTTTTCATTCTTCACCCCCGATGCTTACCGAGACTTCATTACTAGAACCTTGTTGGGTTTATTCCGATTACTAGCGGTCTCGATCCGCACTCTTCCCATATTCTCATTTTCTCCTTTTTCAATATACCTAAGGACTCTACACTATCTAGTGGATTGTCCTCGGTAGATCCCTCCGGTTACGGCGGATCGTGGGAACAAATACCTAACCTAACCATCCTTATAACACCATGCATAAAGTAAATTGGTCGGTCTTTTGGTATTGTTCTTTCCTTCATGAAACCAATTGAAAATCATTTGGAAAAACAATCAAGGTACTTGTGATACGAGATCAAAGCATTTTGTACCTTAATAGTTTTGATCATTTAGAAAACCTCCCTCAACATGTGCGTATGATTTAGAAATTGTTTAGCACATGGAGGCAAGAGGACTTTGAAATATTTTCTTTGATCACAATTTTCATGGAAAAAGCCATTTGATTTTCTTTGGTAAAATTCTCCCCTCAATATGTGCATAGGATATTTGAAATCATTTTATCACATAGAGGCAAGAGTTCTTTTGAAGCACATCCACGATCACAAAAGGCCATTAAGAAAACCATTTGAAAACTCAATCAAGGTACTTTATAAATAACTTTAAAAGCTTTTGTACCTCGATAGTTAAAATGCTCCCCCTCAATATGTGCTTGAGATTCGAAAGCGTTTAGCACATATGAGAGAGCAACTGCACAACCGAATCAAACGATCAACTTTTATCAAATTTCATTATTAAATCACAAATTCTCCCCGATCAAAATATCAAATCCTTTGAGATTTTGGATCCCAAGTGATTTAATTAGGTTTAGAAAACATGGGAGAAAATGTGGCCTTGTTTAAATACTCATCGGTTTTTGGATAAATCCTCCTCCTCAACATGTGCATTGTGTATTTGAAATCGTTTGGCACATGGAGGCGGAGTGCCTTTAAAGGACTAAAACCAATTCCATTTAAAACAGATTTGAGATTTAAATCACGATCTCTCCTTGATCAAAATTTCAAACCATTTGAGATTTGTGATCCCATCCGATTTAAATTATTTAGAAAGTTTTAGGGAAAGGCGTGGCAAGATTTAATTTTGAAAGATGGTGATAAGGACCAGATTTAAGACATTAAAGATTGTTAGTGTCGGTATGATAGTTTTAAGAGATCTTTAAGTAAAATAAAACAATTTCACAATCAAACAAGAACAGAAAAAATTTCATTTTGAAAGATCTTTGAGTTTTAAAGAAAATCATACCATGACATAACATTAAATCTTTAGATCACCACTTATTTTGTACAAGCGGACTTTTGTGAAGAAATATCGTTTGAAAATATTTTATTTTAAATCACTCTCCCCTCGATCCATGACATAAGTCGATAATTGAGTGACTTAAGTTTTGATAAAATGAAGTCCGGTGATTTTCAAAATTTAGTCCAATATATTTTCAAAACAATATTTTCCATTTTCAAAACAATTTAATCAAATTTTTTCAAAATTGTTTAAAAATGGTATCTGCACAAAGATACATTAGGTGGTTGAGAAGCACATTGTTCTTTGTAGGGCTTGGAAGAAAACCGTCTGCCGATGCGGTGAGACTTCTTATGTTGCATTTTGAATGCCAAGCGAGGTCAAATTAAGCTCCGTTTCTTCAATCACTTAGAAGAAAACCATCTGGCGATGCGGTGAGACCTCTTACGTTGCATTTATGCCAACTCTCCATTGAAGTCCAATTAAGCTCCGTTTCTTCATTTGTCAACCCAAGATATCGTTACCCTTTCCTTGCGGCATCCAATCATGTTCATTTGTGGGATCCGGATCGGGAACATTCTTATATACCAATATACCTGCATATGTTAGTGAACACACATACAAATATATGGTGGTCGACAACACCCAAACAACAATCGACTAATAAAAGTCAATCCAACATATCAATCAGATCATGTAAGGTATGGGAATAATGTGTTTCTCAAACTCTAATCATCTAAACCTAACAATCATATCCTAGAAACCTAGTCCTTCAACAAAGGCAATTATATTTTTCGGATAAGCACGTAGGATAATTAAGAAAGTCCGTTAGATGATATAAATTTGAAAACATTCTCCCCTCAATCAATGACTTATTTTACGAAAAGATTAAAAGCTTGAAGTCATTGATTGAGTTTTCAATTTTCACTAAAACTCGAATCGATAGATTTTCAAGCAACTCATTTACCACCATTTTAGAAAACAACAAATATTTTTCGAAGAATTTATAGACGGAAAAATATTTGTGTAGGAACAATGATCCTTGACATACTTTCCTCATTTTGTTTTAGGATAAGTGCACGAAATTTGTGAAAAGCGTTTAAGCGTAGCACTTTCCTTCCTTTTGAAGAGCGGGTTGCTATCTCGAAATAATAGCAAACCATAGTTTAAGCATGGGTTACGATCGAAAGTAGCGCAAGCCATATTTTAAGCCGGGTTCTGATCGAAATAAGCGTAAGCCATTTTTTGTGACATGTTTAGAAAAGAATATTTACACCTCTGCTCGAACTTCATCTAAAGTCCCGTGCCATTATTGAATGACATTTCTAAGACCGTAGATGTTATCGATACCGAAGACATGTCTTGAGAAAACATATATTTTGGTATTTTTCAAATTTTTCGATTTTTATGGGCTTTTGTTGATTTTATATTTTCTATTTTCTTTTGTTGGTTTTATATTTTTGTATTTTCTTTTTGTTGGTTTTATTTTTTTGAAAAATATTTACAAGAGATAAATTAGTTTAAGAGGATGATGAAATGAGTACCGAGATAGGAGATATCGTTCAAAGACTTTGTAGAAGATAGAATCAACATCTCTTAAACTTTCACCACCAAAGCATTCGAGGCTTCTAAGAAAATCGTCGAACATGAGCCTTCACAATTTGAATCTTTGGTAGCTTCCCCAAACCGACAAACATCGAATAAAGACCATTTCCCAAGAAGTAGAAATGAATACAAAGCGGTCTCATTGAATGAAGCTCTACACCCTCAGGAACACGAGAACACCGAGTAACAAGTTGAAACATTGATCGTCTCGGTGGTTATCAAATCCGGAATAAGCGAAGAACTCCGATCACATGAACTGTTGTGCATCCCGATGTACACATTACTCTTCGAGATTGACCGATTGTCTATTCGGGGAACAATACATCAACATCTTCATTTTACCAAGTGCATTCCGGTTATCTTCCATATAACCAATCGACCCATAATGTACACAAGTACCAACACGAGTAGAGACAACGACATCACGATGTCGAATGTTCGATCTTCTCTACGGATCAAACTCGGAATAAGCGATTAAGCTCGATCATGTGAATATGTTTGTGCGACCACGATGTACACATATCTCTCCCACGATGGTTGCGATCTCATCGGAATCATCATTACATTGTGTACATGAAGCACTAACCGGAAGCACTTTATCATAAATCATATAGAAGATGTCGATAAGCAATATCATCTCACGTCCAAATATTCTTCTCACATTTCTTCCAACTGAGAGATAAGTAACACATACCAAAAGTCTCCGAGACCACTTCCCCAAATGAGTTGGAATAATACGGTTATCCTTCGGGATAACTTCAATCGTTGAAGTGTTAAGTTCATCATGTGTACTCGTTGTAGCTTTTATAATATACCTTCCCCTTGTTGGTTTTGATACCTCATAATGGAAACATAATATACCCATAGACATGAAATCTTGTGAGAAGAAACAATTAGCTCAAATGAATCTGTGAGAATCAATGCTACAGAAACTCTCTCAGACTATCTTTATCAACCCATATGTAGACAAATTGAAGTGACCACTGTTGAAGAAAACCCGATATACCAAACTTGAAACTGAAGTCGAATTCCCCGCATTTGTATCTTAAGCTTGCACTTAATGATGGAAGAACGGTGTCGAGAATCTATGCTTCAAGCAAATCTCTAAGTACTCACTACTCAAACAAAGTATGAGACATTAACACCTCTTGAGATTATCCACATTGTCATATGCATGTGACACTGAGTAAAACAACGTAACTCCTAATAGTGATAGTTAACCAGGTCTTCAACCAACCACCTCATTGCTGGTAACTAGATAAACCAAGTCTTCAACTCAAATTCTTAAGCCCGAGCAAGTTATCAAATAAGAACACGCCTTTGTGAACGTGAACTTCAACCTCAAATAAGTGATAAATGAGTAACTTCAAAGTAATCAACTTGTGTCAAATGTCCAACACGTGAATAAACATACAATCGGATGTACATTGACCCATTGAATGAACCGGAGCAAATGATTCCTCAACATCAATGCATTCTTCCTTAAGGTATACATGTAGAAACCGATCTGGAAGATTCACCAATAATGTTTTTAAGCGGATGAGGAAGTCATTTTCCTTAATGTTCATGTGGTTGATTTCTGAGTGCACATTTAGGAGAAGAACAATGAAACAATGATCCGTGAAGATTTGGCAAAGGAATACCAAAGAGCGGATCACTATTCATGAGTGCAAGCGCAATGATAGTCATACACAACGCCTTGTGAAATAAGCGGAGATAAGGTTTCTTGAGAATTCGAGAAGTACTTCTTAGATGGTGAACCAGTTGAGTCGGTGGGAACCGTAGCATGAGCTTGAATCTGGATGATCAACATTCGTTGGAGGTTGGAAGTACTCATCAAACATATCTTTGAAAAACAATGAATCTCAAACAATGATCCCAAGTTATCCTTAGTAAGTGAAGCATTAGGCGTTGGAGGAGAGTCATCAAACATTAAGTCGTATGACCATTATTCAAACATCCATCATCATGTAGTATATTCACTCTTCTCCCCTCAAAATTGCATCCGAAGTTGCCATTTTGATTTAACAAGTGAATAAGAATATACACCAATGAGCGTAGATCCACTTGATGGTTGAATGAGCATGGGAAAAACATGAAGCTTGTTGATGAAGAATGTCGATGAGAATGGTCATAAACATGAAGATTTCTCTTCTTTTGAAGATAAAGCGCATTGAGCGTACACCTTTCTTTTCTTTGGAGAGCGGGGCTGAAGTGTTATCTGCAGATGCCATAATGTTGACGAGGCTGAACGATGTGCGTCATAAGAAGATTTCTCTTCTTCTAAGATAATCGCATCAAACGCATACATTTCTTTTCTTTAGAGTGTGGTGAAGTGTTCATACGTCATAAGAAGATTTCTTTTCAGATAAAGCGCTTTCAAACGCACACTTTTCGTCGACTCATAGCCGATTGAATATCAATGTTGAGTAACTAGAACCCGTGAATTATGAGATATCAATCCTTTTGTTATCCATACTTTAAGCCGATCCATGTATTGAAGGATCAAGTATCTGCAATCGAGTAAGGACTACCGCACTAATATTACAAACTTGATTGCATATATTATGGTTAGTGACATCGATATCAAACCCTTTGGGGTTTCACGGTCAACATTGAGAATGCTATTGGTAAACATCTTTCTGTAGGTATCCACCTAAGTCTAGCATCCTTAAAAATTCTACCGGATGGTATCCACTTATGGCAAGGTCTAGGATTGTTAGGCATCTTATGCATAGTGAGAGACTTATCCTTATTCCTAGTTTCCAAAGATTTAGCAGTTGGTAACCATCTAGGTGAGGCTTTTGGTTTCATTTGCTTCATATGCCTTTGTAGATGACTTAGTGTGAATCCTAGACTTAACGAGGTTGTACCATTGCATGAGCATTTACATTCTTCGAGGATTTTGTGAAACATTTATCATGATTAGCATTAAAGATACATTTCGGACACTTTGAGCAAGCGACTTGTTTGGATTCGAAATAGATCTAGATTTCTTAGAGTGATCGCTATGGGAATAGCTTTAATCGAAACGCAACTACTCTTAGATGTACGCCAATCCCTAGTCTTTAGATTAGTGTTCCTAGGTAATGGTTTAGAACTACTAGTAGTGCCTTGAAATTTTGAAGAATTCATCATCCTAGGTCTTGCACCTAAAATTCCATCTTACGATTATGTGCCTTCTTTCTAGCCATTTCAAGATAAGAGTTCTTATACAAGTCATTCATATCAATTTTCCTAGGCAAGTGAGGTGAAGTGATTGGTTTTGTCAAAACTTGTTTCGCATCAACTTGGGAGGCAAACCGCGTTTTGAAAATTTTGGTCGTTCGGATCTAAACGCATTCGGTTGTCTAATAACGGTTTCCCCAAGTTTGATGGTTTTGAAAACTTAGTGTTCACACTATTCCTGTTGTTTTTCGAGCTCATTTTTAAAGCAACAATAGCGAAACTCTTTTCTGAAGTTGAGCTTTGAGATCATCAATTTTGCTATCAAAGAGTTTGTTTCCATTGACTTAGTTCTAGCTTCTTTGTGAGTCACTTAGTTCTATGTGATTCTTTCTCAAAGACTCATTTTCCTTTAGTAATTTGGCCACACAAACAGCTAATTCATCATTTCTCATTTGAATATCATCAATAGCATTAACATCGAATTACTTGTAACCAAATTACTTTTCACATGCATACCGAAATATGTTTCTTCAAATTGTTGATGGTTGATTCTTTGTCTTGAAGTGAGCTTTCAAAGTGTTCATTTCAAAAGTTCACGAATTCGGAAGTTCCAGATTTTTACATGGTTTGTTAATTTGGAAACTTTCTTCTTTACTTTGTATCGCAATTTCAAGTGAAATGCAATGTTTTCAAGATTTGAGAATTTGTTTGAAAGTTCATCAAAAGCCTTTTATCAACCTTATTGTTTGTTTTGAAACACTTAATCTCGGACTCACCTCGATTCATGAAGATTTAACAAAGTCATGTTCGACATCATGATCGGTTTGTTTAAGTACTTTAGCGGATGCACTATATTGAGCAGGAAAGGGTACCTCATTACATGACACTGCTCAATTTACAGTGCGATATCGCATCCACATCATGTGTAACAAGAGTCACCGGACTTTGGATGTGTCAAGCTTATCAATCTACGAGCCTCGTATTGGTGCCAAGCGATCCATCATCGGTGCTTTACCCGACTCATCATTATATGTTGACTCGACATTACGCATTCAAGAACACCCGATTCTTCAATGGATACATTACCCAACTTATCACAACTATCTCTCAACCGCACGACACTCATTCACGTTTTCATTTTATGTGTAACTTCCTCAATGTACTTCTCCACATTATCCATGAGTTGTATGAATGTCTCAATGAACACGCTAATTTCCATTCGGTGTGTCTCTTGAAAGACATTTCGGTCATGTCTTGATCATAATCGATGTAAATTCCCCAGCGATGAATGGTGAAATTGGTTGTGGATCACTTGAAGTGCGAGACTTTGGAACTAACCTCTTGAACCTTCTCTTTATCAAGTTGTTGTTCCAATTGTTCTAAGTTCAATAGTCTTGTTCCGTTAATGTGGATAAGTCTTGACGGAAAAGGGCAATGCATGTTCGTTCCATTCCAATCGGTGTGAGTAACATAAGGTGTGAGTGAAGTTGTTGATAAGATTCAATGCTACTTTCCTTTTGCATGGCATTACGTAGTCAAGCGGTGCAATTCTTTTCATTGGACTCGAGCATGAAGAACTCAAGTCATCATTGATTGATTCCATCATCGTATTCGATCGAATAGCTAATATTCTCATGGTTGTCTCTGACATCATACGGTTTGAGTACTTCGAAATCACTTTGGGTCGATAGAGTAGGACATGATGTGGTAGAATGCACGGATTTTACAAGTCTATGATTCAAACCGAGAAATAAAATCTTTCGCGGGATTTTACTAAAATCAAGACCAAACCGTTAAGCAATGACCAATGGAATGTGTTAAGATGATGATGGATCGATACAATGAAAGACGATTGTGTGATAGGGCTTTAGATTGTTCGTAGGAAAAGTGAAATGTTGATTGGTTGAGATTTGGATTGGTTGATGCACGTTTTACGGAGAATTTTGGGTCTAAAACTTAAAACCTCAATAACTTCCTTTCGGAGGATTTGGGCCTCGAAAAATCGTTTCACGACATTGTCGTGAAACCTCACAATATTCGACTGTTCGGTCGTTTTGTGGTATTTTTTGAAAAAGATTCTGGATCAAAAGTTATGGCCGTTTGAAGTTTTGGCGTAAAAGTCAACTTTGGTCAAACCTCTTCTTCGTAAAAATCAACCAAGTCGCTATAACACTTGAACCAAGTCGCTAAGCACCAAGTCGCTAAGCAACTAAGTCGCTAGTAGTAATTCGCTAAGCCTCAAGTCGCTAGCAAAATTTTGGCGACAATTCGCTACTCAAGTCGCTAAAGATTCAAGTCGCTAAAGAGCAACTCGCTCTGAGACCAAGTCGCTACCACCAAGTCGCTACCCGTAGTGGAGAGTCCACTACTTGTCTTTGATAATCGCTAGGTCTAAGTCGCTAGCTCCAAAGCGTAACTCGCTACAAAATTGTGAAGCAAGTCGCTACGAAGAAAGAGATCCGTATATCAAGTCGCTAGCAAGAAAAACCACATAAACATCACTTTTCAATCCAAAACAACCCAACCAAGATGATTCAAGCTTACCAAATGAAAACCTAAACACTTGTGATGATTCTAAACATAAAAGTACTAACAAAATCCAAGCTTTAACACAAGAAATCAACCAAATGATGCACAAACCACTAAACTTTTTCAAACTCAAAACCACCTAAAACCACTAGAAATCCAAAGATGTGCACGATATGATCTAACCATGGCTCTTGATACCAATTGTAACATATTGGATTTCATAAACACATAACAAACAATAATATGGTCGAATTATTTAGAGGTTTTAGAGAGAAAGTGGGAGCCTTTCTAGAGAGAAAGTGAAAGAAAACATAGAAGGTTAGATTAAGATGAATGAAAGGTCCAACCCTCACCTTGGGAGGTAGAGGTATTTATAGTTACAAACTAAACGTCCTCCTTGGATTGTGGATCGAGGCATACAGTGGGTAAAGACCCGTCCTTCCTCCACGGTGTTGCTCTAAACTAAATAACTAACTAATAAAAAACTACTAAATAACGATATGTCTACGAGCTAACTTATGCTAGATTATATTTGGGGTGACCGACTCTTCACTATGGAATTTCTAATTCCTAACAGCGTAACTTTGGTGTTTTTACGCATAAGTGCTACTTGGCTATTGTGATTTCTACGCCTAAGGATACTTCTTCATCAAAGGTTCATTCGACTACAAAGATCCATTTTACCAACACAAGTTTTCAACATGTCTCAACCACCATACTCTAACTATTTCCTTACACTTATCTCGAACGACAACAACAACTAAGTCCACAACATCAACAATGGAATCAACAACAAGCAATTTATCAACAACAATTTAATCAACAACATACTCCACAACTTGGTGCAATTCCCCACCACAAATGGTTCAAACACCGCCAAGTCTTCAAGTTCAACCCTACACAAATGAATTCAATCAACATCCATCAAGGAACACTATGAAGGAACCTCTTGGTTTGCAAAGATGTGTGAAGCTTTAGCGACCAACAATCAATTCATGAAAGTTGGATCACTTGATAGACCTCCAATGCTCACTCTAGGAAACTACGATCAATGGGTGATAAGGTTCTTTAGGTTTTATGATCGAAGAAGCCACATGGAAAGTTCTTAAAGAAGGTTATCTTGGAAGGTCCATTTGAGATGCCTCTTGTCATTATACCGGAGATCCTAATGCTATTCCACCAAGAGATGAACAAACAAACATTGCCATTGTTGCAAATCTAAATCCTCAAGAACTTCTACACTATGAAGTCGATGAGCTTGCAATGCAATATATCCTTTTAGGATTACCTAACCCAATTCTTCAAGTGTTGATGCTCAAAAGGCGCAAAGGAAATGTGGGACCATATTCATCTTCTTATGGAAGGATACATACTCAATCGGGAGGATTTGGAATCCAAAATTTACTTGGCTTATGAACACTTCATGATTAAAGCGGAGAAACACTAGAGTCTTATCATCATCGATTTTCGAGACATCATCAATTATTTGGATAAACACAACATCATCATGCCAAGAATTGCGGTGAATACTAAGTTCTGAGTAGTCTTGGTCCTTAAGGGAGAAGTATGTCATTTTTCTCCGTCAAGCGAAGAATATGCATCATTCTACATATGGATTGTTGTACGATTACTTGAAGCCTCATGAAAAGGAAGTTGATCGGGAAAGGATTCTCCGTGCTCAAATTGCTCCACCTACACATCCGGAAAATCAACAACTTGCCTTATATGCTCAACAAAGTTATCCTCCTCAACAAGCAACTCAACCAACTGCCTCAGTCACACCAACCGATCCATCACAACAACCTCAACAAAATCAATTGGTTCCTTACAACAACAACAATGATCAAGCATTTCATAGTCAAACTAATGAGGAATCCGATCTGTTCGAAGCATTGCAACAGGGATTTGTTATGATTGCTAATGCTTTTAGTTGTTATACAAACAAATCCAACAATCGTATTCGTTCCTCATCCAATACACGAAATCATTTGTTGTGAACAATGGACGAGTTGAAGTTCATAATCGTGGTTATGGTCGTCAAATGGGAGGTGGTCAAGGGTTTAATGCTATGGGTAGGAATAACAACGAGCTCAAGTGGTGGAGCAGGAAATGCTCGAGAATGGGTTGAATGGTCTTGATGCTACAAGCGCAATGAGAAGGACACTGGCTAATGCATGCCCAAAGCCAAGGACTAGGGCGTGCTTACTTCAAAGAGGCTCTTCTTTTGGCTCTTAAGGATGAAGTGGTGTATCTCTCACAAACAAAACGAGCTTTATGGTAGATGCGAGACTCGGATGATGATATGGAGGACTTGCAGGCCAATGCATTTGTTATGTTGATGGCTAATATGCATGAGTTACACATGAGTGAAACAGGCCCAGTGTATGACATCGATGGCTTGTCTCGATTACCCGAACAAACCATCATCATATCGAACTAATATCTCCGCCAATATCTCGAATCCGCACGGATCGGATTATTCAAAATGAGTCATCTACATCTCATTTCGACGATTTTCAAGTTAACCACAGTAGTTACATTTGACGATCAAGATGACCTTATGGTTTCCTTTGATAATCAAATTGACTCCGTGGTTGTACTTGAGGATCTAAATAATGATCATGTTGTAACTCACGTTGAACAAGTCGAGCTCATTGCCTCATCCATTTTGCTCATTTAATTCAAGACCATCAAATCAAAATGGAGGAATGTTATGCATTAAATAAGGACTTAAAAGCAAAATGCCTTGTTAACCAAGGATTTTGAATGCTTACAAATGCAACTCAACTTTTCAAAACTCAAGAAAACCGTGAAAAAGGTTTTGAAGCCGCTTTTGCTAAATCTCATCAATCGAAAAATATTTAGAGACAGATCGTGATCTAGCCGCTTGAAGAATGCTTTGTTGTGCGAAATAGAACAAGCGAAACATGAACATAAAAAGCAAATTAACGCTCTCACCTTGGAAAATCAAAAGCTAAGGTGAGTTGTTAAATTGTCAAAAACAGTTCTCCGCATACAAAAAGCATTCAACGAATCGGGTAGATGACCTTCTTGCATAAATTATTGGCTTGCAAAACAAAAATAAAGAGTTTAAAGCTGTTGTTTACAAACATGGTGAATCGAGAATGACTATTGAAAAGTTTACTTTAAAACCCAATCCAAAGGATATGGACCAAATCTAGGCGATTACAAACCAAAGCTTTCACTCAAAACATTCAAACCAAATCACGAAGTTTCCGGTCAGGTAATATAAAATTAATGATATTGTTATGAGTGTTGTTGAATAGCATCGTCAAGAGGAATTAGTTGCGTAAGGCGAGAGTCGATCAAAATAAAAAGCGTTGTTTACAACAAACCTTTTAATTATTCAAAACCGGTCACTTTGTCACACCAACGGATTCTTCTAACACACCAAGGGTTATCATCAAAACACCGAGTCTTCTAATGTTAATCCCAACGGATTATGCACAAATTTATGGTCCTTTACCTTCCATCGGTGAAGTAAACTCAAAACACGAAAATCGCAAAATTCTTAGATATTTTGATATTTTCATGGTGACCTCAAAACTTTAGAACATGAGATAGAACATCATTACGAAATCAAAGTTCAACACTTTCAATCGCCTTTAGCGAGAACAAAGAGACATTTTTAGAAAATCTTTTACCAAATGTTAAAATTTGAAAAATTGTGCATTAGCTTGGGAAAAGGATTTTCATAAGGAACTTGAGTGATGAAGGTCGTTTTCGAGAAAACTGAAACATCTATTTCTAATACTAAGCGCAAAAAGAAAATGTTGAGAAAAGGTGTTGATCGACTCTTGGAAGATGTTATTTGTCTTGATATCCATAATGTTGTGTTATTCTATTCTTTGCCACATGCATCGATTATATCTCTGCGATAATGTTGACTCGTGGTAACTATTGAGAATACTGATAATGTGCTTCGATCGAGTCTTTAAAAGCTGAAAATGAGCGATTACTTAATGAACTTTACAATGCAAAACATCGTCTTCATTGGTGTGAAAAGATATTCACAACCATCAACTTGGGTTACAAAATAAAATCGCTCATTGAGTGCAAAATCTTCGATCCTAAAATTGAGCAACTGGATGATCAAAACATGTCTTTGAAAAGTCAAATCTCTAAATATGAACAAGAACTTGTAAAAGTTAAACAGAATATGGTGTCATATTTGAATTACTCAATAAGACTCGACATGAAGCATCAAATGAACTTGATCACTATCTTGCTCACACTAGAGAAGTCATGAATTTTTTTGGTAATATTCGTTCGAAAATCAAGATTTGATTCACACTATCTCTAAGTTAAGAGAAATGTTAGGAAAGTATGAACAACTTCGCCAACCATCATTAAGAGATTAGCACCAGAACACTTAGTAATCATGCACCTAGAATCCCTACTTGCCAAATCACAAGTTGCTAACGTGCTTCCTTCTACTAAAGCAGAATAGTTGCGTCTTTTCCAAACGTCCGCACTTCACGGCCTAGGAGCACTCAATCGAAGAATAGGAAGTTGAGACCCAAGAAAAGATCAATAAGGAATGCTAAAGTAGAAGAACACCCTATGACTATGAATAAGACTCACGTTGCTTCCACTATAGATGTTGCGTCGGCAAATGTAATAGAAATAGTGATGTAACGAATGCTAAACCGTTAAGCACTTTTGATATTCATCGATGCACCTTGTGTTATTTGTCGTAAGCGTATGAATTCTAATTGTCATGACAAATGTGTTGCTAAAGCTATAATCTCTCGCTTACGGAATCCTAAGAATCGGAATACCTCTAGGCCCACTAATCATTCTAAGTCGTGCTTGGTAGACCGCCTTCTTTAGATTCTAAGGCAAACATTGTTGTCCCCGTAGCTCAGGTTACACCTCCTAAGAATGTAGTACCACCTAGTGCATTCACTAAGACTAAAGCAAAGAGTAGTTATAGATGGCGAAATGGATATATAACACACTAGGATTTAAATGGATGCCTAAAATCATTAATGTGTGCATGTCTCATATCATCGCTCGGAACCCTCTAACATTTCGGGTTCCACATCTACTTCTATTCCATCCGTGTCGCGTCGTGTGTAATGCAGTGCTACAGATCATTCTGGATTGTTGATAGCGGATGTTCCCGACACATGACGAGCAATCTTAAACATTATCAAACTTTATTGCAAAGTTCATTGGCACTCGCTGGGTTCGGGAATGATCACTGCAGACTATCATGGGCTCTGAAGATTATGTCAATGGGAACATCGAAATCGCGAGGTTTACTATGGAAGACCTCGGTCATGTCTGTTCTCGATGGGTCGGCTTTTGTGATGGAGATTTGGAGGTTGCTTTCAGGAGAAAACTTGTTTCATTCGTGATCTACAAGGAAATGACCTTATGTCCGCTCGCGTAATTCTAGTCTCTACACTATCTCTATGCAAGACATGGTTGCTTCATCTCCTATCCGCTACTTTCAAAGGCAACATCAACAAAATCATGGCTATGGCACCGTCGTCTCTCACATCTAAACTTTCAAACCATCACCAACCTTGCTCGACACAAACTAGTTGAAGGTCTCCCACGATTCCGGTATTCAAAGATCACCTTTGCTCACTGTGAGCAGGGAAAAGCACTCGTGCTCATTTTCCTTCAAAGGTGGAACACGACCTCAAGATGTGCTTCATCTTCTTCACATGGATTTGTGTGGCCCGATCGCGTGCAAAGCGATCAATGGCAAACGCTACATCTTAGTAATTGTTGATGACTATTCACGATGGACTTGGGTCTACTTTCTTCAAGCAAAGACCAAGCTCCACATATGATCATCACCTTTCTCACGAAAATACGTGTTCAGCCTCGCAACACCATCAAAGCTAATTCGAGCAGACAAAGGAACCGAATTTGTTAACCAAACCCTTTCATGAATTCTATGAGAAAGTGGAATTCACATCAAACATCTATTGCACGTACACCGAACAAAGCGGAGTTGTTGAAATCTGAAACCGAGCGTTAGTGGGCGCAAGAACAATGTTAATCAATGCTAAACTTCCAGATTACTTGTGGGCGAAGTCGTATATCTGACATGCTATACTCAAAACCGCTCTATGATCACAAACGCCACAACAAAACACCTTCGAGCTTGTCCACAACCATAAACCGAATCTCAAACACCTTCATGTATTTGGATCCCTTTGCTATCCGAATAATGATCGTGATGATTTTGGAAAGCTCAAAGCCAAAGTCGACATTGAGTCTTCATTGGATATTGTGAGAATTCTAAAGGTTACCGGATCGGAATCGTCGTACAAAAGCAGTGATGGAAACGATTCATGCTCATTTTGATGAACTCACGGAAATGGCTTACGAGTATAACACTTAGAACCCGGTCACAACCGTTTAAACTTCCTCACCTCCATCATCATGAACAATGCCCCTGACTAACTCACAACAAATGGAAAGGTTATTTGCTCCTCTATTCGGACGATATTGATGAACGTGCTCCGGTGTATCCGCTATTTCCATTGCACAACCCGATAATATTCCTATACCGATACACTGCTACAACAACTATCACGACGATGCACCTACACCGCTTGACTCAACACAACATTTGAACACACCGCCCAACAATGATGAACCGGTGATGATATTACGAATGAAGTACCCCACTGCAGATTTTGATCCAAATCGTTCTTTAACCCGTTTGCTAATGAGATCACTGCCCGGATGTCGCGGAATCTTCAACAAACCATTTGAATCCTCAAAATCTGCACAATGTATACCAACATCAACCTCTACACATCGATGGACAAAAGACCATCCTCCGCCAATATTATTGGCAACCCGAATCAACCAATCGTTACGAGACAACGTCTTCACACATATGGTGAACATTGCATTTATGCACTCACCGCCCCGCCAATCGAGCCTAAAAACATTAAAGACGCGATGACAAAGACAATGGATTGAATCCATGCGGGAAGAACTCAACCAATTCAAACGCCTTGAAGTATGGAGGCGGTTGAAAGACCAGCGGTCTACGTCATTGGTCTAAAATGGATTTGGAAAACAAATTGATCTTTGAAGGGCGTCATCCGAAACAAGTCACGCTAGTTGCTAAGGGTTATCGTCGGGAAGAGGGATAGACTTTGAAGAATCTTTTGCTCGGTTGCTCGTCTTGGGGCTGTTCGGATATTTCGCGTCATGGCTCATATGAACATGACGGTCTTTCAAATGGATGTCAAATGCGTTTCTCAGCGGACAACCGAAGAAACGGTTTATGTCACCAACTCGAAGGATTCGTTGATCCGAGTGCTCGAAACATGTCTACAAACCGAACAAAGCTCTTTATGGTCTCAAACAAGCCCTCGGGCATGGTACGATAAGCTATCATCTTTCCTCATTGCTAATAATTTCACCAAAGGCTCGGTTGACCCAACTCTTTTATACAATATCACGGGCACATATCTTAATTGTTCAAATTTACGTGGATGACATCATTTTGGGTCTACACATAAAAGTTTTCAACCGCTTTGCAAAACTAATGAAGAAAAATTTTGAAATGTCCATGAAGGGTGAACTCACGTTCTTTCTAGGACTGCAAGTTCATCAATCATCCGTGGTATTTTCTTGAGTCGATCCAAATATGCCCTTGAATTGTTAAACAAATTTGGAATGAAAACTGCGATACTTATGCCACACCAATGACTCATACCAAGAAGCTAGACGCGATTTACATGGGAAATTAGTTGACCCTACCAAATACCAAGTATTATTGGGTCTCTCATGTATCTAACGACTAGAGACTGATATTGTCTTTGCCGTTTATCTATGCTCCCGTTATTAGTCACGACCAACCTGAAACCCACCTCTCGAGGCTAAAAGAATCCTCCGATACATCAAGGAACCATTAACTTGGGGATCCGTATCAGAAGGATTCGGTTTTGAACTAATCGCTTTTTCGTATGACGACCACGCAGGATGCTTAGACTCAAGGAAAAGTACTTCAGAGCTCTACAATTTCTTGGTGATAAGCGGTGTCTTGGCAATCAAAGCGGGTGGTACATCATTGTCATCAAGCGAAGAGAATATGTAGCCATGTCGGCGTCGTGCTCAAGTCATTTGGATGAGAACACAACTCAAAGACTATGGTTACGTGATTTGAGAATCCCGATGTCATGCGACAATCGGAGTGCCATTGCGATCTCGCAACTCGATTCGACATTCAAATCAAAGCACATCGATCTTCGCTATCATTTCATCAAGGACCACGTGGAGCAGGCATCGTTGAATTATACTGCATGGTACGAGAATACCAATTGGCGAGATCTTCTCACCAAAGCCTTGCCTCCCGCTAGGTTTAATAAGTTGATCCACGGATTGGTATGAGGTGTTTGACTCAAGAGGAATTGGATGACCTCTTAAACAGTTTTAAAACACATCAAACACAAAACCATCTTTTGTAAATAATTTTTCAAAAACAAAATACAAAAATATAAAATCTTATAAAACAACAAAAATATTCTTCTAATCTATAATCTTTCAACATGGCAAGTACATTTCTTCCTTCAACACTATAATCTTTCAACATTCAGTATTTTTACGATCAAGTGTTGAGGGGGAGAAAATTTTTCACTTAACTGTTTCAAAACATCTGTGTACTTGCATGTTATCCTATCCCGGTTGTTTCTTTTATCAATGGTGGTAAACTTTTCTGGTTAAATGACACTCCTCGGACTAAAATTTATAACCTTTCATCATTTACCTAAGTCGAGGGGGAGTGTCTTCAAGTTTCTTTCTTAAAATCTTTGTTGGATAACCAAAATGGAAGTTAAATGGCTTTGTATGTAAAAAGAAAATGTGGAGGGACCAAAATTGTCAAAAGATGAAAGTCATTTTCAATAAAAGTCCTCCACCTAACTTCTAACCTCACATTTATTACTTTCAACCTTAAACATCCTACGCCTAAGATTCATTCAAGAAATCCGTGCTTTAGATCATCGTTTTGTAAGTGTTTTCACGATCTTAACAATAATACAAGCTAAGGTTTTGAATTTCTAGTAAATCCTATGGCTAAAACTTTTGTTACGCGTGATTAAGTGTTCTACGCATAAGCGTATGAACACATAATCATTGTGTATGTGTTTGTGGTTAAATGAATAGTGTCAAAACGTTTCTAATACATCAATGATACCATTTTAACCATCAAAACCCACCCAGAAACACGAATTGATGATTTTTTGAGAATTAGGGTTTATGAGTCGATTTGGGTGTTTACAAATGTGTTTGGTCAAGTCATTTGTTTGGTGCAAATCCCATGGTTAGAAATCATACGCGTAATTCTCAGAAACACAATTAGGATTTTTTGAGAATTAGGGTTTATAAGCTCATAAAACATCTTAGACCTACCAAAATTTGTTTGGTGCAAATCCATGGTTAGAAATCATACGCGTAATTCTCAACCCTTAGGGTTTTGACCTCTGTATGACTTTTACGCGAATCGATTAACGAATGATTCATGCCATGATTTGTTGATAAAACGTATTCTTGTGTTAATATTGATGATTTGATGAATTTATTTCGGGGATTGCTACGCTTAAAAATTTAGAATCAAGGTCATTTGATTCTCTACGCATAAGGATTACCCTACGGCGTAGTCAAGTTATCGCGTAAGAATATCCCACGCATAACTATTACGCGTAAGGTTCTACAATGGGACTACGGCGTATCCTGTGAAGGATATGCGTAAGCGGTAACCTCTACGCATAAGGTCTACTCTTACGAGTAAGCCTTCACGCGTAAGGTTCTTATCGCCACGGCGTAAGCTCCACGCATAAGGTCCCCTATTTCCTCGCATAACATTTCTTACGCGTAGTTAGGATCCCACGCGTAAGCTTTCGCTCACGCGTATGTCATTCTTGCACGCTAACTTTGCCAAAACTATGCTTAAGCCTTGATTGACCTTCATTATGAATTGTTACGTTTACAAACTTGTAAATAAACTAATCATAACGTCACGAATCCAATAATGTCACTAATAAACGTAATCGTTTGATATGTTGTGAACAATAAGTGATAACATAAACTTTAAAACTTAAAGTTAACTAACTTACGAAACATTTCACGACGTCATTAGACTATTGGACAAACAAGTGACTTAAGACTCGTAACAATCATTGACACTGTACATTCAATAACTAGACAATAAAACCTTTTGTTGACTAACATTATGTCTTTCGATATGTTGGTTCTTTTGGCCAATGTTATTTCGAGATCACGACATGGTCGCTCGAATGAATGTGGATGCACGAGGTTCTCCCTATTCGATATCTTCCCAAATGGCTATCCGAAAAGATTGGAAAGAATAACCTTAGGGTTGACTTTGAAACCCTCACATGCTCGAATCTTCTTGTCTCATTCTTTGTGGATATTCTAAGGAATCATCCCTAACGAACATGCTTTCACACTCTGCTATTGTACCGAAATCTACATTGACATTTCGGAACTCTATGCGAGGATCAACTGTAAAAGTGTTGTGACAGTGACACTTAACCACAAACAAGTCACCATCACTCATGCGAGACTTACGGTTGTTCTTCTCATTCTGAAATCGAGCCAACTGACTTTTTGCCACACCTACGAAGAGCAGTTCTACAATTTCTTCTTGACATTGGCTATGATGAAGCTTGGGGTTGTTACTAAGCATTCTCACGTGGAGCTTAAGAACATTCCTCAACCGTGGAGAACCTCTACATCATCATTACCAAGTGCATTTTCGGTCGTGCGGTGGTAATGAGCATCCAGCTCATGGAACTACAAATCTTACGGTCTTTGATCGGTAAGAAGGACATCGAAATCAAGCATCGATATGGGAGGACATGATGCTATTTCACAGAAGCTTAGCTCAAAGATTCCTATGTCGGATACACAAAGCTTTTGATCCGAGCACTTGGACTCAATCGACATTCCACAGAGGCTCAATGACCCCGACAATCACGACTTGTTGTCCGAACCTATCCTTTCTATCGTAATCAAGGAATCGACAACTAAGAAGCGTAGGTGTCGTCTTTGCCGATCACCTTCTATCTAAAGAACTCAAGAATCTTGAAACGCATAAAAGGTATCTAGTAGCGGTTAAAGAAGGCAAAGTTGGTCATCTTGATGAAAACCCGTGAACTCCTACTCGGAGAACCGAAGAGGAAGTTCGGAAGTGCGAAGCTCGAAAGTTATAGGAAGCTTCCCAAAAGGAATCCTCCTCGTAAAAGGATTGTTCTGTAAGGAAGTCGAACCTATTCCCACACGAACCACAAAGAAAGCTTTTGGATAAAAGCTCACGGAGTCTTGACACGGATAAAGAGATTACCTACTCGAAGCGCAAGGATGACAATCCTTGGTGACCAAAACCTCCAAGTCCTCAAGTCGATAAAGGAAAAGGAAGACTCGCACTTGCGCCCTATGATGAAAGCTCGAAGATGAAGAAGAGCTCTTTGGATCAATCCTACAGGAAGAAGTTTAAATTAGTTAGACACATTCAAAAAGTCAAGAATTTGCAAAGACCAAATGGGTGGCCCGGAGGATCAAGTGGTGTTGCCCTCTCACCAGACTCGATGCGGTTAATCGACCCGATAAGGGATCTAGTGCCACCACTCTTGTGCAACAACAAACGCTTGTGGAGGTGTCTGAACATAACATTGAGGAACCGAGAAAAGGATAAGGCGAGAAAGAAAAGGCGATGAAGAAGCTAAGGCTCAGACGGAAGAAAGGCTAAAACGGACAAGATGGCGAAGAGAATTATGATGATTTTCTTCTCAGCACCCAACTCGTTCCAAGGAGGATACTGGCACCTCCTAAGGACCCCGAGCCTCCTCATGTCTCCTCCTCATCGATTCATCATCTCATTCCTCACCACCACCATCAAAGAAATCAACCAAATCAACATCCAAATCTGTGAAGAAACCACCTCGATCTTGGATTTCTCAAACTCATGAAAGAATTGTGAAAAGTCGTCCAACAAGTCGAAAGAAGGACATGCTCTAAAACCGAATTGGTTTCTTGACCAAATCTGAGACTTAAATGATGAGAAAGACAAGATGCGAAAGAAAGGGAATTCGTTGAAGTTCATGAAAAGTCATCGTCAAGAGGAACTAAGCGAAATGATCGAAGGTTACACTAACAAGTACCTTCGGATATCGTTCCTAAAGTCACAAAGGAGATGTTTACAAGACAACTTTATCGAATCTTATCAGAGATAGCCAAGCAAACCATAAGATCCACACCTTTCCGTTACAATCAATCCATCGATCGTAGTTTTCGGATAATGAATTGGTGGCCAAGCTTGTCACACAAATGTCTACGATGCGGGACATTTACCGAGGAAGGAAAAGTGTTTCAAGCATTCTTTGGACTACCAACTCAAAGAAGCATGTAGATTCGAGCGAGAAAAGTCTAAATGTCCTAGAGACGATGAAGACAAGGATAAGGATAAGCATGATAAAGCTAAACGTCGGAAGAATTACGGTGAATCATCTTCTATGTTACCTCCTCCAACGGACTCCTACTCAACAAAGGTCTCCTCCCGTTCTTCACAGATAAACCTCGGGGCGATTCGAAAGTTACCACCGACTCGGAAAACCGGTGATCACTTTGAGTACGGGTGGTGACGATGAAGAGGTCCTGAGCCCTACAACCCACCTCTCCCAAACAAGTTCAAAACCAACATCATCATCTAGGCCTTGAAAAGAAGAAGCGCCTCGGTGACATCGATCTTGGCTAGATTACGATAAAATTGAAGAATTTGAATGGTTCTCACTCTTGTTAACAACACTCCCTACCCTAAGGAAGGTCGAGTTTGGTGAGCGGTAATACATTGGAGCATGCAAATCGCTGCAAGAAAAGTTTCATGTGAAGAAGATGACGAATCCGAGTTGAGGCGAATCAAGAATGAAGCATTTCAAGCTGTTAAAGACAGCTCGAAAGTGCCATCGAGGTTGAATATCACCTTGAGAACATTGCTCGAGCCATGTCAACAACATGGATTGGCTCAACCCGAAGCAAACATCGACTTTACTAAACGGGACAACCCTCCATATTACACCGATCGGTGAAGACCTCTACCAACAATTGGCGAACAACTGAACCTAGGATTCCATTCGGATACTTTTTCAACAAAGACCCGAATTTCTTCTACATGGTGGCGATGGTTCAAGGAAATCGCTACATCGTTGACACTTCATTTCCAGCCTATATATTTGAACTACATAGCCATTGAGAGCGTGCCAAACACTTGCTCTCGTCAAAGTGGAAGCATATCGACCGAGATGCAATGTCGAGATTCATCATTGGCCGGAATGCCGACCGAATCTACTATCGGTATCGGGTCGAAGTCTCAACATGCGGTGTTCGATACTAAGGATATCGTTGCCATCAAACATGTTGTTCTATCATCTAAGTGGGACTACACCTTCCTTAAGAATATCGTGGTCAACGACAAGATGAAAGGGACTATCGTTCTCTGAAGTCGACTTTGAGAATTTGTCTATCAACGACATTGAAGACATGTATCTTGCTAAAGTACAAGGTCGCATGAGGCAATTTTCAACCCAGTACAACGTGAATTCATCAAGTCATCGTCATCTTCATCAGACGATAGTCATCAAAGAACGTGTAGAAGATCTTAAGTTGGCGGTTGAATCTTATCGACGAAATGTCAACTTCACACCACCTCGCCTAGATCTTCCCGACATCAACCACTCTCACAATATACACTCATCGGCCAAAGCTTTCGACTTTGTTTACAGTAGTGAACTACAAAGAAATTGCTTAATGGCGTGTAGTGAACTTTACAAGTTGGAGATCATACTTTGAAGATGGTTAGGACGGATTGGCATATAGGTTGAAGGAAATCCGTCAAAGATTGGGTCTCCTGCGATGAAATTCTCGGGATCGTAGGGATGTGAGGAGGATCATCGAATGATTGATGAAAGGTTGTTTCGAAGGGATCGTTCGTAACGATGGAAAGCTTTGTTGGTGGTCGACACGGGATCAACATCACCGGCTATCAACGCCTGCTCGCACTCCCTGGCGATATCATTGGACTTCACGGCACCCTTGAATTGTTTCTTTCATTATAAAATTAGATGTGTGATTATATATGTCCATGGCTTGTGCACACATATATATGTCTTTCACGATCGCCACAATCCTTACAAAAGGAGCGAAAGCTTCTTTTTGAGTAAAACCTATTAAACCTTTCATTTTCAAGGTTTTGCTCAAAGAACAAGTACTTCCCGTAAGATTTTCAAAACCTCAACCGCTTATATCACTTGTTGAGGGGAGTATTTGCATTAAAACGTGTTCACAAATTGTTCATAGTGCATCTTCTCGCAACACTTCGAAATGGTCATATTTATTCTTAACCGTTCAAAAATAACATTTTATATGCCATTTGAGGGGGAGAAAATTATGCGATAAGAATATGTTGTGTAAATGCAAATGAATCTTTGTGTAATAGACTTAACCAGAATCGTGGTACTAAACTGTTAGTAACTCAAAAGACTTGTATCTCGATGGGTAATAATTTCAAGCTAGTTAAGCTAGTAATGTAAACGTGTCTCGCAGCGACTTGTCCGAGAGAATGTACCATTCGAGACACTCTTGGTAGACATGAACTCTAACGGTATGACAACCGAGGTTTGTTCACACCTTCAAGGTAGTTATTAGAGCTAGTTGTCACCTAAAGTCGACAATGTAACTTTAACTATGCAACGTGAACCGTGTCTCCGGGGATTGTCTATCTTCGTGGATCAATTCAAAATGCGCTTTCCTCACTATGCATTTAAACCATTAAAACTCTTAAGCACATGTGGAGGGGAGTATTACGAAAATCCTATCTCTCACAATGGTTCAAACATGATTGTCATTAACAAACCCTTTGAGAGATTCTTCACAACCGTGGTTTTAATGGCAACATAGGTTAGTCATGGAGTTATAAGGTGACAGGTTAGGAATAACCGTCCCATGATCCGCCAGAGCCGAGGGATCTACCCAGGACATCACAAACAGTTAATACTTAGAAGTCCTTAGGCACGATTATAAAAAGGAGAAAATGAGAATTGGAGAAGGAGTTGAAGAATCAAAGAGAAATGCAAAGAAAAGGGTGAAAATAAACAGCCCTCCCATTATTCAACCACAGACACGGGTTCAATTCATATGATGTTTGTCACTTTGACACGGATTGAAGATTAAAAAGTCGTCATGGACCAAGAACGATGCACCAAACCCCAGCCACTGCTCGAAGCTCGTTTCATTTCACATGGAACCCCACGAACTGCTGGCTTTTCTTGAGATCGCCGGCAGCTGAAGAGACCCTCTCCTAGTCCCCGCCGGGAAAACCAAAATGACTATTGAGTCCAGAGCCACGAGATTCATCAAAGATCTCTTGAATACTTGACATTTCACCTGTCGATTATCAAATAAGATTATCGAGTTCATATCAGTCCGCATCTCAGCACATATACCAGAACATTTATGTTCAACCGTGATCCTCGGCGATTGAATGGAACCGCCAGTCAACATCAGCCGCCGACAAACACTTCACACCCGTGGATCACGCCGGAGTGTCTCAAGCGGTCACTCATCGTGAGGTGATGCCTGCACCTCGACCATTCAATCAGATACCACGGTGCATCGCCAGTTCTCACTGTGGGACTCCAGAACTGCCTTTAAGAATTAGAGTTGGGTTCACACCATGTTGTTAACCTCTCGAGTTCAAACCCCAGGCGCCGAATCCGCCATTAACCGCTTGAAATGTTTTCATGGAGCTCGAGGCGGGATGATCGCGATCTTCGTCATGCTCACGCCACATCATCACTCACGCAAGTTCTATTCAAAAGCAATATCAGCCGATGATTCTTCGTCACACCAAAGAATCTACAATGTTAAAGACTGAAGAACTTCATCGTTGATTCAACGTGAAGAGCGTGTGAGCATGTTGAAGAATGATCGAGCTGACGGAAGAGCAGCATCAGGCGAGATTGATGCACAACAACATACTATCACTTTTACCAAAGAACAATATCAAAGAACAAAGAAGATGACGCCAATGATAACCATTCAAAGAAGATACTTTTCACATCGAGAGATTGTTGATCAAGGCAATTCTTCTCACAAGAAAGAAGAATGTACAAAGACGCCGAGCTACTATTACATCATCGCTTCACGTTCATCACCCACTGGGAGATTGAATCACTCTAAACCATACCCATGTTGCATCATTATGTACAGTTGCTTATTATGGCCTTTATGTTTGTAATTAGCCTTAGGCTTGTAGAAGGCCCATGAGCCCAGCCTTAGTCCATTAAGGAAAGATGATGAAACCAGAGTGTTGCCCAGCCTCCCATAAATACCTATGTAAACATTCATTGAAGGTTGGTTGTCTGCTATTCTCTTTCACATACCCATGCATAACCGCCCTTAATATTGTGTGTGTGTGTTTGGTTTGCTTGTTCAATCGCTTTATCTCTTTCTATATTACTTGTGTTTGTAAAACTAGTGACCTAACAAAGTTTTTTTTTTTTTTTTGTGCAAAGAGAGAATAACTTGAACAACCAACCTTCAAATAAAGGTTTACAAGAGTATTTATAGAAGGAAAGCTAGGCAACACCCTAGTTTCCATCCTTTCTTTAATGGGCTCAGCCTAAGCTCATGGGCCTTCTTCATAAGCTTAAGGCTAATAACAAAACATAAAGGCCATAATAAAGCTAACTATTACATATTAATTACTAACACTTGATTATGGTTTAGGAGTGATTCCAACAATCTCTCAAGTGTTGGTGATGAACGTGAAGGCGCTGATGTAATAGTAGCTCTTGACGCCTTCGACATTCTTCTTCTTGTGAGAAGAATTGCCTTGATTTGAACAATCTCCCAAAGGTAGAGACATTGTCTTTGAACCGTTATGCTTTGACGCCATCTTTAACTTTGTTCTTGATCATTGTTCTTGTAATGAAAGTGATAGTATGTTGTAGTCTCGTGATCAAGTCCGCTTCGTGTCTCGCTTCACGCCCAAAGGTTCCACGCCATTCTTCAACATGCTCACACGCCTTTGACGCTGGAATTCAACATCGATGAAGTCTTTAACTTTGTAGATTCTTTGGTTTGACTAAGAATCATTCGACGGTTGTGTTGCATCCGAATAGAACTTCCATTAGTGATGATGTTGGCTGAGTACGAGAAGAATCAAGACGATCATCCCGCCTGAGCTTCCATAAGAAGAAAACATTTCAAACGGTTAGTAATAAGCAAGTTCCGCACTTACAAGTTTGAATTTCGAGAGGTTAACAAGATAGCGTGAAAACACAACTCTAATTTACAAAGGCCGCCTCGAACCGAGTCCCACAAGTGAGATAATGCGATGTACCAAGCACATCTACAGCTCAGATGAGTCACCGAGGTACACCAAGCATCACTCACGATCAGAGACTGCTTGAGATACACTCCGCAGAATCCACGGGAGTTACCGGCGACTGCCGCCGTGGTCGTTGATGTTAACCTCGGCGGGAGTTTCCATTCAATCACCGAGGATCACAGCCAGAACCTCTCATAAATGTTCTAGTTAGAATGCTAAGATCCGTGAAGGACTCGATATGAACCATCGATAATCTTATTTGGTGATCAACAAGTGATGAAATGTCAAGTGTTCCTAAGAGATCTTTTATGAATCTCCGGCTCTAGACTCAACAATGCTGCTTTGGTTTTCCCGAATGAGACTAGGAGAGGGTCTCTTCTTCAATACCAAATATCTCTAAGAGAAAGCCAATAGTTTACGAGGGTTCTCGTGAGAATGAAACAAGCTCGCTGAGAGAAACTTGAGTGGCTAAGAAGGTTTAGCGCACGCCATCGGGTCCATGACGACTTTTAATCTTTCAATACCGTGTCACAAAGTGACAACCAAGAGTATATGAATTGAACCCGTGTCCGCCCGAGTTGAATAACTGAGGGCTATTTCTTTTCACCTTTTCTTTGCATTTCTTTTTATTCTTCAACTCCTTCTTTCTCCGATTCTCATTTTCTCCTTTTATAATCGTATCTAAGGACTTCTAAGTATTAACTATTTGTGATGTCCTCGGTAGATCCTCCGCCTCAAGGATCATAGACTGTTATTCCTAACCTTAGTCACCTTATAACTCCATGACTAACCTATGTTGCCATTAAAACCACATGCCAGGAAGAATCTCAAAGGGTTTGTTAATGAAAATCATGTTTAAACCATCGCGAGAGATAGGATTTTGCATAAATACTCCTCCACATGTGCTTAAGAGTTTTAATGGTTTAAATGCATAGTGAGGAAAGAGCGCAACATTTTGAATTGATCCACCGGAGATAGACAATCCCCCACTAGACACGGTTACGCTGTATAGTTAAAGAGTTACATTGTCAGCGCTTAGGTGACAACTAGCTCTAATAACTACCTTGAAGGTGTAGACAAACCTCAAAGGTTGTCATACCCACGAGTTCATGTTCACCAAGAGTGTCTCGAATGGTACATTCTACTCTTGACAAGTCCTTTCATGAGACACGCTTACATTACTAGCTAACTAGCTTGAAATTATTACCCGTCTGTGACAAGTCTTTTCGAGTTACTAACAGCTTAGTACCGCCAATTCGCTGGTTAAGTCTATTACACAAAGATTCATTTGCATTTACACAACATATTTCTTATCACATAATTTTCTCCCTCAAAAATGGCATATAAAATGTTATTTTGAACGGTTGAGAATAAATATGACCATTTTGAGTGTTATGGGAAGATGACCACTATGAACAATTCCAGAACACGCTTTAATGCAATACGCCTCAAGTGATATAAACTATTGAGGTTTTGAAAATCTTACTTGGAAGTATTTGTTCTTTGAGCAAAACCTTGAAAATGAAAGGTTTAATAGGTTTTACTCAAAAGTAAGAAGCTTTCGCCCTTTTGTAAGGATTGTGGCAACCGATGCACTACATGGTCCTTTCTTGACAAGAACGGGTTGTACATCGTTATGCTGCACAACCATAGACATATAATCACACATCCAATTTTATAATGAAAGAAACAATTCAAGGTACCAGAAGTCCATTGATGTCGCCAGAGTGCAACAGGCGTTGATAGTCGGTGATGTTGATCTTGGGTTGACCACCAACAAAGCTTTCCATCGCTCGAATCGATCCTTCAAACAACCTTTCATCAATCATTCTCGATGATCCTCCTCACATCCCAAATGATCCCGAGAATTCCATCGCTAGAGACCCAATCTTTGACTGATGTCCTTCAACCTATATGCCAATCCATCCCTAACCATCTTCAAAGTGTGATCTCCAAACTTGTGAAGTTCACTACACGCTATTAAGCAATTTCTTTGTAGTTCACTACGGTAAACAACGCCGAAAGGTTTGTCGATGAGTGTATATTGAGAGTCGTTGATGTCTGGAAGATCTAATGAGGTGGTGTGAAGTTGACACGGTCTCGATAAGATTCAATCGCAAATCAAGATCTTCTACATCGCTCCTTGATGACTATGCTGCCCATGAAGATGAGCAGAACTTGATGAATTCACGTTGTACTCTGCTGAAAATTGCCTCATGACCTTGTACTTAGCAAGATACATGTCTTCAATGTCGCTGATAGAGAAATTTCAAAGTCACCCGAGAAAGCATAGTCCTTTCATCGTGTCATTTGACCACGATATTCTTAAGGAAGGTGTAGTCCCACTTAGATGATAGAACAACATGTTTGATGGCAATGATATCCTTAGTAATCGAACACCGCATGTTGAGACTTCGAACCGACACTTCGGTAGTAGATTCGCTTGGCTGCTCCGCCAATGATGAATCAGACATTGCATCTCTGGTCAGATGCTTCCACTTTGTCGAGAACAAGTGTTTGGCACGCCTCAATGGCTATGCGCTCTAATATATAATCTGAAATGGAAGTGTCAACGATGTAGCGATTTCCTGAACCATCGCCACCATGTAGAAGAAATTCTAGGTCTTTGTTGAAAAGTATCTAAATGGAATCCTAGGTTCGCTTGTTCGCCAATTGTTGGTAGAGGTCTTGACCACTCTGTAATATGGAGGTTGTCCGCTTAGTGAAGTCGACGCTTTTTCCGGGTTGAGCCAATCCATGTTGTTAGACATGGCTCGAGCAATGTTCTCAAGGTGATATTCGACCGATGGCACTTTCTTGAGTCGTTTTTAACAGTTGAAATGCTTCATTCTTGATTCGCCTCAACCTCGATTTCATCATCTTCTTCACATGGAACTTTTCTTGCAACAGCTTTGCATGCTCCAATGTATTACCGCTCACCAAACTCCCGACCTTCCTCGTGGTAGCGAGTGTCAAGTAATAAGAGTAGAGAACCATTCAAATTCTTCGCTTTTATCGTCATCTAGCCAAGATAATGGCGTCACCGAGGCTTTCTTCTTCTTTTCAAGGCCTAGATGATGATGCCGGGTTTCGAACTTGTTCGGGAGAGCGGGTTGTTGTAGGGCTCAAGGACCTCTTCATCGCCACCACCCGTACTCAAAGTGATCACCGGCTCGAGTCGTGGGTGGTAACTCTGTAATCGCCCCGAGGTTTATCTCGAGAAGAACGGGAGGAGACCTTTGTTGAGTAGGAGTCCGCTGGAGAGGAGGTAACATAGAAGATGATTCACAAGACTTCTTCCGACGCTTAGCTTTATCATGCTTATCCCGATCCTTGTCTTCATCGCCTCTAGGACGCTTAGACTTTTCTCGCTCGAATCTACATGCTTCTTTGAGTTGGTAGTCCAAGAATGCTTGAAATGTCTTTTCCTTCCTCGTAAGTAAATGTCCCGCATCGTAGTCATTTGTGTGAGAAGTTTGGCCACAATTTCATTATCCGAGAAAACCACAGATCGTATGGATTGATTGTAACGGTTAAAGTGTGGATCTTATGGTTTGCTTGGCTATCCGCATAAGATCTGGATAAAGTTGTCCGTAAACATCTCCTTTCCGACTTTAGGAACGATATCCCCAAGGTACTTGTTAGTGTAACCTTCGATCATTTCGCTCAGCCTCTCGACGATGACTTTTCATGAACTTCCGAATCTAATTCTTTTATGCATCTTGTCTTTCTCATCATTTAAGTATTGTATTTGGTCAAGAAACCAATTCAGCTTTTCTCAGAGCATGTCCTTCTTTTCCACTTGTTGACAACTTTCACAATTTTTCATGATGTTGGAGAAACCAAGATCGAGGTGGTTTCTTCACAGTATTTGGATGTTGATTTGTTGATTTCTTTGGTGGTGGTGGTGAGGAATGAGATGATGAATCTGATGAGGAGGAGACATGAGGAGGCTCTGGTCCTTGGAGGTGCCAAGTATCCTCCTTGAACTAGTCGGGTCATGTTGAGAAGAAAATCATCATAATTCTTCGCCATCTTGTCCAGATTTAGCCTTTTCTTCCGCTCCGAGCCTTAGCTTCTTCATCGCCTTTCTTTCTCGCCTTATCCTTTTCTCGGTTCCTCAATGTTATGTTCAGAGACACTCCACAAGCGCTTGTTGTTGCACAAGAGTGGTGGCACTAGATCCTTATCGGGTCGATTAACCGCATCAAGAGTCGTAGAGAGAGCAAGACCACTCTTGATCCTCCGGCCACCCATTTGGTCTTTTGTAAATTCTTCACTTTTGAATGTGTCTAACTAATTTAAACTTCTTCCCGTAGGATTGATCCAAAGAGCTCTTCTTCATCTTCGTAGCTTTCATCATAGGGCACAAGTGCGTGAGTCTCCTTTCCTTTATCGCCTTGAGGACTTGAGGTTTTGCATCAAGGATTGTCATCCTTGCGCCTTAGAGTAGGTAATCTCTTTATTGTGTCAAGACTTTCGAGCTTTCATCCAAAAGCTTTCTTTGGGTTCAAAGTGGAATAGGTTCACCTTCCTTTACAAGAACAACCTTTTACGAGGAGGATTCCTTTGGGAAGCTTCCTATAACTTTCGTAACTCATCGCACTTCCAAAGACTTCCTCTCTCGGTTCTCCAGTAGGAGTTCCCAAGGTTTTTCATCAAGATGACCAACTTGCTTCTTTAATTGCTACTAGGTACCTTTTTAATGCTTCAAGCTTCTTGAGTTCTTTAGATAGAAGGTGATCAGCAACACAAAGACCGCTCTTAGTTGTCGATTCCTTGATTCTCGAGAAAGGATAGGTCTCGACAACAAGTCGTGATTGTCGGGTCATCGAGCCTCATGAATGTCGATTGAGTCCAAGTGCTCGATCAAAAGCTTTGTGTATCTCGACATAGGGAATCTTTGAGCTAAGCTTCTGTGAAATAGCATCATGTCCTCCCATATCGTTGCTCGATTTCGATGTCCTTCTTATTGATCAAAGACCGTAAGATTTGCAGCCCATGAGCTTTGATGCTCATAACCACCGCCACACTGTAAACAGCATTTGTAATGATGATGTAGAGGTTCTCCACCATTGAGGAATGTTCTAAGCTCCACGTGAGAATGCTTAGTAACAACCCCCAAGCTTCATCATAGCCAATGTCAAGAAGAAATTTTAGAACCTGCCTCTTCGGTAGGTGTGGCAAAAAGTCACTGGCTCGATTTCAGAATGAGAAAAATGTCCTGTAAGTCCGCATGGAGTGATGGTGACTTGTTTGTGGTTAAGTGTCACCACACAAGACTTTGACCAGGATCCTCTCAGATAGAGTTCCGTAATCTGTCGAATGTAGATTTTACAAAGAGCAAAGAGTGTGAAAGCATGTTCGTAGGGATGATTCCTTAGAATACCACAAAGAATGAGACAAGAAGATTCTCGAGCATATGAGGGTTTCAAAGTCAACCCTAAGGTTATTCTTTCCAATCTTTCTTGGACAGCCATTCGGGAAGATATCAAGAATATGAGAACCTCGTGTGCATCCACATTCATTCGAAAGCACCATGTCGGATCTCGAAATAACATTAGCCAAAAGAACCAATATATCGAAAGACATAATGTTAGTCAATGTAAGGTTTTATTGTCTAGTTATTGAATGTACAAAGGTCAATGATTGTTACGAGTCCTAAGTCACTTGTTTGTCCAATAGTCTAATGACGCCGTGAAATGTTTCATGAGTTAGTTAACTTTAAGTTTTAAAGTTTATGTTATCACTTATTGTTCACAACATATCAAACAATTAAGTTTATTAGTGACATTATTGATTCGTGACGTTATGATTAGTTTATTTACAAGTTTGTACACATAACAATTCATAATAAAGGTCAATCAAGGCTTGCCGTAGTTTTGGCAAAAGTTGCGTAAACAAAGAATGAGATACGCCAGAGACGAAAGCTTTGCGCGAGGATCCCAACTTACGCCAGAAGAAATGTTACGCGAGGAAATAGGGACCTTATGTAGAGTTTACGCCAGAGGCGAGAAGAACCTTACGACAAGGCTTTTCGTAAGAGTAGACCTTATTCAGAGGTTATCGCCACGCACATCCTTCACGCGTGGATACGCCAGAGTCCCATCAGATTTCGCAGCATAGCAGCGCGTAGAATATTTCCACAAGATAACCTGACTGACTGGCAGGTAATCCTATGCGAGAATCAATGACCTGACTCGATTTTGCCGTAGCAATCGAACAACCATCAATCATTAACACGAACGAACAACATGGCACGAATCATTCGTTAACATGCTGCAAAGTCATACGCTCAGAGAACCTATGGTTGAGAATCACGCGCGATTTCTAACCACATTTACCAAACAATTTCAGGTTCAGATGATGATGAGCAGACAAAACCAACATTCATTAGCCGAGAATCAACACCAACCTTGAACGAAACTTAATCCAATTTTCCATCATTTAGAGCTCGGCGTTAATCCACCTGATCAACCATCAACATATGAACATAACCCAACGCCTGACCAGAACACATTTGTAAACACCAAACTGACTCATAAACCCACCCCAAAATCATCACTGCTTCGGTGGATTTGATGGTTAAATGGTATCATTGACGATGAACGCTTGACACTGTTCATTAACCACAAACACACACGATGTTCACACGTTCACGCGCAGAACACCTAATCACGCCGAACAAAAGCTCAGCGCAGATAGATTAGATCGCGAAAACACTATAAAACGATGATCTGCAACGATTTCTTGAACGAACCTAGGCGCAGGATGTTTGGGTCGAAAGTGTCAAGGTTGCGGAGGATCTCTTGCTGAAAACGACTTCATCTGACGCTGGGTCCCTCCACCTTCACACACAGCATTTAACTTCCATTGGCTATCCAACAAAGATTTAAGAAAGAAACCGACGACCCCCGACCAGGTAATGATGAAAGGTCAGGCTTGTCCGTGAGGAGCGTCATTTAACCTGTGCCACCACCACCGATAAAAGACCGATAGGATAACATGCAGCGACACAGATGTTTTGAACAGTTAAGTGAACGTTTTTCCCCTCAACACTGATCGATCGACGAATCGAAAGATCATAGTGTTGAAGGAAGAAATGACTGCCATGCCGAAAGATTATAGTGAAGATATGCTGTTGCCTTATAAGATTTTATATTTGTTTTTTGTTTTTGAAAAATTATTTACAAAGATGTTTTTGTGTTCGATGTGTTTTAAGACGCTTTTAGGTCATCCTCCTCTTGATTCAAACACTCATACCAATCCGGTGATCACCTCATTAAACCCAGCGGGAGGCAGCTGGTGAGAAGATCCGCCAATTGGTGCCTCAGCACTAACGGCATAATTCAACAGACTGCCCACGCGGGTCCTGATGAAATGATAGCGAAGATCGATGTGCTTTGATTTCGGTCGTCGGTCCGAGTTGCGAGATCGCATGGCACTCCACTGTCGCAAAGACATCGATTCTCAAACACGAACTCATAGTCTTTGAGTTGCCTCATCCAATGACTTGAGCACGCACCGACATGGCTACATATTCTCGCCGCTTGATGACAATGTATGTACGCCCCGCTTCTTTGATTGCCAAGACACCAGCTTATCACCAAGAAATTGTAGAGCTCCAAGTACTTTCTTTATTAGAAGTACTATAGAAATCGAGTTAGAGCTAATGATGGAGGTCGAGGAAGTTTAAACGGTCGGACCGGTTCTAAACTCGTTATACTCGTGGCCACACCAATGACTCATACCAAGAAGCTAGACGATTTACATGGGAAATTAGTCGAACCTCACCAAATAATCAAGTATTATTGGTCTCTCATGTATCTACAAATTAGCATACCGATATTGTCTTTGCCGCTTATCTATGCTCCCGCTATCATGACTAATCAAACCCACTCTCGAGGCTAAAAGAATCCTGATACATCAAGGGAACCATTAACTTGGGATCCGTATCCAAGGATTCGTTTTGAACTAATCGCTTTTCAGACGACGACCACGCAGGATGCTTAGACTCAAGGAAAAGTACTTCGTGAGCTCTACAATTTCTTGGTGATAAACGGTGTCTTGGCAATCAAAGAAGCAGGATCAGTACATCGCTATCATCAACCGAAGGTAATATGTAGCCATGTCGGCGCGTCGTGCTCAAGTCATTTGGATGAGAACACAACTCAAAGACTATGGTTACGTGATTTGATGTAATCCTGATGTATCATGACAATCGGAGTGCCATTGCGATCTCGCAACTCCTCAAAGATTCAAATCAAAGCACATCGATCTTCGCTATCATTTCATCAAGGACCACGTGAATGGTGGTATCGTTGAATTATACTGGGCACGTATACTAATTGGCGATCTCTCACCAAAGCCTCGCCTCCCGCTAGGTTTAATGAGCTGATCCACTGATTGGTATGAGGTGTTTGAATCAAGAGGAATTGGATGACCTCTTAAAATAGTCTTAAAACCCTCTAAACACAAAACATCTTTTGTAAATAATTTTTCAAAATAAAATACAAAAATATAAAATCTTATAAAACAACAAAATATTCTTCTAATCTATAATCTTTCAACATGGTTAGTATATTTCTTCCTTCAACACTATAATCTTTCAACATTCAAGATTTTTACGACGTTGTCAGGGGAGAAAATTTTCTTAAATGTTTCAAAACATCTGTACTTGCATGTTATCCTATCCCTGTTTCTTTTATCAATGGTGGTAAACTTTTCTCGTTAAATGACACCCTGACTAAAATTTATAACCTTCATCATCTACCTAAGTCGAGGGGAGTTTCATCAAGTTTCTTTCTTAAAATCTTGTTGGATAACCAAATGGAAGTTAAATCGCTTTAGATAAAAAGAAAAGCGGAGGGACCAAACTCACAAAAGATGAAAGTCATTTTCAATAAAAGTCCTCCACCTAACTTCTAACCTCACATTTATTACTTCAACCTCAAACATCCTACTTAAGATTCATTTAAGAACTGTGCTTTAGATCATCGCTTTTAAGTGTTTTCACGATCTTAACAATAATACAAGCTAAGGTTTTGAATTTCTAGTAAATCCTACCGCTAAAACTTTTGTTACGCTGTGATTAATTGTTCTACGATATATGTATGAACACACAATCATGTGTGTGTGTTTGTGGTTAAATGGATAGTGTCAAACGCTTTAATACATCAATGATACCATTTTAACCATCAAACCCACCCGTAAACACGAATTGATGATTTTTCGAGAATTGGGGTTTATGAGTCGATTTGGTGTTTACAAATGTGTATGTTTTCGTCAAAATATTGTTGGGTTATGTTCATATGTTGATGAATTGATGATATCCAAGGTCGTTAACCACCCGTAAACTCTAAATGATTAAAAATTTGGAATTGGGTTTAAAGTTCATAAGTTTGGGTATTTTGATTCTCAATGAATTAGATGTTAAGACTTTGTCTATAAGCTCATACAACATCTTAGACCTACCAAAATTTGTTTGTGCAAACCCATGGTTAGAAATCATACGCGAATTCTCAACCCTTAGAGTTTTGACCCACGCCGATGACTTTTACGCCAGAATCGCTTAATCTAAT
This sequence comes from Chrysanthemum lavandulifolium, assembly GCA_022545495.1. Lineage (NCBI taxonomy): Eukaryota > Viridiplantae > Streptophyta > Magnoliopsida > Asterales > Asteraceae > Chrysanthemum > Chrysanthemum lavandulifolium. The sequence goes on along the minus strand of CM040243.1, from coordinate 166,277,354 downwards.
GATTCATGCCATGATTTGTTGATAAACGATTCTTGTGTTAATATTGATGATTTGATGAATTTATTTCGTGATTGCTACGCTTTAAAAATTCGTAATCAAGGTCATTTGATTTCTACGCATAGGATTACCCTACGCCAGTCAAGTTATGCGAAGAATAATTCTACACGATAACTATTACGCTGTAGGGTGATGGATCGATATACTTTAATCAAACTAACTTTAACTAGCTTGTTAAGGTTTAATAACCTCGGATAAATCCTAAGTTATTAACAAAGAAACACCGAGCAATCTTTATCAAGTACGCGGAATTTACTTAACAAAGCTAAGAAGAATAACTTTATTATAAACTCTAAATCGCTTATTATGCGGATACCTAATACAACTCTAAGATAATCGAACTTTTCTCTAAAACACTAATTGTGTAAACTCTAAAACTCTTTTGGAATCGTACTCTAATGCCAATCTAGGAGTCCTTTTATAGGCTCAAGGATATCCTAGTCGGTTTACAATTTGTAACCTTGTACGACAAGTAATCTAAACATAGAATACAATTCTTTCCATAAACGAATGTATGATTCTGTTGTTCTTGTAGTACTTTGACTTCAGAGTGCAAGACTATGACTTTGTCTTTAGCAAGACTTTGACTCTTTGACTTCTTCCAAGATTTTACTTTTTACAAGATTTTTATATCTTCAAGACTTTCATGTCTTCAAGACTTTCATATCCCAACAATCCTCCCTAACTTGAATTCTACTTGCTTGACTTCAAGTTCCTTTATGAATATGTCTTTAATATTTTCATCTTTAAAACGGATTGTTTCTTAATCTTTAGATTTTATCTTTGTAACATCCGCTCTTGTCAAAGTATCTCTTAGAATTATTCTTTCACAAGCAAAGATCCAAAGAATCTCCATCTTTTCAAAGAACACAACAACATATGACAAATTGTACATTAATTAGCTTTAAGTTGCATACTATTCTCATCACATCCAAGTGAATCATTGAAAATTTAATGGATTTAGATCTCTTTACCAAAGCCATTAACTCGAGTAGCCAAATGTTTTGGTGTAAGACCATGGTACATTGATAACCATATGATTTTAGCAAACCACCGCCTATCAATGTATTTGTTTTGTCTTTATCAAAAGTTGAACCCTTCCGACTAGTTAGTTCTTCATCTAATGGTGAACTAATTACCAATAATGGTTTTTCCATGACCTTTACCACAAGCTATTATCTTGTGGGCTAGCCAACTCTTCACATTACTTGATATGGTGAGTTGATTACCATCCAACTTATTAGCAAGTTGTCAACTAAAACGGATTTGATATATCTTTACCGTAGTCGTTTGCTCATGGATTAGTCAATCCTTTTGTAACCATGGTGGATTGATAACCTATTGATGTTATCATCAAAAAAACATTTATTCAACCTTTATTTCAAAATATTTATTACTTAGCAAAAGGTTTCTTCAAAATTCATTTAACTGGTTTATTTCGCAAGCAAGACTTTGATGAAAGTATCATCGATCGCAGATATTTTGAATAAAAGTCTTGATATATCAAAAAGTATTTATTCAAATAAAATTCATACCATTATTGATCATCTTCAAGAATGGTAGTCCAGGTTTATAAACAAGTTGATAAGCATGCAAGCAGTTTCATTATCCTCTTCTACTTCCAATCCATGCTCTAACATTCTTCTCATGAGATCAACTCGTGAGAGGGTATCTTCTTCTCAAACATGTGTATCATTGTTCCATTTTCCACTTAAAACATGAACCCGCACTCTTCAAAGAATCTCCATGAGAACAATTTCCAAATTTTCTTGATTCTTCCAAATATCATTAGTGTCGCCTTCTTCGGTTCCATATAGTTATAAGATCACCATGTAAAACTAAACCAATCCCTTCTAATGGATTATTTTCAAAGTAAGCCTTCACCACATGATATAAGTAGAATAGGTCTACTCTATCTATAATGTGCGATAAATCCTATGGCCTTTTGAAAACTTTGAAGCTTTCATCTTCTTTATGAAAAATCATGTAATCTCCATCCTTGGATTTCACAACATCAAAAACACTAATCTTTGATCTGCTCATCTTCATGTCATCATCTCCTTTGTATAATCAAAATCTACCACCGAGATAATTCTTTAATTCATCACTAGTCTCGCATCTTAATTCAACTTTTTCTTTCTTTGAGAACCGAACATCCAGAACTTCCGCTTTCCTTTTTCTTTTCAAACTCTTCTTTCTTTTCTTTGATCCGTGTAGCTTCTTCTCTAAAATCTTTAATGCTCGCAACATTCTTCTTATAATCCTTCCTAGCAAAGATCATATAATCTTTTTCATCTCAAAATAATTAAACTTCTGCAATCCTTTATACCCTTGACTTTTCGGATAAGCCATCATAGCATTTCTATCTTTAGCTTTATTAAGTCTTGGCATAAATCTAGCTCGAACAGTGATTGTAATGGTTCAAGCCTTCAAGATTCAATTCCTCATGCAACTTCGAGTTGCTTTCTATTCGAGCTTGATCTTCCCAGGCTTTTCTATCTTTAGCATTTAACTCTTGAAGCTTTCTAGTCGCAGCTTCATTCCTAGCAACTTCAATTGCTCTAAGTTCGCTAAAGTTAACTTTTTCTTCTTAGTTTCAACTGTAACACCTTTCCTTTATCCTTAGGATCAATTGCGAGTTGAGAAGTTCTTTGTTGTTCTTCTTCTTGTACATCTCTAATAGTAACACCACCTCTAGGTTGTGACAAATCTCCTAAAATTGTAGCAATAAATTCATCATCACTTGCGTAATGAATAGGTTTGAATGTAGCTTCCTCTCTTCTTGTATACTTGATTGTAGAAGGACCGACTTCTTCAAAATTCAATACTCTTGGTGTTATTACCTCTGCCTAGAAGTATCTTGAAAAGCAACACTTTGATGTTCAAGACTTGATCATCGCACCTTGAACATCGTACTTGAACTTGTTCTTCTTGTTCCTCAAGATCTGAAATAATATTTTCTTCAAGACCTTCGATTCTTTCTTCTTCAAACATCTTCTTCAATTTTTCTTTTCTAAATTCCTTCCCAAGTCGATGTACATCGTTGATGAACCTGCTACGCGTTGTGTTTCCTAGACTGCTTTTGCGCCTTCTTCTTGTTTTTGACCCACCACGAAATTCTTGAACTAATGGCCACACAAAGTCTTTAGCCTTCTAAACTTTAGTTTTAATTTCTTTATCCGCTTTGACCTCGACCTTTAGTCTTTTGCAACTTAACTATCTCCTTGTCAAAGCATAATTATCCAAAGATAAACCTTCACAAGGTATAGTATATGGATCTTCACCTTGAATATGTGAATGTTCCTCCGATGAAACAGAATGTAACGTGGTGGAGATGGAGTAGGTGATCTTACAACTCTTCTTGAACCTCGTGGCTTGGAGAAACAAAGACTCAGAGATGCAAGACCTTCATGAAGCAAGATTGCAGATGCGTTCCTTCGCATGGCAAGATTTGCAGATGCAGACTTTCACCACCGTGATCATCTTCATCATCACTCTAACGACTGAACAACTTCCATCATAGAAGTAGTTAGTGGGTATCCGACCTCTAAATAAATCACTTCTTCTAGCCATAAAAGTAAAAATCTTTGATTGTCGAACAATAACAGTAATAAGTCCAGAGGTTTTGGCACATCGACAAGTTGCTTGTTTAAGAAAACCTGATAAACCAGTGGGTACATTAGCCAAGTAGATCCATGTGAGATATGTGAAAGCATCCATCTAGTATTAGCCTTGAGAAGTTAAAAACTCGATCTCAGAAGCTAACCCAACCATAGCGGATGCTATATGGACCCGAATCGCTCCCAAGAAGTACTCTTAGCACTTATACAATGTAGCAACTCATGAACAAAAATTTCCATTGAGGACAAAACAACTGTCAATGTTTGTTTCATAAAGAACCTTCATAACCAATATGCCCAAAAGTTTCCCAAATCAATTCTTGGCAAAACGAATAGCACCATCATTATCATTAAACCGCAAATCCTCTCTAATAGATGCTTCAAGAATCTTCATCACCAACAATTGTAGCCCTAATATAAAATTCTTCATTCTCCATATTTTCTCTTGCAAGAGCTAAAATTTTTGAATCCAAGGCTCAATAATATCCGCTCCACTAAAAGAGCATAAGCGATTTATGACCCAGCTTAAAAATCAATAATATCGTGAAACGCGCGTTATCTTCTGGCCTTGTCTAAATTTGCTACCATATTGTGCTTTGAAACAAGAGGGTCGAATCGCCATTGGTGATTATGTAAGCACAAATTGAAATTGAATAATGAGAGAAATATGGAAACGATGCTAAGGTAATGATATGAGAGGAAAATCGGAAAGTAATTATTTATAGGTGAGATTTAAAAAAAACCACCGCCCAAAATAAAATAACCGTTAGATAATTACCCTCAATATAACCGTTGGAACAAGACTTTAATACGACAAACAAGATTTTCCATCGATGCAAGATTTTTCCAAAGCAAGATTGCTAAGCAAGACTTTCGTGAAAAATAGTACTTTGCCAAATTTCTCCATAGAAACTAAGTATATACAAGTATCCTCCCTTACAATACTCGTGACTATACTAACACCTTATAGTCCTCCCCTTAAATGTAGCTCAGTAGTTAATCATGCCAATACTCACCACCAAGTGATTGAATCTTGAAACATCAAAGCCTTTGGTGAGTAAATCACCTACATTATCATCTCGTGTGAACTTTAACCACATTAATGAGCCTATGCTCATAGCAATCTCTCGATAAAGTGATGCCTAATCAATATGCTTGGTCTTGAATGATAAACTGATTCTTCACAATACAAATGGTACTCTCATTATCAATATTGATAGGAGTATTTTGAAATTGAACCCATAGTCCAAGAGTTGATTACGCATCCACAAAACTTGTCCACAACAACTTGCAAAGTGACTACATATTCAAACTTCAAGAGATGATGTTGCCGCAATTGTCTCCGCTTCTTGCATTGCTGTGAGACTAATCTTCTTCCAAGATATTGACATCCACCGCTTGTTGATCTTCATCATAATTATCACCGCATAATCACTATCCGAAAAAGCCTCTAATTGAAAAGGTGACTCTTTTGGATACCACAACCCCAACTTAGGTTGTTGTTTCAAATATGAGAAAATTCTTTTACGCATTCATGTGAGAGATCTTTGGTGAGACTTGATATCTTGCACATAGACAAACGCAAACATGATATCAAGCCTTGATGCAAGAAGATACATAAGAGAGCCAATCATTGATCCGTAAAGCTTGACTTCAACTGTTGTCCATCTTCATCTTTGCCCAATGAATTGATAGATTTAATAGGTGTAATAATGACCTTCATATCATCAAAATTAAACTTCTTAAGTATGTCTCGTAATATACTTGTCTTGATTGATAAAATTCCTTCCTTTGATCGCTTAACTCAAGTCCCAAAAAGAAAGTTAACTCTCCCATTGAACTCATTTGAAATTCCATTCATCATCGGTGCTCAAACTCCTTAACCATGGACTGCTTGGTAGCCCCAAAGATGATATCATCAACATAGACTTGAACTAACATGATATCCTTCTTGTCTCTCTGATAAACAAAGTCTTGTCTATAGCTCCCTCCTGTATCCATGTTGTAATAAGAATGTAGAGAGCCTCTCATACCAAGCTCTAGGTGCCCGATGAAGGCCATAAAGAGCCTTAACCACCTTATAGACTTTGTTTGGGTGTTTAGGATCTTCAAAACTGGAGGTTGTTTCACATACACTCTTCCGTAATAGTACCATATAAAAAGGCACTCTTGACATCCATTTGGTAAACCTGAAAACCAATGTATGAAGCAAAAGCAAGAAATATTCTAATAGCTTCAATCCTTGCAACAGGAGAAAATACTTCATCATAATCGACTCCTTCTTCTTGTCTATAGCCTTGAGCTACTAACCTTGCCTTGTTTTTAATAACATTGCCTCTTTCATCTCTTTTTACTCTGAAAACCCATCTGGTTCCAATAACTCTCATCCCATCTGGAAGATCACATAGAATACAAACTTCTTGAAGTTTAAATTGAAGAAGTTCTTCTGATAGCTTCAACCCACCTTTCTTTAGTCAAAGCTTGAGCAATATTCTTGGGTTCCTCTTGAGAGATGAAACAAGTAAAAAGGTGTTTGATGGTCCTTATGATTCACTGTTTTGTTTATACACAAAGCTAAGTAAAGCATTGTGAGGTTTTGTGAAACCCTTAGCTTTGTTTCTTGTCATAACTCCGAGTAGAAGGACCAATGATTTGATCGCTTGGATGATTCTTATGAACTGTAAGATTGGAGACCGTGAAACTTCATATGCATCATCCGATTAGTATAATCGGCTCCTTCATTGAAATCGAGAAAATACCTTTATCTTCAAGCTCATCATCGGTTTCTTCTAATCCGAGGCATGGTAGGATCATCCAAATCATCTAGCATCACAACAAAAAAGAAGATTTGGTTGAAAGTACCGCTGGCTTGTGAGAGTACTGCTGATCTTGTTCTTCTTCTTTGCCTCTTCATAAGCTCTCCTTGTTCATCGATTGTAAGAATGTGCTAATACATTTTGAAGAAGCATCCGATTAAGTTCCTCTTGAATAGATTGATCCTCAAGAATTAATGAGGATTGTGGTGCAACAAGATTTTGTTTTGAAGAATCAAGATTTTGCTTAGAACCCCGATTTTGTTTTGGACTTACAGGATCTTCATCGTGAACAAAGATCGTGTCTAATATGAACTCCATGAACAACATATTGTAAATCTTCCATTGTGCTTTGGTTGATTTTCTTCTAACAGTACATAGTTCATTGAAGGGATAAAACCTCAAGATCAAACATCCAATCAGACCTTTACCTTTCTCATTGTCTTGATCTTCTAAGAACTCAACATGAAGACAGTCTTGAATCTTCTTAGTAACTCTGTTGTATACTCGAAAGCCTTTACTATTAGTTCAATAACCCAATAAGTATCCTTCTTCTGATTTGCCATCAAACTTCCCCAGATTATCAATGGTGTTTAAAATAGTAAGAGAACATCCAAAAGGCTTCATAAAACGAATGTTGGGTTTATTGCCCATGAGCAATTCATAGGGTGTCTTCATATGTGGTTTGGTGACGAGACTCATATACATAGCATGCAAGATTGACAATTTTCTACCAAAATTGAATAGGTAGATGGGAATCGCTAGCATTGTCCTTTGCCGCTCAATCAAAGTCCTATTCTTCTCTCTCGCAACACCATTTTGATGTGGTGTTCTTGCAATACTAAACTCCCTCTTTATGCCTTTATTTGCACAAAAGTCATCCATAGGCTTGTTCTTGAATTAGGGCCCATTATCACATCTAATACCTCTAACCTTGAGTCGTGAATTGATTTTCAAGTGCTATAATTAGTGTCGAATAGCATCAAAGGTATCATCTTTAAAGCCCAAAAATAAAACCCAATGAATCTACTACAATCATCTGTAATAACCAAAGCAGTACTTTTTCTTATTTAAACATGCCACGAGACAGTCCAAATAAATCCATATGTAATACCCAATGGTTCTCTAATAGTTCTTTCCTCAAGCTTCTTGTAGGAAGCTTTGTGTTGTTTACCCTTCTTGCATGCCAAGCATGATTGATCATTCTTGTAAGTCTTTGAAGGTAAACCTCTAACTAAATTGCCTTTGACTAGTTTGTTGATATTCTTGAAATTAACATGGCCCAATCTTCTATGCCATTGATGTGCCTCTTCAGATGTTGCTTTAGCCATCAAACACGTGGGTCTTCCATAAGAATGTAGACTCTTCATGTCTAAACTATACACATCATTTGTCCTTGGTACTCTAAGTACTACCATGTCATCATCAACGTGTTTAAAATCGGAGAAATGATGAGACATTCGTCGATGAATAACACAGATGCTTTTATCACAAATTTGAGAGATCGAAAGTAAGTTGAACTTAAGCTCCTTCACATATCTAACATTCTCAAAGTCAATAAGCCCCGCTTTGATAGTTCCTTTTCCAAGAATCTTTCCTCCATTGGGATCATTCCCAAATGCAACTCTTCCTCCACTAATATTTCTAAAATCGCATGTAATCTCTTTGTCTCTGTCATACTTCCGAGCAACCACTATCCACAATTAGATGATCTTTAAGCTCCTCTTCCGGGTTGCCCCGCACACAAAGAAAAGAGTTAGTGACTTTTAGGAACCCAAACCATTATCGACTTGTGTTCCCCTGTGGAGTTACAAACTCAAATTCTTTGAGTATGTAATTCCCACTATCTTTCAAATGATGATCCAAAATTATCTTTTGATTTTTATCATGTGGATTTTCAAAACTTTCGGTTTTCAACATAAATCTCTTTCTCCATTATTAGCATTTTCTTGTATCACAAAACATCGATTCACTTTTTGTTGAAAGTAACGTGTGTCCTCAAGAGTACCTTCCTTCTTAACCCATTCTCGTTTAACATGTGGTTCTTGTGACCTAGATCCCTATGTGAATTGTGATACCTTCTAGGTTGATAGTGAGATCTCCTAGAATTCCTATTCCAAGTAGTGTGATTAGTACCTTGTTTCGAAAGACTTTGGAAAGTCTTGTGAGATATCAAGGTTTTGAAAAGGTCTTCCGATGCGGTATCTGTGATCCGTGTAAGTTTACATGATTAATCCTATTTGAATTATTCCAAACCGGTTTGTGCTCTAGGTTTGTGGTTGTGAGACCATTTTTGAAATTTGCTAAGGTATTCGAGTGTCAATCACAATCTTTGATTAAGTGATTAGGACTATAACACACAAAACATGCTTTTGACCCATATGTCCAAAGTGATTTCTTCTATGCCTATGCCCAAAATTATTTTGCCTTCTTGGTGAATGATAAAACCTGTTTTGACCAAAGTTATCCCCAAAAGGTTTAGCGAAGACTGCTTTTGAAAAGGTTTTTAAGATATCGCTTGTTGAGCAAAGACTTTGTTTTAAAGGTACCGCTGATTTTGAACATTATTTTCAATAGCTTCTTTGGGTTTTTCGCACCTAGATCGAGCAACAAGCTTCTTCCTAAACTCTAGACAATCTACTCCAAAGCGAAACATCGTGCCTAGAGGGTTGATGAATGCCAATGGATGAGGAACAAGATGATAACCATTGTCTTTCTTATACTCGGTGGTGGTTCACTTATTGAGCCCTCATTACTAGATGTATCAACATAGTTAATGAGTTCATCATCACTAGTGGTTATGTCCTCAAAATCACCATCATCCGGATCACTAGGTTGGTTTTCATCTATGTTACTAAAGTCCATTCCAAATCCTAAGCCTGCTCTAATGTAAGCCCTTCTCATTTTTCAACATAAGCAACATGGGACAAGTTTTATTCTCCCAAGCAAAGAAACTTAGCTAACAAATCATCTCTTTCCTTAGTCAATTTCTCAATTTCAAAGAATTTTACAGCTTTAGTTTCCATTCACTAATTTTTAATTGATAATCGTTGTTCATATTTTTCACCCAAGCCATTTCATTATTTTTATGAGTTAATATTTTGGCTTCCATAGACTCTAAAGTGATTTGATAACCTGCTACCTCGCATCTAGCCCTAACACAATTATCTCTTTCAATCACATAATCATAAGTAATTTTAGATAAAACTCATAACAGTTTGAGCATACCGTAGATAGAGATCGAGTTGGTGAAGTAGCCACCATAGCAAGAAGAACAGATCATCTTCACTTTCTTTGCTCCAATCAAATCCTCCAAAGCCATCATCGATTCCAAAGCAAAGATGTTCAGTTCTTCATCAAAAGCAGTGCTCCAAATTCAATGCTTCCACCGTGTCTTCAATCGATCTTCCATCGCTACCACAAGAAGTCACCGGTTCATCATCAAATTTTCACTCCACCAACTTCGATAACTTCTCTTGAGCAACCAAAGCCTTTGTTTCGCTTATTGGAATTTCTTTGAGCTCAAGTTTTGGCTTCTCGATGTTCTGCTTTGCTTGATACTTAGCAAACTCGCACTCCCTGCAAAGTGACCGCCTTTTGCCAATTGAAGCATTCAATTTGAGATTTGTCAAAAGTTATTCCTTGTTTTGGTTTGAAATCAATACTTTGCCTGCCTTCTTCATGTACTTTTTGATCCTTGCAGTTGATCATAGCAACTTGCCACCGACATCAATTTCTTCAAGTGCATCTTCTTCAACTGCTAGATCCTCTTCATAAGTGCGTGTAAGCTTGCTTGTTGTGCAAAGAAGGAGCACACAACTTCATCTGAGTGCAAAGTGGTAGATGGTGGGGCTCACGAGCATATGAAGGGGATTGTAAACAAGAGCTTTGAGAAACAAGATTTTGAGGAGAAGCAAGATTTTTGAAGCACCGCCTTCCTTTCGGATGATAGAAAAGCAACACCGTGAGATTTGGAATTTGGTTGACCACTCATCTCATGTTCATACACCTTCATTGATGATAGAGATCATCAAAGTCCATAACATCCAATCCTTGTTGTCCTCTCGATCATTGTAGCAATCACATGCCATGTAGATGGCAAGCTTTTAGAAACTTCAAATTAGCATCCTCAACCGATATCGCTTTGTATAACTCCAACATGTTGAGGAGATTTTGAAACCTATCATATGCAAAGATCAAGATTCTCTCTTTCACCAACTGTGAAAGTTTCAAATTGTTGCTTCAAAGAATTTTCATGCATCTTCTTAGAGGCTTCATTCCTCCAAATCTGGTCTTGAGAGCAGCAGAGTCGCTTAGCATCTTTAGCATCATGAAATTTAAGAAGATGACCATCCGAATGGCGAGATAAGAGAATGTTTAGTGCCTCTCTTGATTCCTTAGGGTTGTTGCCGGTAAGACCGCTTTTGGTGCTATAGGTTGTCCAGAACATTAATGGGATCTTGAACTACTTCATTCCCATTCACAATTACATTCCATAGAGCATGGTCTCATAATGGCAATATCTTCGCCTCATCTTCATGCACCGTAGATCATATTCTCCTTCTTAATTATTGGAATTCGAGCGAGGTGATTGAGGTTGGAGGAACAACTTCAATGACATCTTGAATATTGTTGAAGTAGGATTTCTTCCTAGTCGTTTCCACACAAGCTCGATACCACTTGATGGATCGATATACTTTAATCAAACTAACTTTAACTAGCTTGTTAAGGTTTAATAACCTCGGATAAATCCTAAGTTATTAACAAAGAAACACCGAGCAATCTTTATCAAGTATGCTAAATTTACTTAACAAAGCTAAGAAGAATAACTTTATTAGAAACTCTAAATCGCTTATTATGCGGATACTCTAATACAACTCTAAGATAATCGAACTTTTCTAAAACACTAATTCAGAACTCTAAAACTTTTTGAATCGTACCTCTAATGCCAATCTAGGAGTCCTTTATAGGCTCAAGGATATCCTAGTCGGTTTACAATTTGTAACCTTGTACGACAAGTAATCTAAACATAGAATACAATTCTTTCCATAAACGAATGTAACAGCTCTTTTGTTCTTGCAAGACTTTGACTTCAGTGAAAAGACTTTGACTTTGTCTTTAGCAAGACTTTGACTCTTTGACTTCTTCCAAGACTTTACTTTTTACAAGATTTTTTATATCTTCAAGATTTCATGTCTTCAACACTTTCATATCCCAACAAGAAGGTTCTACAATGGGACACGCAGATCCTGTGAAGGATATGCGTAAACAAGAACCTCACGATAAGGTCTACTCTTACGAGTAAGCCTTGCAGCGTAAGGTTGTTATACGCCCACGCCGTAAGCTCCACGCATAAGGTCCCCTATTTCCTCGCATAACATTTCACAGTAAGTTAGGATCCTACGTAAGCTTTCGCTCTGCGCATGTCATTACTATTTACGCTAACTTTTGCCAAAACTACGCTTAAGCCTTGGTTGACCTTCATTATGAATTATTACGTGTACAAACTTGTAAATAAACTAATCATAACGTCACTTAATCCAATAATGTCACTAATAAACTTAATCGTTTGATATGTTGTGAACAATAAGTGATAACATAAACTTTAAAACTTAAAGTTAACTAACTCATGAAACATTTCACGACGTCATTAGACTATTGGACAAACAAGTGACTTAGGACTCGTAACAATCAATGACACCGTACATTCAATAACTAGACAATAAAACCTTCATTGACTAACATTATGTCTTTCGATATATTGGTTCTTTTGGCTAATGTTATTTGAGATCACGACATGGTCGCTCAAATGAATGTGGATGCACCGAGGTTCTCACTATTCTCGATATCTTCCCAAATGGCTATCCGAGAAAGATTGGAAAGAATAACCTTAGGGTTGACTTTGAAACCCTCACATGCTAAGAATCTTCTTGTCTCATTCTTGTGGATATTCTAAGGAATCATCCCTACCGTAACATGCTTTCACACTCTCTCGCATCGAAATCTACATTCAAGAATTCGAACTCTATGCGGAGGATCATCGTCAAAGTCCGACAAGAATACTTAACCACAAACAAGTCACCATCACTCATGCAAACGTCACGGGCTGTTCTTCTCATTCACGAAATCGAGCCAACCGATTTTTGCCACACCTACCAAGAGACAGTTCTACAATTTCTTCTTGACATTGGCTATGATGAAGCTTCGGGTTGTTACTAAGCATTCTCACGTGGAGCTTAAGAACATTCCTCAACCGTGGAGAACCCTCTACATCATCATTACCAAGTCTTTTCGGTCGTGACGGTGGTTATGAGCATCCAAAGCTCATGGAACCGCAAATCTTCTCGTCTTTGATCAATAAGAAGGACATCGAAATCGAAGCACCGATATGGGAGGACATGATGCTATTTCACAAGAAGCTTAGCTCAAAGATTCCCTATGTCGATACACAAAGCGTTTGATCCAGAGAGCACTTGGACTCAATCCCGACATTCCATGAGGCTCAATGACCCCGACAATCACGACTTGTTGTCCGAACCTATCCTTTCTATCGTAATCAAGGAATCGACAACTAAGAAGCGGTGCCGTCTTTCGATCACCTTCTATCTAAAGAACTCAAGAAGCTTGAAGCGTACAAAAGGTATCTAGTAGCAGTTAAAGAAGGCAAAGTTGGTCATCTTGATGAAAACCTTCAGAACTCCTACTCGGAGAACCCGAAGAGAAGTCTTTGGAAGTGCGGTAAGTTCGAAAGTTATGACAATCCTCCTCGAAAAGGATTGTTCCGAAGGAAGTCAAAACCTCCAAAGAAAGTCCTCAAGTCTTGACACGATAAAGGAAAAGGGAAGACTCCAGTCCTCAAGATGATAAAGGAAAGGAAGACTCCTGACTTGTGCCCTATGATGAAAGCTCAAGATGAAGAAGAGCTCTTGGATCAATCCTACAGGAAGAAGTTTAAACTAGTTAGACACATTCAAAAGTCAAGAATTTGCAAAAGACCAAATGGGTGGCCTCGGAGGATCAAATGGTGCTTGCGCCACTCCTCACCGAGATCTTGATGCGGTTAATCGACCCGATAAGGGATCTAGTGCCACCACTCTTGTGCAACAACAAACGCTTGTGGAGGTGTCTCTCGAACATAACATTGAGGAACGTAAAAGGATAAGACCGAGAAAGAAAAGATCGATGAAGAAGCTAAGGCTCGGGACGGAAGAAAAGGCTAAATCTGGACAAGATGGCGAAGAGAATTATGATGATTTTCTTCTCAACATTTCAACTCGTTCCAAGGAGGATACTTGACACCTCCTAAGGACCCCGAGCCTCCTCATGTCTCCTCCTCATCGATTCATCATCTCATTCCTTACCACCACCATCAAAGAAATCAACCAAATCAACATCCAAATCTGTGAAGAAACCACCTCGATCTTGGTTCTCAAACTCATGAAAGAATTGTGAAAGTTGTCCAACAAGTCGAAAGAAGGACATGCTCTGTAAACTCGAATTGGTTTCTTGACCAAATACAAGACTTAAATGATGAGAAAGACAAGATGCGTAAAGAAAGGAATTCGCTCGAAGTTCATGAAAAGTCATCGTCAAGAGGAATCGAATGAAATGATCGAAGGTTACACTAACAAGTACCTTGGGATATCGTTCCTAAAGTCACAAAGGAGATGTTTACTGGACAACTTTATCCGAATCTTATGCGGATAGCCAAGCAAACCATAAGATCCACACCTTTAACCGTTACAATCAATCCATCCGATCCCGTAGTTTTCTCGAATAATGAATTGGTGGCCAAGTTTGTCACACAAATGTCTACACGATCCGGGACATTTACTCGAGGAAGGAAAGTGTTTCAAGCATTCTTTGGACTACCAACTCAAAGAAGCATGTAGATTCGAGTAGAAAAGTCTAAACGTCCTAGAGACGATGAAGACAAGGATCGGGATAAGCATGATAAAGCTAAACGTCGGAAGAAGTCGGTGAATCATCTTCTATGTTACCTCCTCTCCAACGGACTCCTACTCAACAAAGGTCTCCTCCCGTTCTTCTACAGATAAACCTCGGGACGATTCGAGTTACCACCCCGACTCGTAAAACCGGTGATCATTTTGAGTACGGGTGGTGACGATGAAGAGGTCCTTGAGCCCCTACAACAACCCACCTCTCCCAAACAAGTTCAAAACTAGCATCATCATCTAGGCCTTTGAAAAGAAGAAGAAGAAAACGCTCGCATCGACATCATATCTTGGCTAGATGACGATAAAAGCCAAGAATTTGAATGGTTCTCTACTCTTGTTAACAACACTCCTACCCCGAGGAAGGTCGATTTTGTAGATGGTAATACATTAGAGCATGCAAAATTGTTGCAAGAAAAGTTCCATGTGAAGAAGATGACGAAACCGAGTTGAGGCGAATCAAGAATGAAGCATTTCAACTGTTAAAAGACGACTCGAAAGTGCCATCGAGGTCGAATATCACCTTGAGAACATTGCTCGAGCCATGTCTAACAACATGGATTGGCTCAACCCAAAAGCAAACGTCGACTTCACTAAACGGACAACCCTCCATATTACACCGATCGGTCAAGACCTCTACCAACAATTGGCCAAACAATCGAACCTAGGATTCCATTCGGATACTTTTTCAACAAAGACACGAATTTCTTCTACATGGTGGCGATGGTTCAAGGAAATACGCTACATCGTTGACACTTCCATTTCCAAAGACTATATATTCGAGCGCAAGATAGCCATTGAGGAACGTGCCAAACACTTGTTCTCGACAAAGTGGAAGCATACGACCGAGATGCAATGTACGGATTCATCATGGGCGGGAACGCCGATCTAATCTACCATCAAGTTGTCAGTTCGAAGTCTCAACATGCAGTGTTCAGTAATAAGGATATCGTTGCCATCAAACATGTTGTTCTATCATCTAAGTGGGACTACACCTTCCTTAAGAATATCATCGACATACGTGGTGTATAATTCTGATTCATTGAAAACATCGGTTCAGGACTCGTACCTCAAAGAGCTCAATCAACTTTGTTTGACAATCCTAATGAACAAGAATGGGAGAATTTCTTCGAGTTAATGTTCGATGAATACTATGGTGGAACTTCGACAAATGCATCAAACCATCATTCCGCTGCACCCGCTCAAAATCATCCTCCACCACCAACAGAAGATGCATCTAAAACGGTCGAAAACAATGCACCAACTCCATCTACATCTACATCTACTACAGTTATTGCACCCATTCTACCAGCAGTTGATGAGCAAAACCAAAACCAAAATGATGCAACGTTAGATGACGACTTATTTGAAAACCCGTTTGCTACGGAATCAGCTGAATCATCTTCAAGCTTACGAGAACCATCTAACTCGCACACGTTTAACCAACGGTATCCTTCTACTCTGAAGTGGACAAAAGACCACCCAATTGAACAAATTATTGGTGAACCTTCAAGGCCAATTCAGACGAGACATCAACTTGCCACTGATTGCGACTTGTGCATTTACATTTGCTCAATTAGCAATATAGAGCTAAAGAACTTTCATGAGGCAATGGCAGAACCCGCATGGATAGAAGCGATGCAGGAGGAACTTCTCCAATACCGTCTTCATGACTCTTGGGAAATGGTTCCAAGACCAATTGACATTCGCGTCATTGATCTCAAATGGTTATGGAAGAACAAAAGGGATGAAGAGATGACTGTAATTCACAACAAAGCTCGTCTTGTGGCCAAAGGATAAAGACAAGAGGAAGGAATACTCTGAAGAGGATCACAATTGTTATTCCCTTTTATCACGTATACCTTATTTTTATCACAAGTACCACACGAACCAAACACAAGATGTTATGCGTAGAATAAAGAAAGAAAAGATGAAGATTAGATGGTGACTTGAATATATTATGCGTATGTATTTAGAGAGACAAAGGAAAGAAGATGAAAACAATATTCATATGAAAACACACACACACACACAATCAAGCACACCCCTCAAATGACATACTTGAGGGGTATTTATAGTACAAGAGAGAAATACCCTAATGGGCTTAGCATGGGCCGTGGATGGACTTGGGTTGGATTGGATAAATGGCAAGCTTATCATAACTAGTACCCATTTAGCTTAACCCAATCCACGAGCCCGTTGACTATTCTATCATGATATCTAACACGCATTACAAAGTTCCTAAACGTGAATGACCATCACTTCTAATAAAAACTATTAAGGCTAACAATCTCCCCCTAAGGGGTGGTCATTCAAAAGATGCTCCACTTGATTGGTTCTTTACTTTCCTTGAGCTTGAACTTTGCATGTAGATATAGAATAGTCTTGATTCTTTGTTCCTTCATGCTTTGTGATCAGATAATGTGGTTGTATGCGTTGTCAACTTCGTTGGTTTGGTGTCGCCACGTCTTTCTCCTCCATGCTCACACTTCTATTTGTCTTTGAGTTACCAATGATGTAGTTCTCGAGTCTTTAAACTTTGTAGATTCTTTGACATTGAAGAAGAATCATCTTTGACTTTGTGTTGCCTTTGATTTTGATGAGAACTATCATGTGTTATTGGTATGAGCATGTGGAGAATCTGCACGATCAATCCGCTCTGGAGCTTCCATAAGAAGAAAACATAAAAACAGGTTAGTAATAAGCGGATTCCGGCACTTACAAGTTTGAATTTCGAGGGTGTTAACAGCATAGTGTGAAAACACATCTCTAATTATTACAAAGGCCGTTCCTGAACTGGAGTCCCACAAGTGAGATAACACGATATACAAGTACATCTACAGCGGATGAGTTGTTGAGGTACACCAAGCATCACCCCACGATCAGACCGTTTGAGACACACTAAGCGTAATCCACGGGAGTTACCGAAGTGACTGCCGTCGGTCGCTTGATGTTGACCCCGGCGGAGTTTCCATTCAATCATCAAGATCACGGTATGAAACTTCTCATAAATGTTCGGCAGATTGCTAAGATCTGCGTGGGACTCTATAATATATCACTTGTATCCTTATTGATGAACAACAAGCGATGTCATGTCATGTATTCCTATGAGATCTTTTGATGAATCTCGTGGCTCTAGACTCAATAGTGCATTTTGGTTTTCTGAGCGGAGACTAGGAGAGGGTCTCCTTCTTCAATACCAACGATCTCTAAGAGAAAGTCGATAGATTATGTAGGGTTCCCAGTGAGAATGAAACAAATCCCTTTTGAGAGGAATTGAGTGGCTAGAAGGTTTAGTGCAAGGCGTCACTGGGTCCATGACGTCTTGGTCTTCAATACCAAGTGTCAACTTAGTGACAACCAAGAGTGTATGAATTGAACCCGGTTTCTGCCCTAAGGTTGAATATGGAGGGCTATTTCTTTTCACCCTTTCTTTTACTTTTCTTTTTAATTCTTCAACCCCTTCTTTCTCCTTTCTCACTTTACTCCTTTTTTTCAATCATTCCTAAGGACTTTAATACTAACTATTTGTGATGTCCTTGGGTAGATCCCTCCGGCTCTGGCGGATCATAGGACTGATTTCTTATCCTTAGTCACCTTATAACTCCATGACTATCCTATTGTTGCCATAAAACCATTTTTCTTGAAAATATCTCAAAGTGTTTATGATTATCAAAACATTTTGTTAACACCTTGAGAGTTTTGTTTTTCAGAAACACTCCCCCTTCACATGTGCTTATATTGTTTTAACTGAAATCTGCACAGAGAGGGTAGAGATCGCACTTATTGAATTGATCGACTTTAAATGAACTAGACCGATTCGAGACACGTTTACATCACTAGAGAACTAGCTTGAAATTATTACCCGTCCTGGTCAAGTCCATAGAAAGTTTCTCGAGATGGTACATTTACTGACTTTGATTCCGTCAATTCATTGGTTCCGTTTGAGTCGAGCTCATTTTGAGAATCAAACACCGATCATTAAACTTTTTGATCACATTTTAATCACGTTTCTCCCCTCAAAAATAGCATATCCATGATGTTTTTGAAACAAAATGATTAAAAGATATGTTTTTCGAAAAACATTTGGAGAGAAACTGGTTTAGCATGAATTTTGGAACAATTTTGTTTTAATACTCCCCCTTAACGAAAGCATATTTTTCATATAGAAAATTTAGAATCAATTAAGGGTTTAGAGGGAGTTATCTTGGTACCAAATGTGAGAGATTTTGAAAAATCTTTTTGAAAAATTTCGAATCAATGGTACACAAGATGAGAAGAAGATTTTGAAAATCTTTTGAAGATATTCGAGAAGAATAATCTTCATTTGTTTTAGGATAAGTGCTCGATATTTATGAAAATTGATTTTGCGTAGCACTTTCCTTTCTTTAAAGATCGGGTTGCAATCAGAAGTAACTGCAAGCCATTGTTTTTAGGTAAAGAGCTTGAAAAATATTTTAAAACCTTTAATTTTGGTTAAGCACTTTCCTTTCTTTGAAGCGCGGGTCCTGAACTGATGTGATCAGAAGCCATTAATTTGAAGTCCGGGTTTCGTACTGAAGTATACGAAAGCCATTATTAAAAATATTTGAGAAACGACATGTTTTGAAAAACATTAAAGAACTCTAGCTCAAGCATCTGTACATACCCGTATCATTGTTGAATGACATTTCTAGAGACGTCATGAATATCGATTATCTGAGAGACATGTCGTAGAAGAATATTTTGGATTTTGATTTTCTATTGTTTTTGTATTTTTGAAAATTTTCTATTTTTGTATTTTGCTTTTGTTGGTTTTATAAAAGAAATGGAAAATCAAAAATAGAAGATATAGAAAATGAAGAAGAAGATTTTCTGAATTGGAACCCTTTGAAGAGCGGGTTCGAGATATTTGATTCACCGCAACCAAAGAAGAAGAGTTTTCACAAATATGATGTTAGAAGTACAAGATTCCTCACGGTGAGGGTAATCACTATCAATGGTTGTAATGGTTTCTACTTCCTTATCCCGATGATTGTCACTATTATACGTGTTGGTGCAAGTATCAAAATCTTTCTGTGGGAATCCATCTAAGACCAACTTGGTTGAAAACTTTTCCGTGGGTATCCACCTAAGGTAAGATCTAGGAGTTGTTTTCTTATCGATGCGCGTGGAAGACTCATTTTAGAAAAACTACGTCTGATGAGATCGTCTATTAGGTGTCTGTTTGTTTGTCTTTTATCAACGGGCTTGTTTCCATTTGGTTTCTTAGTGGATTGTGCCTTGGCACGAATTATCTTTCTTGAGATATTGTGAGACACATGCATCATGATTAGGTGAAAAGACACATTTTTACATGTAGTACGAGACAAATTCAATATTCTTGTTTAAAGCAGTAGCTTTAACTCTGTCACTACAATCTTTGGAAATTGATTCTTGTTCAAAAAGACTTAGAATTCTAGTGTTGTTTTCTAAGGGCATGGCATTTTCTTTTGCGCAACTACTCTTAGATGCAAGCCAATCCCTAGTCTTTTGCAGAGTGTTCCTAGGTAATGGTTTACTACTACTAGCAGTGCCTTGAAATCTTGTAGAATTCATCACCCTAGATGTTGCACCTAAAATTCCGTCTTTTCGAGTCATGCCTTTTCCTAGCTTCTTCTAGATAGTGATTGTTGACCATGTCGTTAGAACCAATGATTCTTTAAGCTGGATTTTTGGTCACATTCCTTGTACTAGTCCTAGAACCGCGGTGTAATCACTTTTCTTTCTCAAAATAGGTTTTTCAAAAGCTTTGATAATTCTCTTTTGATGGGCAAAGACCGTGGAGTGTTGGTTTTGATAAATCATTTTCTCATTGACTTTTGGAGGAAACGAGAAATAGACATTTTGGTTTGAAAACCGGTTTGAAACATTTGTTTTCTCCTCGGTCAATGGTTTTGCACACTTAGTATCCACAACCTTTCCTTTTGACTTCCCAATGCTCTCAAATATCATTTTGCTCTTTCATGTCCTTGTAGGCACGCTCATACGACAGTTTGTCATACTTGCATTCCTCGATTTTCGATCAAGTTGTTTAAAATAGGACACGTTTTCTTTTCAAGTTTTTCAAGAGCTTTTCATATTTTGAAACAATTGCGGAGGTCTCGGTGGAGTCTTTCATGATCTTCAACAAAATATATTTGTAAGATAATGGACATGATATCGGTAGTCATAACATCTTCAAAAGAGAATCATTTAGATTTTCCAAAACTTTGATGTGTTCAACACTTTCATTAGCTTGCTTTACCATGGATTTATGGTCCTTGACAAAGTCAGTTGTTTCTTTCAAAAGGCTTGTTCAAAATGGATTACCCTTGAGTTGATGTTAGTCACCGAGGGGCAATTGAGTTTCAAAAACTTTTCATTCAATATCAAAACTATTAAACCATATGTTTGTTGTAATATTGGTTTTAGTTTTAACGGTCTCTTAAAGATCGCAATTCTCATTTCACATTTTCCAAAATACTTCGCATCACTTGTGTTAAAAGGATTGTTTGAAGACATTTGTTCAATGTTCGAAAGAGATTTGGATACAACAACCGGTTTTGAAACCGATTTTGAAACGGTGTTGACACTTTGTTTGAAACACTTGGTTTGGTGGAAAAGCGTTGATTGAGAAACAAACGAAATACCATTAATTTGGTTCCATTTATTATAATCAATAGGTTTGATTTCCGGATGTTTTGTTTCATTTTGATCTACTCTCCTCGAGATAGTTCCAACGTTTCAAGAGAATCACGAACAATTATGGGTTCATGTAAAACATTTCCATTGTTTAACACATTCGAGATTTCGAGCTTTCTTGAGGAACGAAGAAGGTCGTTACCAAGTGCCATTCTATTATTAGTATGAAAGCGGATTTACTTGATTAGAAAGCATCTTGATTGTTTGAGCGAGAATGACCCGTTTAAGAAGCAAATTTTCAAAGTTTGGATTTTTCATTTTATCAAGAATTTCATCAAGAAGAGAATCTTCTCGTTTGGAAAAATCGACAATCAACTGTTTCTTCTCTTTTCAAGATTATAATCGTTGCTTGTTGTTTAGAAAGTTGGTTTTGAAGATCGAAATTTCCTTTTTAAAGATTTTATTTTCAAGTTCAAATTACATCAAGTGTGTTATACTTGATTTGCAAAAGTTGTTCTTTAGAAACCAAATTTCGATAACCAATTTCTAATTTCGATTCTTTGTTTTTACGAAATTCAAAGGCTTTGCGTTCTCCTTGTAACTCTCAAGCTCGGCGGTCAATTTAGCATTCGCGGCCTTAACTTCTCGATTGACCGCTTTAACTTTCTCAATTTCAATGCCACGCTTGTTGATTAATGATTCAAAATAAGCACGGGTTTCCTCATCGGTCTCAGATTTTGTGCCTTGTACCGCCATTAGGATCCACATCCGAGTTTGAGTTAGTATTGCTACAACTCGGATTGTCCGTATGTATCATAAGTAGGTCTTGGCGTCACGAATCGTTGTTCGTCATGAGTAAACACATCACATATGACATTGTTATAGCATGGATCAATGATTGGTACCTTAGATATCGCATTTGCGTCATAGGCGGGAGGTGCGTCGAGTCGATGTCGTACTTAGTCTCTGAAGATTTGCCATGAAGACGCAGTTTGCATTGATGTCCTCTCGGTCTTCCAAATCATCCATAATAGCGAAAAGTCATGTTCCTCAACACTCAACCGCATTCCAGTTACGCCTTTTGTGCTATGAAGATAGCTTTCAAGATCGCAAAATCCTTCTTTTCGCTTAGTAGGACAATTCCTGCCATGTGACCCACTCCTTGTGATTATAACACTTAATCGATTACCACGATTCATATTTCCATAATTCCCAATGATTTGAGTCGCAACATTTCCATTCGATTACCATTGCTCTATTCCCAACATTCGTCCCATCGATTTCCAACATCTTGACCGATGATTACCACGATACGGAACCGCTTTGATTACCGATCATTGTTAAATGCTTTATCCAATAAAGAAAATATCATTGCAAGGTCGCCTCAGGTCGGTTCGGGATCGATGATTCCTTGTTCTGGTATTGTTGATCCGGATAGAATTGTTGTTGTGGTTGTGGAATGTATTGTTGCAAGTTGTTGTTGTTGGAAGATGATGAAGCTTGTTGTTGTGTATTCACCGTAGTTTGAGTCTTAGCAATAAGTGCCAATGGATCATGATTCTTTGCCAATCTTTCTTTCGACTTCATTCACTTGACTTGGTTTTGTTTGTAAAATCGTTGAGTTGATCAAAGTTCACCGATGTAAGTCTTTTGTTTGGTTGACAATAGTGACATATCGTCCCCATTCTTCCGGAAGATTATTCAGAACTTGATGTTTTGAACGATTGTTCGGGTGCCAACTTGTTTCGATAAGCTCATTCTTCAAAGTGCAAAACCTTCCATAGTAGGATTCAATGGATTCTCCGGTGTAGATGTAAACTTTTCCCATTCGGTTAGCGACTTGTTCTCCATGTCTTGTTTACCAATTTACATTCCATAACATAGTCGCTAACACGTTCCCACATATCGAAGCGGTTTCACAACTGTCTCTGCTGACAAAAATGTCTATTGGTAAACCCAGTTGGACAATATGAATTGCCATGTCATCTGCATTGACTTGTTTCGATCCTCTTGGTATATTCGATTCGGTTTGAAGATGAGAGGATGGTGGGACGGAGGTGTTGCATCGGCATTTCGTGTACATGAACTTGTCGAGGTGGAAGGGTCCATCTGAATGGATTTAATCATGAGTTTCCCATTAGGTTTGGTCTTGATGTGGCGGAGCATTCGACTTGTCCATTGAAGATAACCACCTTTTGCCAACATAGGAGGTCGGTTTTCGACACGGCTGCATGAATGTCTTGTTGAGTTGCCATTGATGAAGGTATGTTCGATAAAGTTGATGTAGGATCGATTCAACGATAAAGGAGTTGTGGTTGATGAAGATTAAGCTCGGTTGAGGTGTTTCGAAAGTCGTACTCGTAACCTTGGTTCTTAAAAACATTTCTCCCAAAATTTGAAATTCACTATAAAAATCAATTCTAAGGTCGTATGAAAAATTTGAGTTATGACAATTTTGACGTAAATTTGACCGAAAAATTTGAATTTAGGCCCAAAAATTTGAATTTTTACCAAAATTTTCCCAATTATACCAAATTTTGAATTTCGCGTAAAATTGAGCGTTTAGTCTCCTCAAAATTTAAATTTTACTCAAGTTTTCCGCCAAAATTGAACGTTTAGTCTCCTCAAAATTTGAATTTTTTTTTTTTTTTTTTGAAAATGAAGAGCTTAGGCGAGAAACACGGGTTACTGAGTAGAGCGATGCTTAGGCGTAGGATCTTATGCGTAGGAAGCTTAGGCGTGGGATCTTAAGCGTGGGATCTTAGGCGTGGGATCTTAGGCGAGGATTCCTTAGGCGAGGAAATTCTTATGCGTAAAATTATCTTCACGCGTAACCTTAAGCTTATGCGTAGACAAAAGTTGCTCGTAAACCTTACGGCGTAATTGTGAAGTTATGCGTAGAGTTACTCGTAAGCTTTTAGCTTATGCGTAAACTATGGTTAAGAACCAAAATCCTTTACCTTCATCGCAGTAAGGGATATCCACAAGTCAAAGTGTTCACACACTTATCCAAGTGAGGAAGCATCGAGTAACCGCTATATCTCAAGATTCTTCACCAAAAGTTATGAGTAGAAAATTACGCGTAGGTTGACTTTCTTACACGTAGAACTAGGGTTTTGACTTACTCATAAAAAATTTCCAACGATTCAAACAATTTCGCTTGCACAGATAGCCTTAAAAACACTCGAATAACCCAAAAATGTTGACCTTTTTCACCCAAAGTGCTTAGAAAAGTTACGAGTAGAAATGACCAATGAACCAAAAATAAGCTTAAAATTGATTCAAAACACGTAAAGCTTCGAACTTTTTGCAAAAAACTGAAACTTTAGCACCAAATAAACCTTAAACCACAAGAATCTTGAATTTTTTGATGAAAAAATCAAAGCTTTAAGCGTATGAACTATGTAAAACGTGAGCTTTACGAAACAGTACCAAAACTTCAAAACAAGCACAAACACTCCTAAACCATTGTTAGGCGATTGATACCAATTGTTATTCCCTTTTATCACGTATACCTTATCACAAATACCAACCTTTACCACACAACAATAACACGTTCTACACAAACAGTATGCGTAGAGATGAAAGATGAAGAATAGAACTTGGTGACTTGAATGATAGATCGTGTATGTATTTAGAGAGATAAAGGAAAGAAGATGAAAACAATAAGTTGTATATTTCTTCAAGGAAAACACACACACACACACACTCAAGCACACCCCTCAAATGACCATTTGAGGGGTATTTATAGTACAAGTAACTTAAAACCCTAAAAGGCTTTGCTTGGGCTTTTCGTGGGTTGGACATGGATTGGGCTTTGGATACTTAAGCTTCAAACGGCTAGCATAATCATAACGCCTAGCCATTTAGCTTAGTCCAATCCACGAGCCCGTTGACTATTCTATCACGATATCTAACACACGATACAAAGTTCCTAAACGTGAATGACCATCACTTCTAATAAAACAATTAAGGCTAACACTTTGCTACAGGCATTTGCATTTTTGGGTAAAGCATTCAGAAGTTGCTATTCCACACCAACTAACAACAACCAAAGGATTTCATCAAACACTCGCAACAGGCAAATTACAAAACCGGGTGTGAACATGGGTAATCAAAGACAAATGGTTGGAGTTATTGCAAACCCACGAGGATATGCTCTGGATTTCATATGGGTAATCAAAGGTTCCGAATCGTGGTAATCAGTTGGGTCAAAATGTTGGAAATCGGATGGGTCGAATGGTGGAAATAGAGCATGGGTAATCGAATGGGAATGTTGCGCTCAGGTCATTGGGAATTATGGAAATGTGAATCGGTAATCAGTTTCGTGTTACAAGCTGTCAAGGAGTGGGTCACATGGCAAAGAAGCGTCCTACTAAGTCGAAAAAGAAGGATCTTGCGTATCTTGAGCTATCATGATGGTACAAAAGAAAATGCGGGACTTCAATTGAGTCTTGAGGAACATGACTTTAAGGCTATTATGGATGATTTGGAAGACCTCGAGGAAATCAATGCAAACTACATCTTCATGGCAAATCTTTAGGAGACCAAGTACGACATTGATTACGACGCACCTCCCATCTATGACGCCAATGCGATGTCGAGGTACCAATCAGCGATCCATGCTATAACAATGTCATATTTGAGGTGTTTACTCATGACGAACATCATTTCGTGACATCGGCACCTACTTATGATACATACCGGACAATCCGAGTTGTAGCAATACTAACTCTAAGACTCGGATGTGGATCCTAGTGGAGACCGTGTGGCACAAAATCTTGAGACCGATGAGGAAACACGTGCTTATTTTGAATCATTAATCAATAAGCGTGGCATTGAAATTGAGAAAGTTAGAACGGTCAATCGCGAAGTTAAGGCCGCGAATGCTAAATTGACCCCGAGCTTGAGAGTTACAAGGAGAATGCAAAAGCCTTTGAATTTCATAAAACAAAGAATCGAATTAGAAATTGGTTATCGAAATTTGGTTTCTAAAGAACAACTATTGCAAATCAAGTATAACACACTTGATGTGAATTTGAACTTGAAAATTAAATCTTTAAACAAGGAAATTTCGATTTAAATGACCAACTTTCTAAACAAAAGCGAAATGTTTTCTAATCTTGAAAAGAGAAGAAGCGTTGATTCTCGATTTTTCAAAACGAGAATATTCTCTTCTTGATGAAATTCTTGATAAAAATGAAAAAATCCAAAATTTGGAAAATTTGCTTCTTAAAACGGGTCATTCTGCTCAAACAATCAAGATGCTTTCTAATCAAGTAAATCCGCGTTTTCATACTAATCATAGAATGGCACTTAGTAACGACCCTTCTTCGTTCCTCAAGAAAGCTCAGAAACCTAAGAATGTGTTATACAATGGAAATGTTTTACATGAACCCATTATTGTTCGTGATTCTCTTGAAACGTTAGAACTCTCTAAGGAGAGTAGAGAAAGAATGAAACAAAAACATCCGAAATCAAACCAATCGACTATAACAAATGGAACAAAATTAACGGAATTACTTTTGTTAATCAAAAGAAAAGTCAAAGTTTTCCATCACACCAAGTGTTTCAAACAAAGAGTCAACACTGTTTCAAAATCATTTCAAAACCGGTTGTTGTCTCAAATTCTCTTCGAACATTGAACAAATGTCTTCAAACAAACCTTTTAACACAAGTGATGCGAAGTATTTTAGAAAATGTGAAAACTAAAATTGCGGATCTTCAAGACTTTGTAAAAACTAAAACCAATATTACAACAAACATCCGGTTTAATAGTTTTGATAATGAAAATAAAAAGTACTTTGAAACTCAAATTGCCCCTCGGTGAATAACATCAACTCAAGGGTAATTCATTTTGAACAAGCGTTTTGAAAGAAACGGTGACTTTGTCAAGGACCATGAATCCACGGTAAAGCAAGCTAATGACCGTGTCGAACACATCAAAGTTTTGGAAAATTTAAATGACTCTCTTCAAAGATGTTCGACTCTCGATATTATGTCCATTATTTTACAAACATATTTTGTTGAAGATCATGAAAGACTCTAGTCCGAGACCTCCAAAATTGTTTCAAAATATGAAAAAGCACTTGAGAAACTTGAAAAGAAAATGTCTCATATTTTAAGCGATTTGATCGAAAAAGCGAGGAATGCAAGTATGATAAACTATCGTATGAGCGTGCCTACAATGACATGAAAGCGAAAAATGATCTTTTGAGGACTCACTGGAATGTCAAAAGGAAAGGCGATGGATACTAAGATTACAAAACCATTGGTGAGGAGAAAGCAAATGTTCCCAAACCGGTTTAAAACCAAAATGTCTGCATTTCTATGCCTCCTCCAAAAGTCAATGAGAAAAATGATTTATCAAAACTAGTCACTCCCACCGCCTTGCCTAAACAAAATGTTGATAAAGGAAAAGCGATTATCGAGAAACCAAAAGTTTTAGCTCCGGCCTTTTTAAGATGAGTACCACTAATGCGTGCGCCTCCACATCTAAAACATATGGAACAAACGACATAAGTTTAGAAAAGCACTCCAAAGAGACTAGGAAAGCGAAACCACGTCTCTTGATAAAAATGTGAATCCTAATGAGTGTGACTTACCTTCTACGGGACTAGAAAGCACCTCTAGGAGCAGCAGACTAAAGCCTAAGAGCAATACAAGGAACAATAGAGTCTCGCTTGCCTCTAAGAGTAGTCGCTTGAATAAAGAGAAGGCAGATGAGAAGAACACCCTAGGAATTTACCGCTTTGTATTAAGAAAGACATTTCATCCGAATGTAATGAACGAATGAACTCTGCTAAGTTTAATGAATCTGTTGAACTGTTTGTTTAACTTGCAAGAAATCTTTAACTAATGTTCATGATGATTGTGTTTCTAAGAATGAGATTGTTAAGCTGTTAAGAAGAATGTTCCCAAAAGAACTTATGCTAAGCGAATAGGAAGACTAGTTCGAGACTTAGGCTTTACACTACCGATCGGGAGCATAATGTTTACTTTAGGGATGACATTTGGAAACCCATGGGTAGAACTTTCACACTCGAATGGTAGAATGAGTGACGAACTGTCTTACCAATAGATAACTTCTATGAGTGTGATCGATTTTACCTCTAACCCAAAAGAACCAAAATCAAAACGGTTTCCAAAATCTTCTTCTTACATTATTGGCGGTGTTATCGAAATATGTCTTTGGATCGTCGACTCGGGTTGCTCCAAGCACATGACGGAATCAAGTCACGATCTATTTCGTTTGAAATTCATGGAACCGACGTTTGAAATGATCATGTAGCAGCTATCATGGGTTATGGAGATCTACCTTTTGGAAATTATTTGATCACTCGGGTTTACTATGTCGAAGGGTTGGGACACAATTTGTTTTCGGTCAGGCGATTCGTGATGCGATTTAGAGGTTGCATTTAGGAGAAATTCATGCTTCGTTAGAAACTTGGATGGCACTGATCTCTTAACTGGGAATCGTGATACAAACTTGTATGCTATCGACATAAATCAAATGGCCTCTTCATCACCAATATGTCTTATTACACGAGTATCTGGAACAAAGTCCTGGTTGTGGCATAGAAGATTATCCCATCTCAATTTCGACACTATCAACATACTTGCCAAAGACAACATCGTCAATGCACTTCCAAAGTTCAAATACACCAAGGATCACTTATGTCCATCATGCGAACAAGGAAAAAGCAAAAGAGCATCATATAAACCCAAATCCGTACCTAGTTCGGAAGCAAGGTTGCATATGTTGCACATGGACTTATGTGGCCCAATGAGAGTTGAAAGCATAAATGGGAAAAAGTATATTCTTGTTATCGCCGATGATTATTCAAGATATACATGGGTTAGGTTTTTAGATCAAAAGATGAAGCACCGAGCATCATCATCACCTTCCGAAACGTATTCAAGTACTTCTTCAAGCTCTGTAAGAGTTGTAAGAGCAGATAATGGCACATAATTCACAAATCGGGAGTTAAGAGCTTATTTTGAAGATGTTGGAATAACTCATCGGACATCGGTTGTTAGAACTCCACGTGAGAATGGGGTAGTTGAAAGAAGAAATCGTACTCTTGTGGAAGCTGCTCGACAATGCTAATTTATTCTAGTGCACCGTTATTTCTATGGGTGATGATGTTGCCCCGCTTGTTTCACTCGAACCGATCCCTAATCCATCCACGATTGAATAAAACCCCATATGAAATCTTGAACAACAGAAACCCGATATCTCTTACTTTCACGTGTTTGGCGCTTTGTGCGATCCGACAAACGACGAGAGAAGATCAAGGAAACCGAAAGCTAAAGGTGATATTGGAATCTTCATTGGATATTGAGCTCGAGGGCATTGTGGTGTATAACAGGAGAACTAGGAGGATCATGGAGACGATGAATGTTAATTTTGATGAACTTTCTAAAATGGCTTCGAGAGACTCGCTCTAGAACCCGCACCAAACCGGCAGACTTACGGACACATCGATTCGGGACTCGTACAACAAAGTGCTCCATCAACTTTTCGACACACCTCATGAACAAGAATGGGAGAAATTCTTTGAGTTAATGTTCGATGAATACTATGGTGGAACTTGACAAATGCATCAAACCATCATTCCACCGCACTGACTCAACATCATCTACCACCACCAATGTAAGATGCATCTACAACGGTCGAAACCAATGCACCAACTCCATCAACATCATCTACATCTACTCCAAAGAACTCCAATTCTTCAAACACTTTTACCAAAGGTTGATGAGCAAAACCAAAACATATCATTTCAAGAAGAACCTACTCAAAACCCAAACGATGCAACGTTAGATGCGAGACTTATTTGAAAACCCGTTTGCTACGGAATCACCTTAATCATCCTCAAGCTTACGATAACCATCTAACTCGCACTCGTATAATCTACGGCATCCTTCTACTCTGAAGTGGACAAAATACCACCCAATTGAACAAGTTATTGGTGAACCTTCAAGGCCAATTCAGACGAGACGCCAACTTGCCACCGATTGCGACTTATGCATTTACCTTTGCTCAATTAGGAATATAGAGCCAAAGAACATTGATATGTGCTAAAACACATATCATTTCTTTATCAAATCAGACCCAAAATAACCAAGAAAGAGCCGTTTATTGCTAATATTTGTTGTTTTCTTGAGTTTGTGCATGTGCAGGTACAGATATGACATAACAGACAAAAGAAAGCCAATACCGAAGAAAACCAAGCACGAGAGAGAGAAGAGTGCAAAAGCCAATGCCGAGGATGCTATTTTATAGATTTTGGTGCTCAAAGTTATATTTTACGGAGTTCGGGATCATCATTGGGAGTTTTCACAAATACCCCTCAACTCTCCCATATTGTCACTTTTCACCCTCACCTTTCCATAATTACACTTTTACCCCTCATAAATCTCACTTACCCAATATCTCATTTTTACCCTTACACTTTCATTAGTTTCACCTTTGGTCCTTGGTTTTTACATAACATACATAAATGGTCTTCTTGGACTACACTTAATAAAACCAAGTCCAATAATTACCTATTACCCTTTTACACCATCCCAAGCCTACAAATAAAACAACCAAAGCCCAATCCCATAAACACAAATCCATACCCGGTCCACCTCTTGTTACTAATCCCTGGTCAACAAATCCTTCACCCAAGTCAAAATAACATAAAAAATAAACCCAGCTACAAACGCGCCAAATGAAAAGGGGGTAAAACCCAAATATACTGTTTACCATCTTCTCCCATTTTACCCAGTTACACCCCATCATTTACCCATACTTATGAGTTGAAGCCTCGACACGTGTCGAGGTGTGCATCACTGGATCGCCGACATGGCGCGAAAGAGTACTCTCATTGGTCAAGCCACATCAACAAATCGATCCAAGGGCTGTGGGATAAAGTGGTGATGCTAATGATGATCGAATGGTGAAGATTAGAGCTTCCAGGACTTTCTAAGATCAACCCAAGCTCAAGGATCAGCTTATAAATACCTCTCTCTTCACAAATTACTCTTTGTCCATTTTTCATTGTATTTTAGAAAAGTGTTACCAATTTAATTTCCCGCTTTAAATTTACTTGTTTTCCTTTACATTCAGTGTAACTTTAATTTTGTAATCTCAATTTTTAATACAAGTTAATTTTGTCCTTTAAATTCATTGTCAAAGTTTGGTATCCTTTAATTCTGTTTCAAAGTGTTTTGAAAGCTACGTTACTGTTTAATCAAGCTCATATAAGCTTATTCAAAGCTTATGTGAGCTAAGTCTTCCTTTCACTACTCTTAATTGCAAGTTTTTGAAAATAGTCAATAAAAGTCAAAGTTGCAGAAATCATAGTAGATTGGGTTGAATTGCTGTTATGGATGATGATATGGGTTGAGTTTGGATCTGAGGTGGTTTGATATCAGTTTTAGAATAGTGGTTTTTGATCTCTTGTTAGCATACCATTGTGGCAGGACTTTGGTTAGTACTAAAATTCCATCTTCTAATCTGAATCAGTAGTGTAGATTTGCTTCTGAGTTTTTATTGTTTCATTTAGCTTGTGTTATAATTAAATTGTTAGTTATATTGATTGTTAGTTTGTTTAAGCTTAATTCTAGTAATCTGTTTCTGTCATATTATTCTGCATAATCATAGTCATAATTTGCATAGTTAAATAGTGTTTGAATATGATAGCGTTGATGGTGTAGATCTATTCATTTAGTTAAAATCAGTCATTTAGGATTTAGATTTAGTGATATGTTAAGTTGATTTAGTATCTCACTGTTTTAAATTTTCATCTTGGGTTCATAAACAGTGTTTGGGTTAGGAGTTGGATTTGAGATACTTGCTTGTGCTGAAGTTAGGTTTAGCTAATTTAGCTTGATTTAGACACTAGTCAATCATTTCAAGTCTCACTTTACACTCAAAGTCAAATTTGCAAAAATAGGTTATAGTTTTGATTTTTCATTCCTTCAATATAGGGCCAAATTAGTTGAAATTCGGATATAAGCTCATTGGTTGATTTTCTACTACTGGTCATTTTAGTTAATTTTGTGAATTTTTCTAGCTAGCTTAATATAGGCTTAAAGTAGGGCTATGTAGGGTAGTTTGGCATAAGTAGAGTTAGAACTTGTTTTGTAGCTTAATGCCTTTAGCTTGTGCTTATTAGGTCTAATTCAGTTGAAATAGCTTATTACAAGTTAGTTTAGGTTAGTTTTAGCTTATGGTAGCTTATGGTTAGATTTTAGCTTATTTTACGTGCTTATTTCATTAGTATTCATGCCCAAATCATAGTTCTTGTGCTCCAAATTGGTTTCTGTTATTTTCCCTAGTTCTCAGTATTATTTTATAATATTCTGGAAGTTTTCATATTTTCCTTTGTTCATTTGCTATTTTTCGCATTTTATGTCATTTTCTAGCATTTTTAATTAGCATTTAATCCAAATAATTCATAAAATGTTCGAAAAATGCAATTTAAATTTTCTTAGTTTTAGAAAAATAAAATGTCATAAAAGTATTTTTCTGAATTTTCCTAGTTATTTTAGTATTTTCTAGGAATTTAATTAGTTTTTAATAGTATTAAATTCATAATAAATTGAGAAAAGTCAAAAAATGTGATTCCAGTTTCTAAAATTCTTTTTAGTCATTTAAGATTTTTGAAAAATAGTTTTGTAATTTTCTAGCTTATTTTCCTAATTTTAGTATTTAGTCTATTTTAAATGTCTTAAATTAGTTTTAATTCAAAATAAATCAAGAAAAATCCAAAAAATTAGTTTTCAATTCACAAATAATTTTCAAATATCATTCTTATCTGTAGAAAAATAGTAGTTCATTTTTATGGGTTAAAATAGAGTAGTTTGCATTTTATTCGCGTTTCATTAATTACGTTTTTCGCGTTTTTAGTTATAAATTGCATAATTAGTCTTATTTACTTGTTTTCATCATAGATCCAGTAGTTTTATTTGCTTTCCTTTATTATTGCTTGCCTTGTAGTTTAGAAATCCTCAAATTCCCTTTTACCCATTCGAATCCCGAATCACGCGACGTGAGTTGTTAAACTCCATTCATCCTCGTTGGGAAACGACCGGAAATACATTCCTTTGTATTTCTTGGAAAATATCTATGTCTAAAACGATCAAATCAAAATGGCGCGTTGCGGGAGGGCATGTAGTGAGTTTCAATTCCGTCTCGATTCGCGTGTATTTGAAGATCCTTCCCAGTGAAGTTCTTGTGTTTTGTAAATATCCCTTTTATAAAAACCCAAAAATATTTTCCTTTTCAAAATTTGTTTTCCTTTTTCTATCTTTAAAAACCCAAAAATAATCTTCTTTTTCCTCTGAAATGTTTAATTCTTATCTCTTTACCCTCTAAATTGTTTAATTCTCCACAATGCTCGATTTCGCACCCTTTGATCCCCATGATCCTCGGACCATGGAGGATTTCTATCGTCCGTCACTTATCGGTCGAGGAGGACCGATCGTTCCGGGAACCAAGTTTAGATTGAAAAATCGTATGGTTCGTCTTCTTCGACAACATTGCCAATTTCATGGATTTAACGACGAAGATGCTAATGAGCACTTGAACAAGTTTATATCTATCACTCAAATCATGAAGCAAAAAGGCGTTTCTCAAGATGATATCCGATTGAATCTCTTCCCCTTCTCTTTAACCCACGAAGCCGAATCTTGGTTTTATACCCTTGAAAAACATTCAATTCATACTTGGGAAGAGATGTTTCGCAAGTTTCTTTCAAAATACTTTCCATATTCAAAAACGATGCAGCTGAGGAAAGAAATTCTTAATTTCCGGCAATTACCCAAGGAATCCGTATTTGAAGCTTGGGAAAGATTCAAATCGTTATTACAGAAATGTCCCGATCACCGAATTTTGCTTCTTGATCAAATCCTAACCTTTTATCATGGTATCACTACGATTGATCGAGACAAAATCATGTTGGCAGCTGGTGGAAATCTCATGCGGAAGACACCTCAAGAAGCTTATGATTTGATCGAGAATATGACACAACATCATTATCAGTGGGATGCTGAAGTTCCTTACGATTCTACCACTATGTTGAGTGATCATTATTCCGAGAAAATTTCCTTTATGAGTGCTCAAATTGACGTCTTTGGCAAGCAGGAAAGCTATATCAGTCAACAAAGACCGAGTCATTCACCCACCTTTTACTATTCCGATTCTGACGATAGTGATGATGATGAACCGTTTGAAGAAGAGAACTTAAATATCGATGACGATTCTTCGAGTGGCAATCCCACTCCCATTTCCAATCCTATCATTTCCGACTCTTCCCCTTCACTCACGCCGGTTGAGAGAAGTGACGTCGTTTTGGAAGAAGTCGATGATCCAATTTCGCCGGAAATTGTTGAAACCAATTTCGATCCGCTCATTAACAAACCTTCGGATACCTTGTCAATGGGGGATAAGGAAGTTGAATGCACTCCTCTTGAGAATATTGATGACCTTGTTCCAATCCCAGGGTATCGAGACACCTTTGATTCGATTTGAAACTTTCAAAATGACCTTCACAAATCCTTTGTTTGAATTCGATTCTGAATATACTCTCATTTTTGACAATCAAATCTTTGAGGAGGAAAGTGATGAGTCCGACACGGAGACCATAATGGAAAAGGTGCAAATTCCGAGCTCACAAAGTACCGCACAAATCCCACCTCCGTTTATCTCGATTGAAGAAATTAAAGAAGTAGAGCCGTCTAATGAAAATCCTCTGGAGCCCGAGCTCAAGGATTCGTCTCTTGATTTACTTCTCGAGGAGTTCGTCGATGAACTCGCTCGCATCGATCCTCTTCCACCGGGAAGTGAGGACGATGACTTTGATTTTGAAGCCGATTTAAGAGAGATTGAAAGTTTGTTGAATGAAGATCCGTTAAATGAGCCACCACGAAAGATTAATGATGATTATCTCGAGGAGTTCTCCGGTGAACTCTCTCATTTCATATCTCCTCCAGAATATGATCGTGTCTATTTTGATCTTGAGGAAGATTTTAGTTTGGGGGAAGAGCAGCTCTCTCAAAAGAGTTTCGTTATTGATGACATCACCCCGCCTCTTCCTCCCGATATTTTTGTTGAAAATCACCCTATGAGCTTAAATGATCAAAATCAAATTAAGGATTATATGAAATTTGCTTTTGAAGATGAAGAATGGATCCTAATTGTTATCAAAATCTTTATTCCATTTCTTTCATATAATGTGATTTCTCCTCTTCTTCACTCTTGCGGGAGTGAGGATACCATCTTTGACCCCGGTATCACCGCTTTTCCTTTTTAAGAACCGTGGGTATCTCATCGGAGTGGAACTTTCTTATGTTTCAATGTTTATCCAAACCTCTTGAATGAAAGTCCGATGGAGATTATCTTTTCCACTTGCTTCCCCATGGACAAATGAATTCGGGCGGGTCAAGCTAACGACTCGATAGCAAAACAAGCGTTTCTATCTTCTTTCTATTTTTCTAATAAGTGACGTGAAGGGTTAGCCTCTTGATTTCTCGTGTTTGGTTGTTTGTGATGTTTTGTGTAGGATTTTCCGATATGAAGACTCTCGTGCTCGAAGTTTGTCTTTTCTCCACTCGAGTTTCATGATCGATGTTGATGGAAATCCGATATCCTAATCTTATCGACTAACGTTTATCTTTGAGCATACTTAATAAACGGCTTTTAGATTTTCGTTGATACCCTTGCCTTTAAACATTGAGGACAATGTTTCGTTTTAGTCTGGGGTGGGTAATCTTCGATTTGATTTGACCGCACTTGCTTGTTTTTGTCGTATACTCTCAACCCGTTTTCCTTAGAAAATGAAAAATTGTGCAAAAATGTGAAAATTTAAAAATTTTGTAAGCTTTTGCTAGTTTTATGATTGAAAAGTTCTTGCTAGTCTCTTAGAAGTTTCTTTAAATATCGTTTTCTTGAAAAAGTCTTTGCTAATTGCTTAGACAAGAGGCTATAAAATGCGATTCTAGCTCACAAGGCCAAGAATTTGCAAGTCTCCTAAGTGATTTTAAATATGCGAAGCTTAAACAAGAATTTGCTAGTTTCTAATAAGTGACTTTAAAATGCGAGACTTGAGATTATTTAATGAAGCATTTGCTAAGTTAATATATGTTTTGACACCTTGTTGACTTTCATTGGTGAGAGTAGGAATGGAATTACGACTTGACCGGGCGTGTTGAGCCCTAGCTTGTTCCCTTAACCATAGATAATCTAAAATTATCGGCTAAGCATCCGCGGATCTCATTATTTGGGATTTTAAATTTGCGGAGATCGAGGAATGATAGAGTTACTTATGAGTTTAGATGCTAAGCGTGGAGTAGTTGGTTCTCTTTAGAGCCCATCGAAGGTACTTATGGCTTTTTGTTCCCACAAAATTGTTTCACCCCATATATGTAATAAATAATTAGAGATGTTGAGTTTTTGGCGATAGTTAGTTCTTTATCTTCTTAAAAGAATCTTTGTTTTAAAAATTGGGTACACATCAAGGATCCGTAATAAATAAGTAATAAATAAGTAATAAGTAAAGTTATGAGTCATGGTTCGAGATCGGACCCTTGGATCTTTTGAGGATTGGGTGAGGTCTTGGTCTAACCCACTAGGATCCTCATT
Source organism: Chrysanthemum lavandulifolium (assembly GCA_022545495.1). Taxonomy (NCBI): domain Eukaryota; kingdom Viridiplantae; phylum Streptophyta; class Magnoliopsida; order Asterales; family Asteraceae; genus Chrysanthemum; species Chrysanthemum lavandulifolium. Next base: position 166,240,633 of record CM040243.1, on the reverse strand, counting down.
TCATGAAGCCTATAGTCTTGGAATTACCCGTGAAGCTCCGTAGTTCATAGCTCATATAAGTAAAAAGTATAAAAAAAAAAAAAAAAAAAAAAAAAAAAAAAATGAAAAAAAATTAAAAAAAAAAAAAAAAAAAAAAGTCAAAAATATAAGTGAATAAAAATTCCTTGATGTGGACCTCATTTTTAGACAATGGTTCTTGAGAGAAGATGGATAACTAATTATCGACTTAGCTTCATATCTTTATCGGAATAAAAGTTATCGAACGAGAAATTTGAAGAAATTCATTTCTCACAAAAATAAAAAATCTAGAGGAAAATAGGAAAATGGGAGCAAAAGGTAATTACACAAGTAACTTCCATGGGTAGTGTTAGCATCTAGAATCATATTTAACAATGATTTCGATTTTACGCTTAGTTTGGGGACTTGTGAAAAATCAGGGACGATGTATTCTATCCGTATGGTCACTTCACGCTGTGTTGTGTTTCCTACTCCGTGAACCTAACGTGTCGTTTGAAAAATGTTGGAGTTATTGATCGACATGAAAGTTCAACAAACCGTCACTCATAATCGGAATGTGCTTAATCGTAATATCTATACATGTGAATTAAAAGGTAAACGGGGCGTTTTTAGAATTAAGGGTTCTTAATCTCTTTTGAGGAATCTTTGCTACTTTTTCTTAGGTTTAGTAGAAAGAGATTAAAATCCTTGTTTTTAGAAGCGTGAGTTGATTGCATTGCGTGGGGACACGACAATCGTTTAGTCTGGGGTATTTTGATATGTGCTAAAACACATATCATTTCTTTATCAAATCAGACCCAAAATAACCAAGAAAGAGCCGTTTATTGCTAATATTTGTTGTTTTCTTGAGTTTATGCATGTGCAGTGCGGATATGATGAAAGACAAAAGAAAGCCAAAACCAAGAAAACCAAGCACGAGAGAGAGAAGAGTGCAAAAGCCGATGCCGAGGATGCTATTTTATGGATTTTGATGCTCAAAAGTTATATTTTACGGAGTTCGGGATCATCATTGGGAGTTTTCACAAATACCCTCAAACCATATTGTCACTTTTACCTCACCTTTCCATAATTACACTTTTACCCCTCATAAATCTCACTTACCAAATATCTCATTTTACCCTTACACTTTCATTAGTTTCACCTTTGGTCCTTGGTTTTACATAACATACATAAATGGTCTTGGACTACACTTAATAAAACCAAGTCCAATAATTACCTATTACCCTTTTACACCATCCCAAGCCTACAAATAAAACAACCAAAGCCCAATCCCATAAACACAAATCCATACCGGTCCACTCTTGTTACTAATCACAGGTCAACAAATCCTTCACCCAAGTCAAAATAACATAAAAATAAACCCAGCTACAAACGCGCCAAATGAAAAGGGGGTAAAACCCAAATATACTGTTTACCATCTTCTCCCATTTTACCCAGTTACACCCCATCATTTACCCATACTTATGAGCTTCTGGAAGCCTCTGACACACGTGTCAGAGGTGTGCACGCCTGGATCGCCAGCATGGCAGAAAGGAGTACTCTCATTGGTCAAGCCACATCAACAAATCGATCCAAGGGCTGTGGGATAAAGTGGTGATGCTAATGATGATCGAATGGTGAAGATTAGAGCTTCCAGGACTTTCTAAGATCAACCCAAGCTCAAGGATCAGCTTATAAATACCTCTCTCTTCACAAATTATTCTTTGTTCATTTTTTCATTGTATTTTAGAAAAAGTGTTACCAATTTAATTTCCCGCTTTAAATTTACTTGTTTTCCTTTACATTCAGTGTAACTTTAATTTTGTAATCTCAATTTTTAATACAAGTTAATTTTGTCCTTTAAATTCATTGTCAAAGTTTGGTATCCTTTAATTCTGTTTCAAAGTGTTTTGAAAGCTACGTTACTGTTTAATCAAGCTCATATAAGCTTATTCAAAGCTTATGTGAGCTAAGTCTTCCTTTCACTACTCTTAATTGCAAGTTTTTGAAAATAGTCAATAAAAGTCAAAGTTGCAGAAATCATAGTAGATTGGATTGAATTCTTTGTTATGGATGATGATATGGGTTGAGTTTGGATTAGGTGGTTTGATATCGGTTTTAGAATAGTGGTTTTGATCTCTTGTTAGCATACCATTGTGGCGGGACTTTGGTTAGTACTAAAATTCCATCTTCTAATGAATCAGTAGTGTAGATTTGCTTACGAGTTTTATTGTTTCATTTAGCTTGTGTTATAATTAAATTATTAGTTATATTGATTGTTAGTTTGTTTAAGCTTAATTCTAGTTTGTTTTTTGTCATATTATTCTGCATAATCATAGTCATAATTTGCATAGTTAAATAGTGTTTGAATATGATAGCGTTGATGGTGTAGATCTATTCATTTAGTTAAAATCAGTCATTTAGAATTTAGATTTAGTGATATGTTAAGTTGATTTAGTATCTCACTGTTTTAAATTTTCATCTTGGGTTCATAAACAGTGTTTGGGTTAGGAGTTGGATTTGAGATACTTGCTTGTGCCGAAGTTAGGTTTAGCTATTTTAGCTTGATTTAGACACTAGTCAATCATTTCAAGTCTCACTTTACACTCAAAGTCAAATTTGCAATTAACCTGATCTTATATGCTTATCAGTTAGAGTAGGTTTGAGATAGCTTGCATCTTAGGATTATAATCTTATAAGTTAGCTTATTTAGGTCTCATTTCATCTTATAACAACATTTAGAAGCAAATCATAAGCTATTCAAATTCATAAAAGTCAGATTTCAAGTTTTCAATAAAAGTCAAAAATTCCAAATAAATAGGTTATAGTTTTGATTTTTCATTCCTTCAATATAGGGCCAAATTAGTTGAAATTCTGGATATAAGCTCATTGGTTGGTTTTCTACTACCTGGTCATTTTAGTTAATTTTTGTGATTTTTCTAGCTAGCTTAATAGGGGCTTAAAGTAGAAATATATAGGATAGTTTGGCATATGTAGAGTTAGAACTTGTTTTGTAGCTTAATCCCTTTAGCTTGTGCTTATTAGATCTAATTCAGTTGAAATAGCTTATTACAAGTTAGTAAATGTTATTTTAGCTTATAATAGCTTATGGTTAGATTTTAGCTTATTTCGTGTGCTTATTTCATTAGTAGTGTGCCCAAATCATAGTTCTTGTGCTCCAAATTGGTTTCATTAATTTTCCCTAGTTCTCGGTATTATTTTATAATATTCGGAAGTTTTCATATTTTCACTTGTTCATTTGCTATTTTTACGCATTTTATGTCATTTTCTAGCATTTTAATTAGCATTTAATCCAAAAATTCAGAAAATGTTCAGAAAAATGCAATTTAAATTTTCTTAGTTTTATAAAAATAAAAATGTCTTAAAAAGTATTTTTCCAGATTTTTCCTAGTTATTTTAGTATTTTCTAGGAATTTAATTAGTTTTTAACAGTATTAAATTCATAATAAATTGAGAAAAAGTCAAAAAAATGTGATTCCAGTTTCTAAAACTCTTTTTAGTTATTTAAGATTTTTGAAAAATAGTTTTGTAATTTCCTAGCTTATTTTCCTAATTTTTAGTATTTCAAGTCTATTTTAAATGTCTTAAATTAGTTTTTAATTCAAAATAAATCAAGAAAAATCCAAAAAAATAGTTTTAATTCACAAATAATTTTCAAATATCATTCTTATCTGTAGAAAAATAGTAGTTCATTTTTATGGGTTAAAATAGAGTAGTTTGCATTTTATTCGCGTTTCATTAATTACGTTTTTCGCGTTTTTAGTTATAAATTGCATAATTAGTCTTATTTACTTGTTTTCATCATAGATCCAGTAGTTTTATTTGATTTCCTTTATTATTGCTTGCCTTGTAGTTTAGAAATCCTCAAATTCCCTTTTTACCCATTCGAATCCCGAATCACGCGACGTGAATTGTTAATCTCCATTCATCCCTCGTTGGGAGAACGACCCGGGAAATACATTCCTTTGTATTTCTTCAGAAAAATATATCTGTACGAAAACGAGCAAATCAAACATTTGCGAGCCAATGGCAGAACCCGCATGGATAGAAGCAATGCAGGAGGAACTTCTCCAATACCGTCTACATGACTCTTGGGATATGGTTCCAAGACCAATTGACATTCGTAATTGATCTCAAATGGTTATGGAAGAACAAAAGGGATGAAGAGATGACGTAATTCGCAACAAAGCTCGCCTTGTGGCCAAAGGATACTGACGGGAAGAAGGAATAGACTTTGAAGAGTCATTCGCGGTAGCTACACTTGAGGCGATCAGATTTTCTTAGCCTACGCAATTTCACAAAAACAACACGGTTTATCGGATGGACATTAAGGCGGCGTTCTTGAATGGAACTCGAAAGAAGAAGTTTACGTGAGTCACCCGGAAGGCTTCATAGACATGGAACATCCGGACTCGTCTACAAACTCAAAAGGCAATCTATGGTTTAAAGCAAGCTCAGAGCGTGGTATGACGAATCGTCTCTTTCCTTATCCTAAACAATTTCACCAAAGAAACGGTTGATCCTACCTTGTTTACACAAAATGCAAAACGACATTTTGATTGTTCGATTTACGTGGGCGACATCATTTTGGGTCCACTAATCCGAATCTTTCAAAACATTTTGAAAATCTCATGAAAAGCAAATTTGAAATGTCCATGATGGGGAACTAAAGTTTTTCTTGGTTTACAAATACATCAGTCCACGTGGAATTTTTATTAATCAAGCGAAATATACAACCGAGATTTTGAAAATCGTGGTATGGATAATTGTGACTCTGTTGGCACACCGGTGGTAACTTCACCAAAAATTGGAGCCGATTTGTTTGGGAAACCTATTGATCCGAAGAAATATCGAGCATGATTGGTCTCTCATGTACCTCACTGCTAGTCGACCGATATTCATTTTGATGTTTGCTTATTAGCACGGTTTCGGAAAAGCCTACCGAATCGCACCTCAAAGAGGTTAAAGGATCTTCGGTACCTAAAGACATCCATTCACAAGGGTCTTTGGTATCAGAAGGAATCGATTTGATCTTATTGCCTTTTCGGACGCGCGGACCACGCGGTGACCAAGTTCTGACAAAAAGTACATCGGGAGGAGCACAATTTTGGGTGAAAAGTTAGTCGGTTGGTCTTCAAAGAAACAAGATTGCCTTTGCACTTTCAACCGTGAAGCCGAGTATGTGTCTCTATCTGCGTGTTGTGCTCAAGTTCTATGGATGAGAACACAACTCACGATTATGGCTTTACTTTCGATAAAATACCTATGTATTGTGACTCGAAAAGTGTCATAGCCATATCATGCAATCTGTTCATCACTCAAAGACTAAGCATATCGTAGTACGCTATCACTTCATAAAAGAACATGTGGAAGAAGTCTTGTTGAATTATTTTTCGTGAAGACAGTTACCAACTCGCCGATATATTTACTAAAGCCCTTCCAAAGAAAGGTTTGACGATTTAGTTCGACGAATTGAATGCGAAGCCTAACTCCCGAGGAGTTAGAACGTCTTCTCGAATCTTCTTGAAAATGATTTTCCAAAAGCTTCACTGTAAATATTTTTGAAAAACAAAATACAAAATTTGAAAAATCAACAAAAGCAAAATATAAAAATATAAAACTTTCAAAAATACAAAAACAATAGAAAATCAAAAATACGAAAATATTCTTCTCATGACATGTCTCTCGTATAATCGATATTCTGTACGTTTATAGAAATGTCATTCAACAATGATACGGGCATGTACAGATGCTTGAGCGAGAGTTCTTTAAATGTTTTCCAAAACATGTCGTTTCTCAAAATTTCTTCAAAAAAAAAATGGCTTTCGTATACTTCAGTACGAAACCAAAACTAAAATGATGACTTTTGATTATTTCAAATCAAAACTCGTGTTTTTTAAAGAAAAATCAATTGTACGCTTGATGCACTACATTTAAAATTGGTGAGAAATCATCATCATCTTGAGCACCTTTTCAAGATTGTTCAAAAGATTTTCAAAATCTTTCAAAATATTTTGTGCTCAAGATAACTCCCTCTAAAACCCTTTAATTGATTATGCTTTATTAAAAGGGGAGTATAAAACCAAAAAGTTCCAAATTCATGCTTAAATCAAATCCGTTTGTCTCCCCAAAAGATTCTAAAATGTTGTTTAATCTGTTGATATCAAAAATATCACGAATATGCTATTTTTAAGGGGGAGGAGACGTGATTAAAATGTGATCAAAAAGTTTAATGATCGTTGTTTGATTCTCAAAAGAGCTCGACTCAGTCATAACCATTGAATTGACAAGGAATAATGTAACATCTCGAGAAACTTTCTATGGACTTGACCAGGACGGGTAATAATTTCAAGCTAGTTCTCTAGTGATGTAAATGTGTCTCTAATCGGTCTAGCTCATTTAAAGTCGATCAATTCAAAAAGTGCGAACTCTACCCTCTATGTGCAGATTTCAGTTAAAACATATAAGCACATGTGATGGGGGAGTGTTTTTGAAAATATAAAACTCTCGGAGTGTTTCAAACATGTTTTCAATCATAAACACTTTGAGAGATTTTCAAGAAAAATGGTTTTATGGCAACAATAGGACATTCATGGAGTTATAAGGTGACTAAGGATAGGTAAATTCGTCCTATGATCCGCTAGAGCCAGAGGGGTCTACCCAAGGACATCACCAATAGTTAGTATTAGAAGTCCTTAGGAATGATTGAAAAAAGGAGTAATGTGAGAAAGGAGAAAGAAGGGGTTGAAGAATTAAAAAGAAAAGCAAAAGAAAGGGTGAAAAGAAATAGCCATCCATAATCAACCTTAGGGCGTAAACCGGGTTCAATTCATATACTCTTGGTTGTCACTAGATGACACCGGTATTGAAGACAAAGACGTCATGGACCCAAAGGACGCATTGCACTAAACCTCCTAGCCACTCAATTCCTCTTAAAAGGATTTGTTTCATTCTCACTGGGAACCCTACATAATCTATCGACTTTCTCTTAGAGATTGTTGATATTGAAGAAGGAGACCCTCTCCCTAGTCTCCGCTCAGGAAAACCAAAATGTACTAATTGAGTCTAGAGCTACGAGATTCATTAAAAGATCTCATAGGAACACTTGACATGACATCGCTGTCGCTCATCAATAAGGACACAAGTGATGTATTCTAGAGTCCCACGCAGATCTTAGCAATCCGCCGAACATTTATGAGAGGTTTCACAATTGTGACCCTCGGTGATTGAATGGAAACTCCGCCGTGGTCAACATCAAGCCACGGCAAAGAGTCACTCGGTAACTCCCGTGGATTACGCTTAGTGTGTCTCAAATGGTCTGATCGTGGGGTGATGCTTGGTGTACCTCGGCGACTCATCCGAATCAGAGGTGTACCTCGGTACATCGCGTTATCTCACTTGTGGGACTCCAGTTCAGGAACGGCCTTTGTAAGAATTAGAGATGTGTTTTCACACTATGTTGTTAACACACTCGAAGTTCAAACTTGTAAGCGCTGGATTATTTCTAACCCATGTTTTATGTTTTCTTCTTATGGATGCTCGCGGGAGGAAGAGATCGTGCAGATTCTCCACATGCTCATACCAACAACACATGAAAGTTCTCATCAAAATCAAAGGCAAATCAAAGTTAAAGATGATTCTTCGTCAATGTCAAAGAATCTTCAAATTTTAAAGACTCGAGAACTTCATCATTGGTAATTCAAAGTCAAATAGAAGTGTGAGCATGGTGGAGAAAGGCGTGGAGACACCTAACCAACGAAGTTGACAACGGCAGACAACCACATTAACTGATCACAAAGCATGAAGGAACAATGAAACAAGACTATTCTATATCTACACACAAAGTTCAAGCTCGAGAAAAGTAAAGACCTAATCAAGTGGAGCATCTTTTGAATGACCACCCCTTAGGGGGAGATTGTTAGCCTTAATAGTTTTTATTGGAAGTGATGGTCATTCACATTTAGGAACTTTGTAACGTGTGTTAGATATATTGATAGAATAGTCAACGGGCTCGTGGATTGGGCTAAGCTAAATGGGTATTAGTTTAGTTAAGCTAGCCTTGAATAAGTTCATTTAACCCAATCCAATCCAAGCCCATCCACGAGGCCCATGGAAAGCCTTTTAGGGCATCTAGTGCTTGTACTATATAAACCCCTCAAAGTCTCATTTGAGGGGTGTGCTTGAGTGTGTGTGTGTGTGTGTGTGTGTGTGTGTTTTCTTTGGAATATACAACATATTGTTTTCATCTTTTCTCTCTACATACACGGTTTCATATATTCAAGTCACCATCTTTCCTTTCTTCTCAATCTTATATGCATAACGTTTGTGTTTGGGTTTCACGTGATATACGCGTAAAGTGGTAAAAGTGGTATTCGTGTGATAAGGTTAAGATATTTAAGGTCCTACATTATCAATGGTTAAGGGAACAAGCCGATAATTTAATTATCAAAAATTGATTAGTCTTTAATTATATTTGTCAAGCAACTCAAACGGTTAGGTTTGAATCCCCGGATCGTTCCTAGCGAAGGATGAATGGAGTTTAATAACTCACGTCGCGTTTTACGGGTTTTTGAATAGTGAAAATGGGCAAATAATGGGGAATTAAGCTAAATATGGCAAACAATAGCTAAGAACAACTAATTAGGCAACTAAAACAATTAAACTAAGCTATCGGGGCCTAAAACGCACTTGAATCCTAAAAATGAGCATGCTCGGGAAAAACCCGAGCCTAAAAGTGAAATTTGAGAAATAAAGACCCTATAAGTGTATAACTAATTTTCCTACGTGCAATATGACAAAATAAAATTTTGGGAAAAAGCGGAATATTTTTTTGTCTTTTAATTCAATTATTATGAATTAAAAACTTAAAAGTAGAAAACAATTATTTAAAAATAGTAAAACTTTTTAGAAAAATACCAACTTTTTTCATAAAGTACTTTATTGAATACTAAATCTATGAAAAATGTTAAATCTGAAAAACTAGCTTTTGAAGACATCTATATGAAGCAACCTGAGGGGTTCGTGCATCCATAATTTTCAAACCGTGTATGCAAACTTCAAAGATCCATTTATGGATTGAAGCAAGCATCAAGGTAATGGAATAAGAGATTTAATGAAGAAACCAAAAAGTATGGATTTATTCAAAATCTTGATGAGCCATGTGTATATCACAAAGTTAGTGGGAGTGATTTAATTTTCCTTATCCTATATTCCGATGACATATTAATTATGGGAAAAGACATTCCAAGTTTGCAAAGTGTTAAGGCTTATCTTGGACAGTGTTTTTCAATGAATGATTTAGGGGAAGCAGCATACATTATGGGAATAAAGATCTACAGAGATAGATCAAAGCGGTTAATTGGTTTAAGTCAAAGCGCTTACATTGATAAAATATTTAAGAGATTCACTATGCAAAATTTCAAGAAAGGATATTTGCCGATGGAAGTAAAGCATGGCTTATGTAGCAATATGGGTGCTTCAACACCTGCAGGGGTGGCACGCATGAAGAAAGTTCCTTATGCTTCGGCAATGGGATCTATCATGTATGTTGTGAGATGCACAAGGCCAGATGTGACGTTCGTTCAAAATACGACCAGTCAATATCAACAGAATTCAGGTGAACTTCATTGGACTGCTGTTAAACATACTATGAAGTATCTTAGGAATACGAAAGATATGTTTCTAGTGTATGGTGGAAACCAGATACAGAGCTTGATGTTACAGGTTTCTGTGATGCGTCCTGGCAAAGTGATAAAGATGATACGAAGTCTCAGACGGGTTATGTCTTTGTCATTAACGGAGGAGCGATGGGCGGAAGAGCAAGAAGCGAGTCAAGTAGTGATGTCTGCAATGTAATCCGAATACATAGATGCTTTGGATCTTTGAAATGGAGGTCGTTGGATTAGGAAATTCATTTCGGGGCTTGGTGTTATGCCTTCAATCGAATCGCCTATTGATATGTATTGTGACAATTCTGCGCAATCATATTTGCCAATGAACACAGAGTCATGAAGGGCACCGAAATTTTCTGTAGTACCACTATGTTCGGGAACAAGTCCGCAAAGGTGAAATAAATCTCGAAAGTTCACACGATGACAACTTAGTCGATCCTCTCACTAAGGGTTTACCTAGAGAAAAGCAACCGAACTTGCCAATGGCATTGGACTTCGTTTGGCTAATAGTTTCATGCATAACTGTGATTAGTATTTGGATAAAGGATATTGTTAACATTTATTATTTTCTGATGAAATAAAGTATTGGCTATGTTTATGTTCATTCATAATATTGTTGTCCTAGATTTGCATGTTTAATCCGTGAATAACTAAGTTATTCTAAATCGTCCGTTGTCAGTTAATGACATGGGAGTATCATTAAACAAAATCAAATCTGAGTGATTTGGTAGAATATACTTGAAAGTATATTGATGTGTTGCATGCCAATTTCAGATGATATTCAAGGAATTTGAATATAGGATTTATCCCAACTACATGATTTTACTTTATGGATACTATTATTAAGTAAATCATGAATACTTATCCTCAGACTTAAGATACCAGATAAGTGTCATGAATGTAATGCATTTCTGTGAAACAACTTAACGCTAAACGTAACTGGTAGTCATAAGGGTTGTTTCCAGAAGTGTTGCAAAGTTTGTGAGTTATTCTTGCAGTCAAGATAGAATTTGTTCCTTCAAATTTATTTTGGAGTTTAATATTGTTGGGCCCTCGTAGGGTTGACAAGATGTTTGTGCAACCGCACTCAAGATCTCTCCTGAATATGTTCAGAAAATTTGGTAATCTTGCTCAATCACTTACAACGAGAAACAGAATGGTTGAATAAATAATGACTTAAATCCATATCTTTATTTAACATTGTATTAGAAACAAAAGGATAATAATAATGATGAATCATTAAAAGGTTTTTCCAAGAGCCTTACTCGATTCGTGCTAGAGGCATCGAAGTGTTGCTAGACTCTAACCGACGTGATCACGCTATTAAGATATGTCCAAGTGGGAGCTGTTAGTTTTATGGATATAAATTAGTAGTCGTGTGTTAGGATCGAACTCGATACCACGGTAATGCACACTTTACATATGAGAATTAAAGTTATAATTATCAAATGTAAAATGTTATATTTAGTTATTATTTACATGAAACGTATAACGAACGTTAAGTAATTAAACGTAATGGACTAACGGTCGTTAAATATTAAGAAATGACTAAATATGAAATTAGATGTCAAGAAGGTTCTAGAATCCCTTGGGGATTACTCCATCCGATCGGCCAAGGGGTTTCCAAAACTCAATTCTAACCTAACTTGGACTCTAAGTTTCTTTGGGTATAAATACAAGGCTTGAGGTCTTCATTCTTGACTCTTGTACACATAACCCTAAAACCTAAGCTTGTGTGTTTTCCTTTTAGTCTAAAACCGATCGTGTATAAACCTTTAGGGGTCGATTACACTTGTTTTTCCTTTAAAAAACATTTTGTGTTGCATAAACTAGCATTTACTTTAATTTGTTATAGTACCTGTGTACAAGAACGTGGTGATTACACACTATTGTAAGTATATTAGATTGAACTGCAAAAACGGTAAAGGGTAATTCTTATAATCTTATAAACCCTAATTAGGGTTCATCTCACTTGCTAGTTTGAGAATTGATTTTTGTTTAGCTAGAATCAAAGGTACGCATACTTTTATGTTTATGTTAACTAGCAGGGTACCCGCGCGTTGCAGCGGCGGATACGCTGAAATAAATTTTTTTGGTGAATCATGTATTTTAGTTTATTATGTTTTTTTGGACAATAAATTTACGGGGATCAAGAATTTTATTTAGCCCGTTCCGTCCGGGCTCGGGCCCGTTTGGCCCGTTCCCATTCGAGCTCGACCCTGTTTGGCCCGTGCCTGTTCGAGCTCGACCGTTTGGAATGTACCCATTCGGGCTTGGGCCCATTTTCCCGTTGCCTGGTCCTACTGAATATTCAGATAATAATGCTTTATTATTTGTATTAGTGACATTTAATGCAGGAATTGTGTTTAAGTTGGTTGTACAATAAGGTTGATAATTTGTATTTCTTGTGTAAGGGGTGTTTTAATAACTGCATTAATTGTATTTATTGACCTATTAATTAATTGATTACATTAAATATCTTGAACATTAATAGTGATTTATATTTTGTACATTAAGCTTTAAGACTTATAAGTCTTAAAATTAAGATTGATGAAAAAAATCATTAATAGTGCATTGTGTATTATACAATATGCTTTGAATTTTGCAAGTCTTAATTTTAAGACCATGAGGAGAGAGATTCATTCCTCTATTATAAGTAGTATAAATTAATTATTCATTATATGTTCCTATACGCTTCTGCATGTATATTTGATGTTTATTGTAATAATCATGTTATTAAATTCAACATAAAGTACACTTATTTACGCAAATATCATAAAAAGAAAAATATTCATGTTTAGAAGAAGTGCTTTGTTCACTAACTTACATCCAAAACGGATTTCAAGAACTGTACTAGGATCATAACAGAAGATAACATCTCTGTAATAAACAATCGACAACTACAATGGCAAGGCTACTTATATGCTCATCAGACTCCCCATCCATGATCATCACGCTCCAGGGGGTTCACAGAATCAAAAATGATTGGTTGTGACTCTTTCCTAAGATAAGAGTGTTAGGTTGAAAAGAAAGGTTCTATGTTTTTTGAAGCAAGAACTTTATTAAAGCCAAAGAATGAGCCTGTAACAATTATAAAGAAATTAAATAAGGATCTTGTAACCAACTATCCCAATTAAAAGTTTGACTACATCTAGAATGACAAAAGGTGAACGAACGAGAAACAATTTCATTAAAAATAACATCCTTACGAGACGTTCTATGTTGGTGTTTGATGATAGGGATAGTTGTTGTTGTTGTTGTTGATTTTCGCGTTTTTGCAGATAGCATAGGATGATATCATGTTAGATTTTGAATGCTTAGGCAATGCAACCATGTGTTGGCAAGGATTATGCATTTCAGGGTTGTGATCTCCTCTCAGGCACGCCATTCATGTAAAAAGTCAACGGTAGAGCTTTTCGTGTTGTGTTTTCAACAATATCAACATTAACATTACAAGAATAAGGCAAGCAGCAAAAATACATGTATGATATAGAAGAATATTTAATGAGGTATACAACATGATAAAGAAGTTGAATCTCTAAAGGTATCTATATCAAATAGATCAACAAAATGTTTGGAAAGTATAGAATGTCTTCTTATGAAAAAGAAACAAAAAAAAAGGTACTCTATTCAAATCATAATCATACTTCAAAACTATCTTAATTAAAATATAGAGGTGGTGGTCCATGAACAATGGTAGGTGCAGGGTTGGTAACAGAGACGGTACCTCAGACAAGAAATGTCTATTGTCATCACCCATACCACCAATAATATCAATGAATCTAGAAAAAATTACCGTGCTTAGATCTTGGCAAAGTACATAAAAAACAAAAGGGGAAATCATCCTGCTGTTGGCTGCAGGGATGATACATGCTGCAAAGGCTATAAAGAAGGGCCAATTCTGCCAGTTAGAAAATGCTGAAGGGTATAAGTGTATAACAAATATAAGTTGTAATTTTTTTTTTGCTTTGTTGCACATATGTTGCATGCTGTTGGCTGCAGGGATGCTTCAATTTTAATCCAGGTTGTGTTTTATATATAACAAACTTTGAAAACAGATACTTTGGTTTCATGGAGGGGAAAGTTGTTCAAAACAATAACAGTTGGATACATATCTATGCATCTTGCCCTGTAGTTTTAAGTCCAAGATGTCAATGAAACCTTGTGACTCGTACAAATACAGCATAGTTCAGTCGTGATAGTACTAGATGCCAGCTAAAGAATAAGCCACGGCTCGTATCTATTTGCATGGTCACGAGAACCCACTAAATCTATTGTACGTGGAACCAAAGATATGGATCTGTATGCAGTTGCTCAACAATCATAATACCTTGCAAAAACGAGCCTGCGGGGACTTTACTATGGGGGTGTTTAAAAAATCGTTTAGAGGGTTACTAGCTTAGCGTATTTTCAAAACCTTGGCTTATTGGCTTATGTGTGAAGAAAACAAATTCTGGGCTTTTAAAAACTGATTAAGCTAAACCCAAAAGAGCCATATCAATGAAAACAAATAGATAGTTCAAGCTATGTAGGTCTTCCACAAAGAGGAGTCCACAAGCTATCAAGGATTTACAATCATATAATCAATATATCAATAACCGTATGATATCAATAGCCAAACAATATAAGCATAAAAGCATATCAATTAATACCTAAATGAAGAATCCGTAAATTTAGATAACATATAAAAGATAAATCTTTCTCCACATATCGTCATCACCGAGAGTTTAACAGCCTCAAAAGCCAAATTAACATCAAGTAACAAAACAGAAAAATATAAAATAAATACGATAGAATAGGGAGCACCGGTGCACCAAAGTTCCTCGCCTTTGTGAAAGCACGAAACGGAACTCCTCGCCTAGAAACTTTCCCTGCAAAGAAACTGCTTCGAAGACCAGAAACCATAGCCATCCAATCAAAAAGAAGTAACTTCATTCGTTGCTCCAGTACGGACCTCTAAATAAATAGACATAGATAACATATAACGAACTACCTAAAACATACAGCAAAAAGAGATCTCATAAGGCTTCCTAACCCCAAATAATCTTTGCTTATCTCCTTCCCGTATCAGTTATCAGACTCGCTCTTCCTTGCTGATTTCTCACCACTTCGCTCCTCTAACAACTTACCCGACTCATCATCAACCGACGCAGCCTTCTTCTCCGCTTCTTTAGCCTTAAGTGCTTGCAGCTTAGCATGATTATAGTAGGCCACACCCAAGAAAGCAATCCCATACCCAAACAAATTAATCGGAGTGACCGTATCCTTAATCACAGACCACGAAAACGCAATCAACAACCAATCCTTAACAACCCCAGCCACATTCATGGTCAAAGCAGATGTCTTCCCAACAAGCAAAAACACAGCCAAATTCAAAGCAAACGCACACAACGAATTAGTCCCAAATATCAAGTAATCAAAATGAAAACTCGACGTCTCCCTCAACTTAGGCATCTCAACAATCATCCAAGGAATAGACAAAAAGGCGAAACAACAAGGGGCAACATAATACAAACTAGTAATCGGGTTAAAAGTAATCCCTTTACTAGTCAACAAAATCTGAATCAAAACCAACCTAGTAGCCTCAAAACAAACAGCCCCTAATTGCAACATAACCCCCCAGCTATTAAACTTAGCCTCCCCATAAGCCGCAATCGCAACACCAAACGAAATCGACAACATATTAGTCATAACATCACCTTTAAACCCTTCCTTTTTAAACAAAACACCAATTGAATAAACAGCAACAGGCATTAAAGCTTTAAGCATTTGAATAAAACTAACAGACAAATAAATATAAGCCGAATTCGATAACCATAAGCTTAACGAATACAACAAGCCAATAGGGACCACAGATTTCAAATAAATCTCCTTAGTCATTTGAACAGGCTCAACAACCTTAACAACACTAACAAGAACATAAGCCAATGAAGAACAAAAACCCATGTGAATCATGGTTAGTGAGATCGGGTAAGGCCAGTCATACATCTTACGATCTAAGATGTATTTATTGTAAACAATAACAGTAAATGATAAAAAGATCCATATGGCAACATAAGTGTATGAAAGAATGATCTTTTTCAAGACACCTTCAGATAGTGATCCACCTTTGCCCATTTTTGGATCTGAATTAGAGATCTGAGATGAGATGTGAGATGGGTTTTAAAGGGATTTGAGTGAATTTAAGGGAAAGTGTGTGATTGGGTTGAATTTTAGGGTGTTTGGATGCGTGTTTTTGTGGAGTGTGAATAAATAATAAAAGGGGTGGGTGTATTGTATAGGGCCGGGTGGCTTTTCTACAAGTCTTTGAACGTGTGACATGTGACAAAGATCATTGATTTAATTTTTTTTTTATTTTTAGATTTGATAATTATTTGGTGTATAAAAGATAGTGAGTTGCAATGAAATGTTATAAGCGTGTTATTCATTAACATCTCAGTATATACTCTATAACATTATTATAATATTAACATATTTTTTTATAAAAATTTTATAACACATTAGAGAAAATATTTCATTCACTCACAAAATTTAAAAAAGAAAAATACTTATAAACTCAATGTGATTCGGATAGCATTTGCATCTATAATATCAAGTGCCGGTGTAGTTTGGCTTGTCATAATAGTGCCATGAGTCCATAAGTGCAAAATTGCCCTTTAACATAACATGGGTGTACTGCATCGAGCTCTCAAAAAGTAAAACTAAGTTCAGAGCAAGAGCAATGTTTACAAGTCATCTTAATTCGAAAATGAAGGTTATCTAAGATAAAATAACCGTGATGATAACTTTTAACTTATCGATGGTTTGGCATTTAAAGTTGCATTTTGAGTGTTTTGGTACTTTATTTATTTCTCTTCTTTTTTTAATTGGTGACATTCTTGTATATTATTTGTTAGAAAGTGAAAATAACAAAAATTATTTTGATGACAAAAGCGTGCTAAAATAGTTAAATCGAACTGTAAATTTGCAATGGTGTTTATCACGCTTTCATTTTTCATTTGAGCGCTCGTGTTTGCTTTTCTGAAGATTCTTAAGCCTACTTTTATGAGAACGTACTTGTTTCCTTGAGTGATTAGTGGCTTATAGGTTTTTGGTATTATTTGTTGATATTGCATAATTTTGTTATTTTAGTGACTATGATCTCTAGTTTTTTCTTTTTTTTTTTTTTTTTCCTCTATTTTGTAGTTATTATAATATGTCGTTTTATATTTTTCAAAATGTGGTCTAACATGTTAATTTAGTCTAATAATTGAAAAATATGACTTGGTTTACAAGAAATAGCTCTTTATAACATCATACGTGTTATTGTTTTGCTTTTGATTATCACATGCTAATTACATGTCATTAAAGTAACCTAATCTTTGACATCCTTTATCTACTTTTTTTGATCTGGCATCCTTTATCTTTACAAGGTAAATAGAGTAGAAACTTAGAAGTTTGTTAATCATCAATTTAATTTTATATTTATGACTTGACATATCTACAATTTTTATTTAACAACGCGGACTCTATTATTTACTGTGACAATTCGTATTTTTTAGGTAATTATTAACCCTTAAACTCAAAACTATTTACTTTGGAAGTTCACTTAATACCTTTACGCGTAGTCGTTAACTTAAATCACGTACACCGAAAGAACGACATTTAACATAAACTAGCATTTTTCTAGGTCAATATTTGACTTAAAACTCAAAACGATCATTTGTAATGTTTACGCGTTCCCTTTGAACTAAAACCAGGAAGTTATCATGCATATAAAGAAAAATGACCCTGAATGCGTACCGACATTGGACTAAGTATAGTCTATATTACATTAGTACATTTTGACTCTTATAAACTTATTTTGTAGACCATGATATTTTTCCTATAACTTTGCATAAAACGCATACATTTTGCAATTTAAGTCACGCATACATGCATTTAGCACCACATTCCTACATAACTATTTAAACTACACTTGTAAATATCCAAAGCTTTAAAAAAATCTTTTTGCCCTCCCCCCTTTTGTTTCGGCCAAACACCACCACCACATGCATATTTGTCTTGACCCATAACAACCTTGGATATACATTTTATTTTATTTAAATTTTGTAAACTAGTTGTAGTACCCCGTATTATCTCAACTAATTTTGTCTTGAGTGGGATTTAACCTCCACTCATTTTAACCTCACAAGCATTGCTTGGACTATATAAAGAGATTATTAGTTAGTCTTTTGCTTCACACACCAAAACACGTAGCAAACTTTCACTATATCTTTTCCTTTCTTTCTTCTTTTTCTTTCTTCTTGTTCGACCGAAACCACAAACACCTCCACCAAAATAATTTTCTTTTGTTCTTAGAAGGATTTGGGTTATAGTAGTTATTGTTGGAAAATTTAGTGCACTTGTGGGATTAGTTCACACCTGGTAATGGGTCAGGAGGTACGGAGTGTACACCCATAAGGTCCCTGAACACCCTGACTCAAATAGTGGTTGGTACTGATGATAAGTAGTGTTTCCACTGCTAGTGCTAAGTTGGTACTGATAGGCAGTGTTTCCACTGCTAGTGCTAAGTTAGTGCGGATAGGCAGTGTTTCCACTGCTAGTGCTATGTTTCCACTGATAGTGTTATGAAAGTACTGCTAGTGGTATGAAAGTACTGCTAGTGTGAAAGTATTGCTTGTAACGGGCATTAACCTATTCAAGTGGCAGTTTCAACTGCATAATGACCACGTTTAATTGGTCATGTAACCACTAACGGCTATAATGGGGATATTTATGAGGCAATTAATGGGCCGATTAATTCTCATAATTCCATTTGACTAGCTAAGAGTAATTTCCTATAAATAGGATATCTGATCATGCATGAAAGATATACAGAAAATGATTAACACTTCTAAGCAAAGGGTTATTGATTTGTGCCTAATTCAATAACATACATTTGGTCTTATCCCAAGTAGATATTCGTGTAACCCACGCATTAGGGTCGAATAGTTTACTTTGGAAAGTGATCACACGATTCCAAGTGATATCCGGTAACCACCTAGTGGTATTTGTATTACTCGATTGTCTTACCTGCTCGGGAACCTAAACACCAACAATCAAAGTAAACTATTTTGTGATAATCAATGGCTGCTGCTGCAATGAAACACATGGCTTCAAACTTTGCTAAGTTGGATAAGTTTGAAGGGGTGGACTTTAGGAGATGGCATAAGAAGATGCACTTCTTGCTATCAAGCATGAGTGTGGTTTATGTGCTAACCACTCCTATCCCTGATGATGGGATGATGCTACTGTGGAGCAGATCAGGAGGAGGAGCAAATGGGAGAATGATGACTATATTTGCAGAGGTCTAATCCTCAATGGTATGTCTGATTGTCTGTTTGATATTTATCGAACTTTGAATCTTCCAAAGCACGTGGGATTCCTGGATGCCAAATATATGGTCGAGGATGCATCAAGTAAGAAGTTCCTTGTAAGTAATTTCACAAATTACAAAATGACTGATTCAAGACCAGTTATGGAACAATACAATGAACTTATTGGTATACTTGGAAGGTTTACACAACACAATATGCACATGGATGAGGCTATCAAGTCTCTTGTGTCATTGATAAACTTCCCCCTTCTTGGAAAGATTTCAAGCATACCTTGAAACATAAAAAGGAGGAGTTAACTCTGATTGAGTTGGGTAGTCATCTGCGCATTGAGGAATCTCTCAAGGTGAAGGATAATGACAAGCCAAAGAGTAGCAATGCTACGGGTGCATCTGTTGTCAATATAGTGGAGCATAACAACTCCACCAGGTACAATGACAACAAAGGCAAACGCAAATATCATGACAACACAAGGGCAAATCCTAACAAGAAGGCAACACCTACTTGTTGGAAATGTGGAAAATCTGGTCACATTAAAAGGGATTGCAAAGGTGTTAAGGTTGGTGGTAAAGCCAATGGATCAGGCAATAATGGTTCAGGGAGTGGTGGTTCTTCCAACTCACTGAAAGGTCAGAATATGGTTAATAAGTCTTTTCAGATTTATTATGTAACATATGTATATGATTCTCATTATGTGCAAGATGATGATGTTGCGTGGTGGGTTGACTCTGGTGCAACAGTTCATGTGTAAAGATAGAAGTCGGTTCAAGACTTATGAGTCATCGAATGATGGTTCCATTCTTCACATGGGAAATGAGTTAATGACCTTGGTGCATGGTCGTGGTTGTGTAGATCTTTATTTTAGTTCGGAAAGAATGTAACTTTGTTTAATGTTATTCATGTTCCCGATATAAGGAATAACTTGGTTTCAAGTAGTATTTTGAATAATCATGGATATAAACAAGTTATTGAGTCCGAAAATTTGTTCTTTCTAAGCATGGTGTTTTTATTGGTTTTGGATATTTGTGTAATCGAATGTTCGGGCTTAATATTATCACCGATAGTGTTAATTCAAAGATTTGTGACCACCATCGACCGACCGACTCTACCCTATGGCATGCAAGACTTGGCCATGTACACTATAAAAGAATGCAAGATATGTCTAAGGATGGGTTAATCCCGATTTTGACATGGACACCGAAAAGTGTAAAACTTGCATGTTGACCAAGATCACTAAGAAACCTTTTCGTGGTGTTAGTCGTGAGACTAAGCTCTTGGAGCTTATACACGTGACTGTGTGATTTGCATGCCAATCCTTCTTTGGGGAATAAGAAGTACTTTGTGACATTTATTGATGATGCTTCAAGGTTTTGTTATGTCTATCATTACATACCAAGGATGAAGCATTAGATAAATTCAAAGTGTTTAAAAGCAAGTTGAATTACAACTTGGGTCCCCGATCAAAAGATTAAGGACCGATAGGGAGGTGAGTACATGGATACTTTATATTTTCGGTCTTTTGGTATAATCCATGAAACGATCGCCCTTATACTCCTCAAAGAAATGGTATTTCGAAAGAAAAACAGGTGCTAAAGGAGATGGTTAATTCCATGTTGTCCTATTCGTGATCGAGTCAAGGGTTCTGGGTGAAGCTATGTTATGACTTTCTATTTATTAAATAGGGTTCCCAACAAAAGGAACAAGGTTACCCTTATGAACTCGGACTAAAAGGAAACCCAACTGAACTATCTCGTGGTTTGGGGTTGTAGGTCATTGTAAGACTTCGATCCAAAGTCGAAAACTTTGGGTGAAAGAGGCATTGATTGCATCTTTGTTGGATATCTTGAGCATTCCAAGGCTTTCGAGTTCTATGTTATTGAACCTAATAAATATGTTTCGATTAACTCAATAATTGAATCAAGGGATGCAACTTTGATCTTTGATGAGAATAGATTCTCATCGGTTCCTAGACCAAGTCGAGGATTCCTAATGGAACTCATGACCTTTGGTGTATCGAGGTCCCTAATGATGAACCATTAGTGGTCCCCGATAAGGTTGTGATTCAACAACTCGAACACGTGCTCGGGAAGAGCAAAAGGGTCGGGACTCCAAAGTCATTTGGACACGAGTTTCAACTATACTTAGTTGAAGGAACAAGGAATGAGGTCTCTAACCAATACTCCTATTGCTTCATTGTTGAGGATGATCCCAAGACATTTGAAGAAGCAATGAAGTCCCGTGGATATTGCCTTCGGAAAGAAGCAATCAATGATGAGATGGATTCCATCATGGGCAACAACACTTAGGTGTTGGTTGATCTACACCGTGTTGCAAACCTTTGGGTTGCAAATGGATTTTCAAAAGGAAAATTAAGGTAGATAGAACTATTGAAAAGTTCAAGGCTAGACTAGTCATTCGGGGCTTTAAACAAAAGTCGTGGATAGACTATTTTGATACTTATGCCCTTGTGGCTCGATCGATACCATTAGATTGTCGATTGCTTTGGCATCAATTCACAATCGATTATTCATCGATGGATGTGAAAACAACTTTCTTGAATGGTGAATTGGAAGAGGAGGTTTATATGAACCAACCTAAGGGTTTCATCATGCCCGCAATGAAAACAAGGTGTGTAAACCGATTAAGTCTCTTTATGGACTAAAGCGGGAACCTAAGCAATGGCAACAAAATTTGATGAAGTGGTTTTGTCTAGTGGTTATGTTCTTAACCAAGTCGACAAATGTGTATATAGCAAATTTGATGAATCTGTAAAGGAGTCATCATTTATCTATATGTTGATGACATGTTGATCTTTGCACCGACCAAAATCAGTTGACCTAACAAAGGAATTTTTGTTATCAAGGTTCTCCATGAAGGACATGGGGAGGCGATGTTATCCTTGGTATAAGGATTAAACATGAAAGTAAAAGAATTTCTATCTCTCGGCCTCATTATATTGAGAAGGTGTTGAGGAAATTCAATTACTTTGATTGTACTCGATGAGTACACCTATGGATACTTGTGAGAAGCTAATGCCTAATCATGGCAAAGTCAGTATCTCAACTTGAGTATTCTAGGGTAATTGGTCGCTTGATGTATGCCATGACTTGTACAAGACCCGATATTGGTTTTGCGGTGGGAAAATTGAGCGGTATACTAGTAATCCTAGTGCTCATCATCGCAAGCGCTCGGAGAGGGTATCAAGTATTTGAAGAGAACTATGGATTATAGTCTCTCATATATCGTTACCCATCGATGTTGGAAGGATACATCGATGCAAGTTGGATCAAGAACATCAAGACAATTCGCTCTACAGTGGTGGGTATTCCTACTTGGTGGAGGTGCAATTTCTTGGGCATCCAAGAAGCAAACTTGCATCACCAGTTCAACAATGGAATCTAAATTTATGGCCTTAGCATCTGGCGATAAAGAAGTTGAATGGTTGAAAAACTTGCTTCTTGAGATTCCATTGTGGCTAAACCCATAGCACCTATTTCTATCCGTTGTGATAGTCTTTGCTACATTGGCTAAGGCTTATAGCCAAATTTACAATGGTAAGTCTAGACACTTGGGTGTCGACATAGCATGATTCGTGAGCTTATCATGAATGGGTGGTATCTATAGAGTTTGTTAGATCTCAACAAAATTTAGCCGATCACTTGACGAAGGGATTGGCTAGAGACTTGGTTATAAAGTCCGCTAAAGGGATGGGTTTAAGTCCAACTTAGTCACCGAATGCTAGGACACCCAACTCCTCCCGAGGAAAATTAGGAGCTGAGTTTAATGTGGAAAGCAAAACATTGATGGACTGGATCACATGTTTTATTTACATCCCAAGGTTGTGCTCGTAACTCTGCTGAAAGGAGGATGAAGTCTTTACTTAATGGTTAATTTTCTTTGAAAAAGTGCTTGGCGGGAGCATGAATAAAGAGGAACCACCTATGTGAATGTTGAATTTTTGCCGCTTCATGGAGCTTTGGAATTTTGGCTCTTACAACATTCATGAATTTGGATATGGACACATTGCTTGTATAGTGTCGAGTGTTAAGTGTTTGAAAACTTTGTGTATTTTATCTTGGTATTCAAATGGGTTGAAGGGTTCAATTCTTAGAACACCACGATTCTCAAATATTTGAACGTGTAATTACTAAGATGGTAATTCAATCCTCGTGATATTTTCGTTTATGCACATGTTTTGTTTGATGTTTGTTTTTCATGCAAAGGAAGTGAACTAAATTTGGGAGGATTGTTGGAAAATTTAGTGCACTTGTGGGATTAGTTCACACCGGTAAGGGTCGGGAGGTACTGAGTGTACACCCATAAGGTCCCCGAACACCCGACTCAAATAGTGGTTGGTCTTGATGATAAGTAGTGTTTCCCTTTGCTAGTGCTAAGTTGGTACCGATAGCGGTGTTTCCCTTGCTAGTGCTAAGTTAGTGCGGATAGGCGATGTTTCCACCGCTAGTGCTATGTTTCCACCGATAGTGTTATGAAAGTACCGCTAGTGGTATGAAAGTACTGCTAGTGTGAAAGTACTGCTTGTAACGGGCATTGACCTATTCAAGTGGCAGTTTCAACTGCATAATGACCACGTTTAATTGGTCATGTAACCACTAACGGCTATAATGGGGATAATTACGAGGCAATTAATGGGCCGATTAATTCTCATAATTCTATTTGACTAGCTAAGAGTAATTTCCTATAAATAGGATATCTGATCATGCATGAAAGATATACAGAAAACGATTAACACTTCTAAGCAAAGGGTTATTGATTTGTGCCTAATTCAATAACATACATTTGGTCTTATCCCTAGTAGATATTCGTGTAACCCAGGCATTAGGGTCGAATAGTTTACTTTGGAAAGTGATCACACGATTCCAAGTGATATCCGTAACCACCTAGTGGTATTTGCAGTTGCTACTGATTGTCTTACCCTGTTCTGGGAACCTAAACACCAACAATTATCTTAGTTCATTGGTTTTAATCATTTGGGGTTACTATATAGTCATTTGGGTAAATTCTTGCATCTAAACCAATCTTTTTCATCAAACGTTGTAAGTAAATATTTCTTTCATATTCTTGTACTTTTAGCATCCTTAATATATGTTTTTAACATAAGTACTAGCTATTTTTCAAAATTACAAGAAAAGTTTAAACATAAAACATATACACATATAGACATACACGATATACACTTAAACCAAAAATGTATCACCATGTTTGTGTTACTTATTTTCTTGTAAAAATTTGTAAAAAGTTTAATGTGCGGCCTATTTGGGCCTATTTTGAGTTTGGTATTGTTTTTATGTTATAATCTTTGTTTTAATGATGTTAGTATGTTACTTTATACGTTATTGTTGTAAATCGGTGGAAGGAAATAGGTTTAGTTTGGTGTTGTTAGTTTTTGTTGGCGAAAAGTGTTGAAAAGTGATATTTAGCGTAGTTTTAGAAGGCTGTCATTAGGCGTGTTTTTGGACAGCGGGAAGTTAAGTTTTGCAAAATCTAGTATTTTTCTTAGAAATCAGAAGTTATAAGTTAAAAATGGCCGCATGAATCGTCAAAAACAGATTTAAAACGAAGAAGTTATGTACATTTGAAACGCACTAAAAGTTTATAAATCTAAAAAACTGCACATTTTATTTGTGAGGTCGCAAGTTCTAGCCTAGTTTTGACCCTTTTAATGTCCAAAATTTCCAAAACTCAAAACCTAAAAGTTGTAGTCCTCGCACTCAAGCTTTCAGATTGAATTTGCACATTTCGTGAAACCTTGTAACGAAGGAGCTATGATCTCACAAAGTTGATGAAAAATACACTTATAACATAAAAGTTCAGCAACTATTTTACTAAGTATAATAACTTGTGACAACCGGTAATTTTCGAGTCATATTTTTATACCAAATTATATTTATTATTGATTATTTATCATTTACGAACTTTTTTGAACCTATTTGGAGTTAAAAATGAGAGGTTATCTCGTAAAACGTGAAAACTGCACATAACGCGTATCGGCACAACCATAAACTCATTAAACAATTTGATTTGATCATTATACTATTTACGTGAAACTAGTCGTGAATACTCCTTTTTATCGAAAAATTTATTCTGAACACAATAGCGTAATTTTCGTGTCTTGAATTAATCGTTAACTAGCCTAAACGAGTCCTGAACACAAAAACTACAAAAAATTACACTTTTGGTCCCCGTGGAATACTAACACACACAAACTATCACCTTCACCTCACCACATTCCCGGCGCTGTTTCCCGGCCAGATTTCGGCCACGTCGCCGCTTGCCATCGTTCACAACCGTCGTTCAAGAGGAGCAAAGGGAGTGTTTGTTTACGGTTTTTAGAGTGAGGGTCGCATAGGGTTTGATTTGGTCCATTTGGTTCGTTAGCCGCCACCACAACCACCACCACCATCACCGCCGCACCACCGCCACCTTTCTCTCTTCTCTTTCTCGTTTGGTATGTCGAAAACTTAACCCACCTTTGTATTTATTCATTTAACCCGATTATAGAATGTTTAATATAGTTTTGTGGGTTTAAAACAACAATAAACATGTTTTAATAAATTTCGTGTGGTTAAAAACGTGGATTTAAGGGTGTTGTTCCGGATTTAAATCGGGTCGGGTCAGACCCGATTAGAACACGGGTCAAGTATGATGTTAGTATTGATGTTGTTATCATTTGTTGATCTCGGTTTGATTTAAACCCGTGTAGGGTTATGGGTCTTAGATTCGTTTATGATTTACTTGAAATCGATTTTGATTGTTATGTTATTTGTTTGATTGTTTTACCTGTATTCGTGTTAAATCCGAGTTAAGAGTTGTTTAGATTCTTTAGTTTGCATTTGGTTTGAACTTTGGGCCAAAGCCCACAAGTAGTTAATTGGGTTTTCTTTTAAAAATGTTATAAAAAGTATTATGTAGCTAAGATTTATTTGGTGTGTGTTTATAATTTATATTGTTGTTTTATATCGAACTCGTGACTAACTTATACTTATTTGTTTTTGATGATCATTGATACGATTCGGAATTTGCTTCGGAAATTGATATTCGATACTAGAACTTGACACTCGACATTGGATTTGGAATACTTACGCATTGGACTCGATAAGACAATAATGGACAAATACGAACTAATACTTATTGGACATTGGATAGTTGGACATGTATCAAACTTTGGACTTGAGACATATATAATATATTAGACTCACAAAGAATTTAATATATGAAACTTGTACCAAAGCTAAACTAATACTTAAACACAGGAAATTGATAAAATTAGATTTACTTAATTGTTTTAACATAATATCATAATGTGTTTGGATTAACAAACAGGAGCACGTGCTAAACTTGAATTTGTCGGATATATTGTTTGAAAACTGAGTTTTATTAAAGTCACGACGATTTGGAAATGTTATATAAACGGACATGTCGAAATTTACAAAACTTCCTAAACTTATACATTTATTTTAAAAACCTTTTAATCTTATAAAACCTGACAATAATCAAACTTATAGTTGACTATTGTATCCATAACACATCGTCTATCCTATGTTGTTGATAGCTTTTGGGGACTTACTGATTTTGTGTTGGATACATTTGCAGGAAGTGCATGATGCTGGTGATATAAAAAGGATTACAGCTTGGTGTGACAGAGGTTACTTGCAAGTTATAAGCTTGGTAGTAATAATAATTTCTGTAAGATGTGTTTTGTTATAAGAATAAATGTACAATTTCAATTTTTTTTTGTTTATCACATCTCATGCGGCTTTCAAGGACAACTTTACTATTATTTTTGTAGTCAAATATTTGCCCCTATACGTAATACATAAAGTGCATTTTCTGTGAGTTTGGTGTGGTTTGACGAATGTGTTTGAAACTACATTATAACCACTGATAGCCTATACGATTACAACTGCTCGTTCAAGTTTATGCTGTTAGTTGTAAGTTAGTGCTGCCAATGATAACTTTGTGCTACTAGTTATTGTTACAACTGCTTCATATTCGTTTGTGATGCTCGACATAGTTAAGACTACTATGATAAAAGAAAGAAGTTGACCAAAAATAAGAAGTTTCCCAAAAAACGTTTCACTAATAAGAAGTTTCTCAAAGAGAAAAAGTTGTCCAAAAAAGAAGAAGTTTCAATGTTTTTACTTAATTTTTTAATACAAGTGAAGAGTGATAAATAACATTGGTTTTTCTTATAGAGTAATAAACATGAGATGGGCACTACCTGAACGGTTATCAAGTTAACCTTTCGCTGTTATTCACATATATGTGATACTTACTAGCTGCTCATTTGTAACTGTTCCAAAAAAAAGTCACATTTGATAATTTATTAGTACCCGAGAATTTAGTTACCGTTTGAAAAAAAAGTCATGTTTGATAATTTATTAGCTCCTCATTTGTAGTATCACTTGAGAACCCGAATGACCCAACCCGACATAACCCGACCCGAATACCAACCGAACCAGATAACTCGATTACTTATCTGAACAATTGGGCAACCTTTATATCTGAACAATTGACAACCTTTTATTTGAACAATTGGGCAACCTTTCCTCAATCTCCACATTCACTATCATACTAGGGTCCTTGTCTGCCATCGTTGGAGTTTTTTATTTTTTTTTTTAACAAATATGGGTAGGTTGGTGAGGGTTGTGTGCAGGACTGGGGAGTGTCTGAGAATGTGTGTGATAGATGATCAGGTCTTTTTTAACTCTTAATTCTTTATGTCAGTTGTTAGGTGAAGGGGGGGGGACAATAAAGATTATAGGGTATACGAATTGTGTTAGTTGGGTTGGGTTAGGTTAGATTTAAGTAAAAATGTGATTTTTCTATTATGCCCTCGAAAGTATGACGTAAAACGAACGTTGTCTGAGGAAAAACGGGTCAAGGGACTTCATTGACACAAAAATCATATTGTTTGGACTCCAGACGATGCAAAGGCCCAAATTTGTCCCGACGTGATGTTTTTTGGCCAATTTGAGAGTCCATATAATCTCGTTTAACATGTTAAACTATGGATTGCAATCATTTAACATGCTTATAATTTGTGTTTTCGTTTAACGGGGGAGATATCAGAACACAAAACAAAACGACCCGATTTGTGACCATTAGCTTTACCCTCATTTATTGGGGTCAAACCAATTCAACCAAATGATAACCCGTCTTTTTAATGCCTTAATCTTGAACCAACGGTTGTATAAGATAGACCAGTTTTTGTGTCAGAGATACGGAAAATAAACTTCAAAGATTTTTACGCTTAAATTATACGTAATAATTATGACAACACCCACGAGCCTCATAATCGGCTCAAATGTCTAACAAATCAAGCTAGAATTGGAAATTTAAAACATACATATTTCATTATCAGAATCGTGAAATACAAGTTGTAACAATATATGAGAGGAAAAAAGAAAGAATGTTCCATTCTTCAACTACTAACATAGATTTGTGTGATCATAATCATAATCATAATCATAATCATTATGAAAGGTTAGTTATGTCCAATGTTGTTGGCAATATCAATAGGGCTAGCACGGGTGGTGCTGTTCAAGGTAATCATTATGGTCTTGTTCTTACCACATATCCCAAACCACGCCTCCGATGGACAGTAGAGCTCCATGAACGCTTTTTGGACGCGGTCAATCAGCTAGGAGTACTTGACAGTACTTCCCTTAAATTGTTCCTTATTTTACCATTATCTTAGTTTGAAGATGTCATTTAAGCTCATGATCAAAATGATTCATGTGGATTGATGTTGGTTTATTTGATGTCACTATAGAAATAGACGTACAGTTTCTGCAAGTTAGGAACAAATAGTAGTAGTATTTGAGGATGAATGCTTGTGATTCATAGTCTCAACAGAATACGTTTCTCATTTTAACACCAAAGTTTTCAGCCTAAAAACAATAAAACTACCCATGTTCTAAAGCTACATATACCACATATGTACATATATAGTTCTACATTATATTATATGTTACCATATACATTAATTTTGTTCTAATATCTAGTTAGCTTGATATTAATATACTTCTTATTGTGTTTAAATATACTACCTCTGTCCCATATTAATTGTCCTGTTTTGACTTCTTAAGTCTTTCTATCTCAACTTTGACCTTAAATATTTTTGTTTGTGTTATATAATATTTAATAAAAATTACACCAATGAAAAATACATTTAAAACTTAATCTATTCATATATTTTACATCAAGTATTATATAACACAATTAAAATTATTTAAGGTTAAAGTTGAAAATGAAAGAGTACTACATAGAAGTTCCGGAGGTAATTGGACCTTGCTTATCTATTTAATAATGCCTTCCTAGTCCCTGCTCCATTTTAAGAAAATAATGAATACAATAAATAAAAAATGGTAAATGAGAGAGATCAATGATATCAACTCCATAACTACCTCATCGCCATCTGTACAAAAACCCTTGAGAAAACCTTTACAGATAGGCGGTGAGTTTACAGACATTGTTTGTTTGAGCACAATCTTGCCACAAAATAAGTTTAGAACTTTGATCTCAGTGAGATAATCAAGTGTAAAACAGAATATTCAACCCTCACCATGCATAAAATAAGAACAATCTTGCATCCGTTCGGGAATGACCTGGAAGGAAAAGCAAGAAAGAAAAAGACATCATTTCATAATATAGCCTATGGAGGTCATAGAATTAAGTATTTGGAGATAAATTGAGTAAATAATACACCTTATGAGTTAACTTGCAATTGGTGTTGGAGCATGAACCGTTCAAAAACTTGGTGCAAACTGCAATTTTAGATGAACCATGGATGTATGGACATTTCCCATCATCTTTGTTGCACTTTCCAAACCTTGTAAAAATTTGACAATACTTTTTCTTTTTAGCCAACCGAGATCTGGCCGTGTGCAAGCTCCACCTTACTTTTTCACTAGCAAAGATGCGCGTGCGTCTCTTTGGATTTCTAACCAACTGGTTTCCATTTCCAATCCGTACATATCTACCAAAAATAAAATTGAATTTTTACATATTGTATAGGTATTAATAACTAAAACTAACAAATCTGAGTAGACAGTTTCTGTTCAATATAAAACATATATCTTGCACCAAAATGTACATACTCATCATGGCCGATATTTAATCTCTTTGGGACATAAACCCTCCTAGTCACTTCTTTTGACTGTACAAAAGTAGAAGATTCCTCGTCTGCAAACCATAAGTCTATTAGTGCTTTTCTTAGGTTATGTGAGAGACGGTGGTTCTCAAAGGTCGACCAACAAACTCATTCTATTTTACCATCAAGTCCATCCAATAAAAAGTATAGGGTCCTATGATACTATCTAGCTCTTTTACATGTTATTGGCTTGTCAAAGTATTCAGCTATCACCTCCCTGCTAAATGCCATTTTTTTAAAGCTGGATAGTGTATACATGTGTGTTATTCTACACGTGGATGAGTATGGGTAGAGGATAACAAGTTACTTATATTAGCATCAGCAAGCAGTTGAGTTTCCTTGCAGTTACAAAAAAGGTCTTGTAACTTCTTAAAACTCGTTAACTAAATTTACTTATGAGAAGTTTAATTGGTACTTTTGCTAAATACTGCAATATGATGTCTTTAGATATTCCTAAATAAATCAGTGCTGGTTTTTCAGTTAACTGATAGGCACCTAAAATGAGCAAAGAAGTATGGTCTGATTAATATAGTGATGGTCTAAACTAATAAAAATATCTAGAGTATGCAAAATTATTTTAAATACAAAAGTAAAGGAAATTTGCATATGAGCTTCTCGCTGACACTATTGGATTCTGAAAAAGCATTAGCGCTACAAATTTTATAAGTTACACATGTAGCTTTTAGGAATACTTGTCAATTCAACATTACTATGTCATATAGCTTTAGAATTGAGCATGCTTTTTTAATTGTAGCTAAATGTTTACAGATAGGTGGAATGTTTTATCACGTTGGGTATTTATAATTTAAGAGAAAATGAATTTCATCTTGAATGAATTAGAAAGTTTGCAAATGTTTGAAAAGATGCAGATACATATTAGTGTTAATCTAAATTAGGTTATTGAAAGCCTCCTTGTAAACAATATTGCATGTTCGTTGTTGTAAGTCTTTGGTCTCGTCTTCAATCATTAGGATTCTCCGTCCGTCTAGGCTTGTGACTCTAGAGAGTGCAACATATAGTTGGCCATGGCTGAACACAAGATTCGGAAAATAAACACCAACATATTTTAGCAATTGACCCTGGCTCTTGCTAATGGTCATCGCATAGCATGGTTTTACAAGAAACTGCCTGCGTTTCATTATAAATGGCCACTTTGACTGTGTGGAAGTGAGTATTATCCTAGGTATAAGAACACTATATCCTAGCATGTGTATCACACCAATTTCGTTCCATGCGAAATGCCTGGGCAACAGCGCTTGTCTGATTTAACTTTGCCATCAGGCTAGCAACTGTTGGCACATCGATCTTGTCACCCATGTCTTTCTCTATAAAAGTAGACATGCGATTATTAAGTTCATTTTGCGTGTCAAAGAAATAAGCTGAGCAAACTTGGCCTGCTCTCTTTCTGTCGGAAGTAGAGACCCTATAAGGTGGTAGTTTTGGCCGTTAATCCTGAACGTATATGGACCCCTACGTGAGTTAACTGAGTGATCTATTTTTGTTCCAAAAGACGTAAAGCAAAACATATTGTTGTATACTCTAACCTGATCTCTAAATTTTGATCCAAGGGAATTTGTATACTCAAGCAAGCTTTTTAATGGGACGGATGCCTCATTGAATTTTGGAAGGAGGACTTTACCATCTTGGAAAGAAAGGTAAGATGTTGGATTTCTATACTTGTGTGCCTTATTAGTTCTCTCTTCATACCACATCATTGCATCGCAGTTCCGGCATTGCGACATTGGCGGGCCAATATTATGCTAAGAGACATGTACTCCTTGTTCACAAAGAAATAATAACAATAAGTTATCTCTGAAACTACTTTACAGTTATGTATATTAAGAGTCTTCGACATATTTTCTTGAATGGTTGGATTAATTAAATCTAGAGGTGTACCCTGCTTTTTTTTTTCTTTTTTTTACCCCTATGTGTTACGCCCGTTCCAATATAATATTTGCTGCTGGAATCTGGTAATTCGAAGTGCTTCCTGAACAGTTCAGTTTTATATTAATCAGACATCTTCAATAAAATAACTGCACATGCACTAAAAAGCTACCTTTATATGTTGACCATGTTCTTTTGTGGATAACTTTAGGTATGTTGGATACAACTACTGGGCCTTTTAGCTTAAGTTGTTTCCTGTTTGTTTGCTTGGCTGCCGATTCTAAACGAACATTTACAATTTTTTTAATATAACTGAAATGATAATTCGTTGTATGAACATATAGGAGTGCATGTCTTAACCTGCTTCATAGCCACTTATGTTTTCTATTTTAAGCCCATATCAAGTCTCAATTTTGCCATCTGATTTTATTTTTATATGTGAATGAATTATTATTGAGCCGTGGAATGGATTGGACGGAGATGTGATCTTCTTGGGATTGGTATTCGATTCTGTGAGATAAACATTCACATACTTCAAGCTGCAGAAACAAATTTTATATATTCAAACAAATTACATATTGCCTTACCATGATCCATTGTTTATCATAGAGATGGCTGTTTGATTGTGTCAATAAGGTTGTAACTCACACATATATATTTGGACATGGTTCAAATGAAGAGGCTCAATAGGCTGCCTTTTGGGATATTGTGCTCTATATACAACATTGATTGATAATTGAAAATGTGAATAGTCTACTCAGAATGTTATACATAATAGTTTATTGTTCATGAGCAATCATCATATATACCTGACTTGAGCATTACTTAAACATGTTTTGATAAAATATAGCATAGCCATTCAGTAGGTAATAAGAGAAAATACAACATTCATTATTAGATGAATAACACTTAAGGATTCTAGAGCCTAACAACGACTGACATTCATCTTCTTATTTTTTTTCGTTACTCCATATTTGTTGAGACTTTTAATCATCATGTTTCGTGACATGCTTCAGTCATCCTCAATGTGTTTTTCTGACACCATTTGCACCACATACTTTTATGGGAAACTGTTTACATTGGACCTTGAATGTCCATATATTTATGTTTAACATGAAAGTACATCTTGATATTAAACCATCTCTCCCAGATTTGGACCACTGATGATTTCTGCTTCAATAATAAATCTTCCTATCCTCTTGACACTAAGATGGGTTCCCATATATAGGCCTCCATTTGGATTCACATTTCTTATAAATACAACTCGTACATTTGTTTTCAGCCTTAGAACATGAGCTGGCGTATAGTGTGTATCGATAGTATGTGACATAGTGTTGAATTGTTTTGGAATGTAAGCATCAATATAATATTTATATTATGAAATAGAAGTGTTTTTAAACTGAAGCATTTATTGATAAGCAACTGAATAAACATGAACATGTATTCAATAACTATTTTACATTGATTTTCTAAAGAATGTAACATAAATATCTTTGGGTTTGTTTGTTTCCTTGTTGTTCCAGAATTGATATCTCCCAAAGATGTAGTAATTTGGGCAGCTGTATGTGTAGTTGTTAGGTTTATATTTCAGCAATAATAAATCTTGGTTATTGATAACATCGAATAGTCCTGAATATTAAGTGTCAATTTCCCCCGATAAGGCTCGTTATTTATATCATTTATATGGATTTACGCTTGTTTTCCATTGTTTTCCACTTTCAGGTAAATTACGAGCATTGGAGCTAAAGAGATGCGGAAATGGAAACATTACTAAAGATTTATCATAGTATGCCTATTTTGAAGAAGTTACGCGAACTCTCTCTCACATTACCGTAATTATTGCGTGACCCGAATACCAACTTATCAAGAGGTTACGGCGAATCGTTCCCAAAGGTTACGACGTAACTCCATTAGGTCAAAAGAAGTTCCACGCCACCGATACTTACGCCGTAACTCATGCATCACTTACGACGTAACCGAGTTTATTGAAGACTATGGCGTAACCACTAATTAGGTTACACCATAACTAGCAAATCTAGTTCATTTACGAAGAAATAGAAGGTTACGTCAGTAACTCCTTTATTGGTTACGCCAGTAACCCTGACACCGCCTATAAATACCCCACGAATTCTAGCATTTCTAATCATCCCATTCCACACACAACACTCGAGAACGTGGGAAAAGCTCAAGGCAGGTCTAGGGAGCATACTGAGTCGTTTCCAAGGAGAAGTCACTCCATTACGATAAGCTTTATCGTTTTATATTTCTTTTACTTTCAATTCATGTATTTCGTACCTTTGAATATTGAATTGATTTGCATGATTAATATGAGCGGCTAAGCACCCTTTGGTGCTAGCCTAGTTATGATTCCTTAATTGTTTTGTTTGCATTTACCTTTACTTTCATACAATTATTTCTAAGTGTATGCATGCATAGTTCTTTGGTAGTCACCCTTGATTCGGTAGTTTTGAATGGTGGTAGAGGCCAATTGCCTAGGAGATATGACCAACTGACCCTAGGTGAGCGGACTGAGACAGGAAGGATAAGATATGACTAACTGACGACCCTTTCTACTTGTGCGATTTGACCAACTGATCACCTATCGTTTGAATGAACTTAAGAATTGGGGGGGTGTAGTGTCTAAGTTCCTAACGACCGGGCACTCACTATTTTGAATCTAGCATGTAGCGGTACTTAATGACTTGGCTTAGGGGACCAGGAACAACATGACTTATGACGATGCACCTGATTTCTCTTGTGGTGGCATTTTTGCTGATAGGTTAGGGCGAATTGACCAAATGATGTCCTCTCGAATTTGACCCCACCTGAAGTAATTGGAAGTAGGTAGATGTAGACATAACTAGCTAGGAGGATTGACTAGGTTAGCACCACTATTCCTCTATTGATTTCCCTTTACCATTTATCTACTTTATTTTATTCTGCATTAGTAGTTTAATTAATTAAATCCCTACCGAAACTATTATTATTATGTGACAATTAGACTTAGTAATAATCCAACACACATAGCTCTTGGGACGACCTCGGCTTTACCATTTACTACACTACACGCGACCGGGTACATCGCCTGTTAGTGCACTAGGGTAGAACCATAGGTATAGCAAGACACTATAAATATTAAGACACAGTCAAGAAAACACGCATCATGTTTTTGGCGCCGCTTGGGAGTTATATTAGGATCGATATTAAGTCTTTCATTTCGATTTTAAACTTTTCTCACGATCATATTTCTAGTTTTCGTGTACTATGGAAGTTGTTAACATCGATGACCTCACTCTTGAGTAATACTTGGCGTTGACTAGAGTGGAACAAGGGTCGGGTCTCGTAAGACCGCAATCGGAGCGGATGTTCGTTTCAAATTAAAGACCAATTTATGAGGGAGCTTCGCTAACCCTTTTTAGGAAAGCGGGACGAAGACATATGAGCACGTTAAAATGTCCTATACATCGCTAGCCTTTTCAACATTCCGGCGTGTCTCATGATGTGTTATGCTTAGGGTATTCCGATGACTCTTCTTGGAGCAAACGGAAGATGGATTGAAAGATTGCCACGGGCGGATTAATACTGGGCGCTACTAAAGAAACACTTTATTCTAAGATATTGCCCGCCATCGAAGATTTCTAACCAACTTTTGGAGATCCATAATTTCAAACAAGAAGACGACAAAACATTGTATCAAGCTTGAGACAGATACAACGATCTTCTTTATAAGTGTCCTACCAATGATCTGAATAACCAGCAGAAGGTCAATATTTTCTACAAAGGAATTAACGTAACTACAAGACAAATGCTGGACTATCAAGGACCTATCCCGAACATGACTCCTACCCTTGCCCTTGAGGCCATTCAAAGACTTGCCGATCACTCTCAAAAATGGCATGATGGGGGGAGCAGCCGAAGCTTTAAGACAAGGTCAATAAGCATTGCTTCCATTTCTAGCAAATTGGAAAACCTTGGAAGAGATATGAGGGAACTCCGGGAAAATGTTCGTGCTATTCGAATTGGTTGCAACAATGATGACTGGGATCAGCCGGAAATATTTTCTATGGATAATATAAAACCCCGAATCGAGAAGGTTAAGTATGGGGAAGGGAAATCGTTCTATAAAGACCCCTTCAAGGCAAAAGCTTCTTCACTCGAAGAATCAATAAAAAAATTTCTTGAAGAAGATAACAAGCGGCAAGCCAACAGGAACACACTGTTCAAAAGATTCCATGACTCTAGAAATGCTCTCCTGGGACAGCATATGAATGTGGAGGACGACAAGAAGTTGAAAAATGATGTTATCCCAGACAATTCATTGGATGATAGTTCCTGTAATGCCATATACTCCAGCAATGGAAAACCACTCTACACCCCTTTCCGATACGATAAAGAGGAGCCATCCGAATCGCAAATACTAGATGAAGCCGTATGCAACAAGACAAGTTTGCCTGAGGTCAAAGCACAAACTAATGACAAAGCAGGGACTAGAAACGAAGTAAAATTAAACGCCAGATGCTCTGCAATCATCCTTAATCAAATCCCTCTCAAGGAAAAGGACCCAGGAAGTTTTATTCTCCCTTGCTCTATTAATAATTTACATGGTATAAATGCTTTAGCTGATTTAGGGGCTAGTATTAGTATTATGCCTTTCTCTATGTGTAAAAGGTTGAATCTAGGACCCATCAAACCCCTTTGCATGACCATTGAGATGGCTGATAGAACGGTTAGCATACCTAGAGGAATTGTTAAGAATGTGCTTATCAAAATAAATAATTTTACTCTCCCTGTTGACTTTGTCATTTTAGACATGGAAGAAGACCTTGACATTCCTTTAATTTTAGGAAGAGCCCTTCTAGCTACTGCTCGTGCTAAGATTAATGTTTTTGAAAAAATCATCACTTTAAAAATAAACGATAGAAAGCTTACTCTAAATATGGATGACATGGATAAATGTCACCCAGTCGAATCTGTTTGTGTTATCAAAAAAGGAAAAAGCAAAACTACTCTTCCTTCCATCACAAATAAGCACCGCCCTTCTAATCATCATAAGATGCAGGATAAGAAACCCAAGGAATTCAGCAATGAAAGAATACAACGCGACGACACATTAAATAATACGAAGAACGAGTCCAACGAAACATGGCACAAATTTCAGAAAGTAGATTACAAGCACTTTCCCAAATTGAAATATCATTGGTGCCGGGCTATCCCTATTGACCACGATAAAGGATTTGATCTATGGGCTTCATGCAACCCTTACTCAGACGTCTGTGACGGGGGACAAGACAAGGAAAGAGCAAAAAACAACAAATACTTATGGTCTTCAACCAATGATAAGGAGATAACATTCGAAGTATGGATACGGATTAAGTACGGAGAAGTTAGCAACGATGGTAAAAAGAAAATATGCACTGATCCTTGTCTTAGCAAAAACAATAATCACGAGACAACAACCACTGGCCAGAGAGTCATTGGTCGAAAGCACTGGTGCGAAATGATTAAAACTACTGATGGTGATTCTTGGGCCTCATGTGATCCTTACGAAAACTTCTGTAATGAAGGAAGTAATACAAAAAGAGTTGGAACTGACGAATTTCTTTGGACTTCTACAACTGACCATAAACGTACCGAGGTACAATGGTCAGGCAGATTAAGATTTAATGATTGGGTGAAAATCAAGTATGGAAAAGTGGATCCATCCACTAAAAACAAAATTTGGAAGAACTGCATAAAAAAGGATAATCATGAGACTCTTCACGGTACTAGTGATAATGAGTCTGATACAAGAAAAGATTGCAGTTACAGGATTGTAAACAACTCTATTGAACCTAAAGACTACTGCATTAAAGGGACCATTGACAATGAACCACGACACAAGGTGTGTATGACTGATGAGGATGAGCAAAGCAGATGCAAACTACTTGGGATCCAATATAGAAAACCTCCACCTATTATCACTGAAAGGTTCGTATTCACTAGGTATTCCTTAGGACCGGATGAAAAGTTTTGCAAGGTTTTGGAAAAGGGAATCAAGAAATTCGACCGTACAGCTCCCAATGTCACCTCCATCCGGAATAACTTGATAAAGGATATTGAAAAATTCGGGGATGTCCAAAAGCCCCATAGTAGCCCCATGCACTGAGTCTAACTTAAAGACTCGTTAATAAAGAAAGCGCTATTTAGGAGACAACCCGAATTATCCCTTTCTTTTGTTTTATTTCCTTCATTGGGTTTGTGTTTTCTAACCATTTTGCAGGAAACGAGGAACTAATTGCTGCCGCAGATTGTCGATCGAACAGCGAGTTACTGGCAGAACTCATCTTGGTGATTACGCCAGTAACCAACATTTTAGCAAAGATAATTCTTGATGCATTACCAATTACGCTTAATACCATCTCGGTGTTACGCCAGTAACTACTCGCTTGACTCATACCAAGTTTTGCGATTACGGCGTAACTCCCTCATAGGAGTTACGACATAACTTTCCTCTCGCTTTAATTCTTTCATTTTAAAACACAAGAACCTTGTATTAGTTTTTAAATGAACTTTGTGGTGTGTTCTCAGTAAACCCTCACGAGACTTCACTCGTCCACTTGGGACACCAAGTGGTTTAAAAACTTGTTGCATACGCTAAATGCAACCGTGATTCCTACTAAAGTGAGTTAGGTTTGTTTTTCATTTTTTCATTTTTATTTTTAGTATTATGCTTGTCGGTATTGTGATTTCGTGGATTGAAGTTTGTTCATGACGCTTAAACGAATGAACGGTTCTTTTTCGTGGGCCTTCTTCTTTTGGAGCAAATTCGGGGAAGTTCTCACCTAATTCTACCTTTCTCTTCACCTTTATTTTAATGCCTAGTACAAAAGGGACTTTGTACAATTCAAGTGGGGGACGGAGTAGAATTATCTCTTGAACTTTATTTCGCCCTCATTTTTCTAGTTTATTTTGAAAAATTATGCCATTTTTTAAAATTTTGACATGTTTTTCCTAACCTAATTAGATTAGACCTTAGCCGAGCACATATAACCCTTGACATTACATGGTGAGATTAGCCTTATCCGTTTCCAATGTTTTACCCCAAATCCACCAAATTATGAGTGTGCTGGTAGCTTGTAAACTTTAGAACTTGGCCTTTGCATCATTTCGAGACCATAGATGAGGTATGTTGAGTTAGCTCGATGTATTTGGACTTTTCGTTTTAGAAGGCATTATTATTAGGATTATCACCCAAACAGCCTACCATTGTGAGTCTATCGATTAGTCACCTCGACTTCTCGACCCCCATGTGAAACCCTTTTGTTGCACTCACCTTTAGTGCAAGATACCCCTAGATACACCCTTATGAGCCATTCCTTTCATGTTTTCAACCCAATATATTGTTTTGTTACACCTATACACCTTATCCTACCCTGTAGTCTTTATTTGTGATTGGGAAGTCATCATTTCCCTAAGTTCAAGGTTCGAGTGGAAAGGTTTGGAAATCACGCTTTCATCGACAACATTTATCAAGATCATTGAAGACCCCGAATTCCATTGTTCATCTCAAGTGGGGATGTTATGTTATTATGTTAAGTTGAAAAAAAAATGATGATTCGGAAAAAAAAAAAAAAGTTGATTGAGTTAGGATATTGTAAAGTGCGATGCTATAAGCACTATTGTATGAGCTTTATTGATTAGTATCGAGGAGGCCACCCGGTCACATTTGAAGCTTGAGTTGGTAGTTATGCCAAGAAGAAGAAAAGGTAGTGTGCCCATCACGACGTCCTCTAATGACACATCTACCTTGCATTTCATGATCCGGTTTTAGACTTCTAAGCTTGAACTTTGGGCGGATGATAAGTGGTGATGACTTGGTTATAGATTTAGACTACTGCTTGTTTTTTTACACCAATTATATATCCCATGTCTTATCCCATCGATGCATGCTAAACGGTCAAGTCTAATAGACTTAAACAACTTAAACACAAATGCAATTTAGATCAGAGAATACGATTGGATTCCGGTCGTTAAGTCCCACGGAGGATGAATGGTGTAAAACACTTAATCGGATGGTAGAATGATCACTAAGGATAGCGATCGAAGGTTTTGGATGGAAAATTATACCTAAAGAGAAAATCTACAAATTAAAGCGACTTAAATGCAAATTAAAAGAAATAAAAGATAAAATCTATTAAATAAACGCTATCACTATTTTTAAAGTCGATGAACGTTTAAAACCTAAAACTTAAAACTTACGTTTAAAATAAAATTACGTCTACGTACAAAATAAAAAGTGAGTTTTAAGAAATAAAAGACCTATAAATATGAAAATGATGTTTTTACAATCCTAATAATAAAAGAAAATTATTAGAAAAATAAAATTATTTTTACAACTATTTATTTAATTATTATTAATTAAAAACTATTTATTAAGTATTTAAATTGCACTAAAATACAAGAAAATACAAGATTAAACTAGAAAATGAAATTATAACTTGGAAAAATCTAAAATATGATAAAACTTATTTTAAAACTAAAATATATTTTTAGACTTATTATGTATTTATTATGATTTAAATACTATTTTAAACAAATTAAATAATTAAAATACTAAACTGCTTTAGAAAAATACGAGAAAATCACAGAAACTACTATGATTATCACTGGTCCTTGGAAAAATAAGAAAGCTAGGTGTTGCTTTTGAAAATAAGCACGAAATAAGCCAAGAATGGCTTATAAGCAAAACTGCCCAAGTCCCCTTATATATTAAGTTTTGCAAGGTTTGACAAGAAAGACCCAAGGGCGCTTATGGTTCCATGTACACACTCTAACACTCTTGTAAAGGGGAGGTCTCGTGTTCGAGCACTCGCCACCCCTTTTGCTAACATTTTATTTTTGATTTTTTCTTTACAAACCAATTAAGCACATAATATTAAACAACTTTTGTAACTAGAGCTTTTATGAAAATCACCAATAATTTGAATTTGAGCTTATTGTTTTTAACAATGGGCTAGATTAAGGAATAAGCTCAAGTTATTTAGCCAAATGGCTATTTAAGCTACTAAATAAGCTAAATGCAAACCTGAAATAAGCTAAACTAAAGATTATAAGCTATAATGAAAACCGAATAAGCACAAAGACTACTAAAAGCATGAATAAGCAATAAATAAGCACAAGCTTAAACTAATTTGCACAGGAATCGTTAGTTTCACTAGGTACCTTTAAGCTATCTTTTAAGCACTATAATAAGCTAGGACTTGAAGAAAAATACTTGACCGACAATTAGACCAGATAGGCTATTCAAAAACTAAATTAAAAGATTGGCTTTCACAAATAAGCTCTTGAGAAGCTTTTGAAAAACTGACAAACACTGACTTAACTGGTTAACTTAGACAAAATGGACAGATCTATAAGCTACTAGCAGGCTTATTAAATGAACTCAAAATGGAAAAAATAAGCTTGTGACATTAAGTTAACTAGGTTGGCTTTCCAAAAAATCAAATTACACAGGTTTAGGCTAATTAATAAGCTCTATGAGAGTTTATGAAACTAGATGGGTGACTGGTGCACAGGGCATATATCTGACAAAGGGTTCAAAATAAGACATGAAAATAAGCACTAAATAAGTTAGAAAATGTAAACTAAGATGGAGTAACTAGTTGACCGATTCGACTTTTCAAAAGCTAACTTACACAAATTAAAGCTCATTTATAAGCTCTGTGAGCTTTTGAATAAGGTCTCCATAACCGCAGAGAACATTTTGACTTTTATTAAAACCGCAAGTTTGACTTTATTGAACTTAGGATCTATTCTACTCGTCTTGATATGATATATTAAGCTATTATAGGATAAGATTAAGCTCAGTAACAAATTATAAGTTACCTAGCTAAGATTTGTACTCCAAAATCTCAACAAAGGTACTACTGATTTGGAATAAAGATTAATTTGACTTTTAACTAGTATGAGATGTAAAATATAACCCAAAATAGATCATTTATGCCTAAAGAGAGCTAGAACAAGCAAATTTCACTTGATTTATTCTCTAACTTCAGTTGCAGATTAAGCCAAACACCCCTTATTGGGAATGAAGCAAATCAAAACTCACATTCGTGCTATACTATACCATAAACTAGATTCAAAGGACTTAGATTAACATAAATTAAGCTATAATAACAATACTTAAACATTAGTGGCGAAGA
This sequence comes from Chrysanthemum lavandulifolium, assembly GCA_022545495.1. NCBI lineage: Eukaryota > Viridiplantae > Streptophyta > Magnoliopsida > Asterales > Asteraceae > Chrysanthemum > Chrysanthemum lavandulifolium. The sequence continues at coordinate 166,198,347 of CM040243.1, read as the reverse complement.
ATGAATGCAATAATTAAACTACTAAATTTAAACTATACTAGATATATAAGCTAAAAAAAAATTGAGAATACTTTTGACTTACAATCTGTCTTTCCACTATGGCATGTTACTAGAAAACTAAACTAATCTTTCCAACACCATTAACCAATCCAGGACAAGCTAAATTCAACCCATTCCTTTTTCAAGCATTATCAGTTGACTGAGTTTGACTGAATTGAGTTTTGAGTGTAGAATATGAGTACATGAGTTTCTGAGTAAATAGTAAGCTAAAATGAGCTTATAAAAGCTTATTTGGAAGCTTATGTGAGCTTATTATCCCTTTTCAACTTATAACCACATAAACATAAACTTGTAAATTGCATAACAATAATTCGAACTTGGAAATTTAAATTGATTATTTAAAAAGTTTTATATTACACTAAAATAAGATTACAACACTCTTTAAACCTTAAACATAAACTATAAAACTTGAATTAAAAAAACGACATAAACTAGAACTAAACTATCCTACTTGCCTTTCTCCTCTGCACCTTTTTCCTTTTATATTCATCTTTTTAACCTTTGTCGACATTCTGAACATATCCCACTTGACTTCTACTCTTGAATTCATCCTAATCGTACACTTGTAAAATTGGCGGGAAAAAGTCTTAGAGTGGGTTTTCTGCATTAAATGGAGTTGGATTGATATGGAGGTGGAGGGGAAATGTGATCAAGTGGATATGGTGAGGTGTAAAGGTGAAAACCAGTGGTTAAAACCACTGGTTTTGGTGTATACAGGGGTGGAAGAGACGCATGAACAGTGGCGCGGTATTTTTGATTTTAAAAACTGGGCCGGGTCATGTTATTGGATTGGATTTGGGCTTAGTAATAAACATTGGATCCGTTTGGTTTTATTTAACAACAAGGACCATTTTTGCAATTTAGCCAAAGTTGAGGATTTGATCTTGAATATTTTCCAAAGCTCTCACAAGGGTAAAACCTGCCAATTAAGAATAGTACAAGGACCATTGTTGATAATTTCCATTTTTGTAAATCCAGGGACCAAAATTGTCAAGTTTGAAACTTGAGGGACCAATATTGTAATTTCTCAAAAAGTTTATCATAAGGACCATTTTTGTCATTTATAAATAGAACAAGGTTAAAAGTTGATAATTTTCACTTTTAATTTAACCAAGGACTATTTTTGACAATTTTCAAAGTTAAAGGACTAAAGTTGTCAATTTGTGATTTTAAACTTTAAAGGGTTTATTTTGACAACTTTTGAATCTCAAGGACCTAAAATGATATTTTACAAGTTTTGAATTACCAGGACTGATTTTGACAACTTTTGTAATTTGGGGACTAAAGCGCCAATTATGCAAACTTGATACGTTTTCACCGATTTTGATGTTTTTGCATTTAAAACATATAAAACACTTGTTTATGATATTTTATCATTTTGATGTGTTTCGAGTGTTTTCGGATGTTTTGGCATCTATCAAGATAAAATGATGAGTATTTGACACTCATCAATCCCCATACTAAGATATTGCTAGTCCCTAGCAATGATTTGAGAAAACCTAATGGATTTTAATCTCTTTACCAAAAGCCATTACTCGAGTAGCCAAATGTTTCAGTTCAAGTAAGAACCATGGTACACCGATAACCATATGATTTTGAGCAAATCATAAGTCGTCAACGGATTTGATTTGTCTTTACCGAGCCGTTTATACGGACTAGCCAACTCTTAGATAAATTATCAATATTATCTTTGGTGAGTCGATTACCAATTATGGATTTTCCACTGCCTTTACCACAAGCCATAACCTTGCGGGCTAGCCAACTTTTCACTAATTAAAGATATGGTGAGTTGAACACCATACAATTTTGGGCAAATTGCAAGCCATAAACGGATTTGAGATATCTTTACCAAGAGCCGTTTGCTCCTGGATTAGCCAATCCTTATGTGGGTTAGACATGGTGGACTGATTACCATTTGTTGTGTTTAGTACATAGTACTTCCACTAAAAAAAAAAAATTTTAAATTTGGCCATTTTGGGGGAAAAAGGGACTAAAAGGGTACATTTACGATCAAATTAGCTTTAATTTCCCCCACACTTAGAAATGAATATTGTCCTCAATATTCAAAGTACCATTGTAATGCGAAACTTAGAACGTAAAAGATAACATTACTAGCTAAGTGTAGAAACACAACAATTATTCTCTTTTGAATATTTACAATTTTCATTCATTTTAAGGTCTATATACAACATGTGGGCATCCCCCACTAAGGTGGTACACACGGGTGAAAACCCATGTTTAGCTACTGTTTTTGATTACCGAGTCGCTAGCTTGACTCGACCCCGAATTCATTGGTTCATGGGGAAGTAAGTGGAAGAAACAATCTCCATCGGACTTTCATTCAAGATGTTTGTATAAACATTGAAATACGCGAAAGTTCCACACCGATGAGATATACATAGAACCGGCTCAAAAATGATTAATGAAAATGCCGGGGTCAAAGATAATGTCTTCATTCCCGAAGGAGTGAAGAACAGGAGAAGCCACGGGATAGGTGAAGAAGAGAAAGAAAGTCATGATAAAGATCATGATTAACTCATCATCACTCACAGGAGAATTCATGGTTTCATGAATTTCATTTTTTAAGCTCAATTGGTCTAGACATATCCCGGGTGTGTCTAGATCAAAGTAGAAGTTATCATACTCTGGTAGAGATATGATATGAGTGAGTTCACTAGAGAACTCCTCGTGAAGAATATACGGAGGTGGGACATGTGCGGTACTTTGTGGGCTATAAATATGCACCTCGCCCATTATAGTCTCCGTGTCGACTCATCACTATCAAAGATTGGATTAATCGAATTTATAGTAAATTCGAATCGAATTCGAATAAGGGATTAGTGATAGTCGTATTAATTGTTGTGGAAACAACATGGTCAACATCCTCTTCTAAGTTGACGATCTCGGAATGTGGAAGTAATGCATCAATAAATTCTATGTCTTTAGAATATAAAGAATTGGCATCACTATAATCTTTGTCAAAATCGAGAAAGTCTCAACAAGATCATTTGTAAGAGGAGAAACACATCACACTCTTTGTCAAGAATTTCGACTCACTTGGGATCGGGATAAAGTTCTCAACATTAGACGATTCCGCTTCCGAATAGTCTTGAGATGCTTATCCCCATGGTGAGAGAGTGAGTGGGAATATCGGGTGTGATAACAATGATCGAGGGAGTTTAGAAGGACTAGCATACATATGTTTTATACTTTCCATTTGTTCTTACGCTAGTAATTCCATCATAGTCTTTTCTCCCCGATTTTCCACGGAAGGAATTTCAATTGATGAACTTGATGAATCATACATAATTCACTAATATCAAGGGTAACATCATCATCATCATCATCAGGAATGAAATGGAATCGAGAGCTAGATTTGAATGCTTTTGTATTCTAATTGATTCCTAATAGTGTTTTGAATGGAAATCTGGGAATCTAATTTAGCAAAGACGCTCTTGCTAACAAAACTTCCATGGATTTTTCATTTGGATTATCTTGGGAGGACATAGCCGACTCCTCCTTAAGTTCTTTTAATAACTCCCAGTCTTGATGAGAAGGTGCGCCGTAGTTTCATGAGGAGTCGCTTGAATCATTTGGTACCGTGGAGGTTGGTCTTGATCTGAAGAGTCGTAATTGTTACAAGGAAATGGATTCCCTGCTTGACAATCCGAGCTAGAGTGAGGACCTTCACAATACTCACAACAAGAAACCGATGTGGCGTGAGTTAGTGTTGTAGTCATAATTGTTATCGAACTTGCTCATAGACAAGCGTGTTTCCCGATTGACAATCGAATCGTAGTGTGAACCACCACAGTACTCACAACAAGAAACTGCTGAGTCTCACGGTGTGGTAGTCGATGGAATAAATCGGTTGTGTTATGGTAGGAATAGGGATCCGGTTATGATGGACCCGCTTCGATTCCACCATGCTACAACCGGGCAATTACCACCATTATAAGGACCACCACACCATTGACAACCAAGAGGGTGAGGATAAGACATAGAAAGAATCAAATGGTTCTAGAGGGTAAGAAATTAAGAATCAAAAGGGTAAGAGGGTAAAGAGGAATATTTTGGTATTTTGAAAACATGTTGTAAAAACAAAGAATGAAAATATTTTTGGTGTTGTTAACACTTTAGGAAAAGTGTTAATGAACTTTTGAATTTGAAAATTGTTTACAAACGATGGGTTATGTGCAAGTATGGGTGCGAAATGCTTAAAACACGCTACTGACCTCAAGCAAGAATGCCTAAAATTTTGATCTATGCTAAACCGTCAAGTCTAATAGACTTAAAACAACTTAAACACAAATGCAATTTAGATCGGGAGAATACGGTGGATTCCGGGTCGTTAAGTCCCACGGAGGATGAATTGTGTAAAACACTTAATCAGATGGTAGAATGATCACTAAGGATAGCGATCGAAGGTTTTGGATGGAAAATTATACCTAAAGAGAAAATCTACAAATTAAAGCGACTTAAATGCAAATTAAAAGAAATAAAAGATAAAATCTATTAAATAAACGCTATCACTATTTTTAAAGTCGATGAACGCTTAAAACCTAAAACTTAAAACTTACGTTTAAAATAAAATTACGCCTACGTACAAAATAAAAAGTGAGTTTTAAGAAATAAAAGACCTATAAATATGAAAATGATGTTTTACAATCCTAATAATAAAAGAAAATTATTAGAAAAATAAAATTATTTTTACAACTATTTATTTAATTATTATTAATTAAAAACTATTTATTAAGTATTTAAATTGCACTAAAATACAAGAAAATACAAGATTAAACTAGAAAAATGAAATTATAACTTGGAAAAATCTAAAATATGATAAAACTTATTTTAAAACTAAAAATATATTTTTTAGACTTATTATGTATTTATTATGATTTAAATACTATTTTAAACAAATTAAATAATTAAAAATACTAAACTGCTTTAGAAAAATACGAGAAAATCACAGAAACTACTATGATTATCACTGGTCCTTGGAAAAATAAGAAAGCTAGGTGTTGCTTTTGAAAATAAGCACGAAATAAGCCAAGAATGGCTTATAAGCAAAACTGCCCAAGTCCCCTTATATATTAAGTTTTGCAATGTTTGACAAGAAAGACCCAAGGGCGCTTATGGTTCCAGGTACACACTCTAACACTCTTGTAAAGGGAGGTCTCGTGTTCGAGCCCCGCCCCCTTTTGCTAACATTTTATTTTTGATTTTTTTCTTTACAAACCAATTAAGCACATAATATTAAGCAACTTTTGTAACTAGAGCTTTTATGAAAATCACCAATAAGCTGAATTTGAGCTTATTGTTTCAACAAGGCTAGATTAAGGAATAAGCTCAAGTTATTTAGCCAAATGGCTATTTAAGCTACTAAATAAGCTAAATGCAAACTGAAATAAGCTAAACTAAAGATTATAAGCTATAATGAAAACTGAATAAGCACAAAGACTACTAAAAAGCACTGAATAAGCAATAAATAAGCACAAGCTTAAACTAATTTGCACAGGGTACTGTTAGTTTCACTAGGTACCTTTAAGCTATCTTTTAAGCACTATAATAAGCTAGGACTTGAAGAAAAATACTTGGACTGACAATTAGACCAGATAGGCTATTCAAAAAACTAAATTAAAAAGATTGGCTTTCACAAATAAGCTCTTGAGAAGCTTTTGAAAACTCGACAAACACCGACTTAACTGGTTAACTTAGACAAAATGGATGATCTATAAGCTACTAGCAGCTTATTAAATGAACTCAAAATGGAAAAATAAGCATGACATTAAGTTAACTAGGTTGGCTTTCCAAAAATCAAATTACAGTGTTTAGGCTAATTAATAAGCTCTATGAGAGCTTATGAAACTAGATGGGTGACTGGTGCACAGGGCATATATCTGACAAAGGGTTCAAAATAAGACATGAAAATAAGCACTAAATAAGTTAGAAAATGTAAACTAAGACTGGGAGTAACTAGTTGACCAGTTCAGCTTTTCAAAAAGCTAACTTACACAAATTAAAGCTCATTTATAAGCTCTCTGTGAGCTTTTGAAATAAGGTCTGCACAACTGTGCAGAGAACATTTTTGACTTTTTATTAAAACTGCAAGTTTGACTTTATTGAACTTAGGATCTATTCTACTGTCTTGATATGATATATTAAGCTATTATAGGATAAGATTAAGCTACTGTAACAAATTATAAGTTACCTAGCTAAGATTTGTACTCCAAAATCTCAACAGTGTACTACAGATTTGGAATAAAGATTAATTTGACTTTTAACTAGTATGAGATGTAAAATATAACCCAAAATAGATCATTTATGCCTAAAGAGAGCTAGAACAAGCAAATTTCACTGATTTATTCTCTAACTCAGATTTGCAGATTAAGCCAAACACCCCTTATTGGGAATGAAGCAAATCAAAACTCACATTCAGGCTATACTATACCATAAACTAGATTCAAAGGACTTAGATTAACATAAATTAAGCTATAATAACAATACTTAAACATTAGTGACAGTAATGAATGCAATAATTAAACTACTAAATTTAAACTATACTAGATATATAAGCTAAAAAAAATTGAGAATACTTTTGACTTACAACTCTTTCCACTATGGCATGTTACTAGAAAACTAAACTAATCTTTCCAACACCATTAACCAATCCAGACAAGCTAAATTCAACCCATTCCTTTTCAAGCATTATCGTTGACCGAGTTTGATCGAATTGAGTTTTGAGTGTAGAATATGAGTACATGAGTTTCGAGTAAATAGTAAGCTAAAATGAGCTTATAAAAGCTTATTTGGAAGCTTATGTGAGCTTATTATCCCTTTTCAACTTATAACCACATAAACATAAACTTGTAAATTGCATAACAATAATTCGAACTTGAAATTTAAATTGATTATTTAAAAGTTTTATATTACACTAAAATAAGATTACAACACTCTTTAAACCTTAAACATAAACTATAAAACTTGAATTAAAAACGACATAAACTAGAACTAAACTATCCTACTTGCCTTTCTCCTCCGCACCTTTTCCTTTTATATTCATCTTTTTAACCTTTGTCGACATTCTCAACATATCCCACTTGACTTACTCTTGAATTCATCCTAATCGTACACTTGTAAAATTGGCGGGAAAAGTCTTAGAGTGGTTTTCGCATTAAATGGAGTTGGATTGATATGGAGGTGGAGGAAATGTGATCAGTGGATATGGTGAGGTGTAAAGGTGAAAACCGATGGTTAAAACCACCGGTTTGGTGTATATCTGAGGTGGAAGAGACGATGAACAAGTGCGCGGTATTTTGATTTTAAAAAGCGGGCGGGTCATGTTATTGGATTGATTTGGGCTTAGTAATAAACATTGGATCCGTTTGGTTTTATTTAACAACAAGGACCATTTTTGCAATTTAGCCAAAGTTGAGGATTTGATCTTGAATATTTTCCAAAGCTCTCACAAGGGTAAAACCTGCCAATTAAGAATAGTACAAGGACCATTGTTGATAATTTCCATTTTTGTAAATCCAGGGACCAAAATTGTCAAGTTTGAAACTTGAGGGACCAATATTGTAATTTCTCAAAAAGTTTATCATAAGGACCATTTTTGTCATTTATAAATAGAACAAGGTTAAAAGTTGATAATTTTCACTTTTTAATTTAACCAAGGACTATTTTTGACAATTTTCAAAGTTAAAGGACTAAAGTTGTCAATTTGTGATTTTTAAACTTTAAAGGGTTTATTTTGACAACTTTTGAATCTCAAGGACCTAAAATGATATTTTACAAGTTTTGAATTACTGTGGACCGATTTTGACAACTTTTGTAATTGGGGACTAAAGCGCCAATTATGCAAACTTGATACGCTTTTTCACCGATTTTGATGTTTTGCATTTAAAACATATAAAACACTTGTTTATGATATTTTTATCATTTTGATGTGTTTCGAGTGTTTTCGGATGTTTTGGCATTCTATCAAGATAAAATGATGAGTATTTGTACACTCATCAATCCCCACACTAAGATATTGCTAGTCCCTAGCAATGATTTGAGAAAACCTAATGGATTTTAATCTCTTTACCAAAAGCCATTACTCGGAGTAGCCAAATGTTTCGATTCAAGTAAGAACCATGGTACACCGATAACCATATGATTTTGAGCAAATCATAAGTCATCAACGGATTTGATTGTCTTTACGAGCCGTTGCTTCGGACTAGCCAACTCTTAGATAAATTATCAATATTATCTTTGGTGAGTCGACACCAATTATGGATTTTCCATCGCCTTTACCACAAGCCATAACCTTATGGGCTAGCCAACTTTTCACTAATTAAAGATATGGTGAGTTGAACACCATACAATTTTGGGCAAATTGCAAGCCATAAACGGATTTGAGATATCTTTACCAAGAGCCGTTTGCTCTCGGATTAGCCAATCCTTATGTGGGTTAGACATGGTGGACTGATTACCATTTGTTGTGTTTAGTACATAGTACTTCCACTAAAAAAAAATTTTAAATTTGGCCATTTGGGGAAAAAGGGACTAAAGGGTACATTTACGATCAAATTCGCTGAATTTCCACACTTAGAAATGAATATTGTCCTCAATATTCAAAGTACCATTGTAATGCCGAAACTTAGAACGAAAAGATAACATTACTAGCTAAGTGTAGAAACACAACAATTATTCTCTTTTGAATATTTACAATTTTCATTCATTTTAAGGTCTATATACAACATGTGGGCATCCCCCACTAAGGTGGTACACACGGTGAAAACCCATGTTTAGCTAATGCTTTTGATTACCGAGTCGCTAGCTTGACTCGACCCCAATTCATTGGTTCATGGGGAAGTAAGTGGAAGAAACAATCTCCATCGGACTTTCATTCAAGATGTTTGTATAAACATTGAAATACGCGAAAGTTCCACACCGATGAGATATACATAGAACCGCTCAAAATGATTAATGAAATGCCGGGTCAAGATAATGTCTTCATTCCCGAAGGAGTGAAGAACAGGAGAAGTTACGGGATAGGTGAAGAAGAGAAAGAAAGTCATGATAAAGATCATGATTAACTCATCATCACTCACGGGAGAATTCATGGTTTCATGAATTTCATTTTTAAGCTCAATTGGTCTAGACATATCCGGGTGTGTCTAGATCAAGTAGAAGTTATCATACCGTAGAGATATGATATGAGTGAGTTCACTAGAGAACTCCTCGTGAAGAATATACGGAGGTGGGACATGTGCGGTACTTTGTGGGCTATAAATATGCACCTCGCCCATTATAGTCTCCGTGTCGACTCATCACTATCAAAGATTGGATTAATCTGAATTTATAGTAAATTCGTAATCGAATTCGAATAAGGGATTAGTGATAGTCGATTAATTGTTGTGAAACAACATGGTCAACATCCTCTTCTAAGTTGACGATCTCGAATGTGGAAGTAATGCATCAATAAATTCTATGTCTTTAGAATATAAAGAATTGGCATCACTATAATCACCGTCAAAATCGAGAAAGTCTCAACAAGATCATTTGTAAGAGGAGAAAACACATCACACTCTTTGTCAAGAATTCCCTCGGACTCACTTGGGATCGGGATAAAGTTCTCAACATTAGACGATTCCGCTTCCGAATAGTGCCGAGATGCTTATCCCATGGTGAGTAGAGTGAGTGGGAATATCGGGTGTGATAACAATGATCGAGGAGTTTAGAAGGACTAGCATACATATGTTTTATACTTTCCATTTGTTCTTCTCGCTAGTAATTCCATCATAGTCTTTTCTCCCCGATTTTCCACGGAAGGAATTTCAATTGATGAACTTGATGAACTGCATATAATTCACTAATATCAAGGGTAACATCATCATCATCATCATCGTGAATGAAATGGAATCAGAGCTAGATTTGAATGCTTTTGTATTCTAATTGATTCCCTAATAGTGTTTTGAATGGAAACTGGGAATCTAATTTAGCAAAGACGCTCTTCGCTAACAAAACTTCCATGGATTTTTCATTTGGATTATCTTGGGAGGACATAGCCACTCCTCCTTAAGTTCTTTAATAACCCGAGTCTTGAGAAGGTCCGTCGTAGTTTCATGAGGAGTCGCTGAATCATTTGCATCTTGTGGAGGTTGGTCTTGATACGAAGAGTCGTAATTGTTACAAGGAAATGGATTCTGCTTGACAATCCGAGCTAGAGTGAGGACCTTCACAATACCACAACAAGCGATGTGGGCGTGAGTTAGTGTTGTAGTCATAATTGTTATCGTGAACTTGCTCATAGACAAGCGTGTTTCCCGATTGACAATCGAAGCGTAGTGTGAACCACCACAAGACTCACAACAAGAAACCGCCGAGTCTCACGGTGTGGTAGCCGATGGAATAAATCGGTTGTGTTATGGTAGGAATAGGGATCCCGGTTATAGATGCACCTGCTTCCCGATTCCACCATGCTACAACTGGGGCAATTACCACCATTATAAGGACCACCACACCATTGACAACCAAGAGGGTGAGGATAAGACATAGAAAGAATCAAATGGTTCTAGAGGGTAAGAAATTAAGAATCAAAAGGGTAAGAGGGTAAAGAGGAATATTTTTGGTATTTTTGAAAAACATGTTGTAAAAACAAAGAATGAAAATATTTTTGGTGTTGTTAACACTTTAGGAAAAGTGTTAATGAACTTTTTGAATTTGAAAATTGTTTACAAACGATGGGTTATGTGCAAGTATGGGTCTGGAAATGCTTAAAACACGCTTACAGCCTCCCCGGCAGCGGCGCCAAAATTTTGATCTATGCTAAACCGTCAAGTCTAATAGACTTAAAACAGCTTAAACACAAATGCAATTTAGATCAGGAGAATACAGTGGATTCCCGGGTCGTTAAGTCCCACTTGAGGATGAATTGGTGTAAAACACTTAATCGATGGTAGAATGATCACTAAGGATAGCGATCAAGAAGGTTTTGGATGGAAAATTATACCTAAAGAGAAAATCTACAAATTAAAGCGACTTAAATGCAAATTAAAAGAAATAAAAGATAAAATCTATTAAATAAACGCTATCACTATTTTTAAAGTCGATGAACGTTAAAACCTAAAACTTAAAACTTACGTTTAAAATAAAATTACGCTCACGTACAAAATAAAAAGTGAGTTTTAAGAAATAAAAGACCTATAAATATGAAAATGATGTTTTACAATCCTAATAATAAAAGAAAATTATTAGAAAAATAAAATTATTTTACAACTATTTATTTAATTATTATTAATTAAAACTATTTATTAAGTATTTAAATTGCACTAAAATACAAGAAAATACAAGATTAAACTAGAAAATGAAATTATAACTTGGAAAAATCTAAAATATGATAAAACTTATTTTAAAACTAAAATATATTTTTAGACTTATTATGTATTTATTATGATTTAAATACTATTTTAAACAAATTAAATAATTAAAATACTAAACCGCTTTAGAAAATACGAAAATCACGAAACTACTATGATTATCACTGGTCCTTGAAAAATAAGAAAGCTAGGTGTTGCTTTTGAAAATAAGCACGAAATAAGCCAAGAATGGCTTATAAGCAAAAGCCAAGTCCCCTTATATATTAAGTTTTGCAATGTTTGACAAGAAAGACCCAAGGCGCTTATGGTTCCGTGTACACACTCTAACACTTGTAAAGGGGAGGTCTCGGTTCGAGCCCACTACCCCTTTTGCTAACATTTTATTTTTGATTTTTTCTTTACAAACCAATTAAGCACATAATATTAAGCAACTTTTGTAACTAGAGCTTTTATGAAAATCACCAATAAGTTGAATTTGAGCTTATTGTTTTTAACAAGGCTAGATTAAGGAATAAGCTCAAGTTATTTAGCCAAATGGCTATTTAAGCTACTAAATAAGCTAAATGCAAACCGAAATAAGCTAAACTAAAGATTATAAGCTATAATGAAAACCGAATAAGCACAAAGACTACTAAAAGCTTGAATAAGCAATAAATAAGCACAAGCTTAAACTAATTTGCTGTGGTAATCGTTAGTTTCACTAGGTACCTTTAAGCTATCTTTAAGCACTATAATAAGCTAGGACTTGAAGAAAATACTTGACCGACAATTAGACCGGATAGGCTATTCAAAAACTAAATTAAAAGATTGGCTTTCACAAATAAGCTCTTGAGAAGCTTTTGAAAACCGACAAACACCGACTTAAGCGGTTAACTTAGACAAAATGGACAGATCTATAAGCTACTAGTGCTTATTAAATGAACTCAAAATGGAAAAAATAAGCTTGTGACATTAAGTTAACTAGGTTGGCTTTCCAAAAAATCAAATTACACAGGTTTAGGCTAATTAATAAGCTCTATGAGAGTTTATGAAACTAGATGGGTGACTGGTGCACAGGGCATATATCTGACAAAGGGTTCAAAATAAGACATGAAAATAAGCACTAAATAAGTTAGAAAATGTAAACTAAGACTGGGAGTAACTAGTTGACGATTCGACTTTTCAAAAAGCTAACTTACACAAATTAAAGCTCATGCTTATATATTTTATACGAACTTGAGTTTACTTTTGAGAACTTTGTTCTAACTGACAAGTTTCCTACCTATTGTCTACCAATGGTAATGCTGTTACGTACAGTAAATGACATTCTTTATTGTTATTTAGTTTTTCTATTTATTTCATTAATTTTAGTTCATTTATAAATGTCTTTTCTGGATTCTTTGGATAATTTTGAAGTACCTAATCTATCTAGAGCACTTCACCTTTTAATGCTTACTTGTGACAATTCATGGGCGAGCTGTAATTACTTACCTAATTCACTCATTCTAGTATTATTACATTTTATATTTAATGTTTTAGAAGGCTATTATGATTAGCCATTACGTGAATTGATCTTGATTACTTATCGCTATTCTACATACCTTATTTGAAGTTTAAATTACTTGCCTATTCATTATTCGACATGTTTACCTTTATGACTTGACTTTGGACTTGATACACATTCTTAATTCACAGAGTATTGTCACTTCATCGATCTATTTCATCAGAAACCTTGACATTTCACAGTTAGTTGTACTAGAACCTTACCATCATCATTTCGAACATATTACACTTGAGTTATTCTGAGATATGTTCGAAATTATTGCATGATATCGTTTATAAGGCTATTTGAACGCATGCACTTATGTTAATCCAATAATGTATTTGATGCCATTAGTCCTAGACAATATTGATTCGACATTTAACAAGGTTGAGATTGGTTGATGATATTGTCAGCTAATTGTATAGTATTGAACCCCGACACATTTATGTCAGTGTTTTATGCCAATAGAAAGTTATGATAGACTCAATGCAATTAGCTCTGATATCGTTTGATTGTTTGAACAGTATACATGGTTGATAGCTTCAGTTGATAGTATTAGAATCATGTATTTTAATTAAAGCATGTTTATCAAAATTATCACAGACAATTAAGAATCAAAACTGTATGTCGATTATATCCGTTAATCATGAATGTACACTATGACTTATGATTAAGATGATTACGTTGTGAAATATAAACAATAATTCCAATTAAACGACTCTAAATTAAGTGATTAAACAAATAAAAGAAATGCTATTATAAGCTATACATGATTTTTACACTATAAAACTTATTGAAAACTTGAAATAATTACTAAAATAAAAGGTAAGACATAAAGAGTTTTAGAAATACAAACAATCAAAGCAATTTAAAATAAATAGAATATTAATTAGATAATAATTAAATAATTTAACTATTTTACTAAAAATAATTAATATGTTATTATAAATAACTAAAAATAAATATTAATTAAAAAAATAAATTAGACTAATATAATGATTTGATTTAATAATAAAGTAATAAAAACTAGTAGAAATTTAAATATAATAATGATTCCAACTAAATATTAAAGCCTTTTAAATAAAAAAAAAAAAAGAAAAAAATTTAAAAAAATTTTAAAATAAAATAAAACTTTTTAAAAAATTTTTAGTTTTTAATTTAAAAAAAATTTTTAAAAATTTTCAAAGTTAAAGGACTAAAGTTGTCAATTTGTGATTTTTAAACTTTAAAGGGTTTATTTTGACAACTTTTGAATCTCAAGGACCTAAAATGATATTTTACAAGTTTTTGAATTACTGTGGACCGATTTTGACAACTTTTGTAATTGGGGACTAAACTCGCCAATTATGCAAACTTGATACGCTTTTCACCGATTTTGATGTTTTGCATTTAAAACATATAAAACACTTGTTTATGATATTTTTATCATTTTGATGTGTTTCGAGTGTTTTATGTTTTGCATTCTATCAAGATAAAATGATGAGTATTTAGACACTCATCACCTACCCTTTAGTCATGAAGCGTGTCTAGTGATGCAATAGCAATCTTTGGTGTCTTGGCCATGGATTTGGTCATGTATCATTGATTTTGTCTACTTCTGTGACATGTTAGTAATGACGAGTCACCCTTAACCTTTGTCGTTCACCCATATCGCTCTCTCGAGAATTGTTTAGCCTTTAACTCTAGTGGTGGAGATTGTAACCACCAAGCTTATGATAGAATACATGCTATGATCGATGATTGAGTGATCACCCAAAATTGACACTTAGAATAGTTGAGAGATTTGAGTGTTTGTTCCCTTTCGAACCTGCTCGGCTTTGTTTTATTCTAGCATAGGATTTGTAAACTCATATTTTCCGTGTTTGGGAGATATCTTTTAGGAATCTATCTAACAAGGTCTACTTGAGGGTAAGTAGAGTTTGGGGGGATATTTGATAACATCGAATAGTCCGAATATTAAGTGTCAATTTCCATAATGCTCGTTATTTATATCATTTATATGGATTTACGCTTGTTTTCCATTGTTTTCCACTTTCGTAAATTACGAGCATCGAGCTAAAGAGACGCGAAATGGAAACATTACTAAAGATTTATCACAAGATGCCTATTTGAAGAAGTTACGATAACTCCTCTCACATTACGTCGTAACTATTGCGGACCCATAATACCAACTTATCAAGAGGTTACGACGTAACTCTTCCCAAAGGTTACGACGTAACACCATTAGGTCGTTAGTTCCCGCCGATACCACGCCGAATCATCGCATGACTTACGACGAACCGAAGTTTATTGAGACCACGCGAACCACTAATAAGGTTACCAGAATCAGCGATCTAGTGCATTTCGAAGAAATAGAAGGTTAGCAGATTCCTTTATTAGTTACCGTAACCCGCACCGGCCTATAAATACCCCACTAATTCTAGCATTTCTAATCTTCCCATTCCACACACAACAACTGAGAACGGGAAAAGCTCAAGGTGTCTAGGCGAGCATATGAGTCGTTTCCAAGTGGAGAAGTCACCCATTACGATAAGCTTTAGCTGCTTTATATTTCTTTTACTTTCAATTCATGTATTTGCACCTTTGAATATTGAATTGATTTGCATGATTAATACGAGCGTGCTAGCCTAGATGATTCCTTAATTGTTTTGTTTATGCTACCTTTACTTGACAATTATTTCTAAGTGTATGCATGCATAGTTCTTTGGTAGTCACCCTTGATTCGTAGTTTTGAATGGCGAGAGGCCAATTGCCTAGGAGATATGACCAATCAATTCTAGGTGAGCTGGATCGAGACGGAAGGGTAAGATATGACCAACCGACACCCTTTCTACTTGTGCGATTGACCAACCGATCACCTATCGCTTGGATGAACTTAAGAATCGGGGTGTAGGTCTAAGTTCCTAACGCGCACTCACTATTTAGAATCTAGCATGAGGGTACTTAATGACTCCTTAGGGACCAGAACAAGACTTATGACGGTATACCGATTTCTCCCGTCGGCATCTTTGCCGATAGGTTAGCTAATTGACCAAATGCCGCCCTCTCGAATTGACCCCATCGAAACCATTATTATTCGTGACAATTAGACTTAGTAATAATCCAACGACATAGCTCTTGGAACGACTCGAGTTTACCATTTACTACACTACACGCGACGAGTACACGCCTGCTAGTGCACTAGTAGACCATAGGTATAGCAAGACACTATAAATATTAAGACCGTCAAGAAACCATCGCATCAGTTGTAATTTGATAAATGTGTTTGCATAAGAATCCTTTGTGTACTTTAGTGTTCCTAGCTATCCACTTATTTTTATCAATCTACTTTTGGGTAATACATATGCTAATAGATATAGTAAAAACCTCATAAAGTAGATCTTTTCAAGTCATCATGATTAATCAATCAATCTTGGGGTAAACAGTCTCTAATACTTAATGTTTACTTTTATTAACTCTTCGTGCAGACAATGAATTTGACATTAACGTGTTCAATTCAAAGATACACCAATTCATGATTATATCAACTATAATGACCCATCTTATTACAACTCTACTATCTGACTATTAATGAAACCCTTCACTTCATACGTCCTTGTTTTTTCTTGCTGTTACAAAGCCCTTATTTGTTTGATGTTTATTTTGCAGCAGATGCCGGATCAATATCCCTGACAAATCATTGTTTAAAATCATCAGTTAAGATGTAACACAATAGCAAAGCAATGGGTAAATTTAATCTAGGTTCCTACTTCTTTTTAACCCTTTGAATAATTCATCTATTATCTTATTATTTTTTTCATATGTTAATGGAACATGTTTACGTTCTTTTTTTTACTATCTCATTTTCAATTTTTTAAAAAACCCCGTAAATCTACGAGTCTTTTTAAGCTAGTACCATTATATGCTAAAGCTAAATACATTGACAAGTGATTATTTTGTTAAACATGTTTTTTAATTACAATGGCCTTCTAAAAAACTCCGATAAATAGTGATATTTAATTCCACCTACAGTAAAACCTCTATAAATTAATACTGATAAATTAATAATCTCGATAAAATTAATAATTGTCATCCCAACTGGGAGAAACCTCGGACTCAAATCGATAAAATAATAAATATTTTTTTGAAACCAAATTAAATCCCAACAAACTATAAAAAACTTAAATCCTAAGAAATCGATAAGAAAAGTAAACTTAAGAATTCAAGGCTAAGGAATCAAAACTTTGAATGATTTTTCCAATCTAAAACTTTGAAAAACAAGCTTGAAAATAAGTTGTACGTACAAGGAATACCATTCAAACTGCTCACATGATCACAAAGCATCGAGTCTTAAGCGATAAGCATAGCATTCCCCTTGTTGAGGAACCAAATCCAGAGGTAATTAAAAGGCTAGAAATGCTCATAAGGTGCTTTATGATGGTAATGAAACCTTAAGCCTAGGCGTAAACCTAGTTGCGCTGAGTGCACCGAGAAGATAAGAAACTGAAGTCACTAGGGAGAAAATGAATAAGAAGTTAAGATCCCGAGTGTAAAAAAGAATAACATAACGATCAAACCCCATAATTACACTAAAGAAAATTGGATCTCTTTGAACAAGTTTAAGCCTCAGACTCTATTAACCCCCGAACAAGTGTTCGAAAAGGATTTAGATAAGCAAAAGCGAGAATCTTGTTGTAACGAACCTCCCTTAGAAAATGCCTAGAGCAACTGTGTATCCTCCGAATACACCAATGCATCTTGTTCCTAGAACAATTGCCACTAAAAGCAAGACCTTAATTAGTCAATATGTACAAATTGTTCCATTAATGCTTCTCAATTTCATGAATTATCTGTTGCTCTGAAAGTCTCCCATGATCGTGTCATTGAGCTTGAAACAACAAATTCAAAATTGCATGAGAAAATAGAACAGGATGATCATGATAACTTGGTCAAACATTATTCTAAATTAGAAGTTGAACATCTTGCTTTGCAATTAAAACATCAACATCTCAAAGAAAATGTTAAAACCTCAAATATCAAGACATCTCTCGATGCTCCCGAGTTTGATGCGCTTTTGAAATTAGCAAACGTGATGAACAAATTCGAGCTCATTATAACACGATCAAAAGATTGAAAGCCCAAATTTCACAACCGAAAGGTGAAAAGAAGGACGTGTTGGTTCCCATATGCCTCCTCCTTTAGATTCTCGAATTTCCAACTTCAAAACATAATTGATAACTTGCAAAAGGAAAATGATTGTTTTAAAGTTGAAATTTCAAAGGTTAATGATCAAAACAAAGAGTTATGTGATTCATTTAAAGTTAATCATGATAAACAAATTGAAAAGATAACTTTACTTAACGATATTGAGAATCAAGCGTGAGGTGAAAGGAAAGTTGCCAATCCCAAATTGCAAATACTGCTCCTAAGGTTTCGCTTGTGATAAATATGCTATCGATATGTTATATATTCCCCGCCCATTAGGAATAATGAACTTGCACATAAAGAATATCTCATACCTTAAGGAAAGTTTGAAGAGTCTCCGTGAGATTGTTGAAGATGAAAGATTAGAAAACCTTTGATAGTACTATAGCCTATGCTGCATGGATGCCAAACGATCTCGTGAACTCTTAGAGTATGTAATTGTCACAAGTTCGAAATCTAGCAATAGGTGAGATAGAATAGTTGTGCCTTGTTCTATGCCTAAAGCCAAGCATGTGACCTTGATATGCCTTGTTCCATGTCTAAATTCAAGCAAGCAACATGTGATGTGCCTCCTAGAATTTCGGATCCCAAAGACTTCTAGACCAGAATGTGAAAGTAGTGAAGCCATGTAATGTTCCCATCCTTACTTCTACAGATGTTAAGATTGACACTAAAGTTTGCGGGTCAAAACTTAGAAGCAATGCAATGAAGGATAGGATTTCACATAAACTAAAAGTGATCATGATAAGGAAGTGAAAGAACACTATAGGGACAAGAAGTTTGATTTGAACAAAAAGAATCGTGTTAGTTCTAGTATTAGCTCTAAGCTTACTAAAATTAATTCTAGGCCTTATCTTGTCTGCAAAACATGTAAAAATGTTTAATTTATGGTAATCATGATAAATGTGATGTGTTATTTCGAGGTCTAAGATTCATAACCCGCTTAAGAAAGCTTGAGAGCTAAGCAGTTAAGCAATCACGAAACCCACAGGAATGTGTTTACAAATGTAGGATTTCGGTGGAAGCCCATGTGTCGAATATTAACATATGGTAAACCTTACCCTTTGCTAGATCCACTATGCCTAAAATAGTGCTGTTAAGGTTTGGAAGCCAAGCGGTAGAATAATCCCATTAAGCACAAAATGTCATTTGACTAAGTCCGATGCTTCTACTAGTTCAAACTCTAGGGATAATGCCATTGCATCTAGGGTTTCTCGATTCAAAGATTGCTTGTGCTAACCAAAGGAACCCATCGTAAGACGGGATCCAATGTTTCAATTCTCTATCTTCGTCTTTGTCCAAAGCGGGTCGTATAAATCGCCCCTTGGTATTTGGATTCGCGGCTCTAAACATATGATTGGGCTCTTAACAATGACGCCTGCTCAAATCGCCAGCCTCGACTTCATCATTATGGCGTCTGCAGATAACACTTCAGGCCCTGCCTCAAAGAGAAGAAAGGTGTACGCTTGATGCGCTTTATCTTCTTAAGAAGAGAAATCTTCATGTTTATGATCATTCTCATCGACATTCTTCATCAACATGCTTCATGCTTTTTCCATGCGCTTCACCATCAAGTGAACCGGACTACCGATAATTACTCTTATTCCTCTTGCTCAATATAATGAAGATGGCGACATCATGTGCTAATTTTATGGGAGAAGTGTAAATAGAATACATTTGGATGATAATCACTTGGTTAATCAAGAATGGCATCTCGTATGCAATTCTTGAGGGGAAAAGTGTGAATTTTTGCATGGTTGACCGATATATGAGAATATATGGTCAAACGGCTCCTAACCCATGTAAGAACCGAGATTCTTCTTATCGGATCATCTTCACATGTAGTTTCTTCTAAGAGCCGTTGGGTTGACATCTTCACAGGCCGATATGATTAAATGACAAAGTGCTTCTAGTTCTTGGTGATTTCTTTGATGAACATCTTTCTATTCTTGTTTGATTGGGAGGACTTTAATTAAGGATTTGCTATTTACAAGTTAACGGAATGCCTTTGGTGTGAAGAAGATGTTAACTGTCTATTTCCCATTTGGATAATCTTGAAGAAGGTCAGTCTGATCTAATTTACATTTGAAAGCTACATGATTAGAAGACTAAAGACTAATTGCATTTGATGATCTAAAGACTTCTTAATCCGGCCGAGAAGAACACTTGAAAATCTTAAATGGGTTTAGGGAGAGCACTAATTGGGGCGATTGAAAAGCCAAAATTTAATCCCCATTAGACTTGCTCAGATTCTTTAGCAATGATTCATTGCTTGATTTTGATGACACTCCTCCAACGCTTATTGCTTCAATTACTAAGGATAAATGGGATTAATTGCTTGGGATTCATTGGTTCAAGATATGTTTGATGAGTACTTCCAACCTCCAACGAATGTTGATCATCTAGTTTCTGAAGCTCATGCTCGTTCCCACCGACTCAACCGGTTCACCATCTAAGAAGTACTTCTTGGAATTCTCAAGAAACCTTATCTCCGCCACTCCTCGGCGTTGTTAATGACTATCAATGTGGTTGCACTCATGAATAGTGATCCGCTCTTTGGTATTCCTTTGCCAAATCTTCACGGATCATTATTTCATTGTTCTTTCCTAAATGTGCACTCGTAAATCAACCACATGAACATTAAGGAAAATGACTTCCTCATCCGCTCAAGGATATTATTGGTGAGTCTTCGGATCGGTCTCTACATGAATACTTTTAGGAAGAAGGCATTGATGTTGAGGAATCATCTGATCCGGTTCATTCAGTGGGTCAATGTACATCCGATTGTATGTTTATTCACGTGTTGGACACTTGACACATGTTGATTACTTTGAAGTTGATCATTTATCACTTATTTGAGGTTAAAGTTGGCGTTCACAAAGGCGTGTTCTTATTTGTTAACTTGCTCGGCTTAAGAATTTGAGTTGAAGACTTGGGTTATCTAGTTACCAATGATGGGGTGGATGGTTGATGACCGGTTAACTATCACTATTAGGAGTTCGTTGTTTTACTCGATGTCACACGCATATGACGGTGTGGATAATCTCAAGAGGTGGTAATGTCTCATACTTTTTGAGTAGTGAGTACTTAGAGATTTGCTTGAAGCATAGATTCTCGACATCGTTCTTCCATCTTTAAGTGCAAGCTTAAGACACAAATGCGGGAATTCGACTTGGTTTCAAATTTGGTATATCGGGTTTTCTTCAACGATGGTCACTACAAATTGTCTTCATATGGGTTGATTATGGGTTGATAAAGATAGTCGAGAGAGTTTAGTTATAGTTGATTCTCACAGGATTCATTTGGGCTATTTGAGTTCTTCTCACAAGATTTCAAGTTTATGGATATATTATGTTTGTTGATTCTCGAGGTATCAAAACCATTTGGGGAAGGATATATTATTCCAACTATTTGGGGAAGTATATATTATTCTAACTATTTGGGGAAGTGGTCTCGGAGACCTTTGGTTTATGTTACTTGGTGTTCGATTGGAAGAAATGTGAGAAGAATATTTGGAGCGTGAGATGATACTGCTTATCGACATCTTATATACGGTTTATGATAAAGTGCTTCGGTTATATGCAACATGTTCACTTGATCGAGCTAATTCAGTTATTTCAGAGTTGACATCCACAGAGATGATTAGTGACTCAACATGTTACATGGATGTCATCGTCTCTACTCTTGTTGGGTACATGTGTACATTATGTCTTTGATTGGTTATATGTTATATATTGGAATGCACTTGGTAAAATGAATATGTTGATATATTGTTCCCTAAATAGACAATCGGTCAATCTCGAAGAGTAAGGTGTACATCGGGATGCACAACAGTTCATGTGATCGGTCGTGTCGTTAATCCGGATTTGATAACCACCGAGGCGATCAATGTTTCAACTTGTTACTTGGTGTTCTCGTGTTCTTGGTCTTGAGCTTCAATCAATGAGACCGCTTTGTATTCAACTCTACTTCTTAGGAAATGGTCTTTATTCGATGTTTGTCGGTTTGGGAGGCTACCAAAGATTCAAATTGAGAAGGCTCATGTCGAACGATTTTCTTAGAAGCCTCGAATGCTTTGGTGGCGAAAGTTTAAGAGATGTTGATTCCTTTCTTCTAGCGTCTTGAGCGATATCTTTATCTCGGTACTCAATTCATCATTCTCTTAAACTAATTTATCTCTTGTAAATATTTATTCGAAAACAAAATACAAAATTATAAAACCTTCAAAAATCAAATAGAAAAATATAAAACTTTCAAAATCCATAAAATTTGAAAAATTGAAAAATCTTCAAAAATATTGTCATTTTGTCATGTTTCTCTCGATTCGATAATATCTATTGTCTTGATGTTGTCATTCAAAGAATGACACGGGACTTTAGATGTTGTTCGAATTTTATATAAAAAAAAAAAAAAAAAAAAAATTTGAGAGAAAGTGAAACAATGGCTTATTGTCATTTCGATGATAACTCGCTTTTAAAAGAAAGAAAGAGCCATGTTTCACCGTGTTTTCAAATTCCATGCTACGATTCTATAAACATTTATCATTGAAAACTAAATGCTTTGAAAAATAACTCGGTCTTCTATTTTTGATAATCATCGGACTTATTTGTCAAATCTCTATCTCTCAATCAACAACCTATGTCATTGATTGAGGGGAGAATATTTCAATTAAATTAAAAAGTTATTTGGCTTTAAATTGTTTTCAAAAGATATACATGCATGTTTTATCAATGGAGTTTAAAGTCTTAAAATCCGATCCTTATCGATTAAAACACTTTCATAATCAAGTCACAATTCCCTTAAAAGCTTTCAAAATCAATTTAAATCTATAAGAGATCACAAATCTCAAATGATTTGATAATTGTGATCGGGGAGAATGTGTGATTTAAATTGGATTTAAAGCGATAATTCGGTAAATGGTTTTATAAGGATGTACATGCTATCCCCCCACATGTGACAAACGATTTCAATTTTTCCATGCACATGTTGAGGGGAGCATCTATCTTAAACCTATGATTTGAAAAGTGATCAACTCATCTCAATGTGCAGTTCCTCTAGTATGTGCAAAACTCTTCAAACCCCGAGGCACATATTGAGGGGAGCAAATTATGGAAACCTCATCCTTCCCGGAAATACTCTATCTACTTGACTTGATGTGGGAAGTGATGTTGATATCTTGTAGAAAATGGTAATCAAAGAAGTTAATTCTTCTCTTGCCTCCGTGTGCAAAGCAGTTTCAAATATTCGATGCACATGTTGAGGGAGTTCTCGTTCTAAAATATCAAAAACAATTCAGTACAAAATGCTTTGATAATATATCACAAGTATCCGAATTGATTTTCAAATAGTTTTCAATTGGATCCAATGGCGGATGAACAATACCAAATAGACCGACCAACTTTACTTTATGTACGGTGATATAAGGATGATAAGGTTAGGTATTGGTTCCCATGATCCGCCGAGCCGGAGGGATCTACCCAGGACAATCCACTAGTTAGTGTAGAAGTCCTTAGGTATGATGATAAAAGGAGAAAAATGAGATATGGGAAGAGTGCGGACTAAGACCGAGCTAATCTTGGAATAAACCCAACAAGGTTCTAGTTATGAAGTCTCGGTAAGCAGAAGGGGTTGAAGAATTAAAAGAATTGAATGAGAATAGGGTGAAAACAAATAGCCTCCATTTATTCAACCTTAGGGGTAAACCGGTTCAATTCATATGCTAACGATGGTAACATCGGTATTGAAGACAAGACGTCATGGACCCGGTGACGACCGCACTTCAACTTTCCAAACCACTCAAGTTCCTCTTAAAAGGACTTGTTTCATTCTCACGGGAACCGACATTATCTATCGACTTTCTCTTAGAGATGGTTGATATTGAAGAAGAGACCCTCTCCCAGTCTCCACGGGATCCAAATATGCACAAATTGAGTCTAGAGCCATGAGATCATCAATAAATCTCATTAGGACACTTTCAATGAAGACTCTCATTTCACACAATGTGGAAGAGATTATATCTTGAGTCCTACACACTATCCTTGTGGTATTGCCGTAACATCGAGTGATGTGTTTACATATTCACAATGAAGATGGAAAGCCTTCGAGCCAACATCAAACAAGCTCACGGTAGGTGGCATGTGAGATCTATTTTATAGATTAACCATGTGACAGCGAGCAGAAACAATGGGGCGATTCAATCTCTTGAATCAATCTCGTTCGAGTTATGGATTGGCGGATACCTTTGAAAAACCGGTCTTTGTGCTTAACAACTCTTTTCTTTAGCACATCGACCGTGTACTCATTTTCAAACCAAAGGTGTTTTTATGATTGATAATTGATTTTCAATAAAACCTTCGTTGTATTGCAAAAACAATTTCTATTGAAACAATACACGATTGTTTTCAAATCTCTTTTCATCAATCGGTGGACTTAAAATTCATTGGTTCACTCATCCGTGTTGTCTTCTTGGAGATGTTCCGGTTTGAGAACGACTAGAGCATTGCGAAACCCATCAAGGAGATTCTTAGAAATCTCACCGATCACAGCGTTACTTGTCGATCAACGGGAACCAAGTGGGCGTGTACCTTAATTCAACGAAAGTGATCAAAGACACTTCTGCGATTTATTAACTAGTTGTATGCGGTACACCCAACGTTTACGGTGATCGAATGAAGCTGATCAATCCATAGCCGCATGCTCACACTACACATTCATCTCAAAAGAAATCATGATAAGTGCATCAATGACTCGATATTTTCACTCCATGCTTTCGCTACGCCGCCAATATCATGATTCAACAAATGCTTCCGCTACTACGATGAGAAGATATCATGATCCGAATGTGAGCATGTCGGTCCTAAAGTCACAACATCACATAATACCTACACCACAAAGGATGTCTCGGAGATTTTGATGGTGATGATCTCAAAAGATGGCTCAAATTTATCATCACGTGGATCAAGAAAAGACCTCCACTTGAAGTAACCAAACATGCAATGTGAAGAATCAATGACTACGAGCTTAGAAGCAAAGGACTACATCAAGAATGCAAGCACAATTGTTAATGTAATATCTAGTTATATTCAATGTAAGTTTGGTACATGATTGAGGTGACCTCCTTGGGAGATTGTTAGGAATTAGAAATTCCGTGTATTAAAGAGTCGGTCACCTCAAGTATATGTAATCGTTAGAAAGCTCGTAGTCATAGTTCTTTTAAGTTAAGTAGTATTTAGTTAAGTAACACCGTGGAGGACGGACGGGTCTTTACCCAGCTGTATGCCCGATCCACGACCCGATGTGTGGCGATTTATGTAAGACTATAAATACTCTCTACCTCTCAAGGTAGAGATTTGGAGCTCATAATAATATCTTTCACTTTCTCTCACTAAGTTCCCTAAACCTCTAACTTTCTCTCTCTAGAATTCCATCTATATGCTACTTTGTGTTATGGTTTGATGTGTATGTGAAAACTAATATCCAACAAAACTGAAGAGACTGTGTTCTTGCCATTTCCATTCAGAAAAATTTTAGGGTTTTAAAAAAATTTCTTGACAAGAACAATCAAAGAGGTTTGAGTCTCTTGAGTTTTGTGATGAAAAACCTTTTGTAAATTGTTTACAGAGAAGATTGTACTGAAAACTGGTTGAGGATTTAAAGAACACACAAAGATTTCTGGGTTTGAGAATTGATTTTGATAGAGTTTTGATGCAGAAATAATTTGTGTGTTTTAATGTTTTGAGAGGGGTATTTATAGAGTGGTGAGAAGGGTATATTTTGCACTTATGAGGATTTTTAAAGTTGGTTTTTGAAAACATTTTATTTACCTCAATTAATGCCACCACTCCACTACCCGCAGTAATTTCCGGTTTTCAAGGGAACAGTTGTAGTGCACAGTAAAAGTGCATTTTGCAGGATTAAAATATCCTAAGGATATTTGTTGTGAGAGAAGGAATTTAATGCCAAGTGGGACGAGGTAAGGTTTGAGGGACCCTTGACATGAGTGAAAGAAGGACATAGAGACATATATTCCTATATTAAATTGGTATGTTTACCAACTTATGACATTTAAGTAACTGAAATACTTGGTGCATTTAGTTACTCATTCAATGCTCAATATCAACTGTCAGGGTCTCTGAATGAGTCTTACTCATTCAGTGAGAATGTTGTTTTGGGGTTTTGTTTAGGGAGCATGAACCATTTCAGGGAGAACTCACTAAGATTGGGATTGATTTCCAGGTTGCTGACTTTCAATGTCAAGCATTCCCAATTCAGCTTTCAGTCTCCTAAAGGTACGTTCATCTAAGGGTTTGGTGAAGATATCAGCAAGTTGATATTCAGTAGGGATGAAATGAAGTTCTATGTCTCCTTTCATTATGTGGTCCTTAATGAAATGATATCTGATATCAATGTGTTTGGTTCTTTGGTAAAATACAAGGTTGTTGGAGATTGCAATAGCACTGGTGTTATCACAGAAGATGGGTACCATTTTGTAATGGATGTTATAGTCACTGAGTTGACTTTTCATCCATAATACATTGGCACAACATCCTGCAGTGACCACATACTCGCCTTGGTGAAGACATGGCCACCGATTGTTGCTTTTAGCACTCCAACAAACCACTTTCCTATAAGAAATTGACGGGACCACGAGGTACTTTTTCATCCATGTTGCACCTACATAATCGAGTAGAATACCCTTTGAGGTGAAACCACGAGCACTTTGGATAGTAAAGTCTAAGGCTTGGAGTTCCTTTCATGTATCCGAGGATTCTTTGGCTGCGGTGAGATGGGATTCTTTGGGATTGGGTGGTATCTTGCTATTAGCAGATCGAGAATTGTATGTCCAGTGCGGAAGTAGTTAGATACATCAGTGAACCTACAATCCCCCTGAAATGAGTTTGGTTGATTGATTGCTAGTGAGATCAAGTCCAAGGATGTTAGGAGGGACCATTGGTGTCTTCACTGAGGCACAGTCAGAGATCTCATATTTCTTCAAGAGATTTCTGGTATATTTCTCTTGACTGATGGAGATTCCTTTATTAGTTTGCCTGATTTGTAGTCCAAGGAAGTAAGTGAGTTCACCCATCATGCTCATTTCAATTTTTTTGTCATTAGTTTTTCAAACTATTTGCAAAGAGTGTAATTTTTTGAGCCAAAGATGATGTCATCAACATATACTTGGATTAGTATCACATCTTGTTTTGTCCTATAGATAAACAATGTGTTGTCTATCTTTCCTCTGACAAACTTGTTTTGAATCAGGAAGGCTGAGAGAGTTTCATACCATGCTATAGGAGCTTGTTTAAGTCCATATAGGGCTTTGTCAAGCTTGCAGACATAGTCAGGGAATTCACTACTCTCAAAGCCAGGAGGTTGCTAAACATACACATCTTCCTTGAGTTCACCATCTAGGAATGCACTTTTCACATCCATTTGGTAAACTTTGAAGTTCATGTAAGTTGCAAATGCAAGGAAGATCCTGATGGCTTCCATTCTTGCAACAGGAGCAAATGTCTCATCATAGTCAATGCCTTCTTGTTGATTGTAACCTTTGGCTACAAGTCTGGCCTTGTTTTTTTAATGACGATGCGTTTTCATCGGTTTTGTTTCGAAACCCACTTCATTCCTATGACGATGACATCCACGAGGACATTTGATCAAGGTCATGACCTTGTTTTTATCAAACTGTTGAAGTTCTTCTTGCATAGCCCGAACCCGGCTTGGATGTTTTAGAGCTTCATGACACTTTTGGGTTCTATTTCGATGAAAATCAAGCATATAGACATTCATTGGCCGAGGCTGCAGTTAACTTAGCAGTCATGCTTCTAGTGAGCATGCCTTCAGTGGGCTCACCAATGATGTTTACAAGCTCAATGTCCTGAGATCTTGTCAACTTACTTTATGGTCTTGGATCTGAGCTTGAAGAGGTCACTGGAAACTCAGGAGTGAGTTCAGGTGTAGGAGCCACATAATCATTTAGATCATCTGTTGAGATGCTTTGTTCAGGTTGGGATTCTTGAATCACAGGTTCTTGAACATTTGGTTCATTATTACCTATCCTAGTAGGGACTGATTGATTATCAATGACTTCACTGATAGTTGGTTAAGGAAGGTTGTGGGGTAAGACATAGTATGAGATGTCATCATCAACTTGATATGAGGAATTGATTTCAGTGTTAAACTCATCAGGAGGATATCTTGATGAGTCATCAATTCCTATTTCCTCCACTGAGGTACTGGTAAATCTGACGCTTTCTGAACTTTCATCATAGGTGACATGAAAGGTTTCCTCAACTTTTTGTCTTCTAGTGTTAAACACCCTAAAGGCTTTAGAGATCAGTGAGTAACCCAAGAAATATCCATCATCAACCTTTACATCAAATTTGCCTAAGTGATCCTTATGATTGTGAATGAACACAGGACACCCAAACACATGAAAGTAGCTGATATCAAGAAGTCTTCCTTTAAAGATCTCATATGGGGTTTTGTTATGTCTTTTGACAATGATTGACCTGTTTTGAGTGTAACAGGTTGTTTTGACTGCTTCAGTCCAGAAGTGCTTTGAGAGTGTTGATCCATTTAACATAGTTCTTGCAGCCTCAATGAGAGTTCTGTTTTTCCTTTAAGCCACCCCATTTTAATCAGGGGTGTAAGGAGATGAAATTTTTTGGGAGATTCCCTTTTTATCACAGGAATTCTCAAGCTCTTGATTTCTGAACTCGGTACCATTTTCGGTTCGATGTGTTTATGAGAATGTCATTACGGTTTTCAATTTTCCCGATGAATGACATTATTGTATCATTACTGACTCTTCTTGGAAAGAAAGTATACCCAAGTGTATCTTGAGAACTCATCAACAATGACAAGTGTATACTTCTCATGTTGGATTGATCTTGGACTGACGGTCCAAACAAATCCATGTCGGGGAGGTGAAGGCGACTTTTGATGGAGAAATTTTGTTTTGTTTTGAATGATGCTCTGTGATGTTTGCCTTTTTCACAGGCTGAGCATGGTTTGTATTTTGCCAAAACTAGTGATGGTAAGCCAAGGACTTTGTTTTGTTTGCCAAGTTGTTGATGTTTTGAAATTTAAGTGAGAGAGTCTCTTGTGCCACGCCCGGTTGTGATTTGATGGCTTTGGCAAAGAGACAAGTTCCATCTTGAGAGAGTGTTGACATGTCTAAGACATCAACATCATCTCTCCTAGGAGCTATCAAAAACTTCTTTATTGGCATTGAAAATGGTGCCTTGTTTGTCATTGAATTGCACAATGTACTTAGCATCACATAATTGGTATAATCGATGAAATTGTATTTTAGACCATTGACATAAGCTATTTTAGAAAACTATTCCATTGCAAAGATATCTTGAACCATAACCTTAAGTGGGACATGATGAGTTATCACAAAATACTACCTTGAGTCCTGGTTCTTTTACATACTTGTGCAGATACTCCTTAACGCCAGTCATGCTTCTTGAGCATCCACTATCTAGATGCCAAATAGGCTCCCTGGCGTGTCTCTGCACAAATAGTAAACTGAATTAGTTTCTCTTGCTAACCCATATGCTAGTGGGCTTGGGTCTAAAGGTCTGCTTGAATTTTGCAATAGACTCATGGTCAGTGGTTGAGTGCATTGTGCTACCACAGGTTTTGCATTTGCTGACTGAGGATGACTCAGTGATGCGGGTTGTCTTGAACTTCTCCTTGCTTGGATGACACTGTCATGCTGGGATGTCTCATGAGCTGGATTTCCGCAAATATCACAGCAGATGTTCATGAGAGAATCATTAGGATGATGATCATTGAAGCCACAGTGTGGACAAGGAGGAAGGGGTTTTGCTCTATGCCTGTGAGCTTGTTTGGAGGTTGAAGCATGTTGATGACCAACATTGGTATGTCTTGCTTCACTGAATGAACTTACATACTGTAAGTGATCAGAAGTTCTGTGATCATCCTTTTTGCAGATCACACAAAAAAGGATTCTGTAGGTATTATCAGTGGTATGACTGGTATAATGGCACAAATCACACTTCTACCTGGGTTTGGTGTTGGATTTTGACCTTGATGAACTAGAGGACGCTGGCTTAGTTTCCTTGATTGAATCGGGAGCTTTTCGATGGATTCCATCTTGTCGATCAACTTCCTCACAAGTTCGATCGATTGTCGATTTGGTCCGCTTGAAGAGGAACCGAAGATGTGGAGGTCTCGGTGGGAATAGAGTCATATTGGGTTGGTTTTGTTGGTCTTTTCAGGATGGTTCTGCCAAGTCCAGATCTTTCTTTTGGTGAGTGAGGGTTGAATTTCAAAGGAGTAAGCTCAGAGCTAGGTGCAACACCCGGAAGAGGTTTCAGGGGTGGAAGCGGTATTTGAGATTCGGCTTCAGACTCAGAGATGTGTTAAGTACTACTGGGCACATTGATAAGGTTTTAAAATGTACCTTTTTGAGGGGTCGTTTAAGCCCTTATTTAATCACTTTTATATCCGTTATTACTTAATATCGTTCCTTTTCACTTTTTAGGTATCTTGAAGGAAAAATGCTGGAATGACACTTATTCGGACGAAAAGGCGCGAATATGCAAAGAAAATAGCCAAAGTCAAGAATCGAGACACTCAGCTGCTAAAACTAAAGGGACGGCGTCGGTGTTACTGCGACGCCGTCGCATCCCTTTGTGATGGCTCGAGCCAAATTGCTTATTTACAAGTGACGGTGTCGGGGCTTTAAAAGAGTAGGTCGTCGAAACTCGGACCACCTAGATTTGATCCAGATGGCGTCGAGACCGAAGGGACGGCGTCATAAGCATAAGGTGACGCCATCGCAAGACTAACGTGGCCAAGACGAAACCCTATTAATAACGGCGACGGCGGCGTCACAAATCAAAGGTGACGCCACGCATATGTAATCTTATATATAGAATCCGAATTTTTAGTTTTCGGTGTGTAGTCTTTTGGAGTAAAACCTAAACCAAACCAAGGCTGTCTTGTACAGTATTTTAGGGTTCCAAACCCTATCTTACATCAAGATAAGTGTTTTACTTCAATAATTTAATTATATCTTCAATTACTTGTGTGTATGCTTGCATGTTCCCCATGTCCGGCTAATTTACTTGTGTGTTTGCTTAGGGAATATGAAACTTAATTATTGAATATTGATTGGTTGTCTCTTATCTTAATTTTTAATGATCTAGTAATGCGATAGGTCATCCGTTGTGTAGTTAATGCTCGATTAATCTTTGTGAACATTAGTTTATAACACCTAGAGTTGTTGTAGGCTAAACCATCCGAAGAGTACCTTAGAGTTAAAGTTTATAAATCCTAGAGACTTTGTAGGCAATAACCTTTGGTAGTTTCAAAGAGTTAGGGATAAACGCATACCCTACGACCTTAGACACATAACGCGATTAAGAATAAGGACGTGACAATTCAACCATCAATAGGAGATAATTAAGGAGTAATAAAACCTAAGTAAACACATCTTTAAACCATCATACGAGCACACAATAATTGGACATAGACTACCCTCACCTTAGTTAATTAGATAATCGATAAGTAGAGTAATCGGTAGAAATACCAACCCCAAATCTAAACCCCGAGATTCGTACCTTTCCATTTCCTAAAAACATAAAAATATAAAAATAATCTTCCTCAACCCCAACCTTAGCGTAGTAACTTCTCACTAGCATTCCTATTCCCTAGAGAACGATATCAATTCCGTGGCTTACCCTAATACTACACTACAATGATTAGGTTCACGCCTAGGGTGTTGAAAACTTGCTCGACGAAAAGGAAGTTCTTTTGACCCCGAACGCGCGTGTAGCGTTATCAAGTTTTGGCAATGCCGGGAATAGAATAGCTAGTTAGAGTCCACCTCGCTTAGGTTTCCTTGCTTGATTCCTATCAAGTAAATGTTTTCTCAATTTTAGCTTCCTCGTAGTCTATCCCCCTTCTTCGTGACCTTTGTTCGTAAAACCTATCACTCACCATGATACGTGTCTTCCGCTGAAGATTCTTCACACTACTCGTTCCCAATCCTGAAGTTGAGAACGCAATCCCACAAAACCCTTCACCCGTTCACCACTTTGGAAATCACCTAGGGCATAATGAGATAAATTGGCAACAACAAAGTCCTTTCTATGACTCGGATTCCGATGAGGAATTTGATTATGGTGAAGCACTTGATAACGGGGAGGTCATTGATGAAGTTAGTTTTGAAATGGAAGAAGACCCCTCCCGATGTTTTGACCCTAGGTGTAGAATTGAGAAAGATGGTCCCTTTAACATGCAATTCCCTTGAAAAATAGGATTAGAAGGGTTCGATGCTTACTTGAATTCGTTCTTGCCTTTAAACTTAATCTCAAGGGACCTATACAATAAAATCAAGGTCAACGAGTTAACTTATCAAGGGAACAATGTTGTTGAAGCAGTCACTCATTTGCATGTGTTTGTTGGAAGCTTTGCTTATTTGTTAGAGTTCATGGTCTTAGAAAAGTTAGGAGAATTTATTGATAAGGACCCCACTCAAGTAATTTTTGGAAAACCTTTCAAGAGAATGACTAGGTTGAATGAACGGATGATTGATGGTCTAATTACATTCTCTGATGAAGTTGAAGACTTTATCTACCAAATGCCACGTGCTCATCCTAGGTTTAAACACAAGGATATTGAGGCATGTAATAGAATGACCCCTATTCCATTGCTTAGTGAAAGGGATAAGCAAAGTAGACTTAGGTACCCATATGAGAAAACTAAGAGGTATTACAAAAAATTCCTAGAGTTAGGAGATGATTACAAAATGAATGAGAGAACATTGGAATGGCTTAGGTATGAGCACGTAAGCGTGTACGAGACCACGTAGGGGCACGACTACGAGTCTAGCTACAAGACTCATAAATAAAGAAAAGCGCTTCGTGGGAGGCAACCCATGCTTAATTGTTTGCTTGTTTGTGTCATATATCTTTTATTGATTGCTTATTCTCATGTTTAAATTTGTAAAAATGCTTTATTTTATTTTTAACCTCGTCTTAATTACATATAAAGGTATTTTACATAAAGAATAAGTGTAGGAGGATTACAAACGTTTTCAAAAGAAACGTAAACATGAGAATTTCAATTAATTAAAAGATATACATGTGTGTTTGTTCAAGTCAAATGCTTGTATCGAGTCATAATGGATGTTTTGCAGAAATATTTCCAGATTCTAAAGATGTAAATTTTCCGTAATTTTTCCGAAAATGAGACCGCTTTTTGTCGGGATAACTTTGACGGCGTCAGATCGCAACCGACGGGCGTAGGAAGGAGCAAAACAATCGATTACTTTTTTTCGTTTTTGAGCTACTTATAATTTTTGGAATTTTCTAGATCTTAATTTTCCGTAAATTGCAGAAACATCCATTCCACAAGCATTATATCCTAGTTTAGTAGAGTCTTATATATATTATTACCGTCGATTTTACGTGAAGGTTTCGTTTGTTTTCTTCAAGTGTGCATGTTTAATTTATCAAGAAGAAGATACATAAGATAAGAAGAAGCTTTTCACGCAAACGTTCTTCTTGAAGAAAGATGTAACCACCACTTCACACGGATCCTACCGAGCTAATCAGGGGAGTACTAGTTTCTTTAATCTTTTATTACCTTTCATTATCATAACTTTGATACTTTTGGGGAACATTGGGGACAATGTTCAGTTTAAGTGTAGGGAGGGAAAATAAAACGGGAACTTTGAAACTATGCTTATCCTTGATTATTTGCTTTATCCAATTGCATTTGTGTAATAAACCATGAGAAAATGTCGGTTAGGGTAATTTTGGCACCAAATTTAAAATTTTTCATGACATGTAGGAGTGGGCCATTAGTCTTAATAAAGCGTCTCACTCATAGGAAGTTATATGACTAGCACAAAAACCCTTTACCACTTAAATTCCACCCAAAATGTGAGGATCACCCTTAGATTAGTAGGTACACCCAAATCGCTTAGCCTACCTTGTATGCACTCACTTTAGTGCATTATTGTTATCACCATTTACAAACAGTTGCTTGCAAGCTAAGTCGAGTCATAGAAAGAGATGGGACTCATGGGAAAAGATTGAACAAGTTAAATTACAAGGTCACTACACAAACACAAGTAATATAGAAAGAGATAAGGCGATTGAACAAGGATATTATGGGCGTAGGCGAGATGTGATGAGAGAAATAACTTGAACAACCAACCCTCAGTGAGGGTTTACATAAAGTATTTATAGGAGGAAAGCTAGGGCAACACTCCTAGTTTCCATCCTTTCTCCTATGGGCTTGGGCCTAAGCTCATGGGCCTTCTACATAAGCTTAAGGCTAATAACAAACATAAAGGCCATAATAAGCTACTATTACATAATAATGACTAACACTTGAATTATAGTTTAGGAGTGATTCCAACAATCTCCCCAAGTGTTGGTGATGAGCGGTGAAGGCGTTGATGTAATAGTAGCTCGGCGTCTTCGACATTCTTCTTTCTTGTGAGAAGAATTGCCTTGATTCGAACAATCTCCCGGTGTAGAGATTGTCTTCTTTAAGCGGTTATGCTTTGGCGTCATCTTTAACTTTGTTCTTTGATCATTGTTCTTTGTGATGAAAGTGATAGTATGTTGTTATGCGCATCAAGTGCGCCTCAGTGCCTTGTTTGCTCCGGTGTCTCCGTCATTCTTCAACATGCTCACACGCTCTTTGGCGTTGGAATTGATCTTGATGAAGTTCTTTAAGTCTTTAACTTTGTAGATTCTTTGATTTGTGAAGAATCATTACATTGATGTGTTGCTTTTGGATAGAACTTCCATTAGTGATGATGTTGGCGTGAGCATGAGAAGAATCGCACGATCATCCCGCTCCGGAGCTTCCATAAGAAGAAAACATTTCAAGCGGTTAGTAATAAGCGGTTCCGGCACTTACAAGTTTGAACTTCAAGAGTGTTAATGACATAGTGTGAAAACACAACTCTAATTCTTACAAAGGCCGTTCTGAGCTGGAGTCCCACAAGTGAGATAACGCGATGTACCAAAGTACACCTATATTCGGATGAGTCATTGAGGTACACCGAAGCATCACCTGTGATTGTAGACCGTTTGAGACACACTAAGCGTAATCCACGGGAGTTACCGAAGTGACTGCTTTGTCGGGGTGTTTGATGTTGACCTTGGCGGGAGTTTCCATTCAATCACCGAGGATCACGGTTGTGAACCTCTCATAAATGTTCTCGACAGTTGCTAAGATCGTGAAGGACTCGATATGAACCAGCGATGATCTTATTTGTTGATCAACAAGTGATGAAATGTCAAGTGTACCTAAGAGATCTTTTGATGAATCTCGTGGCTCTAGACTCAATAGTGCGTTTTGGTTTTCTGAGCGGAGACTAGGAGAGGTCTCCTTCTTCAATACCGGCGATCTCTAAGAGAAAGCCAATAGTTTACGTAGGGTTCCTGTGAGAATGAAACAAGCTTACGTTGAGAGAAACTTGAGTGGCTAAGAAGGTTTAGTGCATGCGTCCTTTGGGTCCATGACGACTTTTAATCTTCAATACCGGCGTCACTAAGTGACAACCAAGTAGCATATGAATTGAACCCGATTATGCGCCCTAAGTTGAATAATTTGGAGGCTATTTCTTTTCACCCTTTTCTTTGCATTTCTTTTAATTCTTCAACTCCTTCTTTCTCCGATTCTCATTTTCTCCTTTTTATAATCATACCTAAGGACTTCTAAGTACTAACTATTTGTGATGTCCTTGGGTAGATCCCTCCGACTCTGGCGGATCATAGGACAGTTATTCTAACCTTAGTCACCTTATATCTCCATGACTAACCTATGTTGCCATTAAAACCATTTGTTGTGAAGAATCTCTCAAAGGGTTTGTAAATGAAAACATGTTTGAACCATTTGTGAGAGATAAGATTTTGCATAAATACTCCCCTCCACATGTGCTTAAGAGTTTTAATGGTTAATTGCACGTGAGAGGAAAGAGCGCACTTTTGAATTGATCTACTCAAGATAGACAATCCCCATGAGACACGGTTACATTGCATAGTTAAAGAGTTACATTGTCGACTTTTAGGTGACAACTAGCTCTAATAACTACCTTGAAGGTGTAGACAAACCTCGAAAGGTTGTCATACCCGTCAGAGTTCATGTCTACCAAGAGTTTCTCGAATGGTACTTTCTACTTGGACAAGTCCTTTGCGAGACACGTTTACATTACTAGCGAACTAGCTTGAAATTATTACCCGTCCAGGACAAGTCTTTTCGAGTTACTAACAGTTTAGTACCGTCAATTCGTTGGTTAAGTCTATTACACAAAGATTCATTTGCATTTGCACAACATATTTCTTATCACATAATTTTCTCCCCTCAAAATGGCATATAAAATGTTATTTTTGAGCAGTTGAAATAAATATGACCATTTCGAGTGTTGCGGGAAGATGACCATTATGAACAATTTGTGAACAAAGTTTTAATTCAAATACTCCCCTCAACTAGTGATATAAGCGGTTGAGGTTTTGAAAATCATATGGGAAGTACTTGTCCTTTTGAGCAAAACCTTGAAAAATGAAAGGTTTGATAGGTTTTACTCAAAAGTAAAAGCTTTCGCTCCTTTTATAAGGATTGTGGCAATTGAAGCGTACCACGAGGTCCTTTCTTGACAATTACGGGTTGTACAACATTATGTGTGCACAAGCCATTGACATATATAATCACACATCCAAATGTAATAATGAAGGAAACAATTCAAGGGGTACCGGGAAGTGCGGTGATGTCGCCGGGAGTGCGAGCAGGCGTTGATAGCGGTGATGTTAATCTGGGTGACCACCAACAAAGCTTTCCAACGTTACAGGCGATCCCCGAAACAACCTTTCATCAATCATCTTGATGATCCTCCTCACATCCCTTCGATCACGAGAATTCCATCGCTTAGGAGACCCGATCTTGTGGCGTATGTCCTTCAACCTATATGCCAATCCGTCCTAACCATCTTCAAAGTGTGATCCCCAAACTTGTGAAGTTCACTACACGCCATTAAGCAATTTCTTTGTAGTTCACTACGGGTGGCGCGCGAAAGGTTTCTTGATGAGTGTATATTGTGAGCTGGTTGATGTCGGGAAGATCTAGGCGAGGTGGTGTGAAGTTGACACGGGTGCGATAAGATTCAGCGCCGGTGAAGATCTTCTACGTTCCTTGATGACTATCGTCGATGAAGATGAGCAATGACTTGATGAATTCACGTTGTACTTGGTTGAAAATTGCCTCATGCGACCTGTACTTTGGCAAGGTACATGTCTTGATGTCGTTGATAGACAAATTCTCAAAGTCGACCTCGAGAGAATGCATAATCTTTTTCATCTTGTCGTTTGACCACGATATTCTTTAGGAAAGTGTAGTCCCACTTAGATGAAAGAGCAACGTGTTTGATGGCAGCGATATCCTTAATCTTGAACACCGCATGTTGAGACTTACGAACTGGCGACACGTAGTAGATTCTTGACGTTCGGCCAATGATGAATCCGTACATTGCATCTCGGTCGTATGCTTCCACTTTGTCGGAGAACAAGTGATTGCACGTTCCTCGATGGCTATGCGGTTTGAGTATATGGCTGCTTTGGGAATGGAAGTGTCAAAGATGTAGCGTATTTCCTTGATCCATCGCCACCATGTAGAAGAAATTCGGTCTTTGTTGAAGAAATATCTGAATGGAATCCTCGGTTCATCTGGTTGGCCAATTGTTGGTAGAGGTTTTGACGATCGGTGTAGTATGGAGGGTTGTCCCGTTTGGTGAAGTCGATGTTTGCTACGGGTTGAGCCAATCCATGTTGTTAGACATAGCTCGAGCAATGTTTTCAAGGTGATATTCAACCTCGATGGCACTTTCGAGCTATCTTTCCACGGTTGAAAAGCTTCATTCTTGATTCGCCTCAACTCGGTTTCGTCATCTTCTTCACATGGAACTTTTCTTGCATAATCTTAGCATGCTCCAAAGTATTACCGTCTACGGATCTTGACCTTCTTTAGGGTAGGGAGTTGAGTTAACAAGTGTAGAGAACCATTCAAATTCCTCATTTTATCGTCATCTAGCCATGATCTGACGTCGACCATGGGCGCCTTCTTCTTCTTTTGTTTAGGCCTAGATGAGGATTACGGTTTCTTAACTTGTTTGGGAGAGGTGGGTTGTTGTAGGGGCTCAAGGACCTCTTCATCGTCACCACCCGTATACTCAAAGTGATCACCGGTTTTACGAGTCGGGGGTGGTAACTCGGAATAAATCACGAGGTTTATCTGTAGAAGAGCGAGGAGGAGACCTTTGTTGAGTAGGAGTCCGTTTGAGAGGAGGTAACATAGAAGATGATTCACGGACTTCTTGACGTTTAGCTTTATCATGCTTATCCCGATCCTTATCTTCATCGTCTCTAGGGCGTTTAGACTTTCTCGCTTGAATCTACATGCTTCTTTGAGTTGGTAGTCCGGCAATGCTTGAAAGCGACTTTCCTTCCTCGAAGTAAATGTCCCGGATCGTTTAGACATTTGTGTGACAAGCTTGGCCACCAATTCATTATCCGAGAAAACTACGAGGATCGGATGGATTGATTGTGACGGTTAAAGGTGTTGATCTTATAGTTTGCTTGGCTATCGCATAAGATTCGGATATAGTTATGCGGTAAACATCTCCTTTGTGACTTTAGGAGCGATATCCGAAGGTACTTGTTAGTGTAACCTTGATCATTTCGTTCGGTTCCTCTTGACGATGACTTTTCATGAACTCTGGATAAACTTCCTTTCTTTCTTGCATCTTGTCATTCTCATCATTTAGATATTGTATTTGGTCGACAAACCAATTCGGTTTATGTGAAACATGTCTTTCTTTCGACTTGTTGGGATGACTTTCACAATTCTTTCATGAGCATGAGAAATCCAAGATCGAGGTGGTTTCTTCACGATTTGGATGTTGATTTGGTTGATTTCTTTGATGGTGGTGGTGAGGGTGAGATGAAGAATCGATGAGGAAGAGACATGAGGAGACTCGGGGTCCTTGGGCGGTTCGAAGTTTCCTACGTGAGCGTGTAGGACTTTCGAGCGACTTGTCATAATCGGCATCTTTATCTTTCTCGGACTTCTCGGTTTCGGGTTTCTCAAACTCATATTCGATAGTATCCTCCACAAGCTTTTGTTGTTGCACAAGAGTGGTGGCACGGATCCTTATCGGGTCGATTAACGCATCGGGATCACGGTGAAGAGTCAAGCGACACCACTTGATCCTCGGGGCCACCCATTTGGTCTTTTGCAAATTCTTGACTTTTGAAGGTGTCGGCGATTTTAAACTTCTTCTGTAGGATTGATCCAGTAGCTCTTCTTCTTCTTGAGCTTTCATCATAGGGCACAAGTGCGGGAGTCTTCCCTTTTCCTTTATCGACTTGAGGACTTGGAGGTTTTGGTCTTGAAGGATTGTCATCCTTTGCGGTTTGAGTAGGTAATCTCTTCATACGATCGGTACCTTGAGCTTTCGTCCACAAGCTTTCTTTGCGGTTCGGTGTGGGAATAGGTTCGACTTCCTACGGGAACAATCCTTTTACGAGGAGGATTCCTTTTGGGAAGCTTCCTATAACTTTCGAACTTCTTGCACTTCGGCACTTCCTCTTACGGTTCTCCGGTAGGAGTTCACGAAGGTTTTCATCAAGATGACCAACTTTGCCTTCTTTTATTGCTACTAGATACCTTTTATGCGTTTCAAGCTTCTTGAGTTCTTTAGATAGAAGGTGATTAGGCGACGGCACCTGCTTCTTAGTTGTCGATTCCTTGATTACGATAGAAAGGATAGGTTCGGACAACAAGTCGTGATTGTCGGGGT
Organism: Chrysanthemum lavandulifolium; assembly: GCA_022545495.1. NCBI lineage: Eukaryota > Viridiplantae > Streptophyta > Magnoliopsida > Asterales > Asteraceae > Chrysanthemum > Chrysanthemum lavandulifolium. The sequence continues at coordinate 166,158,362 of CM040243.1, read as the reverse complement.
CATTGAGCCTCGTGGGATATCGAGGATTAAGTCCAAGTGCTCTCGGATCAAAAGCTTTGTGTATCGACATAGGGAATCTTTGAGCCAAGCTTCTTGTGAAATAGCATCATGTCCTCCCATATCGATTGCTTGATTTGATGTCCTTCTTATTGATCAAAGACCGGAAGATTTGCGGTTCCATGAGCTTTGGATGCTCATAACCCTTTATCACGACCGAAGCAGACTTGGTAATGATGATGTAGAGGGTTCTCCACGGTTGAGGAATGTTCTTAAGCTCCACGTGAGAATGCTTAGTAACAATCCTGAAGCTTCATCATAGCCAATGTCAAGAAGAAATTGCGAGCTGTCTCTTGATGGGTGTGGCAAAGAAGTCGGTTGGCTCGATTTCGGGAATGAGAAGAACGACCCGTAAGTCGCGCATGAGTGATGGTGACTTGTTTGTGATTAAGTGTCATTCATCACTTGCACTTTGACCGTGATCCTCTGCATAGAATTCGAATGCTGAATGTAGATTTCGAGTGCGATGGCAGTGTGAGAGCATGTTACGGTAGGGATGATTCCTTAGAATATCCACGACAATGAGACAAGAAGATTACGAGCATGTGAGGGTTTCAAAGTCAACCCTAAGGTTGTTCTTTCCAATCTTTCTAGGATAGCCATTTGGGAAGATATCACCAATAGTGAGAACCTCGGGTGCATCCACATTCATTTGAGCGACCATGTCGTGATGCGAAATAACATTAGCCAAAAGAACCAACATATCGAAAGACATAATGTTAGTCAACGAAGGTCTTATTGTCTAGTTATTGAATATCTGATGTCAATGATTATTCTGAGTCCTAAGTCACTTGTTTGTCCAATAGTCCAATGACGTCGTGAAATGTTTCGTGAGTTAGTTAACTTTAAGTTTTAAAGTTTATGTTATCACTTATAGTTCACAACATATCAAGCGATTAAGTTTATTAGTGACATTATTGGATTCGTGACGTTATGATTAGTTTATTTACAAGTTTGTACGTAACAATTCATAATGAAGGTCAATCAAGGCTTAGGCGTAGTTTGGCAAAGTTAGCGTAAGATAATGACATATCTGGCGTGAGCGAAAGCTTATGCGTGGGATCTAACTACGCGTAAGAAATGTTACAGCGTGGGAAAGGGGACCTTATGCGTAGGGCTTACGGCGTGGCGTATAAAGACCTTACGCGTAAGGCTTACTCGTAAAGTAGACCTTATGCGTGGAGTCATTGTTTACGCATATCCTTCACGGGATCGCGTGGTCCCATTGTAGAACCTTATGCGTAGTAGTTACGCGTGGGATTTCTCTTACGCATAAGCGCCTACGCGTAAGGTAATCCTTATCGTCGAGTAACAATCAACCTTGATTACGAATTTTATGCGTAGCAAGCACGAAATAAAACCATCATATCATCAATCTTAACACATATATTCATTCTAAAATCAAATCATGGCATGAAAGCTTGTTAAGGGCGTAGAAACACTTACGCGTAGGTCAAAACCCTAGGGTTATGAATTACGCATAAGATTTCTAACCATAGGAATTGCACCAAACTATTTACGGTAGGTCTTAGATGTTATGAGAGTCTAATAACCAAGTTTTAACACTCTAATTCGTGATGAATCAAAAATACCCAAACTTTAGAACTTTAAACCCTAATTCCTAATTACGAGTAAATTAGTGTTTACGGGTGGTTATAGAACACGGAAATCATCAATTCAACATCATATAAACATAACACAACAATCTTTTGACCAAGAACCTTCACATTTGAAAACACCCAAATTCACGCATAAACCCTAATTTTCAAAATCATTCAATTCGAGTTTCTGGGTTTGTTTTGAGGATAGAAAAAATATCATTGATGTTATTAAAACATTTTGACATTATCTTTTTAACCACAAACACATAACACATGATCATGTGTTCTTACGCGTATGCGAAGAACACAAAATCAACCATATAAGTAAGATTTAACCGTTGGATTCATTTGAAAATCAAAACCAATGTTTAAAAACATGTTAGAAACATTAATCCACTTACGGTTTGATGATCAAAACATGATTGGATGAATGATTTTTAGGCGTAGGATCTTTTAGGTGTAAGTAATAAATGTGATGTGATAGTTAGGTGGAGAGTGTTTTATTAAAATGACTTTAACATTTTGACAGTTTTGGTCCCTCCACTTTTCCTTTTTCATACAAAGCCATTTAACTTCCATTTTGGTTACCAAACAAAGATTTTAAGAAAGAAACTTGTGACACTCCCCTCGACTTAAGAAATATTGAAAGGTTATTAATTTTAGTCAGGGTGTCGTGAACGAAAATTTACCACCATTGATAAAAGAAACAAGCGGGATATGATAACATGCAAGTACAGATGTTTTGAAGCAGTTAAGTGATTATTTTCTCCCCTCAACACTTGATCGGAAAAATATTGAATTTTGAAAGATTAAAGTGTTGACGGAAGAAATGTACTTGCCATGTTGAAAGAAAATTAGATTAGAAGAATATTTTGTTGTTTTATAAGATTTTATATTTTTGTATTTTGTTTTGAAAAATTATTTACAAAAGATGTTTTGGTGTTTGTGGGTTTTTAAGGCTGTTTTAAGAGGTCATCAATTCCTCTTGAGTCAAACACCTCATACCAATCCGGTGGACCAACTCATTAAACCTAGCGGGAGGCAAGGCTTTGGTGAGAAGATCGCAATTGGTATTCTGTACCCATAAAGTATAATTCAACGGTACCTGTTCACGTGGTCCTTGATGAAATGATAGCGAAGATCGATGTGCTTTGATTTGAGTCTTTGAGCGAGTTGCGAGATCGCTATGGCACTCCGATTGTCATGATACATCGGGATTACATCAAATACGTAACCATAGTCTTTGAGTTGTGTTCTCATCCATATGACTTGAGCACAACACGCGGACATGGCTACATATTACGCTTGGTTGATGACGATGTACAATCCTGCTTCTTTGATTGCCAAGACACGGTTTATCACCAAGAAATTGTAGAGCTCTGAAGTACTTTTCCTTGAGTCTAAGCATCCTGCGTGGTCGTCATGCCAGGGGCTTGTTTGAGACCATAAAGAGCTTTGTTCGGTTTGTAGAAACTACGGCGAATCTTTGGGTTGGTGACATAAACCGTTTCTTTCGGTTGTCCGTTGAAAGCGCGGTTTGACATCCATCGAAAGACCGTCATATTCATATGGATGACGAAATATCGAGCGACCTCAATCCCGGAGCAAAAGATTCTTCAAAGTCTATTCCTCTTGCGATAACCCTTAGCAACTAGGCGTGACTTGTTTGGATTACGTTCCTTCAACATCAATTTGTTTTCCAAATCCATTTGAGACCAATAGCGTAGACCCTGTTGGTCTTTCAACGATTCCCATACTTCAAGGCGTTTGAATTGGTTGAGTTCTTCTTGCATGGATTCAATCCGGTTGTCTTTTGTCATTGCGTCTTTAATGTTTTAGGCTCAGTTAGCGGGCGGTGAGTGCATAAATGCAATGTTCACCATCGTGTGAAGCGTTGTCTCGTAACTTGTTGGTTGATTTGGGTTGCCAATAATATTAGCGGAGGATGGTCTTTTGTCCATCGATGTGTAGAGGTTGATGTTGGTATACATTGTGCGATTTCGAGGATTCAAATGGTTTGTTGTGATTCCGCGACATCAGTGCGGCGATCTCATTAGCAAATGGGTTAAAAACGCATTTGGATCAAAATCTGCGGTGGGGTACTTCATTGAGAATATCATCGGCCGGTTCATCATTGTTGGAGCGGTTTGTTCAAGCTGTTGTGTTGGAGTCAAGCTGGTGTAGGTGCATCTTCAACGATGGTTGTTGTAGCAGTGTATCGGTATAGGAATATTATCGGGTTGAGCGGTGAGCAGCGGATACACACAGAACACGTTCATCAATATCGTCAGCGAGCAGAGGAGCAAATAACCTTTCCATTTGTTGTGAGTTAGTGGGGGCTTTGTTCGGTGATGATGGGGTTGAGGAAGTTTAAGCGGTTGTGACCGGGTTCTAAGTTGTTATACTCGAAGCCATTTCCGTAAGTTCATCAAAATGAGCATGAATCGTTTCCATCACTGTTTTGTCTGACGATTCGGATCCGGTAACCTTTAGAATTCTCACAATATCAATAAAGACTCAATGTCGACTTTGGCTTTGAGCTTTCCAAAATCATCACGATCATTATTCGGATAGCAAAGGGATCCAAATACATGAAAGTGTTTGAGATTCGGTTTATGGTTGTGGACAAGCTCGAAAGGTGTTTTGTTGTGGCGTTTTGTGATCATAGAGCGGTTTGAGTATAGCATGCGATGAATCGACACGCCCATAAGTAATCTGGAAGTTTAGCATTGATTAACATTGTTCTTGCGACTTCCACTAACGTTCGGTTTCGTCTTTCAACAACTCCGTTTTGTTCGGTGTCGTGCAATAGATGTTTGATGTTGAATTCCCACTTTCTCATAGAATTCACGAAGGGTTTGGTTAACAAATTCGGTTCCTTTATGCATTACGATTAGCTGGCGGTGTTGCGGGTGAACACTGTATTTTCGTGAGAAAGGTGATGATCATTTGTGGAGCTTGGTCTTTGCTTGAAGAAAGTAGACCCAAGTCCATCGTGAGTAGTCATCAACAATTACTAAGATGTAGCGTTTGCCATTGATCGTTTGCACGCGCATCGGGCCACACAAATCCATGTGAAGAAGATGAAGCACATCTTTGAGGCGTGTTCCACCTTTGAAGGAAAATGAGCACGAGTGCTTTTCCCTTGTTCACGGTGAGCAAAGGTGATCTTTTGAATACGGAATCGTGGGAGACCTTCAACTAGTTTGTGTCGAGCAAGGTTGGTGATGGTTTGAAAGTTTAGATGTGAGAGGCAGCGGTGCCATAGCGAGGATTTTGTTGATGTTGCCTTTGAAAGTAGCGGATGGGAGATGAAGCAACCATGTCTTGCATAGAGATAGTGTAGAGACTAGAATTACGCGAGCGGACATAAGGTCATTTCCTTGTAGATCACGAATGAAACAAGTTTTCTCCGGAAAGCAACCTCCAAATCTCCATCACAAAGCCGACCTCACGAAAGCAGTTATGACCGGGCCTTCCACATAGTAAACCTGCTGATTTCGATGTTCCCATTGACATAATCTCCGTAGCCCATGATAGGCTGAAGTGATCATTCCGAAACAGCGGTGCCAATGAACTTTGCAATAAAGTTTGATAACAGTTTAAGGTTGCTGTCATGTGTCGGGAACATCCGCTATCAACAATCGAGAGAATGATCATGTATCACTGCATTACACGACGACACGGATGGAATAGAAGTAGATGTGGAACCCGAAATGTTAGAGGGTTCGAAGCGAATATATAGACATGCACACATTAATGATTTTAGGCATCCATTTAAATCCTAGTGTGTTATATATCCATTTCGCCATCTATAACTACTCTTTGCTTTAGTCTTAGTGAATGCACTAGGTGGTACTACATTCTTAGGAGGTGGCGGAGCTACGGGGACAACAATGCTTGCCTTAGAATCTAAAGAAGGCGGTCTACCAAGCACGGACTTAGAATGATTAGTGGGCCTAGAGGTATTCGATTCTTAGGATTCCGTAAGCGAGAGATTATAGCTTTAGCAACACATTTGTCATGACAATCGAATTCATACTTTTCGACAAATAACACAAGGTGCATCGGTTGAATATCAAAAGTGCTTAAAGGTTTAGCATTCGTTACATCACTATTTCTATTACATTTGCGACCTTAACATCTATAGTGGAAGCAACGTGAGTCTTATTCATAGTCCTAGGGTGTTCTTCTACTTTAGCATTCCTTATTGATCTTTTCTTAGGTCGCAACTTCCTATTCTTGATTGAGTGCTCCTAGGTGTGAAGTGCGGACGTTTGGAAAAGCGCAACTATTCTGTTTCGATAGAAGGAAGCACGTTAGCAACTTGTGATTTGGCGGTAGGGATTCTAGGTTGCGATTACTAAGTGTTCTTGGTGCTAATCTCTTAATGATGGTTGGCGGAAGTTGTTCATACTTTCCTAACATTTCTCTTAACTTAGAGATAGTGTGAATCAAATCTTGATTTTCGAGCGAATATTACCGACAAAATTCATGACTTCTCTAGTGTGAGCAAGATAGTGATCAAGTTCGTTTGATGCTTCATGGCGAGTCTTATTGAGTAAATCAAATATGACACCATATTCTGTTTAACTTTTACAAGTTCTTGTTCATATTTTGAGATTTGACTTTTCAAAGACACGTTTTGATCATCCAGTTGCTCAATTTTAGGATCAAAAGATTTTGTTTGCAAGCTGGCGATTTTCTTTTGAAAACTAAGTTGATGATTGTGAATATCTTTTCACACCAATGAAGGCGACGTTTTGCATTGTAAAGTTCGTTAAGTAATCGTTTATTTTCGACTTTTAAAGACTCGATTTGAAGCACATTATCGGTATTCTCATGATTACCACGAGTCAACATTATCGGAGAGATATAATCGGATGCATGTGGCAAAGAATAGAATAACACAACATTATGGATATCGTACAGATAACATCTTCCAAGAGTCGATCAACATCTTTTCTCAACATTTTCTTTTTCGTTTAGTATTAGAAATAGATGTTTGATTTTCTCGGCGACCTTCATCACTCAAGTTCCTTATGAAAATCCTTTTCCCAAGCTAATGCACAACTTTTCAAATTTTTAACGTTAGGTAAAGATTTTTCGAAAAATGTCTCTTTGTTCTCGCGCGAGGCGATTGAAAATGATCAATTTTGATTTGAGCGATATTCTATCTCATGTTGTAAAATTTTGAGGTCGACCATGAAAATGTCAAAATATCTAAGAATTTTTCGATTTTCGGGTTTTGAGTTTACTTCAACGATGGAAGGTAAAGGACCATAAGTTTGTGCATAATCGGTTGGGGATTAACATTAGAAGACTCGGTGTTTTGATGATAACCCTTGGTGTGTTAGAAGAATCCGTTGGTGTGTGAAAGTGACGGTTTGAATAATTAAAGGTTTGTTGTAAACAACATTTTTAATTTTGATCGACTCTCGTCTTACGCATCTAATTCCTCTTGACGATGATATTCAACAACACTCATAACGGTATTATTAATTTTATATTACGCTTTGGAAACTTGAGTTTGGTTTGAATGTTTTAGTGAAAGCTTTGGTTTATGTCGGCTAGATTTGGTCCATATCCTTTTGGATTGGGTTTTAAAGTAAACTTTTCAATAGTATTCTTGATTCACCATGTTTGTAAACAACAGTTTTAAACTCTTTAATTTTGTTTTGCAAGCCGATAATTTCTTCAAGAAGGTCATCTACCGATTCGTTGAATGCTTTTGTATGCGGAGAACTTTTTGACAAGTTAACAACTCGACCTTAGCTTTTGATTTTCCAAGGTGAGGCGTTAATTTGCTTTTTATGTTCATGTTTGAGTTGTTCTATTTGAGACAACAAAGCATTCTTGAGCGGCTAGATCACGCATCTGTCTCTCTAAATATTTTTCGTTTTGATGAGATTTAGCAAAAGCGGCTTCAAAACCTTTTCACAGTTTTCTTGAGTTTTGAAAAGTTGAGTTGCATTTGTAAGCATTCAAAATCCTTGGTTAATGATGCATTTTGCTTTTTAAGTCCTTATTTAATGCATAACATTCCTCCATTTTGATTTGATGGTCTTGAAGTAAGCGAGCAAAATCGGATGAGGCACAGATTCGGCTTGTTCAGCGTGAGTCACAACATGATCATTATTTAGATCCTCAAGTACAACCACGAGTCAATTTGATTATCAAAGGAAACCATAAGGTCATCTTGATCGTCAAATGTAACTACTGAGGTTTATTTGAAAATCGTCGAGAATGAGATGTAGATGACTCATTTTGAGCGATCGAGCCGTGCGGATTCGAGATATTGGCGGAGATATTAGTTCGAGATATGATGATGGTTTGTTCGGTGCACGAGACAAGCCATCGATGTCATCTCTTGGGCTGTTTCACTCATGTGTAACTCATGCATATTAGCCATCAACATAACTGCTTTGCATTGGCTGCAAGTCCTCCATATCATCATCTCGAGTGTGCATACGCCATAAAGCTCATTCTTTGTTTGTGAGAGATCCTGACTTCATCCTTAAGAGCCAAAGAAGAGCCTCTTTGAAATAAGCACGCCCTAGTCCTTGGCTTTGGGCATGCATTAGCCAGTGTCCTTCTCATTGCGGTTGTAGCATCGAAGACCATTCAACCCATTACGAGCATTTCCTGTTCCACCACTTGAGCTCTGTTGTTATTCCTACCCATAGCATTAAACCCTTGACCACCTCCCATTTGTGACCATAACCACGATTACGAACTTCAACTCGTCCATTGTTTACATGACTGATTTCGTGTATTGGATGAGGAGCGAATCGATTGTTGGATTTGTTGGTATATGACTAAAAGCATTAGCAATCATAACAAATCCACATTGCAATGCTTGAGCGGATCGGATTCCTCATTAGTTTGACTATGAAGTGCTTGATCATTGTTGTTGTTGTAAGGAACCAATTGATTTTGTTGAGGTTCTTTGTGATTGATCGTTTGGTGTGGTGAGGCGGTTGGTTGAGTTGCTTGTTGAGGAGGATAACTTTGTTGAGCATATAAGGCAAGTTGTTGATTTTCCGGATGTGTGGGTGGAGCAATTTGAGCACGGAGAATCCTTTCGATCAACTTCCTTTTCATGAGGCTTCAAGTAATCGTACAACAATCCATATGTAGAATGATGCATATTCTTAAGCAGCGGAGAAAAATGACATACTTCTCCCATTCGGGACCAAGACTACTCGGGAACTTAGTATTCACTTGCAATTCTTGGCATGATGATGTTGTGTTTATCCAAATCATTGATGATGTCGAAAAGCGATGATGATAGGACTCTAGTGTCTCTCGGGTTCAATCATGAAGTGTTCATAAGCCAAGTAAATTTTGGATTCCAAATCCTCGATTGAGTCCGATCCTTCCATAAGAAGGCGAATATGATCCACATTTTACATGCGGTCTTTTGAGCATCAACACTACGAAGAATTGGGTTTGGTAATCCTAAGAGGATATATTCCATTGCAAGTTCATACGCTTCATAGTGTAGAAGTTCTTGAGGATTCAAGTGCATGTGATAGCAATGTTCGTTTGTTCATCTCTTGGTGGAATGGCATTTGGATCTCGGGTACAATGACGATAGGCATCTCAAATGGACCTTCAAGATAACCTTCTTTAAGAACTTTCCATGTGGCTTCTTGGATCACAAAACCTAAAGAACCTTATCACCCATTGATCGTAGTTTCTGGAGTGAGCATTGGAGGTCTATCAAGTGATCCGACCTCATGAATTGATTGTTGGCTGCTTAAAGCTTCACACATCTTTGCAAACCAAGTGGGTTCCTTCATAGTGTTCCTTGATGGATGTTGATTGAAGTCATTTGTGTAGGGTTGAACTTGAAGACTTGGCGGTGGTTGAACCATTTGTGGTGGAGGAATTGCTCCAAGTTGTGGAGTATGTTGTTGATTAAATTGTTGTTGATAAATTGCTTGTTGTTGATTCCATTGTTGATGTTGTGGACTTAGTTGTTGTTGTCGTTGAGGATAAGTGTAAGGAAATAGTTAGAGTATGGTGGTTGAGACATGTTGAAAACTTGTGTTGGTAAAATGGATCTTTGTAGTCGAATGAACCTTTGATGAAGAAGTATCCTTAGGCGTAGAAATCACAATAGCCAAGTAGCACTTATGCGTAAAAACACCAAAGTTAAGCGTAACAATTAGAAGTTCTGGCGTAGAATTTAGCTTCTGCGTAAGTAAGGAAAAGACGCTAAAGTTATCGTAGACAAAAGTTAGGCGTGAAAGTTAGGCGTGGGATTATCTTATCGTAAGACTAGGCTTAGGCGTAAGAAAAATCTTATCGTGGGATTTCTGGCGTAAGCTTATCTTATCGTAATTTTAGGGTTTTATCCCAAGTGATCTTTTACACTTCACGGTGCAAAAGATATCCAAAGTCGACGTATTTTCGGGCTTATCCAAGCAAGAAAACATGGAGTAAACCCGAAACGAAGATCAAACCAAGGAAATACTTACAGCGTAGTTTTAGGGTTTCACTACGGCGTGGGTTTACTCGTAAATTTGATTATGCTCAAAGATGTTTCTAAACCGGTTTTGTGTGATGAAATAGCTTCAAGATCACCAAATAACACAAGAATGTGAAATTTGATGAACCAAACCTCTAAAAGCGATTCTGCGTAGAACTACACCCACGAATAAAAACTAGCTCAAAACAATGATCACGCATAAAGTTTGAAACTTTTGCCAAAAAGCGTTAGTTTAACACCTTATAACGTTGAAAGTACAAGAATCTTGGATTAAAAGTGTAAAAACAAGTTTTAAGCTAACCAAAGAAATGGACCGTTCGTTAAGCGTGAGACCAAAACCAAAACTTCAAACAATACGTTCACTCAACTATTAGGCGATTGATACCTTTGTTAGGTCACTAGTTTTACAAACACAAGTAATATAGAAAGAGATAAAGGCGATTGAACAAGTAAAACAAACACACACACACGATATTATGGAGCGGTTAGGCGTAGAGTGATGTGATGAGAATAACTTGAACAACCAACCCTCAGTGAGGGTTTACATAAAGTATTTATAGGAGGAAAGCTAGGGCAACACTCCTAGTTTCCATCCTTTCTTTAATGGGCTTGGGCCTAAGCTCATGGGCCTTAACAAACATAAGCCATAATAAGGCTAATTCCAACAAACATAAAGGCCATAATAAAGCTAACTATTACATATTAATTATTATTTAGAGTCTAGACTTGCCATTCTTCGCATGCTTGTATGGTTTGCTACGTCGTCTTAAAACTCGTGCGTCTGTGTGCCTCTGCGACTTCAATTTTCGAGGACGAAAATTTTCTTTTAGAGGAAGAGTTGTAAAACCTAAAATCTCAAATCGCGTAAAATGACAATTTTGCCCTCAAACTTAAAAAAGTTTACCAACTCGGGAATCACGTCAACATCATTTAACAAATTATATCATCCGTGATCTATACACATTATGAAAGTAATATACTTATGATATAAAATTAAAAGAACATAAATAATTAAACTCTAAGTAACAAATAAACATGTCAAAACGTACACAATTAACCTAGACTATTATCAAGACTACATACATGATAATGTGATAAGATGGGAAAGTCATAAATTTGGTTCCCCCCCCCTATATGGCCGGCCACTATTCACTCCACCATTTAATTCCATATCAATTATAATCAAATCTCATTTACCATTTCCTTTTCATTCAAAAACACAAAGAAAACCCTAGATCTAAAATGACGGCACAAGAGTATTTTTCCTGTGATCTTTACACTGCTAGGAAGCCAAGAAAATTGACAATTCGAATTTTGAAGGCATGATCTATTTGTTGTCGAATTTAGTTCATCACATAAGGTAAAATTCATCATAATTCGTACAACCCTCCATAAATTCATTTTCCATTTTCATGAGTTCCTTACATCATATATGATCTGTGAAAATTGGTTACAAGGTGTTTGGAGTCGCATTTCTGCTCTTTGGAATTTTGGAGTCGTTTTATCCTAACAAGGAGGAATAATTTCATCCAGCGTGTTCTAAACGTTCTAAAATTTATATGGTATTTTTCTCGTCTTATATTCATCCTATAAGTTCCAAATAAAATAATAAAACGAACCATTCATGGTATACGAATTATTGGAGAATTAAACCCTAAAACGTGTTAAAACCCTAATTAATTAGAAACGAATTTTATGGGCATGAAGACTATTTTCTTGGACTCTATATATTGTGTATTAACTCTGAAAATGGTGGTTCGAATATTTGAAGCTTTGATCATGTTATATGAATTTATCCTAATCGCTATCTATAAAAAGGAAAATAAAATAAGGAAATCCTAAGGATCGACTAGGGTTAGGGTTTAATTATACAAATCTGGTCATTATTTATGTTTTAAGGTTGTGTAATGATTAGTACAATGATTGGATAATAAGCTAGGGTTTTAATTGTTTTGTATAAAACCGATTTGTATAAATTAAGGTAAAGGGCTTGTTTTATAATTATTAAAACTCATGGGTATTTTTTTAATGTGTCATAATCTGGGACTAATCGGTAAAATATAAAGTGAAGGCCTTATGTGTAAATTTTGTATTTAAAAGGTTTAAAGAGTAATTACGTATAATTATGAAACAGATTTACAAATAATTAAAGTAGAGGACTAAAAATGTAAATTCTGGAAACTAGAAGTCCTTTTGAGTAAATAATGATATTAAGAGTGTTTTGGGTAACTTTGAGTATTTATGGGTCTATTGTGTAATTATTATGGAATTATGATTTAATATATAAGTTTTGTAAACTTAAGGGGCTAAATGTGTAAATTCTGAAAACCGAGGGGCTGAATGGTACAATATGAATATTCTGAGGTTACATTCTGAAAATTTATAAAATAATATGCTTGTTTGGTAAATATGGATATTAGAGGATTAAATCATGAATTATGTAAATATAAGGTTTGTTTTGTAAATATTGTAACTAGAGGGTATAAAGCTGTAAAATTACGAAACTAAAGGGATTATGATGTCATTCTGAATAATATGTGTATTAGATTAGTAACTTGAAATATTTTCATGCTATACCTTTGAAATTAATGAAATTAGAATTTGAACCCTAAACTATGTGAACTTGTCATAATAAACCACGGACTTTTGTAACTTGATAAAATGTACTTAAATTCCAAAATAACCACGATATAAAGACTTAACCTAATTTGTAACATTAAAGACTTGTTAATTCGAAAGCGATATTTTTGGAAACACACTAAATATGGAAAGTTACTAAAGCTGGGCCAAGCTAAAATAAGTAATCTGAATTAAATAAGTTTTAATAAAACAGGTCATGAATTCGTGTAGATTCGCGGAGATGGAGTTTGCTCCGACCTTGGTATTCTGTTGTGTTTAGGTTTGCGATTATAAAGTGCAGATATTCGACCTTACTCTTAAGGTTTCTCATGATTCGTCACATCTTTCGATATTAGCTTTGAGCCGTTATACTTTGCTCTGAACCTTCTTATTAGGGATTCCTATAACTTTGCTATGCTCCCTTTGATTGATTCTCCTATGTGAACTGTTTGATTAACATGGGGTTCCAGATACACCCCTCACATTTTGGGAGCTAGCTACTCCATTGGTTCTGAGGTCTCCCTCCTATTGGTTTGGTATTCGAGGTCACCCTCCGAATACAATGGCTACTATTGGTTAATGCCACTATTGATATGGTTTGTTTTGTTGGCTCGGGATAGATTTGACAACCCTTACACTTTTGATATACCTATATTGTACCTTCGGATTCCCAACGCACCATATTACAGATTGGTGTCCTTTACCCAATACCCTTATATGACTCACTCTACTACCAAGATATATATGTTCCATTGCTTTGATCATTACACTCTCATTCGTTACTTGGACTATCGTTCCATTCACGTCGGGTTATTACATGTTTATTGGATTTGATTATGATATTCGTGCTTTATATGACTCCGATTACTCTGTATGATATGTATGTATGCGATATAAGATTTACTGTTGTCATCGATGATATGCTATCTTCTTTGTTATGTGATCCTTTGATTTGTCAGTAACCGTGCTTGTCGAAATCGATTGTTGATCTGTTTACCTTTATACCTCGTTCGATTAATCTAAGTAGACTATGACTATCTGTGGTATCCTCATACGCTTGTTCTTGCCACTGCCATGTTTGCATTTCTGTTTATGCTACGTTTTGATTGGGTGAATGGTTCAATTTGTGACGTCTGGATTGTTAATTCGTTTAGTTGCTCTGCTATGTCTTTAATACATTAATTAGAGTGTTCATACTGTATTCCCACTTGTTACGTGTATTGCCTTGATTATGGTTTAGGAGTGTCTTGATTTTCTGAATTGATTGTATGACTTATATGTTGTGTAGATGCGATGCACTATGTTTGCTTATGTTTCGGTTCTTGTATGCACGGTTTGTATGTGCTTGTTATATGTCCTCAACACTTTGCTTTGCTTTGTTCTCCTTGTTATCATTCGTTTGGATATACGTATAATTGTGTTCTTGAGATTCTCACCTATTTGATAGTCTTTCCTAGGTGCTTACGCCAAAGCGATGGAGGTTTGATCTAGTCTCAAGCCTATGGTAATCTATGTACTAGGACGGTTAATGAGTGTTTATCTTCCATTTCCAACTTGTTATATTTCATATACACCCGAGAGATGTGAGTATCCAAACACCCTATGTGAGGTGCTAGTATGTAATTTCCGTGCTTGTTATGACTTTTATGGGCTTATATGTGTTGTGGATTGTTCTAAACCAATGCTTCATGACCCTAACTTATAAATTAATTGGCTAAAAGCACATTTGCTTGAGGACAAGCAAATACCAAGTGTAGGAATATTTGATAAGGTTTTAAAATGTACCTTTTTGAGGGTCGTTTAAGCCCTTATTTAATCACTTTTGTATCCGTTATTACTTAATATCGTTCCTTTTCACTTTTAGGTATCTTGAAGGCAAAATCTTTGGAATGACACTTATTCGGACGAAAAGCGCGAATATGCGAAGAAAATGGCCAAAGTCAAGAATCGAGACACTCAGTCGCTAAAAGCCGAAGGGGACGGCATCGGGTATTACTGCGACGTCGTCGCATCACTTTGTGATGGCTCAAGTAGCCAAATTTCTTATTTACAAGTGACGGTGTCGGGCTTTAAAAGAGTAGGTCGTCGCAACTCGCACGGCCTAGATTTGATCCGACGGCGTCCGAAGTGAAGAGGGCGTCACAAGCACAAGGTGACGCCGCCGAAAGACTAACGTGGCAAAGACGAAACCCTAATGAGCGGTGACCGACGGCGTCACAAATCATAAGGTGGCGCCGTCGCGAATGTAATCTTATATATAGAATCTAAATTTTTAGTTTTCGGTGTGTAGTCTTTTGGAGTAAAACCTAAATCGAACCAAGGTGTCTTGTACAAGATTTTAGGGTTCAAACCCTATCTTACATCAAGATAAGTGTTTTACTTCAATAATTTAATTATGTCTTCAATTACTTGTGTGTATGCTTGCATGTTCCCCATGTCCGCTAATTTACTTGTGTGTTTGCTTAGGAATCTGAAACTTAATTATTGAATATTGATTGGTCGTCTCTTATCTTAATTGTTAATGATCTAGTAATGCGATAGGTCATCCGTTGTGTAGTTAATGCTTGATTAATCTTTGTGAACATTAGTTTATAACACCTAGAGTTGTTGTAGGCTAAACCATCCGAAGAGTACCTTAGAGTTAAAGTTTATAAATCCTAGAGACTTTGTGGCGATAACCTTTGGTAGTTTCAAAGAGTTAGGATAAACGCATACCCTACGACCTTAGACACAACGCGATTAAGAATAAGGACGTGACAATTCAACCATCAATAGGAGATAATTAAGGAGTAATAAAACCTAAGTAAACACATCTTTAAACCATCATACGAGCACACAATAATTAGACATAGACTACCCTCACCTTAGTTAATTAGATAATCGGATAAGTAGAGTAATCGGTGAAATACCAACCCCAAATCCAAACCCCAAGATTCGTACCTTTCCATTTCCTAAAAACATAAAAATATAAAATTAATCTTCCTCAACCCCAACCTTAGCGTAGTAACTTCTCACTAGCATTCCTATTCCCCAGAGAACGATATCAATTCCGTGGCTTACCCTAATACTACACTACAACGATTAGGTTCCGCCTAGGGTGTTGAAAAACTTGCTCGACGAAAAGGAAGTTCCGTTGACCCTGAACGACGCGTGTAGCGTTATCACACATCCGGGAATCAAAGCATGCTCTTTAGAGCTTAGCTTTCAGGCTCTAGTATTCTTCCAAAATTGAAATTTGGAAGCTTACTCTCAGGGTTAACCCGTTCAACCCAATCACTGGACTTGGGCAATGAAAACATATTGGTGATCATGCCACCAGACACAAATGGTTTTGGACCTTGGTCTTTATTGTGAGAATTAAGGAGATGATTTTCACCAATGATTCTCTTTTTGCTAATGGGGGCTCCCACAACATCAAAGACCCTAGGATTCTTAGCAGTCCAACTTTCAATGATATCTTTTTCCTTTTTAAGTTCTTCCTGAAGAGCTTGATTTGTTTTAACTAGTTTAGTGTTTTGAATTTGCAGTGTGACAGCCTCAAGCTTAGCTTGTTTTAAAAGAAGTAGTTCATCCCTACACTTGTTTAATTCAAAACTTAACTTGTTGTATTTTGAAAAAATATTTAATAGTTGCTCTTCTACAAACTTAAGGTCAACATTAATATAGTTCATAAAAGACTGCCAATCAGAGTCATCATCCATAGAAAGTAAACTATTTACCTTATTCCTTGTGATGTTGACCCATTCTCCATTCCTGGCATGATTCTTTCCAACAACTAGCTTGTCCTCTTACGAGAGAGCCATCGGCAATCGACTTGCACCATTTCATCGTCGAGAGGCGGCTCTTCATCGATCGAAGACTTGACAACTAGGCCCTTGTTTTACCCTACAGATTTAACATTGTTTGTTGTTTCGAGGGTGGCCTCAGCGATGCTAGCTTAGCTTTGGCTTTCCTATACTTAGCTTCAAAATCCACAGTTTATTTTGATCGATTTGTTTTGAAAGTTCGATGAGACCGATAGATTTTTGGTTGAAATTTGCTAAAGCCCGAGGACCGATTTGACCACGATGGTTTGTAAGAGGGTTGAAATTGTTTTTGAAAAGCAGTCTTTGGCAAAATGACCTCTTTTGTGACACTTAAAACACCAAGTGTCCTCATTAGCTTTAGCATTAGAAAAACCTTTGTTTCTTTTTATAAACATTATAGAGTTAACAAGGGTGCCCTTTCACGAAATTCGATGTTCGGGTCATTTAGGTACTCCTCGCTTGATCTCTCATCGGGCTCATCATCGAATTTTCACGAAAATCACGAACTACCTTGTTAGAATAAAAAGCGGTAGAAATTGGTGTTGAGGTGGTGGTGGGGACTTCTTGACTTCACGATACTTCTTCAAGTCGGTGGTATCGCATTGATGAGGTTTTCCTCATAGACAAATTTCCATATATTTCGGGAAGTTCAAGATTACGGATATGATTAGCATTCCTAAGTCCCCGAGAGAAATTCAACCACTTCTCGGGAGACAATTGACAAAACCAACATTGATTACATGTTTGGACAACTTAACACCATCATTTGATAGTTCATTTAACAAAGTTTTGTACCAGGGTGTAAGTTTGAGACGAGTTTCGAGTCCTTAGCCACGAAGGTGTTAAACTCAAGTTTCAAGTCCATAATCCTCTTCTCCTTGGTATCGAGGGACCTTCATGATTGTTGACGAGGTCATCCTGGGTTTGTTTAGTCAGTACTCTGACTATATATGAACTCCATAACATCAATAGGAGACAAGATATGATGATGCTTTTGAGCCTTTGGTCCTCGTTGACCACTCTTTTTTCGTCCTGAGTCCACTGAGCTTCAAGTTTAGGAAAACCTTCATCAATCTTTAGGATAAATGGACCTTCATTAATACACTTAATGTAGTGAGGTTCCATCCCAGTCAAATAGCAAAGCATTCTCTTTTTCCATTTGTTAAATTTACCAATTTCGAGTCGAGGGGCAACAACTGAATAAGCTCCACCCTTTTTGTCGACAAGTTGGGGCACATCAATTTCAGCCATTAGGATCCCGATTTAAAAATGTTTTGAGCGGCTTAAAAAGGGTTTTATAATCAGCCTGCTCTGATACCACTTGTTGTTCCCGTTTCACAATCGTATAAAAAAAACTAAAGCAATAAACCAACTGATTGTGAACAATGACTGAAATAATGTAAGTAAAAAACACACTGAATAATTTTCAACTTATATATTCTTTATTAGAAACAAATAAAAAAGAATACATTACCCAAGTACTTGCGAAATAGTACTTGGGATTGAAATGACAAAGTATAGTATCTCCTCACTAAGCTTAGGCTAAGTCTGAGCACAACTTCAAAGGAACCACTAAGCTATCTCAGGGACAGAGTTGTATTTGGAGGAGTGAAAGATGGCTTGTGTGTGTGTTTTATAATTAATCCACAAGCTTAAAATTCTTCCACTCCATCTCTTATGCTATTTATACAAGTATGGTTTTGACTCTATCCTAGAGGACAACCGACGAGTTCTGAAGACAAAATCGATGTATTTTTCTCTGTTTACATTGGCTATATTGGGTAAGTGACAAGGCTGCTTTCTTCTTGTCAGTGATGACACTAAGCTTGATAGTTAACAATTCAGGGAAAGTTTGACTTTGGTTGATATGGCCTTCGTCTTATCTGTTCAAACTTATCCCGCCTTGTCCCGTTCATTCTTCAGTCGTCAGTCTTTAGTTTGTCTTCAGTGTTATTAGTTGGTGAGGAGTTTCAGGATTCAGTGAGTTATTGTCATCACTCACTGAATTCACCATCTTCTTCTTGACTCAGTCTTTACCCCTTAAGTTCCGCCTTACTGAGTGGAGAGACTTCTTCTTTGTCTCTTACTAAGTATTCTGAAGACAGCTCACTGAGAGACTATGTGCTCAGTGACTTGTTAATGTTTAAGGGATTAAACACTTAGGGTATTTTCTATTCAAATCCTAGACTTAAGGGGTTTGGGTATTCACTGAACCCAACACACTTCCTCCAGGTAGTTGAAGTGATGCAATCAGTCTCATTGTATAAAACTCAAAAACCCGAAGTACACATATACCCAAAGTAAGAATAAATGATAACACCAAAATAAAAAGTTGAAGCACTGATCATCTTAGCGAATATCAATTCTGGAATAGGTGATTAAGCCTGATCAGGTGAACTTGTTGTACATCCCCGATGTATATCTCTTTCCCCTTTGCTGGTTTTGATACCTCAAAATCAGCAAAACATAATACACTCATATACTTGAAATCTTGTGAGAAGAACAAAATTAGCTCAAATGTATCCAGTGAGAATTAACTTGCTGAAGAACAATGTGAGCAAATCTAATTAGGGATTAACTCTGGCTTTTCACTCTCCCCTAATTAGTGCTATCCCATAAACTGCCAACCTTTCTGATGAATGCCCTGAATATGGAGAAGTCTTTTTATAATTAAATGCATGTCGTATTTAGTCTTCTAACACGCAGCGGAAAATGTAGAACAGACTGTAGACTTGACCTTCTTCAATGATTGTCCATTTGGGGAACAAAATGTCAACATCTTCATCTCACCAAATGCATTCCAATTATCTTACATATAGCAAATCAGCCCGTAACGTACACATGAAATGATAATACCAAAGTAACAAGTTGAAACACTGATCATCTTGAATTTGTTGCTCGAGATTTGTGAAATTGGATAAGATAGAAGTACGTAGAATAAGATGATAAGATAAGGATACAGAATCAACCAATATTCAACACAAATCATTTCATAAGTCATTAAACCCGATCACGTGAACTTGCATCCTTGGTGTACACATTCTCTCTCCCCTAATAATTATGATTTATCGGAATCAGCATAATGATGTGTACATGAAGCATTAACTGGAAGCACTTTATCATTAATCATATCAGCCCGTGAGAAGATGTCAAACAATGGCTCTTAGTAGTAACCACATGTGAAGATAACCCGATATGAAGAAACTCGATTCTTACACGAGTTCTGAACTATTGTGTACAAGAGCCGTATGACCATTTATTCTCAAACGTCAATCAACATGTCGTATATTCACACTTCCCCCCTCAAAAATTTCATATAAATTGCCATTTTTTATTGAACAAGTGAATGCAATCAACATGTAGTTTATTCATACTTCTCCCCCTCAAAAATTTCATATGAAGTTGCCATTTTTGATTGAACAAGTGAATATAATCAACATGTAGTTTATTCACACTTCTCCCCCTCAAAAATTGTATATGAGGTTGTCATTTTTTATTGAACAAGTGAATAAGACTACAATCAACGGTAAGTAGATCCACTTGATGACTGAGCGAGCATGGAAAAAGCATGAAGTTTGTTGATGAGAATGGGTCATAAACAAGAATATTTCTCTTCTTCCAAAGATAAAGCGCACTGAAATGTACACCTTTCTTTTCTTTGATGAATGGGGCTTGAAGTGATGTCAGCCGACGCCATCTTTCATGTTCATCAAGGTCGAGTTTCTTGAACCCCAGATTTATGAGGTATCACTCCTTTTAGTAACCAAACTCTGAGTCTTTCCTTAATAGGAGTGAACGATGTACCTGCACTTAAGTGAAGACTACTTGCAGTAACATTAAGAGTTTGATCGCATTTATATGGGTTAGTGGTATAAGCATCTATACCAATTTGGGTTTCTCTGTCAACTTTGGTTTTACAAACAGTGAAAATTTTCCTAGTAGGTATCCATATAAGACCAGCAATCTTAAAAATTCTCCCCGTCGACATCCACCTAAGGCCAGATCTAGGAGTGTTTGGTTTATCATGCATAATGGAAGAATTGTTGAGAGAAAACCTTTGTTCTATAACAATCTACCTACCATGTTTCTGAGTACAACTCTTAAGTTCTACGGGATTGTTGTTGTTTCTAGTCTTAGGGGATTTAACCTTAGCACGAGCATTAACTTTGTTCAGGAATTTTGTTATACAATTATCATGATTTGCATTAAAGACACATTTTAGAAAATTCGAGCAAACAGATTGTTTGAATTCAGAAAAAGATCTAGATTTCTTAGAGTAATCTACTACAGGAATCACTTTAATGGATACACAACTACTCTTCAAAACTAGACAATTCCTATTATTTTGTTAAGTGCTCCTAGGTTTTGGTTTGCTGCTACTAGCCGTGTTCTGCAATACATTAGAAGGCATTGTCCGAGGTAGTGAACCTAAGATTCCATTCTTTTGAAGTAGTGCCCTTTTCCTAGCTATTTCAAGATCATAGTTCTCATACAAGTCATTCATATCATATGAATTCTGGATTTTAATGCTCGGTTTAGACACTGTTTTCGAACTAATCCTAGAAGATCTAGGTGTAGGTATAGCTACTTGTTGAGGCTTAACAGATCCAGAAGCATTTTTCCTAGGCAAATAAGGTGAGGTGACTGGTTTTGACAAAACTTGTTTCGCAACCGAGTTTTTGAAAATTTTGGTCGTTCAGATATAAACGCAGTCGGTTCTCTAAAAACTGATTGCTTTCTAAGTGTTTGTACAACTGGTTTTCCCAAGACTGATGGTTTTGCAAACTTAGTGTTTACACTGTTCCCTTGCTTTTCATAGCTCTTTCTTTAATGCTATAATCGTGAAACCCTTTTCCTGAAGCTGAGCTTTGAGTTCATCATTTTTGCTATCAAAGAAGTTGTTTGTTCTATATTCTTAGTTCTTGTTTCTTTGATAGAGTCACACAGATCATTGGTATGACTTTTCAAAGTCTCATTTTCTTTAAGTAATTTAGCCACATACATTAACAATTCAATATTTCTAATATTAATTGCATCAATGTCCTGGTTAGTCCTGACTAAATTACTTTTCTTATTAATGCCAGAAATATGTTTCTTCAACTTGTTGATCATCAAGTTTTTGACTTGAAGCTGAGCTTTCAACTCATTTATATCAAAAAATTCATGAATTTCTGGATTTTAACACTGTTTATCAGTTTCAAAACTTTCCTCCTTACTTTGTATTGCAATTTCAAGTGAAATGCAATATTTTTCAAGTTGCAAGAATATGTTTGAAAGTTCATTAAACACTTCTTTATCAACCATATCATTTGTTTTTGAAATAATTAGTCTCAACCTCAACCAAAGAACATTTGTTAAACTCATGTTTAGCATCTTGATCAGTTTGTACAAGTATATTAGCAGGTTTATTATGTTGAACAGTTAATGATACCTCAACACATGACACCTGTTCATTTACCGGTCTGATATCTGCATCCACATCATGTGTAACAAGAGTCACTTAACTGCTGGTTGTGTCAAGCTTATCTGTCTCTGATCCTCTGCATTTAGTGACAACTGATCCATCATCTGATGCTTTACCCGACTCAACACTATTGTTTCTTGATTGCACCTGACATTCATTCACCTTGTCATCATACTGTGCTCTTTCCTCAATGCACTTCTTAACATTATCCATGTGTTGGATTAATGTTTCTCTAAACACAACAACTTCTGTTTCAGTGTGACTGGCAAAGCCCCTTTCAGTCATATGATTGTCGTAATCCCAAGTGTATTCACCATTGAAGAATGATTGAAATTGTTTGTTGATCACCTGAAATGCAGCCTTGGATCTGGCTTCTTGAAATCTTTCTTTGTCAAGTTGTTGTTCAAGTTGCCCTAAGTACAAGAACAAAGTGCCCGTGAAAGTTGATACATCTTGACGGAAAAGTGCATTAAATGCTCGTTCGAATCCCTTCGTGAATCTATCTTCCACCAAAAGTAACCTGACGTGTGAATGAAGTTTTCGAAAAGGTTCAATGCAATTATCCTTGGCAATAGTTTGCAATTGTTGTATCTGGTGCAACTCTGTCTCTTATGAATTTGAACACAAAGATTCCTTTATGAGTGATTGTTGTTATGAGACCATATCGCTATTTCCCAAATTTGCCGTTTCTGATTCAACAACGTTTGTATGTTTTATTTTGATGGGAATCTTATGTTCATCGATCATGTCGTACAATTTGAGTATTTCAGATACAACATAGTCTGAAGTGTTAGGCATGATGTTGACGTGCATGGTATTTTACAAATCTATGATTTAAACCGAGAAATAGAATCTTTCGCTGGATTTTACAAAATCAAGAAGAAACTGTGAGACAATGACCAATAGAACGTGTTAAGATAACTGATGGATCGGCACAATGATTAGTGATTGTATGTGATTCTTGATCAGGATATTCTAAGCAATACGTGGTTTGTTTTGCAGTGAGATAAATTGGTACTAAGATAATGAAACGATGAAATGAATCATGTTATGTAAAGTGTAGACCAATAATATCATATGTGTTTTTGGTGTGATGGTTGAGTTTGTGATATGCTCTAATTCTTTAGATACCCCGTGTTCCGTGGATCAAACTAAGGTTTTGTATGTTAGGTCTTGAGACAAAACGTATCTGCGTGTGGAAAAACTCAATGATCAAAATGCAAGTTCTTATGTCAAATCGCAGTGGTCAAAACGCAGAGTCTTCAGTCAAACCGCAATTGACAAAACGCGATGGCTCTAGACAAACTGCAAGAGACAAACCACAAGATACAAATCGCAAGAGACAAACCGCAACCAGGAAAAATTGCAGGGACAAAACGCAGAGAAAAAAACGCAAGATCTTTGGTCAAATCGCAGTGCCTTCAGTCAAACCGCAGGAGATAAAACGCAAAGATCTTGGTCAAAATGCAGAACAACAGGACAAACCGCAAGGTCACTTTCAGAAGGTACACAAGTCACTTTCGTCCTTTTTTGTCTTTTAGCTTAAACCGCAACAATTTAATTAATAAATTAATCAAACCGCAAGATCATAGCAACAAATCGCAACACACGATCTAACAAATCTCAAGCAAGAACAGGACAAATCACAACAAAGAACACACAAAACGCAACCAAGAACAAAGCTATAAAACCCACGAAAATCACCAAATCTTCCAATAAATATAATGTTAGATATTGGTTATTGTAACACACAAATAAACTAATCTATGGTTCGAATATATGAGAAGATTTTAGAGAGAGAAAGTAAGTTGGAAGGTGTGACAACTGGCAATTTAGGGAGTCTATTTTAGGTAACCGCATTACGTTAAACTAAACCGAGTTTTGCCTTTATCACTATTTTTATAAACCATGACTTGATTTTATATCGTCTATTGGTTTTTACGGATTATTTCATTATTAAATGAGTTATCGTATGAGTTTTAACTCTATTTGGTAGGCACTATTCGAATCGGCACTAGAAAAGCCTAAAACAAGAATTATTGTAACTTTTAGACCGTAACTCGAAAGTTGACAAATAAATAGTCAAAACTTGTGGAAAAACGTAAATAACGATGTTAGAAAGTCGAATGAACGTTGTGGGACAATATATGAGCTCGGGAATGGGAAACGGGATAGTTTACGAAAAATGGCGACCACGGCCCCTCCTTTTTTCCTTAGGCCGGCCACCCTCCCCCCCATTTCATTTTTATTTTAGTCCCTATCTCCTAGTATATATACCCACCCACTACCTCATTCACTACTTTCATTTCTCTCACTAAAAACACACACATACTCACTTTCTCTCTCTACTCTCTCTCTCTTCAAGAAATAAAATGTTGGAATCACTCCTAAACTAGATTTCAAGTGTTTGTAATTAATATGTAATAGTTAGCTTAATATGGCTTTTAAGTTAGTAATCATGCCAAGGCTTATGTAGAAAGCCCATGAGCCTTGACCCAAGCCCATAAAGGAAAGGAAGGGAACTTGCATGTTGCCCTAGTTCCTTCCTATAAATAATGCTTGTAAACCCTCACTTGAGGGTTGGTTGTTCATTTTATCAATACACTTTACGCATAACCTTTCTACCTTATTCATACATGTGTGTTTGGTAGTGTTCATCCGATCACTTCTCTTCTATTTCTTATATTGATGCTTGTGTTACTAATATGGGAACCTAACAGTGGTATCATTCGCCAAATAGTTGGGTGAAAAGGTTTTGTTTTTTAAGTTGGTTTTTGGTCTTATGCTTAACATACGGTTTCAAACTTTGTCACGCTTAAAAACTCATTTTTTACACTTTTCAATCCAAGATTCTTGTACTTTCAACGTTTTTAGGTGTTAAAATATCTGTTTTTGGCAAAACGTTTCGAACTTTACTTGTATTTCATTGATTTTAAGCTTGTTTTTATACGTGTATACTTTTTTACTCGTAAGGCGTTTCTAAGTTTTGGATCATCAAGTTTCACACTTTTGTGCTATTTTGGTGATATTGAAGCTGTCTCATCACAAAAATCTGCTTTAGAATCACTTTGGGCTAAAAATCTGTTTTGGTTAAGTTTTACGTGTAACTAAACCCTAAAGTTATGCATAAATTTTCCTTGGATCGATCTTCGCCAGTGGTTTACTCGGTGTTTTCTTGCTTGGATAAGCACGAAAACACTTGACTTTGGATATCCTTTACCTTTGTGATAGTGTAAAAGATTTTTGGGCAAAACCCTATTTTTACGCATAAGCTCAAACTTATGCGTAGAACTCTTTACGCCTAAGATTTGTCTTACGCCTAAGCCTTGTCTTACGCATAAGCTAATCCTACGCATAAGTTTTCTACGCCTAACTTTCTGTTTACGCATAATCTTAGCGTTTCTCAATTCTTACGCGTAAGCTAATCCTACGCGTAACTATTACCTTTACGCGTACGTTTGGTGTTTTTTACGCCTAAGTGTTGCTTTGCCTAAACTTGGTTTTTCTACGCCTAAGGATACTTCATCAACAACGTTTCATTCGACTACAAAGATCCATTTAACAACACAAGTTTTCAACATGTCTCAACCACCATACTCTAACTACTTTCCTTACACGTATACTCAACAACAACAACAACAACAACTAAGTCCACAACATCAACAATTCAATCAACAACAACAAATTTATCAACAACAATTCAATCAACAACATTATCCACAACAAGGAGCAATTCCACCTCAAATGGTTCAACCACCACCTAGTCTTCAAGTACAACCTTACACAAACGTTTACAATCAACATCCATCCAGGAATACTGTGAAGGAACCGACTTAGTTTGCAAAGATGTGTGAAGCTTTAAGTAGCCAACAATCCATTCATGAGGCAGGATCACTTGATAGACCTCCAATGCTCACTCCGGAAACTATGATCAATG
Organism: Chrysanthemum lavandulifolium; assembly: GCA_022545495.1. Classification (NCBI taxonomy): domain Eukaryota; kingdom Viridiplantae; phylum Streptophyta; class Magnoliopsida; order Asterales; family Asteraceae; genus Chrysanthemum; species Chrysanthemum lavandulifolium. The sequence goes on along the minus strand of CM040243.1, from coordinate 166,132,381 downwards.
GGTGATTAGGTTCTTTAGGTTTGTGATCTAAAGAAGCCACATGGAAAGTTCTTAAAGAAGGTCATCTTGGAAGGTCCATTTCGGATGCCTATTCTCGTTACAGGAGATCCAAATGCTATTCCACCAAGAGATGATCTCACAAACATTGCAACTGTCACGACCTTTACGGTGATGAACTTCTACACTCTGAAGGCGATGAGCTAGGAATGCAATATATCCTTTTAGGATTACCCAATCCAATCCTTCGAAGTGTTGATGCTCAAAAGACTGCAAAAAGATGTGGGAACATATTCATCTTCTCATTGAAGGCACTAAACTTAATCAAGAAGATATGGAATCCAAAATTTACTTGGCTTATGAACACTTCATGATTGAACCTGGAGAGACATTAGAGTCATATCATATTCGATTCTCTGACATCATTAATGACTTGGACAAACACAACATCATCATGCCAAGAATTGGTGTTAACACTAAGTTCCTAAGTAGTCTTGGTCCTGAGTGGGAAAAATATGTCATTTTCATCCGTCAAGCGAAGAATCTTCATCATGCTACTTACGGATTATTGTACGACTATTTCAAGCCACACCAAAACGAAGTTGACAAAGAAAGGACTATCCGTGGACTCCCGGCTCCACCGTCACTTATGGACAATCAACAACTTGCTTTGTGGGCTCAAACTAGTTATCCTCCTCAACCCGCTCCTCAACTAACTGCAACAATTACACCATATGATCCGTCACAACAACAATCTCAACAAACTCAATTGGTTCCAAACAACAACAACAATGATCAAGCACTTTATAGTGAAGCTAATGAGGACTCCGAAGCTTTCGATGCATTGCAACAAGGATTTGTTATGATTGCTAAAGCCTTCGGCCGGTATACAAACAAATCCAATAATTGCATTCGCTCCTCATCAAACACAAGGAATCAGGCTGTTGTGAACAATGGACGTGTTGAAGTTCAGAATCGTGGTTATGGTCGTCAGATAGGAGGTGGTCAAGGTTTAATGTTATGGGAAGGAATAACATGGGTGCTCACAACAACAGAGAGCTCAAGTGGTTGAACAGGAAATGCTCGAATGGGATGAATGGTCTTATTGCTACAACTGTAATGAAAAGGGTCACGATAATGCATACCCTAAGCCGAGAACTAGAGGCGTGCTTATCACAAGGAAGCTTTACTTTTGGCTCTTAAGGATGAAGTGGTGGAACTCTCACAAACAAAAACGAGCTTTATGGCGGATGCGACTCGGATGATGATATGGAAGACTTGCGAGGCTAATGCAACATTGATGTTGATGGCACAAATGCAAGCTCTCCACATGAGTGACACAGCCCGGTGTATGACACTGATGGCTTGTCTCGTGTGCCGAACAAACCATATTCATCATCGATCTAATATCTCGGCCAACATCCGAATCGATGAGGCTCAGAATGTTCAACATGAGCCGTCTACATCTCATTCTGACGATTCTCAACTAGACCCCGTAGTTACATTTGATGATCAAGATGACCTTATGGTTACCTTTGATACTCAAATTGACTCCGTGGTTATACTTGAGGACCTGAATAGTGATCATGTTGAGACTCACGTTGAACACGCTGAAACTTTGTCTAATCCAGATATTGACCTCTTACTTAAAGATCAACAATCCCAAATGGATGCATGTCGTTCATTAAATCAACAATTACACAGTAAAAATGCGCTGTTAACCAAGGATATTGAATGCTTAAAACGACAACTCAATTTTTTCAAAACTCAAGAAAAACGTGAAAAAGGTTTTGAAGTCGCTTTTGCTAAATCACACCAAAACGAAAAATCTTTTGAACGACAGATTCGTGATCTAGCCTCATCAAAGAATGCTTTGTTGTCTCAAATAGAACAACTGAAACATGAACATAAAAAACAACTTAACACTCTCACTTTGGAAACTCAAAATCCAAGTCCGAGTTGTTAACTTGTCAAAAACAGTTCTCCGAGTACAAAAGCATTCCACGAAGCGAATAGATGACTATCTTGAGGAAATTGTCGACTTACAAAACAAAATCAAAGAGTTTGAATTGTTGTTTATAAACATGGTGAATCAATCACAACGATTCAAAAGTTTACTTTCAAACCAAATCCAAATGGGTATGGGCGAATCTTGCGATTATAAACCTAAGTTTTCAAGCGAGCATTCAAACCAAATCACAAGTTTACACCGCAAAACATAGAGTTGATGATTCAATTATGAGTATTGTTGAATATAACCGTCAAGAGGAATTAGATGCGAAGACGAGAGTCGATCAAAATTATAAAATATTTTTTATAACAAACCATTTAACTATTCAAAGCCGTCACTTTCGTTGCACAAAAGGATTTTTCTTACACACCTTGGGTTATCACACCTACTACGAGGGTCCCTTTCCAATAATGTACAAATTAATGGTCCTTTACCTTCACTTAGTGAAATAAAACCATTAGCCGAACAATGTAAAGTCATAAAATATTTTGAAACATTCACTTGAGACATCAAACTTTTGGAGCGTGAAATTAAATTTCATTCTAAAATAAAATTGAACATTTTCAATCACCTCTTGCGCATGCACAAAGAGATATTCTTGAGAAAAGAATTTTACCTCATGTCAAAATTTGAAAAATTGTGCTATATATTGGGAAATGGATTTTACAAGGAGCTTGGACTTATGAAAAGAGTTTTCGATCAAACAGAAACATCAATTTCAAATACAAAACGTAAAAAGAAAATGTTACGAAAAGATGTTGATCGACTCTTGGAAGATGTTATCTGTGCTGATAATGTTGTGTTACTGCTAATTCTGTTGATTCTGATGAAATTGTTGACAATACTGATAATGTGCTTCAGATCGAGTCTTTAAAAGTTGAAAATGAACGATTGTTAAACGAGCTTTCATATGCAAAACGTCGTCTTCAATGGTGTCAAAATTGTGAACTTTCTCTGCAAAACAAAATCACTCAGTTGCGCTCAAAATCTTTTGATCCTAAAATTGAGCAACTGGATGATCAAAACGTGTCTTTGAAATGTCAAATCTCAAAATATGAACAAGAACTTGCAAAACTTAAAAAGGAATATGGTGTCATATTTGATTTACTCAAACAGACTCGTGTTGAAGCATCAAACGAACTTGATCATTATCTTGCACACACCAAAGAAGTCATGAATTTTTCTGGAAATCTTCGTTCTAAAAATCAAGATTTGGTGTACACTATCATTATGTTAAAAGAGATGTTAGGAAAGTATGAACAAGTTCAGCCTAGCATCATTAAGAAACTTGCACCTGTAACACTTAGCAAACGTGACCCTCGAATGCCTACTGACAAACCACAAGATACTAATGTGTTTCCCTCTACTGAAATAGGAATAGTTGCCTCTTTTCCCAACGTCCTCACTTCAAAGCCTAGGAGCAATACAAGGAAGAATAGGAAGTTGCGACCTAAGAAAAGAACAATAAATAATGCTGAAGTAGAAGAACACCCTAGGACTTTGAATAATACCCATGTTGCACCCACTTTAGATATTGCGTCTGAATAATGTAATGGAAAAAGTGTTGTAACGAATGTTGAACCTCTAAGTACTTTTGATATTCAGTCTGAAGCTTCTTGTGTTATTTGTCGTAAAAGTATGCTTTCTGATTGTCATGATAAATGTGTTGCTAAATCTATCTTGTCGCGTTTATGAAATCCTAAGAAACGGAATACCTCTAGGCCCACTAATACTTCTAAGTCTGTAGTTGGTAAACCGCCCTCCTTAGATTCTAAGAAATGCATTGATGTCCCTGTAGCTCCACTCACACCTCCAAGGAATGTAGTACCACCTAGTGCATTCACTAAGACTAAAGCAAAGACTAGTTGGAGATGGCAGAAATGGATACATAATACACTAGGATTTAAATGGATACCTAAAATCGTTGATGTGTGTATTTCAACTATAATCGCTGAGAACCCTCTAACTCTTTGGGTTCCACATCTACTTCTATTCCATCCGTGTCATCCGTGTTGAATGCGGTGATCTGAGATCATTCTCTGGTTGTTGATAGCGGATGTTCCCGACACATGACGAGCAATCTTAAGCGTTATCAAACTTTATTGCAAAGTTCATTGGCACTGTCAGATTCGGGAATGATCACTTGCGACTATCATGGGCTATGGAGATTACATCAATGGAAACATCTAAATTAGCGGGGTTTATTATGTGGAAGGCCTCGGTCACAATCTCTTTTCGATCGGCCAATTACGTGATGGAGATTTGGAAGTTGCTTTTCGGAGAAAACTTGTTTCATTCGTGATCTACAAGGAAACGATCTAATGTCCGCTTTTCGCAATTCAAGTCTCTACACTATCTCCATGCAATACATGATTGCTTCATCTCCCATCATCTACTTTCAAAGGCAACATTAACAAAATCTTGGCTATGGCAACCGTCGTCTCTCACATTTAAACTTTCAAACCATAACCAACCTTGCTCGATATAAAGTTGTTGAAGGTCTCCGAGATTCCGGTATTCTAAAGATCACCTTTGCTCGACTTGTGAACAAGGGAAAAGCACTCATGCTCATTTTCCTTCAAAGGTGGAACCTGACTCTCAAAGATGTGCTTCATCATCTTCACATGGATTGTGTGGTCCGATGCATGTGCAAGCGATTAATGGAAAATGCTACATCACGGTAATCGAGATGACTACTCAAGATGGACTTAGGTCTACTTTCTTGAAGCAAAGATCAAGCTCCACAGATGATCATCACCTTTCTCACGAAAATACAAATTCGACTCCGAAAACGATCAGAAAAATCGGAAAAGACAAAGGCGCATTTGTGAATCAAACTCTTCGAGAATTTTATGAGAAAGTGGAATTGAGCATCAAACATCTATTGCACATACACCGAACAAAGCGGAGTTGTTGAAAGACAAAACCGCACGTTAGTGGAAGGCGCAAGAACGATGTTACTTAATGCTAAACGTCCGGATTACTTATGGGTCAAGCCATGTCAAGCTGCATGCTACACTCGAGAATCGATCAATGATTACCAAGCGCCACAACAAAACACCTTATGAGCTTATCCACAACCAAAACCAAACCTAAAACACTTTCATGTATTTGGATCCCTTTGTTATCCGAATAATGATCGTGATGACTTTGGTAAGCTCAAAGCCAAAGTCGACATTGGAGTCTTTATAGGATATTGTGAAAATTGTAAGGGTTTCCGGATCGGAATCGTCAGACAAAGCGAGGTTATGGAAACGATTCATGCAAATTTCGATGAGCTTCTGAAATGGCTTCCGAGTATAATGACTTGGAACCGGTCACAACCATTTAAACTTCCTCAAACCCCATCATCATTGAACCAAGCCCCGACTTACTCGTCAACAAATGGAAAAGCTATTTTCTCCATTGTTTAGTGATGACATTGATGAATGTGCTCGGTGTATCCAATGTTTCCGCTACTCAACTGATCATATTCCAAAACACGATACACTGCTACAACAAATCTTGTTGAAGAAGCACCACCGATTGACTCTACAACAACAGTTGAACAAACTTCTTCCAATGACTGAACCGGTGATGATGTTTCGAACAATGAAGTACCCCACTTGCAGATTTTGATCCAATGCGTTCTTTAACCCGTTTGCTAATGAAGCTGCTGCACCGATGTTGCGGAATCATCTACAAGCCATTTGAATCCTCAAAATCGCACAATGTATACCAACATCAACCTCTACACATCGTTGGACAAAAGACCATCCTCTTGAGAATATTATTGGTAACCCGAATCAACTAGTCGTAACGAGACAACGTCTTCACACAGATGGTGAACATTGCATTTATGCACTCACCGTCCGCCAATCTAAGCCTAAAACATTAAAGACGCAATGACAAAAGACAATGGATTGAATCCATGCAAGAAGAACTCAACCAATTCAAGCGTCTTGAAGTATGGGCCTTTGGTTGAAAGACCAACGAGGGTCTACGTTATTGGTCTCAAATGGATTTGGATGAACAAATTGGATGTTGAAGGAACGAATCGAAACAAGTCACGTCGGTGGCTAAGGGTTATAAACGAGGAAGAGGTATTGACTTTGAAGAATCATTTGCTCGGTTGCTCGTCTTGAGGTCATTGAGATCTTTCTCGTTCGCGGCTCATATGAATATAACGGTCTTTCGGATGGACGTCAAAGCGCTTTCGAATGGTCAATTGAAAAGCGGTTTATGTCACCGACGGAAGGGTTCATTGATCCCGAGTTCCCGAACCATGTCTATAAATTGAACAAATCTCTATACGAACTCAAACAAGCTCCTCGGGCGTGGTACGATAAGTTATCATCCTTCCTCATTGCCAATAATTTCACCAAAGGTTCGGTTGACCCAACTCTTTGCATACAATATCACGGGGCACACATCTTAATTGTTCAAATTTATGTGGATGACATCATTTTTGGGTCAACACATAAAAAGTACTCAGTCGCTTTTGCAAAACTAATGAAGAAACATTTTGAAATGTCCATGATGGGTGAACTTACGTTCTTTCTAGGACTGCAAGTTCATCAATCACCCCGTGGTATTTTCTTGAGTCAGTCCAAATATGCCCTTGAACTGTTAAACAAATTTGGAATGCAAAATTGTGACACCTATGCCACACCAATGGCTCATACCAAGAAGCTAGACGCTGATTTACATGGGAAATTGGTGGACCCTACCAAATACCGTAGTATCATTGGGTCTCTTATGTCCCTAACAGCTAGCAGACCTGGTATTGTTTTTTCCGTATACCTCTGCTCCCGTTATCAGTCGAGACCAACTGAAAACCACCTCTCTGACGCTAAAAGAATCCTTTGATACATCAAGGGAACCATTAATTTGGGGATCTGGTATCCGAAGGATTCTGGTTTTGAACTAATAGCTTTTTCGAACGCCGATTACGGGATGTTTAGATTCACGAGAAAAGTACTTGAGAGCATTACAATTTCTTGGTGATAAAGCGGTGTCATGGCAATCGAAGAAGCGAGGATTGTACATCGTCCTCAGCGAGCGAGAATATGTAGCCATGTTGGTGTGTTGTGCTCAAGGCATTTGGATGAGAACACAACTCAAAGACTATGGTTATGTATTTGATGTAATCCCGATGTATTGCGACAATCGAGTGCTATTGCGATCTCGTGCAACTCTATTCAACACTCGAAATCAAAGCACATCGATCTTGATATCATTTCATCAAGGACCACGTGGAGCAGTGCAGTTGAATTATACTTTGTGGGTATTGAATACCATCTGGCGAGATCTTCTCACCAAAGCCTTAGCTCCTCGCTAGGTTTAATGAGTTGGTCCACGGTTGGTATGCGGTGTTTGACTCAAGAGGAACTGGATGAACTCTTAAAACATTCTTAAAACCATCAAACACCAAAACCTTTTTTGTAAATATTTTTCAAAAACAAAATACAAAAATATAAAATCAGATAAAAAATCAAAAATATTCTTCTATCTATATTTCTTTTAACATGGCAAGTACAAACCTTCCGTCAACACTTTATTCTTTCAAAATTCAGTATTTTTTCGATCAAGTGTTGAGGGGGAGATAGCAAATATTTTTTCGGTTTCATAAAACCTTGTACTTGCATGTTACTTTATCCTAGTTGTTTCTTTAATAATGGTGGTCACATTTCTGGTTTACTGACACTCCTCAGACTAAAATTTATAAAACTTCATTATTTCTTAAGTCGAGGGGGAGTGTAGTCAAAGTTCTTTTTCAAATATTCTCGTTTGGTAACCAAAATAGAAGTTATGGGTATTGATTGTAAATGGTTAAGGTGGAGGGACTAAAACTGTTAATAGCTCAAACCTTTTTAAACAAAATATCTTCCTCATTTAATTCATCTCATTTAATATCCCAACCACCATATCCTACGCGTAAAACCTCATCTTCAAATCTGTGTTCTTGATCAACAATTTGTAAGTGTTTTCACAATCTTTGGGTTAAAACAAACATGGGTTTTGATTTGTTTGAGAATCCAACGGTTCACTTTTCTGTTTAAGGAAGATTTGTGTTCTACGCATAAGCTATGAACACAAATGCTTCCTTGGTGTGTTTGGACCAATATAAATGATGTTAAAATGATCATAAGTTCATATTATAAACGTTTTTAACATTCCAATCCACCCAGAAACATGAATTGGACTATTTTCAATCTAGGGTTCATACGCGTAAGTTTGAGGATTTTCAACATTGAGTGTTTTTGGTTAAAAAGATTGTCATTTGATGTTGTTTACAAGGTTAATTGACCATAATCATGCTTGGAATCAACCCAGAAACACGAATTGCCCTTAAATTGGAAATTAGGGTTTATGTTCTTAAGAATTGGGCATTTTTTATTGGCTTTGATTTTGATGTTATAACTTGGATAGAACAACTCATTATGCTTCTTAGACCTTACAGAACAAGTTTGGTGCAATTCCTATGGCTACATAACTTACACGTAGAAATTAGGCCTTAGGGTTTAGGTTTACACGTAACATGTGTTCTACGCTTAACTGTCTAATTGAGTGTTAGTGATTAAATCTGAAAGGATTGAATGTAGATGATAATGTTAGTGTTATGGTGAATTTATTTCAGGTTTCAACGTGTGTATAACTCAGAATCAAGGTTACTTGCCATCTACGCATAAGGATCACCTTACGCGTAGCATGTTATCGCGAAGAGAAATCTTACGGCGTAACGTTCTACGCGTAAGGTTCTACATTGGGGACTACGGCGTATCCCGTGAAGGATATGCGTGTGATAACCTCTCGCATAAGGTTCACTCTTACGAGTAAGCCTTACGCGTAAGGTTCCATATACGCCACGCGTAAGCTTTACGCATAAGGCCCTCTTTTCCTACGCGTAATATTTCTTATGCGTAAGTCAAGAACCTACGCATAAGCTTATGCTTACGCGTATACCACTCCTGTTTACGCATAAGCTTGCCATTTCTACGCCTAAGCCTAGTTTTAACCTTAATTAAGAATTGTTACGCGTGCAAACTTGAAAGTAAATAAATCATAACGCCACGAAAACAATAATGTCACTAATAAGCTTAAATGTTTAATAAGTTGTGAAAAATAAGTGAAAAACATAGACTTTAAAACTTGAAGTTAATCAACTCACAAAACTTATCACGACGTCTTTGGACTCTTGGACTAACAAGTGACATTGGACTCGTAACAATCATCGACATATCACATTCAATAATTAGACAATAAAACCATCTGTTGACTAACATAATGTCTTTCGATATGTTGGTTCTTTTGGCTAACTATGTTTCAGGTCACGACATGGACGCTCAAATGCAAAACGTGGAAGCACCAAACGTTCTCACCGTTGAAGATATCTTTCCTAATGGCTATCCAATGAAGATCGGAAAGAATAACATTCGTGTTGATTTTGATAGTCTAACTCGCCGTAGTCTTCTTGCTTAATACATGGACATTACGAAGAATCACCCTTATCGAACATGCTCACCATTACGCTACTGGTCTTGGGAGATCTACATTCACCGATTACCGCATAATATGCGAAAGATCAAAGGTCAAAATGTTGTGACGGTGACGCTCAACTACAAACAAGTCACCATCACACCAAAGCAGACTTAAGGGTCATTATTCTCCATACCATCATCGAGCCAACCGAATACAATGCCACACCAAGCTGAAGAGGCATTACGCAATTCATGATCGACATTGGTTATGACGAAGCTTCGGGAGTAATCACAAAGCATTCATCGTGGATCTTAAGAATATTCCTCACCATGGAGAACCCTTGATTGGTGCCAAACCGTCAAGTTATCTCACACAAGCTAGCCACTTGTGAATGGCTAACCGTAAGAAACTTAAAACAGTTCAAACACTAATGCAATTTAGATCATAGGAATATAGTGGATTCACGGGTCGTTAAGTCCCACGGAGGATGAATGGTGTTTAACTGATCGGATGTCGAATAATCGCTGGGATAGTGATCGGTAAGGATTTTGGAATATTTTATACCTAAAGAAAAGATTTGTAAATTACAAGGGCTTAAATGCAAATTAAAGGAATTAAAAGATAAAAATATTAAATAAACGCTATCACTATTTTTAAAGCGATGTTTTTGATTTTCTTTTATAAAATTTAAATTAAAAACTACGTGGCGTACACAAGAAAATGTGAAAGCGAAGCAATATTAATCCTAAAAATATGAAAATGATATTTTACAAACCTAATGATAAAAGAAAATTTATAGAAAAGAAAATTATTTTATAACTATTTAATTAATTATTATTAATTAAAACTATTTTAACTATTTAATAATAGCCTAAAATACAAGAAAATATGAAATAAGGCTAAAAAATAAAATTATGACTTGGAAAAATCTAAAATAACTAAAAGAATTTTCAAAACTATTTTGTATTTTTTGATTATTTTCTATTTTTATGAATTTTAAACTATTTAAAACTAATTTAATTACTAAAAATTACAAATTAAACTATGAAAATCTGGAAAAATAATTTTTACTTTTTATATTTATCTAAACTTAAGAAAATGAAAAATATTTTTTGAACTTTTTCGATTTAATTGTATTAAAAGCTATTTAAAATGACTTAAAAATGTTTTAATTAAGAAAAATAGCAAACCGACCGAGAAAAATGTGAAAAATTCAAGAAAAGTCTAAAATAATATTTAGAATCTAGGAAAATAGAAAAACAATAGCTTATGTGGAGGAAATTGAAGCTGCGGTTATAAGTCCTTATTAATAAGCACTTTGAATAAGCACAAGTTACAAGCGAGAACCAAACTTTCACGAAGCTCTAATAAGCTATAAGTACTTTGAAACAACAAATTACAAATGACCTTGACCTCTGAATTGCAAGCGCTTGTGATTTGATTGATTTGAGTTTATGTGCAAAACAGTTTAGGGTTGACTTGCGGTTTAATAATAAGCTACTAAATAAGCTAGAAATCAAAGAGCGAAGTTGGAACTGACCTAGACACAGCTAACTACTTATGAACCAAAAATCAATACTGGATGAGCTCGATGAGCTTGGTACAAGCCTAGCAATAGTGAGAAAACTCGACTTTGGTCGAGTTGTGAGCAATGGCACATAAGCCTGTTTGATAAGCTTTTTTGAAGGCTTTAGAAAATTACCAAAAATCTAACAAAATGATAACAAGTAACTTGACCAGTTGAAGTTTTAAAAACAAAAAGTCTCACTTGATTTGGACCAATAATGAACCTATGAAAAATCACTCTAGTTTGGAGAAAACTGAGTTTTCCAACCTTTTTGACTTTTAAGCAGTTTTGACAATATTGACTTTATTGAACTTTGATTCAAAATGGTGGACTGATGTTGATGTTAAATGGTAAATTGAAACTAGTGCAGGCTATCTTAATGAATTATAAACACAAAACAAGATTTTGATTATCCAAAACCCAAACAGTTAAAGGATTAAGGCAGTTAACAAAAGATTTTGACTTTTAAGGTTTGTAGTTGCAATATAATGACTGCAATGAGCTCAAATGAGCTTAGCAAGCATGAAACAACAGGCTTTAATCACTGACTTAACCTCTAGCACAGATTAAGTAACTGATCCAAACACACCTGCATTAACTGTTTTGTAAATTTAAACTATACTAACCACTGATTTAACTCATTCCATTAATTAAACTAACTCTAATATCCTAATTACTACTAATTAAACATATTTAATGACCAGAGATTCAAATATAAGCACAATATTAAAACTGCATCAAAATTGAAAATGAGACTAGCACTCACAAGTATCCAGCTTGTTTGCAGCTTAAACCAGAAACCAAACCATACTTAAGCTATTCAAATCCACCCCAAATTCATCTCTGCAACACCCACTATCCAATTCCGACTGCTTGAACCAAAATTTCTTCTTTGTTGACTTTTGTTGACCATCGACCCATTATGCTTGACATTGAACTCCGTGCTTCGTAAAGCTATATTGAGATTATATAAGCATGCGAGCTTATAAATAAGCTAATTGAAACTTTAAGATCAGATTTTAAAATTGAAAATTGAAACAGTGGACATGAAACATGAATTGTAAACTCAAACTTGAATTGATGCTTGATAACAGTTGAAGTACAATGAAATACTTAAGTTTGATATATTTAAGCTTAAAATTACAACTTTAAAGCTACTTAAGACATTTTAAAAAAAATACGACATACTTAAAATTAAAAAACTAAAAGACTGCCTTTCTCTCTTGTTTCTCTTCCTCTTTTAAGCACCAAAAAGCATCCACGTGTCCTTCTGAGCAAATCCCACCTCTAAGCTTGGCCAATGGGTGAGTTTTGAGCATTTTGGCCGTTTTATCATTTTGGCGGGAAAGCTTGTTTTTGACCACAGGCTCTGAAATAGCTAGTAGGGGGGTGGCATTTATTGTGGTGGGAAAGGTGGGTAGTGGTGATGATGAGGGGAGGGAAAGGTGATGGGAGAGGGGACTGTATGTTGCAGGCAACATGTGAAAGGGATAAGCAGTGGGAGGCGAACAGGCTGGGTGTTTGACTTTGGTTTGACTTGGGGTCCAAAATAGGTAAATGACAGGGGGGGTCAAATGGGTTAAGTGGCGGGGTCAAAATGTTTTGACAAGGCTTGGTTTTAACTCTGAGGACCAAAGCGAATTTCTTGATATTTGAGGATCAATTCGCCATTTTACAAAGTTCTCACAAGGGTCACTTTTGACAAGTTTTAATAGTACAAGTACCTTTTTGACATTTTCAAATTCTCATAGGACCATTTTGCCAAATTTCAAAGTTCGAGGACTTAAGTTGTAAATTGCAATTTTAAATCTCAAGGACCAATTTTGACAACTTAGGAATCCCTAGGGGCTTGAAATGATATTTTCTTTATTTTGTTTTACGAGGGATGTTTTGACAACTTTTGAAACTTGGGGACTAAAGCGCCAATTATGCAAACTTGATCGTTTTCACAGTTTTGATATTTTGCATTTAAAACACATAAAACACTTATTTGTGATATTTTATCATTTTGATGCATTTATGAGTGTTTTCGGATGTTTTGCGGTTTAATTTGTACAAAATGATGAGTATTTAGACACTCGTCAATCCCACACTAAGATATTGCTAGTCCCTAGCAATGTTTTGAGAAAAATTAATGGATTTCATCTCTTTACCAAAAGCCATTACTTGGAGTAGCCAAATGTTTGATTCAAGTAAGAACCTTGGTACACCGATAACGAATGATTTTGAGCAAATCATCGACTTCAATGGTTTGATTTGTCTTTACGAAGCCGTTTATACGGACTAATAACTCTTAGATAAAATATCTTTGGTGAGATGATTACCAATTATGGTTTTCAAGCGCCTTTACCACAAGCCATAAACTTGCGGGCTAGCCAACTCTTCATTTTAAGGATATGGTGAAATGAATACTATACAATTTTGGGCAAATTGCAAGCCGTCAACAGTTTGAGATATCTTTACCAAGAGCCGTTTGCTCTGGATTAGCCAATCCTTTTGTTTATTAGACAAAATGGATGATAACCATAAGATGAGTAAGTGAAGAACACTTACTCCAAAAAATTTTTTGCCAAAATGGGGAATTAGGCGGTGTAATTACATGATAAAATTCGTGAGAATTCCCCCACACTAGAAATGAATATTGCCCTCAATATTCAAAGTGCACCGCGGTTATGCGAAACATAGAACGTAAAGGGAAATACTACGGCCATTATTTTGCAAGGATTTTTTTTTTTTTTTTTTTTTTTTTTAAAACTCTTATATACAACAGTGGGCAACTCCCCACACTAGGGTGGTACACGGGTGAAAACCCATGTAGCATACTCTTGTTTTTGATTCCCGAGTCGCTAGCTTGACTCGATCCCAATTCATTGGTTCATGGGAAAGTTTGTAGATCCGGGACAATCACGGAGGAATGTCCTCTCCAAAATAATGCTTTAATCGATGACCATTCACTTTAAAATTTGGACCATCGGTGAGATAACTCAATGGTGCCATAAGGATAAACCTTAGTGATAGTAAATGGACGGACCAACGAGACTTAAGCTTTCGAGAAAATCTTCAATCTTGAATTGAAAAGAAGGACTCGATCACCAGCGTTGAAAAGCGGTTCTTGATTTTAGAGTCATGAATCTTCTTTGTCTTTTCTTTGTAGATCAAAGAGTTCTCGTATGCTTGATCACGGAGTTCATTTAATTCATTCATTTGAACTTTCGGTGATCACCGGTATGTCGAATATCGAAGTTGGCATGCTTCAAGGCCCAGTATGCCTTGTGCTCAAGCTCAACCGGCGGATGACATGCCTTCCGTACACAAGCTTGTATGGAGTACACCGATGGGTGATTTATAAAATCGACGGAAGGCCCGAGTTCATCATCTAGCTTATCCGACCAAGAGGCCGGTTTTCGCCAACCGTCCTCTCCGAATTCTTTAATCCCGGTTGAAACTTCCACTTGCCCACTTGTTTGGGGTAGTGCAGCGATGAGAGGCGGTGAGTTACACCATACTTTTGCATGACTCTATAAAATTGGTCATTGCAAAATGCGTACCACGATCACCGATTATAGCTCGTGGAGTTCCAAACCTAGCAAAAGAGATTTCAATAATTTCACAACAACTCGGGCATCGTTGGTAGGCAAAGCCTTAGCTTCAACCCATTTTGACAAATAGTCAACGGCCACGAGTATGTATTTGTTACCGCGAGAAGAAGGAAATGGCCCGTAAAGTCAATGCCCGGATGTCAAAATCTCACACACTTGAATGGCGTTTGCGGCATTTCATTTCTTTGTGAGATATTCCGTGGCGTTGACAAGCGTCACAAGCTTTGACAAATTCGTGGGCATCCTTATAGATAGTTTGGACTATGATGGCCCCGATGGGTCCGGCATGGCAAGCTTTGAGAATGTCAAGAGCTTCTTGTCCATAAACACACCGTCGGATGACTTGATCCCATGATTTTGAATAAGTAGGGTTCGTCCCGAGTAATGTTTAACATCTTTGAAGAATTTGTTCTTCTGTTGGGTTGACATCCCTTTCACTATGAAGTTACCCGCATGGTAATTTGCGGTCGACAAACCATGGGGTAGAAGAGTTTCCACGAAAAGAAACCGCATTGAGTGTCTCGAGGAAATGTTTCATTTATTTCCTTTTCTCGAACACATCTTGGTGAGGGTTTTCTAGGCGGGATAGATGATCGTGACGGGTTCTCGGCTCTTTTTTATCACGTATAATGATATCAAATTCTTGTAGGAGGAGAACCCAACGGAGCAATCTCGGCTTTGCATCTTGTTTTGCAAAGAGATATTTGAGGCCGAGTGATCCGTATACACCACGCATTTGGTCAATATAAGGTATGGCGAAACTTTTCAAAAGCATACACCACGACTAATAATTCTTTTTACGTAGTGGTGTAATGGGTTTGAGCTTGATCATAGTTTTACTTGCGTAGTGGATAAATTTGAAAATGCTTGGTTTTCGTTGCCCCAAGACGCACCGATAGCAAAATCACTTGCATCGCACATGAGCTCAAAGGGTAAATCGATCGGGGCAACTAGAATGGGTGCTTAGTAAGCTTTTCCTTTAGTGTTTCAAAAGCTTTGATGCACTCGGGAGAAAAGATAAAAGGAGCATCTTTTCAAGAAGATGGGTCATAGGCGGCGATTTTAGAAAAATCTTGAATGAATCTCGATAAAACCCGGCATGACCAAGAAAACTCCTAATACCTTTGGCGGTAGTAGGATGAAGCGTTTAGCAATAACATCAACTTTGCTCTATCTACCTCAATCCGTTTTTGAAATTTTATGGCCAAGGACTATGCCTTGTTTGACTATAAAGTGGCTCTTCTCCAAATTTAGATGAGATTGGTGTCTTCACACCGTTTAACATTTTGTCTAAATGGGAGAGACATGTCTGAAATGAGTCCCCAATGACCGAGAAGTCATCCATAAACACCTCCATTGTTTCCCCGATCATGTCGTGGAATATGGCCATCATACATCGTTGGAGCGTGCGGGAGCATTACATAAGCCAAAAGGCATCGTTTGTAGGCAAAAGTTCCGTATGGGCGGTGAATGTGGTCTTCTCTTGATCACGTGGATCAATGGGGATCTGAAAGTAACGAGAAACCATCAAGGAAACAATAGTACTCATTCCTGCTAATCTCTCAAGCATTTGGTCCATGAAGGGTAGAGGAAAATGGTCTTTCTGGTGGCGTCATTCAACTTACGATAGTCAATACACACACGCCATCCCGTAACCAATCGAGTTGGAATTAACTCGTTTTCTTCATTCGTGACAACGTTATGCCTCCCTTTTTGGAACACGGTGAATTGGGCTAACCGAGGACTATCTCGAGATTGGGTAAATCAATCACTGCATCAAGAAGTTTGATAACCTCCCGCTTGATAACATCATGGATTTTGGATTCACCTTCTACGATGTTGAGCTAGCGGCTTGAAGTCATCCTCCATCAAGATTTTGTGAGTACAAAATTGAGGTTGATACCCTTAATGTCGGAGAGTTTCCAAGCAATTGCTTGCTTGTGTGACTTCAAGATCTTTATGAGGCGACTTTTTCATCTTTACTCAAATCTCGAGCAATAATGACGGGCAATTTATCATTACCCTCAAGAAATGCATACTCGAGATGAGGTGGTAAGTCATAAGTTCGACTTGAAATTCTTGATTTTCTCAATGACTTGACTTCCTTGTTATGAAGCTCGGCGGGAGGAGTGGAGGAGAAGTGTCTGATTTAACAACTTCTCAAGAATAAGAATATCTCCTCGAATTAATCTCATGGTGATTAATCTCTTACGGAATTGCATCACTAGTGTGAGGGGTTGATGAGTGATCATCTTTAAGCAATTTCTCAATGAGAAGTATGTCCCCTCGATGTCAATTGGGCGTGATCAATTTCCCATGGAGCAGAATCACTAGCCAAGTATGCTTCAATCTCTTCCAAGATGAAGTCGCTTCCCTCAAGCAGTGAGAGAAGGAGTAGAATTGGCTATGATAGGTTGAGAAGATGTGGTGGGATCCCACTCACGAATTATGAGAATAACCAAGAACTTCTTGAGAGTACTCTTGAAGCAACATCAATGATATCTATTCGGTTAACCGAATCGGAATCATAGTTTGGAGTACCTCGAAGTTTGATCAAGGTTAAAGGTGGCGACTTCATTACCAACACGTAATGTGATTTCTTGCTCAAATACATCAATGAGAGCACGGCCCGTTCTCGTGAATCTTCTTCCAACAATGAGAGGAACCCGTGGATCGACATCGAAATCAACAACTACAAAGTCGGTGGAAAATGGAACTTTCCTACTTTCAAAATCGTCCTCGGCAATTCCAAGAGGACGGGATATTGTACGATCCGCAAGCTCGAGAGTCATGCATGTAGGAGTAAGGTCCAGGAAGAAAGTTTCTTCCATCTTGAATGAGGCATCGGGTTTATGCTTGCACCAAGATCGGCTAAGGCAAAGCATTCAACCATTCACGGAAATACACAAGGTAAGAGGAACTTTCCGGGATCTCCAAGCTTCTCGGGAAGCTTCTTCAAGATAAGCTATGAGCGAGTTCTCATTCGAGGAGTTTAGCCATTTCAAGCAGCTTTTCCTTGTTGCTTAACATGTGTTTGAGAGTTGATGCAAACTTGGGCATCAACATGATAGCATCCATAAAGCTTATGTCAAAATGTAATTCTTGGAAAATTTGAAAAATTTGTCCATTTGATTCTTGGCTTTTCAGGAGCTTTGCTCATGTAAGCGTGATGGGTAAGGAATAGAAGATTTGGATTTGGTATTTTCAATGGGAGCTACGGAGGTTCAAAACAACTCTGGATTGGATTTGGGTTTCGGGACAACTTGAGGATGGACATTCTTTGGTACCTCCGTTATTAGTAGGAAGTTCCTTGTCCTTTGTCGCCTCGGGTTCACTTTCCACTACCTTCGGGAGAGAAGAAGAAGAGGTAGTAGGAATAAGCGGGTCCATCATCTGACACCACTTACGGTTGTGATCGCCTTTGCATCGCCCCTCGGATTAGCGATTGTGTTGCTAGGTAAAGTACACGAGCCCAGGGTCGATCATTTAAAGACTTTTAATTCAATGATCGGTGACCAACAACCTGTTTGTCTCTCTTGAGTCTTCATGAATTGCTTTAAAAGCTCATCGGATGTTGATACAGGAGGAGGTGGAGGGATAATTTGAGGTCGTATGTTACGATTATAGCGAATTCCCTTGATTAGGATTCATATTTCCACGAAATTGATTCCCTCGATTGAAAGTGTTTTGATTTAGATTTCCTTGATGTTGGAAACCTTGATTGGGTCCGAATAGAAATTTCCTTGGTTTTGATAACCTTGGTTCATTCTAGGTTGGTTACGATTCGGTTAGGATTCAGTTAAAACGGGTGGTGCACGATAAGTATTAGCTCGGTAGTTTGGTTCATTTTGAGGACGGTATTGATTACCTCCTTGATTTGAAGTACCGGCTATAGCATTGGCTTCAAAAGGACTACCATCGGTGGCGATGACAGTTGTAGTATGCATGAGGACCACCACAAGTAACACAAACTTCAACTTTCTTCACTTCACCATATGATGGTGTGCGTGTGAAAGTGACTTTCTTTAGTTAGCAAGAACCAAAGCTGAACAATATCCGTGAGTTTGTCAATCTTAGCATCGGTGCTAGATGTACTCACGGGAGATGAAATAGAAGGTCCGACATTAGACCGAGTTTGATATGTCTTTGTGCGGAAAGGACGGACACAGGACTTGTTT
Source organism: Chrysanthemum lavandulifolium (assembly GCA_022545495.1). Classification (NCBI taxonomy): domain Eukaryota; kingdom Viridiplantae; phylum Streptophyta; class Magnoliopsida; order Asterales; family Asteraceae; genus Chrysanthemum; species Chrysanthemum lavandulifolium. The sequence continues at coordinate 166,113,568 of CM040243.1, read as the reverse complement.
TCAATGATTTGCAAGGCTTCTTTTGTGGTCTTGCTCAAGAAATTACCTCCATGGAGGCATTCAAAGAGTCTTGATTAGTGCGGTTCGGACCATTGTAGAAAGTATCCATTTGCATTAACTCGGAAAAACCATGATGCGGACACTTACGAGCAATTCTTTATAACGATCCATGCCTCCCGAATGATTCATCAAATCTTTGAGAGAATTTCATTATCTCATTCTTAAGACTTGTGGTTGGGATGGAGGATAGAATTCGTTAACAAACTTTGTGACTAGATCTTCCCATGTCTCAATGGAGCGAGGGGTTGTTTCTCAAGCCAATTCGGGCTTGTCCTAGAGAAAATGGGAGCAGGAAGAAGCTTAATTGCTTCATGTGGGACATTCTTGTATTTGATGGTAGATGCAATCTTGTTAAACCATCGAATGTGTGCATGAGGATCATCCGTTCAAAACCATAGAATTGGCTTTGGGTTACTAGATTAAGTAACCGGTTTTGAGCTCAAAAGTATCGACCACGATGGCTGGGACAACAATAACATCTCCGTAACCCTCGATGGGTGCTTGGAAGCTCATTCATCGGCTTGTCTTCCGCCATTTCGGTGGTGGTGGTGGTGGTAGGCGTTCCTCGATCGCGGTGAAGGCGAGCGTCCCTCGTCTCGAGGAATATTTGCAAGCTCGGCGGTGGACTTGTAGGCTGGAAGAGCAGTGCGCATGCACTAAGTATAAAATCGTTTTCAAAACAAATGTGAGGCAAAGCGACAAGTGAACTTAACCAATAATCACAAATGAAATGGCTTCTTTTAAAAAGGTACACCAAATCACAAGGACACAAAGGCAAGTTTTAATAGTACAAGTACCATTTTGACATTTTCAAATTCTCAAAGGACCATTTTGCCAAATTTCAAAGTTCGAGGACTTAAGTTGTAAATTTGCAATTTTAAATCTCAAGGACCAATTTTGACAACTTAGGAATCCTAGGGACTTGAAATGATATTTTCTTTATTTTGTTTTACCAGGATTTGTTTTTAACAACTTTTGAAACTTGGGGACTAAAGCGCCAATTATGCAAACTTGATCGTTTTCACAGTTTTGATATTTTGCATTTAAAACACATAAAACACTTATTTGTGATATTTTTATCATTTTGATGCATTTCGAGTGTTTTCGAGATGTTTTGCGGTTTAATTTGTACAAAATGATGAGTATTTAGACACTCATCAACCCTCTACATTATCATCACCAAATCCGTTTCTGGACGTGATAGTGGTTATGAGCATCCCAAGCTCATAAAACTATAGATCTTTTGGGCTTTGGTCAACATGAAACATATTGAAGTTGAAGCTCTGATATGGGACGACATGATGTCTTTCCTCAAAAGCTTGGCTCCAAGATCCCATATATCGGATATACCAAATTGTTGATTCAAAGAGCTCTAGGGTATAATCACGATGTCCCTCGAGACTCAATGACCCCAACAATCACTCCATGTTGTATGAGCCTACACTCACAATCGATTTAAGGAATCTACAACAAAGAAACAAGGTGCGGTGTTGCGGATCACCTTCTGGCTCAAGCGGTGAAACAACTCCATTCATACAAAAGGTATCGGTAGCGGTTGATGAAGGCAAAGTAGGTTTTCTTGATGAAAAGTCCTCCGGTACACCTACTAGGAAAACCGGAGAGGCAAGCGGTAATGTTACAAGCGAGAGTCGAGAAAGTTTCTAAGAGGTCACATACTCTCAAAAGAAAAGTTCCTCTAAGGAAGCCATTCCTATTCCAATTCCCAAGCACGAACCGCAACAAAAGCTAGTGGATGAAAGCTCGAGAATCTTGAATCGAGACGAAGAGGTCTTCTACTCGAAACTCCAACCGATGACACACAAACAGAGCAAAACCTCCCGGTCAAAAAGGCGATAAAGGAAAAGGAAAACTCACGTGGCAGGCATGATAAGGAAAGTTCGAAGAAGAACCATTTGATGAAGAAAAGACTATCAAAAGAAGTTGAAGAACCTCGACTCAAATATCTTGCCGATGAATTTGTCTTGGATCAAACTCATGGCTCGGAGGTCAAGTGGTGGAACTCAAGCCACACCCGTTTCGGCGCGGTTAATCAACCCGATAAAGGAACTGGTACCACCACTCACGAACAACAACAAAGGCGAGATAGAGGATTCCATCAACTACAAATTTGAGGAACCGGACATGGAAAAGACCGAGAAAACTCTGGTGAAGATACTAAGGGTGATGAAAGCGGCTAAGTCCGGAAATGTCAAGATCTTGATTATGATGATTTTCTTCTAGATAGCCCAAGACGCTCAAGGAAGAAACATCTCGAAATTGCCGAAAGACCACGAGTCTCCTCATGTCTCATCATCATCGAATTGTCTTCTCACTCTTCACTACCACCATCCAAAGGAACAACAAGATCCACATCTAAATCGTGAAGAAACCAACTAAATCTTGGATATCCGGGCTAAATACAAGATTGTCAAAGCATCAGCGGTCGGGAAGAAAGACGTGACCAACAAGAAGTTGAATCAACTAGGCGACGGTATCATTCTTCTACATGACGAGATAGACAAGATGTCAAGTGAAAGGGAGTATATCCAAGTTCATGCAGCGTGATGTCCAAGGGAGGCGAGCGAAATGATTGGGGCTATACTCACAAGTTCCTACTAAACATTGTTCACGGAGTTACAAGGAGATGTTCACCAGACAGATCTATCCAAATCTCATGAAATTGGTCAAGCAAATAATGCAATCCACTCCGGTTACAATGACGATCAATCCAATAGAGCCTACAGTTCTCTCTGATGCAGAGTTGATTTCCAAGTTGGTGCTAAAAATGTCTCAACGATCTGCAACTTTCACCTCTGATGAAAGTAAACTATTTGAGGCACTACTGGAATATCAACTCAAGACTTCATGCAAGGAGCAAGCTGAAAGGCCTAAGCGTCCAAGAGACGATGAAGATAAGGATAAAGATAAAGATAAAGAGCCTAAACGCCTGAAGAAAACTGGTGAATCATCCTCCATGCCACCTCCACCCCAAAGGACTCCATCTCAACAACGATCTCCTCCACGCTCTTTTGCTGACAAACCTCAGGACTCTGAGTCACCACCCCAGACAGAGAAAACCGGTGATCATTTCAAATACACTGGTGGCAACGATGAGGAAGTCCCTGAGCCCCAACAACAACCCACCTCTCCAGCTTCAGCAAAGAAACCAGCATCCTCATCTAGGCCAAAGAAGAAGAAGTCGCCTAAGGCTGATGTCGTCTCATGGCTAGACGAAGATGACACCGAGTATGACTGGTTCTCTACACTTGTTGATGCTACTCCATCCCTAACTGATGATCAAGATATGGTAGAAGGTCGTACATTGGAGCATGCTAAGTTACTTCAAGAAAAGTTTGGGTGAAAAGATGACCAAGTCGAGTTAAACGCATCAAGAATGAAGCTTTTCAACCGCTCAAAGACATTTCGAAAAGTGCTATTGAAGTTGAATATCATCTTGAAAACCTAGCACGAGCCATGTCTAACAACATTGATTGGCTCAACCTCGAATCAAACATTGACTTCACGGAAAAGACAAGGCTCCATATTACACCGATTGGACGAGACCTCTACCAACGACACAACGGATCAACCTAAGATTCCATTCCGATACTTCTTCAACAATGACACGGAATTTCTACTACGGTAGCGATGGTTGAAAGAAATACGCTACATCACTTACACTTCCGTTCCGTGCACCATATACTCCAAGCTGTATAACCATCGAGGAAAATGCTACCCACATGTTTGCTAACGGTGTGGAGCAAGATGACATCGATGCAATGTATGGGATTCACCATTAGCGAACGCGAAGAATCTACTACAAAAGCCGCCGAGTTGAAGGTCTAAACATGAAGTGTACGGTGATAAAGGGATCGTTCTTTGTTAAGCATGTAGCTCTCTTCTAAATGGGATTACACTTTCCTCAAGAAAATTGTGGTCAAAAGACAAGGCGAAAGGGACTATGATTTCGTGAAGCGGACTTTGAATTTGTCTCTCAACGACATTGAAGATCCGTATCTGCCAAGGTACAGGAAGAATGAGACAATTCTCAACCTGAAATCCAATGTGAATACATCAAGTCCGTGCTCATATTCATCGAAGCATAGTGACCCGAGGCGTGTAGAAGACTTGCAACTTGCCGTTGAATCGTATCAAACACGTGTCAACTTTACCAGACCTCAGCTAGAACTTCCTGACATCAACCATCTTCCACAATACACTCTCATCAGAAAACCGTTTGGAGTAGTTTACCGTAGTGAACTACATCGCAACTGCTTGATGGCGTGTATAGATCTTCATAAGTTTGGAGATCACACATTGAAGAAAGTCAGGGATGGGTTAGCTTATCGGTTAAAGGAGATACATGAAGGCATCGGTCGAAGAAGAGATGGAAGTCTAAGGAGAAAAGGGATGTTAAGAGGATCATCACTCGGATCGATGAAAGGTTGTATAGAAGGGACCAGTTCAGAACATTGGAGAGCTTTGTAGGTGGTCGTCCCAGGATTTCTCTCACAAGCTATCAACGCCCGATTCGCATTCTGGCATTATTGTTGGACTACGAATCTCTGGTACCCTTAAACTGTTTCATTTTCAATATTGATTTGGATGTGTGATTATTTAAATGACAATGGCTTGTGCACACATCACGATGTACAAACCGTTCTTGTAATGAAAGGACCACGTAGTGCGCTTGATTACCACGATCCTTATAAAAGGAGCGAAAGCTTCTTACTTTTGAGTAAAACTTATCAAACCTTTCACTTTTAAAGGTTTTGCTCAAAAGGACAAGTACTTCCCCTTATGATTTTCAAAACCTCAAAAGTTAATATCACTTGTTGAAGGGGAGTATTTGATTATAATCTTTGTTCAACAAAATGTTCTTCATGGAAATCTTCCCACAAAACTCGAAATGGTCATATTTAATATCAAAACGTTATCAAAAATATCATTTATATGCCAGTTTTGAGGGGGAGAAAATTAACGTGATAAGAAATATGTTGATTTGCTATTGAATCTTCGTGTGATAAGACTTAACCCATGAATTGACGAGCTCTAAACTATCATAAATCGAAAAGATTTGTCTTCCTAGACTTATCCGAGTAGATTGTACCTATTCGAGGAACTCTTGATAGACATGAACTTTGACGGGTTTGACAACCTTTCGAGGTTTGTCCACACCTTCAAGGTAGTTACTAGAGTTAGTTGTCACCTAAAAGCTGTCAATGTACCTCTTTAACTATGCAATGTAACTGTGTCTCATGAGGATTGTCTATCTTGAGTCAATCAATTCAAAAGTGCGCTCTTCTCTCACCGTGCAGTTATTGTCTAAACACTTAAGCACGTGTGGAGGGGAGTATTTCTGCAAAAAAAAAAAAAGATAAAACTCTCACAGTGATACAAAATGTTTTTCATTCACAAACACTTTGAGAGATTTTCTAGAAAATGGTTTTCTGGCAACATAGGTTAGTCATGGAGTTATAAGGTGACTAAGGTTAGAAATAACCGTCCTATGATCCGCCAGAGCCGGAGGGATTTACCCAAGGACATCACAAATAGTTATTACTTAGAAGTCCTTAGGTATGATTATAAAAAGGAGAATATGAGAATAGGAGAAAGAAGGAGTTGAAGAATTAAAAAGAAATGCAAAGAAAAGGGTGAAAAGAAATAGCCCTCCAAATTATTCAACTTAGGGCAGACACCGGGTTCAATTCATATGCTACTAGTTGTCACTAGATGACACCGGTATTGAAGATAAAAGTCGTCATGGACCCAGTGACGCATGCACAGGAAACCCTATGTAAACTATCGGCTTTCTCTTAGAGATTGCTGGTATTGAAGAAGGAGACCCTCTCCCTAGTCTCCGCTCAGGAAAACTAAAGTGCACTATTGAGTCTAGAGCCACGAGATTCATCAAAAGATCTCTTAGGTACACTTGACAATTCATCGCTTGTCGTTCAACAATAAGAACGCAAGTGATATATTATCGTGTCCTTCATGGATCTTAGCAACTGTCGAGAACATTTATGAGAGGTTCACATATGTGATCCTCGGTGATTGAATAGAAACTCCCGCCGTGGTCAACATCATACACTCGACAAGCAGTCACCGGTAACTCCCGTGGATTACGCTTAGTGTGTCTCAAACGGTCTCTGATCGTGAGGTGATGCTTGGTGTACCTCGTGACTCATCGAATCTGTAGGTGTACTTGGTACATCGCGTTATCTCACTTGTGGGACTCGGTTCAGAACAACCTTTGTGAGAATTAGAGTTGTGTTTTCACACTATGTTGTTAACACTCTCAAGTTCAAACTTGTAAGTCTTGGATTCCGTTTATCACTAACCATTCTTATGTTTTCTTCTTATGGAAGCTCGGAGCAGATCGATCGTCTGATTCTCCACATGCTCATACCAACAACATCACTAATGGAAGTTCTCTCAAAAGGCAACACAAAGTCGAATGATTCTTCGTCAAAGTTAAAGAATCTACAAAGTTTAAAGACTAAGAGAACTTCATCAAGATCTTGAAATCCAACGTCAAAGAGCGTGTGAGCATGTTGGAGAAAGGCGTGGAACCGGAACAACGGAGCGGACCTAATGAAGACTACAACAACAAACTATCACTACCATCACAAAGAACAAAGATCAAAGAACAAAGATAATGATGACGTCAAAGCTGAACTTTTCAAAGGAAACAATTTCTCTACACTGGGAGATTGTTCGAATCAAGGCAATTCTTCTCACAAGAAAGAAGAATGTCAGAAGACGTCAAAGCTACTTTTACATCAGCACCTTCAATGTTTATATTATCAATCACTAACACTTAGGCGGAGATTGTTGGAATCACTCCTAAACTAGATTTCAAGAGTTAGTAATTAATATGTAATAGTTAGCTTAATATGGATTTTAAGTTAGTAATCATGCCAACGCTTATGTAGAAAGCCCATGATCCTTGGCCCAAGCCCATAAAGGAAAGGAAGGGAACTTGCATGTTGCCCTAGTTCCTTCCTATAAATAATGCTTGTAAACCCTCACTTGAGGGTTGGTTGTTCATTTTATCAATACACTTTACGCATAACCTTTCTATCTTATTCATACGTGTGTATTTGGTAGTGTTCATCCGATCACTTCTCTTCTATTTCTTATATTGATGCTTGTGTTACTAATATCGGAACCTAACATAAAACCCTAGCCACCACCACCACCTTGGCCGCCGCCCACCTCCGGCCACATTCCAGCCAAAATCCGCGAGTGGTGCTACACCTCCAACACAAAATCAAAGATCTTTTCATCCTCTTTCCTTCCATATATAATAATCATACTAAAACCTTCATTAACACCTCAAATTTAAAGATTAAGATTCGTACTTTTAGGGTTTTCATCTAATATTGCAATTGGTGCTTGAATAAGGTAAATGGAACATGATTTGCAATTGGTGCTTGTTTGGGCAATAATAACCCACGTATGGATTATTAGGGTTTCGACCTAATATCCAAATTTGGGGCTTTTGGGTGGAACATGAAATTAAGTCTAATTAGTGTCTAAATAAACAAATAATTAGTGTTTGGTAAGTGTGTGGTGTATCAATTTGATGGGTTTATGCATTTTAGGTTTAGTTTCATATTTTTGGTTAAGATAAATGATGGGTTTTGTGTTTGGTTATTGATTGGAGCTTGAATGATTGGATTTGGATGTTGTGGAAGTGATTTGGTTGTGTTTGGTTGTGAGATATGGGGCGTACGAACCACAAGGGTCACGTACGTGGCTCATGGTTGGTGTACGTGACCCACTTGGGCCACGGGTCCGGGTCGGGTCGATTTGGTAGCTTGTTGGTTGATGTAGTTGAGGTTTGGATGAGACACGTGGAGCCGAAAAGCTTCTAGAGCTTGTTTGGTTCACGTGGCCTTAACCGCGACCGTGTCATGACCATTAGGGTCATAACATTGGTTTTGAGTACATTTGGTTGATTGATTGGTTGGCGAGATTGTTTTGAGTTGGTTTGGGATTGAATTGCGCTATTATGACTTTAATTTGGACTTGATATATATATTGTTGACTTTGAGCTACGTCGGTGTTACTTTGACTTTTTAGTCAATAGTTGACTCCGACAAAGCCGTAACATGGACTTTAGTATAATTTGGACTATTGATTGATTAAAAGCCGAGAAGTTATGACTCGTGCTTGTGGACTCGAAACGAATAACGATATGAGATTAATATTGGAATTTGACGAAATATATATATTTATACATGAAAATGCTAATAGAACTATGAAATGTAAATAATAAATGGGCTTTTATACCAAAAATGTTGATAACAAGTTTTATCTTGTTATTTACTATTTTTAAATGGAAACTAACGACTAAATTGGAAATATTTTGTAATAAATAAGTAAATAAAAATTTCGAGTACACGTTTATCAATAAATGTCAATTATGGACATTTAATATTAGTTAAGTATTTATTTACTTACGTTATGTTCATGGGTTACGGATAACCTAGCATTAATAGTGTTGATTCACGTGGGTAGCGGACTTATTGGGTTGACGAATCTAATAAGAGCCCGCTAGGTACGTTGGGTAACCCTATTAATGAGTGAATTATCCTTATGACTCTTTAGGACACGATTGATTTATGGGATAATAAGCGACACGAGTAAATAAATGAGTTTATCGAGTTGACGAATTCGATAAGGTCTACTATTTATTCCGAAACTTATTTGACTATGGAGCTTATCGTTTAGAGGTCTCATCGTGTCGCATTGAGTTATATTGGTTGTTTGAGTGCATTCATAGCATCATATTGAGTCGATACACCCACACGAGGAATACCAAACACTAGGATTAAATGGTGAAACGAGACGTTTTTGGAAATAAAGAAATGGAATATGTTGGGGTAGATAACGTTGATTTTGAGGAATATATATATTAAAGTAGGTCTACATTAATAGGTTGTGCCGAGTCGATAGTTGATGTGTCGTGATACCGTTACCTTCTGCTAGTGTTTATTTGTGCGTTGATTGCTTGAGGTGAGTTTCATAGCCCCACTTTTATCTCGTTTTTAACTATATTGGGGTGAGAATCATACTCTTTTTTGGACCGTTGAAACTATTTGGATTTGCTTATATGCTTATTTGTTTAGATAGATGTGCGGTAGTTGTTGCCTTAGTCTAGGTTTAACCGTGCCTAGCTAAGAATAGACTTCTACATCGACCAAGTCCGGGTTGGCAATTCTTCTAGATTTTTCCACGCAGTCTTTGGACTAGAGTCGCGGGCCCGAGTAATCCACGGATGCGGATATGATTGGAGATCCGGATAGGATCGATGTGTGAAACGGTATTTATCTATCTAGGTCTTGCATAGCAAATCAACTCTTACAGTCCACTATGATTTTGTTGAGCGTAAACCTATGAACTCACCAAGTAGTAGGTGACCTTTTAGCATGATTTCTCGTATTTGAAAGATGTTTGGAATACATAATCGGTGGAAGCTTGGCAAGAAGGCGGGGTTCAAGGATCATTTCGACTACGATACACTTTGGGGACCTATTTGATTAAACCATGTTTTGGGCCTAATATTTACTCTTTTGGATTAAATGTTTTAAATGACTAAATTTGGAATTGGTTTTGAATGTTAAATGACTATCTTTTTGCTATACTTGTGTGCGATACCAATCCAATAGTAACGCCCCGAAAACTTGATTAAGTCTTCCGCTGTACCGAGATTTGGGGGTGTTACAGATGGCTTTCTAGAGAGATAATGTGGGAGAAAAATAGAAAGGTTAGATTAGATGAAATGAAAGCTCCACCCTCTCCCTTGGTGGGACATGAATTTTATAGTTCTTAAAAATACGTCGTCTTTCGGGCTGTGGAACAGGTATACAATGGGTAAAGACCCGTCCGTCCTCCACGGTGTTACTTAACTAATCTAATTACTACTAAATAATGTTAAGTCTACGAGCTAACATATGCTAGACTTTAGTTGGGGTGACCGACTCTTCTATATGGATTTACCAAATCCTAACATTTAAAAAGAAACACAAGTCATTGTGACATGTAAATAATACACGAGATTTTAAATATGCGACTCATGTTATTACTCTTTATGAGACTACGTAATCATATCCGGAAAAAGTATTTTTTTTAACTATCCGCGTTCAATATCGAATCATGTTATTCCTCTTTATAAGTTTACCTCACACATGGGTTTAAAATTCGGCTTAAATTATTATTAACAGTAATATAACTATCAAAATAAAAGAACGACCTCACACGTTACTGTGAGATACAAATTAATAGACGAGATTCTACATATAACAACGAAACATATTTTTTAAGGTCATTATGTGCCACTAAACACACAATAATATTTGAAACATGATATTAATAGTTAAATCTAAACATGATCAATCTAAATATCACACCTGTTAAATAAAGTCAAATCATTCGTGAAACAAAAATTTATACAAAATATTTTGATATTAATACATAATGAAAAAATTATCTTAAAACACGTGAGGGCACAGGTATTAACTATATAAATTTTTAAAATTTAATAACATTACAAAACCATACATTTATGAGTGTAGCAATGTTTAACTTTAAAACAAAGTTATTGAAATATTATTACCCGTTATATTATCTATTCAAACTCCGTACGTGCACGGGTTCTAAGGCTATGTTTAGCAACATGATTATAGGGTTTTGGCTTTTAAAATAAGTCGGCTTAGAAAATAAGTTTCGTTTGTCACACAGGCTTATGGAGGCTAATGACTTATAAAATAAGTCACAACCCTTCATAAGCCCAAGCCCATAAAATGGGGTTTAGTGAGGCTTATGAATAGTTAAATTATTTAAATACTCTTAAAAATATAATGAATTATCATGTAAAAGCTAAAAATATATCTTGATTTTATTTGACGTACTTTTATGTGATTTTACATTAATAAGCTTAAGCTCTTACTAATTCGTCAAACAACTTTATAAAAATATAAGCTTCAACTTTTGGCTTATAATATAAGCCCCAACCTCAGCTCTAGCCCCAGTTCCAGCCCCAACTCATTGCGCCAAACATACTCTAACTAGTACTGTAATTATTATGTTGGTTTTCACATTTTCTTTCTTTCTAATTAGCAGATACATTATAGATTTATTATTTATAATACTTGCATGCAACATGTATTTTTTTTTAACAACATTTCACACGAGAGTCTAGCTAAAAACTAGACTAAAAAAACATTACAAAGGATACTTAAGCCAATCAACCCACGAAACATTATAATTTTGGATCCGATGGGTTAGCCAAGAAAACGACAACAAAATAATATTATCCACTAAATCTCTTTTACGCATCCTTCCGGCATCAAATAACAAAAATTTTGTACCGCCATATCATCCAACATGTAGCTAGACCAATTACGTGCATTTTATATCTCAGGTTCTTTCTAGTTGTGTTCGAATCACACGATTTCTACCATTCAGAAAACGACTCACCATTAAACATGGGTACGTTACACCATTTATAAATATGAGATCAAACCTCTTTTGCAAAGCAGCAAGCGGACAATGTATGCGACATGGTTTCCATTCCAACTCCACACGTGGGACAAAAGATATACTCAATTTCCAATCCTATACGTGATAGATTATACCGAGTAGGCAATCGATCCAACATAACTCGCCATCCAAAAATGTTAACCTTCTTTGGAACTGAGTTGCACCATAAAGTAACCATATCTATACTTGTGTGTAAAAATGCATCAATATGTCGACTTATTCTATGCGAATGATGTTGTCTTCTTATCAAAATGGAATGCCAAGGGAAGTAGATCATATGTTACAAGTGCTTAATGATTTCCATGCAGAATATGGTCTTAAAATTAATATTGGTAAGTCCAATTTGTATGGAGTTGGTGTTAATATGGAAGACGTTTCTAACATGGCGCGTGCATCAGGATGTGTACCTGGGTCTTTACCGTTTTCTTACCTAGGTGTCACAATGGGAGCTAATATGGCATGTAGAAGTAACTGGGATATAGTGTTGCAACGCTTTCGTAATCGGCTAAAGTGAAGACATTGTCTATAGGGGGAGGCTAACATTGATCATTCAGTTCTAGGGAGCTTGGGTATTTATCTAATGGCTTTATTCAGGGTGCCAGAGGGTGTGCTATCGAGTATGGAAGAAATGAGGTCTTGGTTTTTTTGGGGGAGTCAAGAAGATGAGAAAAAAATAGCTTGGGTGGCGTGGGAGAAGACTCTAGCGTCCATGGATAGCGGTGGGCTAAGAATCGGCAGTTTGGCTTCGTTAAACTTAGCTCTCCTTCTAAGTGGAGGAGGTGTTTTTATAACGAAAAAGAAGCTCTATGGTGCCGTGTGATAAAAGCAATTCATGGTGAAGATGGAGGAATTTCAAATAGAGATGATCAACTTATAAAAAAAGGTACTTGGGCTCGGATTATTGCTTCGGTAAATTATCTCCATGATAAGCAAATCTTGACTATAATACAGTCAAGTTTAGGCTTGTAAGTGGTGATAAAATTCACTTTTGGCCAGATACTTGGATCGAAGAGCAACCATTATGGAATTGGCGAAGAGTTGTAAGGGGCGGCATCGAACAAGAACAACTCGAAAATATGTTATCAATTTTAATGGCCATTCAGTTACAGGAAGATAATAATTATTTTTCTTGGTCTTTGAATGGTCAAACGGACTTTAAGGTTGCAGGCATGCAACATGTAATTAACTGGATTTTTATATAGAGGCTTGTGAAAATTTTATCGACATGCATAATCAGATTAATGGAAACGATCTAAAATGAATGATCAAGGTTCGTTTCGGGGACAGCATAATTTGCACTGTAACGAATATTTAAAATAAAATTAAATCATACCAATCAACTTGGTTAGGTTGATGGTCATACATCAAACTAAAATTGAATAAAACCAAAAAACCAATAGTCCAATACTGATATCTATAACAAAGAATACAAATTCAATTCAAGTAACGATTTATGTATTCGATGATATAACTTCTGTAATTAAGACAAATAGTATCGATTATCATCGTTTTTTCAAAACGTTTATTTAGAGGGTGTTTGTTTCAGTTAATAGCTGGCTTATAGTTTATTTGGTTTTGGGCTTATGTTTCATAAGCTCACTTTTGTGACTTATTTTGATATTTTTCGGCTTATATAAGCTTATTACTTCCTCTGTCTCTAAATAAATGTGCACTTTGACTTTTAACATTCTTTCTTGTTCAACTTTAACCTTAAATAATTTTGTTTGTGTTATATAATACTTGATGAAAATTATATCAATGAAAATACATTTAAAACCAATCCATTCCTATATTTTTGCATCAATTATTATATAACACAAACAAAAATATTTAAGGTCAAAGTTGAATAATGAAGACCGCAAAAAGTCCAACTGAACATTTATTTCGAGAGGAAAGAAGTATGACATATTAAACTTATATAAGTTGAAAATTTTAAAATAAGCCACAAAAAATGAGCTTACGAAGCATAAACCAGAAATCAAATAAGCTATAAGCAAGTTATATAAGTCGAAACAACACCCTCTTTAACCCCATTTAAAAGTGACAATATAAAACAACTATGAGTTAAATGGTTATCTATACTACTTATAAAGCATTTAACATTCTCTTTCCAAATTTTTTTTTAAGATTTCATTAATGTGCTTTTTAAGCATTACCGTTTTTAATGCATAATGTACAGAATCCATAACTTTTACTAATTTATCTTTCACAATATTTTAATGATTCATTTATTATTTATTTTTAAATTAGTATAGTTTTAATGAAAAAATGCACATATAAATGAATAGGATTTTAAAATTCATGCAAAATTACAAAGTTCCAAAACTATTTATTATATCGTAAGCGTGTTTCGATAAGCAATCTAAATAAATTTTGGATTATTTTAAATAAAATTAACCATAAAAGTAAAAAACGGATTTTGTAAAACCGGGTCAATTTTTTGAAGACAAATGATGCAAATGTGCAAAGTGCTAAGTGCTAATTCAATGATTAATATATTAGTATATTAATTATTCTAGTTTTCATGGATAACTCTAAATGATTGCTTAAACATGTAAGTTTTCTTTACATTATAAGCATTCTTTTATTTATTTCTTTTATCTATGTGGGACAAGTGTTGTAAACAATATTAATGATACAAACATTTTCATAAATATATATTTTACAAGATGTATACATTATAAGCACTATTTTATTTATATTTCTTTAGCTATATGAGACAAGTGTAATAAACAATATTAACGATAAAAACATGTTCAAAAATATATTTTATTTACTTATTACGAGGTGTTGATTATTACACATATATTTCATAAAAAAAAGGTTTCTACTTACTTGTGACTACGAACCACTATCAACTAATTTGACCATAACCCCATAATATTATTGACTATCGCCACGCAAAATCACGCCACTTTCAATTGTTTTTATATGAATTAGTTTGATATTATCCATAACTTTTTTAAAAGTTACTCAAACTCATTAGGTTTTCGCTATTGGTAAAGTTATTGTAAAAGAAAACATAAATTTGAATACATTTTTTTCCGAAAATTTTATTACTTGATACCCGCCGCCGCAATGCACGGGTACCCTACTATATTAATCTAAAGAGTTGAAATATGCAACATGAAACTTTTGACATCCGCAAATTTATCGTCACATAAAACGTTTCAGATTATAAAGCATGGTTCATTGAAATTTTTTATTTCAAGGTACCCGCCGCCGCATCGCGCGGGTACATTGCTATAACTTATAACTCATAAATTTAATATTAAGGAAAACGTTAATATTAAACTTAGGGTCTCACCTCTGAGGGCTATACTTTAAACAAGTGAATGTAACCCGCCGCATTGCGGCGGGGGTGCGTGGCAGTATTGAGTTTCCGTGTTACAGCAAATTGTTTTCGTGTCACTCATATAAGTTATATATAGAGATGGATGTCAAGTACTCTTACATAGGACATGATAACAATGAATATTGTGCAGGTAGTAGAACCTTCCTCTAGTTTGCTTGGTCATCACAGGGGTAAAGAACACCCAAAATATCGTAGATATGTGGTTTCTAATCATCTGATGTAGTTTTCATATCATCAATATAGTCCTAAGGAACACCACCTGCAAAATTGCAAGTTTTTGTATTTAGAAAAAAGAACGCAACTAAACGCAATGTTATTGTCGATAATAATCGAATATTTTTGTTAGGACCATTTATTAATCTATTTCACACAATAGAACTAGAAAGATGAAGCAAAGATGTGGTGACTTGAATGAAGATATGTGTATTTTAGAAAGACAAAGAGTAGAAGATGAAAACAATATTCATATGAAAAATACACACACACACACACTCAAGCACACCCCTCAAATGAGACTTTGAGGGGATTTATATAGTACAAGTAGAAGATGCCCTAATGGGCTTGGCATGGGCTCGTTTGGATTGGATTGGACATGGATTGATATAAGGCTAGCTTAACATAACTTCTAACCAATTAGCTTAGCCCAATCCATGAGCCCGTTGACTATTCTATCACGATATCTAACATGCGTTACAAAGTTCCTAATCATGAATGACCATCACTTCTAATAAAAACTATTAAGGCTAACAATCTCCCCCTAAGGGGTGGTCATTCAAAAGATGCTCCACTTGATTAGGTCTTTACTTTTCTTGAGCTTGAACTTTGCGTGTAGATATAGAATAGTCTTAATTCTTTGTTCCTTCATGCTTTGTGATCAGATAATGTGGTTGTCTGCCGTTGTCAACTTCGTTGGTTAGGTGTCTCCACGTCTTTCTCCACCATGCTCACACTTCTATTTGACTTTGAGTTTCCAATGATGAAGTTCTCGAGTCTTTACACTTTGTAGATTCTTTGACATTGACGAAGAATCATCTTTAACTTTGAGTTGCCTTTGATTTTGATGAGAACATTCATGTGTTGTTGGTATGAGCATGTGGAGAATCTGCACGATCAATCCGCTCCGGAGCTTCCATAAGAAGAAAACATACAAACAGGTTAGTAATAAGCGGATAAAGCACTTACAAGTTTGAATTTCGAGGGTGCTAATGACATAGTGTGAAAACACGTCTCTAATTCTTACAAAGGTCGTTCTGAACCGGAGTCCCACAAGTGAGATAACACGATGTACCAAATACACCTCTGATTCGGATGAGTCGAGGTACATCAAGCATCACCCCACGTAGACCGTTTGAGACACACTAAGCGTAATCCACGGGGAGTTACCGAAGTGACTGCTGTCGGGTCGCTTGATGTTGACCACGGCGGGAGTTTCCATTCAATCATCGAAGATCACGAAGTGAAACTTCTCATAAATGTTCGGCGGATTGCTAAGATCTGCGTGGGACTCTAGAATATATCTCTTGTGTCCTTATAGATGAACAACAAGCGATGTCATGTCAAGTGTTCCTATGAGATCTTTTGATGAATCTCGTGGCTCTAGACTCAATTTGTGTATTTTGGTTTTCTGAGCGGAGACTAGGAGAGGTCTCCTTCTTCAATATCAACAATCTCTAGAGAAAGTCGATAGATTATGTAGGGTTCGGTGAGAATGAAACAAATCCTTTTAAGAGGAATTGAGTAGCTAGAAGGTTTAGTGCGATCGTCCTTTGGGTCCATGACGTCTTTGTCTTCAATACCGGTGTCATCTTAGTGACAACGAGAGTGATGAATTGAACCGGTTTACGCCTAAGGTTGAATATGGAGGCTATTTCTTTTCACCCTTTTCATTACATTTCTTTTGATTCTTCAACCCTTCTTTCTCCTTTCTCACATTCTCCTTTTTCAATCATACCTAAGGACTTCTAATACTAACAATTTGTGATGTCCTTGGGTAGATCCTCCGACTCTGGCGGATCATAGGACAATTTCCTATCCTTAGTCACCTTATAACTCCATGACATCCCTCTGTTGCCATAAAACCATTTTTCTTGAAAATCTCTCAAAGTGTTTTGATAGAAAACATGTTTGGAACACCGAGAGTTTTATATTTTCGAAACACTCCCCTTTACATGTGCTTATAAGTTTTGTGTAAATCGCATAGAGGGTAGAGTTCGCACTTTTGAATTGATCGACTTTAAATGAACTAGACCGATTCGAGACACGTTTACATCACTAGAGAACTAGCTTGAAATTATTACCCGTCCTGGTCAAGTCCATAGAAAGTTTCTCGAAATGGTACATTTCTTGACTTTAATTTCTCGTCAATTCATTGGTTCCGTCTGAGTCGAGCTCATTTTGAGATTCAAACACTGATCATTAAACTTTTTTGATCACATTTTAATCACGTTTTCTCCCCCTAAAAAATAGCATATCTATTATGTTTTTGAAACAAAATGATTAAAAGATATGTTTTTCGAAAAGCATTTGGAGAGAAACTGATTTAGCATGAATTTTGGAACAATTTAGGTTTTATACTCCCCCTTAAAGAAAGCATAGTTTTCATATAGAAAATTTAGAATCAATTAAGGGTTTAGAGGGAGTTATCTTGAGCACAAAATATTTTGAAAGATTTTGAAAATCTTTTTGCACAATCATGAAAAAGGTGCTCAAGATGATGATGATTTCTCACCATTTTTAAATGTAGTGCACTGAAGCGTACACTTGATTTTTTCTATAAAAGCACGAGTATTGATTTGAAAAATAATCAAAAGTCATCATTTCGGTCCGAGTTTCGTACTCATGTATACGAAAGCCATTATTTAAGAAATTTTTTAGAAGCGACATGTTTTAGAAAACATTAAAAGAACTCCCGCTCAAGCATCTGTACATACCCGTATCATTGTTGAATGACATTTCTAGAAACGTACAGAATATCGATTATACGAGAGACATGTCGGAGAAGAATATTTTTGATTTTTTGATTTTATATTGTTTTTGTATTTTTTGAAAGTTTTCTAATTTTGTATTTTGCTTTTGTTGGTTTTATAAAAGAAATGGAAAATCAAAAATAGAAGATAGAGAATGAAGAAGAAGAGTTCTGAGTGGAACCCTCTCATGAGTGGGTTTCGAGATATTTGATTCACCGCAACCAAAGAAGAAGAGTTTTCACAAATAACGATGTTAGAAGTACAAGATTCCTCACGGTGAGGTGATCACTATCAACGGTTGTAGTGGTTTTACTTCCTTATCCACGATGATTGACACTATTATACGTGTTGGTGCAAGTATCAAAAATCTTTCTGTGGGAATCCACCTAAGACCTATTGTGTTGAAGACTTTGCCCGTGGGTATCTACCTAAGGTAAGAACTAGGAGTTGTTTTCTTATCGATGCGTGGAAGACTCGGTTTAGAAAAACTACGTCTGAAGAGATCCACCTATTAGGTTTCTTTTGTTTGACATTTTATCAACGTGCTTGTTTCTATTTGGTGTCTTAGTGGATTGTGCCTTGCACGAGAATTATCTTTCTTGAGATATTGTGAGACACATGCATCATGATTAGCGAAAAGACACATTTTTACATGTAGTACGAGACAAATTCAATATTCTTGTTTAAAGCAATGACTTTAACTTTGTCACTCTGTCTTTTGAAATTGATTATTGTTGAAAAAGACTTAGAATTCACGGTGTTGTTTTCTAAGGGCATAACATTTTATTTTGCACAACTACTCTTAGATGTAAGCCAATCCCTAGTCTTATGTAGAGTGTTCCTAGGTAATGGTTTACTACTACTAGCGATGCCTTGAAATCTTGTAGAATTCATCACCCTAGATGTTGCACCTAAAATTCCGTCTTACTGAGTGCATGCCTTTTTCCTAGCTTCTTCTAGAGAGTGATTGTTGACCATGTTGTTAGAACCAACAAATTCTTTAACTAGATTTGTGGTCACATTCCGTTTACTATTCCTAGAAATGCCATGAGTAAGCACTTTTTCTTTATCAAAAGCAGGTTTTCAAAACCTTTGACAATTCTCTTTTTAATAGGCGGGGACTGTGGGTATTTGTTTTGACAAATCATTTTCTCATTGACTCTTGGAGGAGGCGAGAAATAGACATTTTGGTTTGAAAACCGGTTTTGGAACATTTGTTTTCTCCTCGGTCAATGGTTTTGCAATCTTAGTATCCTGACCTTTCTTTTTAGACATCCCGGTGAGCTCTCAAAAGATCATTTTGCTCTTGCATGTCCTTGTAGGCACGCTCATACGACAGTTTGTCATACTTGTATTCCTCGGTTTTCGATCAAGTTGTTTAAAATAGGACACATTTTCTTTTCAAGTTTTTCAAGAGCATTTTCATATTTTGAAACAATTACGGAGGTCTCGGTGAGTCTTTCATGATCTTAAATGAATATGTTTGCAAAATGATGGACATAATATCGATGGTCGAACATCTTCAAGAGAGAATCATTTAAATTTTCCAAAACTTTGATGTGTTCAATACTTTCATTAGCTTGCTTTACCGTGGATTTATGGTCCTTGACAAAGTCGGCATTTTCTTTCAAAAGGCTTGTTCAAAATAAATTACCCTTGAGTTGATGTTATTCATTGAGGGCAATTTCGATTTCAAAAAGTTTTTCATTCATTATCAAAACTATTGAACCGGATGTTTGTTGTAATATGGGTTTTAGTTTTAACGGTCTCTTGAAGTCTCCCAATTCTAGTTTTAACATCGTCTAAAATGCTTCGGCATCACTTGTGTTAAAAGGTTGTTTGAAGACATTTGTTCGATTTTCGAAAAGGATTTTGAGACAACTATAGGAGTTGCAACTGGTTTTGAAAGCGGTTTTGAAACTAGTGTGATGGAAAACTTTGATCGTTCTTTATGTGAAACAAACGAAATACCATTAATTTTGTTCCATTTGTTATAGTCAATTGGTTTGATTTCCGGATGTTTTGTTTCATTCTTGATCTACTCTCTCGGATAGTTCCAACGTTTCAAGAGAATCATGCACAATTATGGGTTCATGCAAAGGTTTTCCATTGTTCAACACATTCGAGATTACGAGCTTTCTTGAGGAAACAAGGAGGTGAGTTACCAAGAGCCATTTTATGTGTCGTATGAAAAATTGGATTTACTTGATTAGAAAGCATCTTGTTTGTTTTAGCGAATGACCCGTTGTAAGAAGTAAATTATCTAATTTTTGATAGTTTCATTTTATCCGAATTTCATCAAGAAGAGAATCTTCTCATTTTGAAAAATTAGCAATCAACTGTTTCTTCTCTTTTCAAGATCGAGAACGATGTGTTTTTTTTTATAAAGTTGGTCATTTAGTTCGAGAAATTTCCTTGTTTAAAGATTTTATTTTCAAGTTCGATTCACATCAAGTGTATCGTACTTGATTTGCAATTGTTTTCTCTTAAAACAGAATCTCGGTAACCAATTTCTAATTACGATATTTTGTTTATATGAAATTCATAGGCTTTTCGTTCTCCTTGTAACTCTCAAGCTCAACGGTCAATTTAGCATTCATGACCTTAACCGCAATTGACCGTTCTAACTTTCTCGATTTCAATACCACAATTATTAATTAATGTTTCAAAATAAGCACGAGTTTCCTCATCGTTAGCACCATTCATTCACCTTGACCTCCATTAGGATCCATATATGGAGTTTGAGTTAACATTGCTATTAACTTGCTCTCCACATATGTGTCATAATAAGGTTCGGGAGTAAAGCGATTAGCAACATTACTATAATTTGGTACCTCATTGAGTGAATCGTATGTCGTGAGCAGGGGTTGTGTCACAAGTATCGCTTGATGTTGTGTCCTATTTGGTAGTTGTATATTTGGAGCTTGCAATATCGTTTGCTTTATCTCGCCTTCCCGGATGCACGAATTCATATTCCTCGTGATCAACTCTATTCCGATTCTTCTTTCGGTGCTAACATCGGCATGTACTTGAGCTTTTCGGACGATATCCTTGGTTTGACCTTTGCATTTTGAATATCACGAATCATGGCTTTAAGGTTCGGAAGTAGCATTCTGAGCAGAAGTCATAAAACAGTTATTCCCATTTTGATATCCCATATTTTGATTCACAATCTGACCACTCTGATGTCCAACAAACTGCCCTGCATATTGCATCTGATTCCCCATTTGTATACCCGTAGCAAATCCGTTCTGATTCCCAATAACACCAACCATTTGTCCTCCTTGACCCATATGCATACTCGGGTGAGCAAACTGCGGATTATACGATGAAATCCATTGGTTGTTGTTATCCGGTGTAGAGTAACCACTGATGTTTAATGCATTATTGGTGAATGCAGCAATAGCATTTGTGACAGCAGTTGTATAACGGTCTTGCATAGTTGCCATTGATGAAGGTATGTGTGAAATGAATTTACGGATCTTGTAGACGATAAAGAAGTAATTTTAATTTTTTTTTCGAATTGAGTGTCTCGATAACTAGCACGTTAGTTATATTCAACGAACCCGGAAAAATTCAATCTCAAAATAGTACTTAATCTCGGATTATCGAAGCTTAATCAAAACCGCGGTCCACAATTATAATACTACAAATTTAGCTCAATCGCTAACCAAAATTTTAGCACATTAACAAGAAGTAAACGTCCCTATGATGGATTGACAGCCCAACGGATCAAAAAAGCCCAAGTCCACTAGACTTAACCTAAGTATGCGGATATAAAAAAGCCACTTAACCCAACCTAATTGCTCTTAAACCTAATCTCCTTATCTAAAAAAAAACGCAGTCACAATGAAATCTGATCTTTTCTTTCTCACCCAAACGCAGCTTCAATTAATAATAAAAAAAAACCAATCCCCTTTGTTTTTCTTTTAGATCCGAGACACCAAAAAAACACAACACTTTGAATCTTACTTTTATATGTTGTTCGAATCACAGAAGTGTGGCAAGATCTATTAATGGTCTAAGGTAGGTGTTTTTTACTTGTTTGTTTTTGTTTCACTACCGAAAGAGAGATGGGAGGATATCAATGTTGATATTGTTCTATCTTTGGAATTTTCGGATAATAACAAGAAGAGTAATCTTCAAAACGAGCTATGATGTCCTATGTTCACCCACATAACAAAGTTACAATATTCTTTCATTTGATCCATAATTAAATACTCCCAAAATAAAATGCCTAGCTTCCGATTATGTTGTACCAAAAGAAATGCAATATTCATTCGTTGCTAAATTTTCAATCTGACTTTTCATTTTTGCCAGTTAGCAACTAATACTTTGATATAAGAACTTCAATTTTGGAAAGCATAGTGGAAACCATCACGTTATAGTTGAGACTAAGGAAACAACAACTTACTTCCTATGCCCCTATATATATATATACAAAGATTGGTAGGAATTAGAATTGGATACGTATCACTTCTCCGTATCCATGTTATCAAAACTCTAGCAAGTACTTCATCTGCAATATCTCATATCCAACTGAACACTTTGAGCTCTATGACCAAATTACAGTTCTTTCACCATCATTCACGCATTCATATGTGAAGATATCTCACAGTCTATTCACCCTTCTTAAGCAATTCAAAGCACCTCAACCACTTCTAAATCTCTACAGACAATACAAATCCTACTCAACCAAAGTACGCTTCGTCATTTTACACATTATGATTACATCTACACTACGTTACCAAAAGCTTTTATAGAATCCGAAAGGTATACGATTACATTCTAAGCGCTACCCGCTCCAAATAGTACTCGCTATAAAAACAGTGCTACATAAATACAAACTAATATATATCAAAACTACGCCTTAAAATCGCGATAACTCGAATATAGTTGACTCCACCAATTCAACACGCAAACTGATAAATTGAGTTATTCACCTAGCACTATATACTACTCATAATATATACAATTACAGTAATTTATTCAACTGATAGAGAATAAGAAGTAGACCTTCACGTGCGTTGCCGGTACCGACGTCGATAACGAGGAAGATTGAGCGACGGTGAAGTGCGACGGCGGTGGTGGCGGTGACGACGGTGGTCATGTTGAAAGAGTAGTGGTGCTGAGCTTAGCGGGATAGGAGGTTCTCATACTGAATTTACCTCAACATCTTACAAAGAAACAACCTTATTAGTTACCTTAATAAAAAAAAATTAACAACTAAAATTAAAAAAAATCACGTGTAAAGATTTAAAGAATACAAGCAATGATGATATCCATATGATTTTCAACATTTGAAAAGAATTTAACCAATAAGCATTAAAAAACGAATTCAATCGCCCCACATAAGAGATTAGCTCTTGTCAGGCCTATCAATTTCAGGAAACCAAAAAAAATTTGTTAATGTTCTGGAGATGCGATGATAAGAATGAGAGGCGGTGGTAGATGCTAGTAGATGATAAGAATGAGAGGCGGTGGGTATAAGCTGGACCAGATATTATACCGGATCTCGCTAAGAAAAGGCCAACGTCAAAAAATATTTTTTTAATACATGATTAAAATACAATAGTTAGAAGGAGGCTTGTGCCATATATATTTATATGAATATTGGGACTTTGGATTAAGGGGCTTGTATTTCAGTAGTGTGAAAATTTCTTAAACTAAATGATCGTGGGTTCAAGTCTTTTTTAGGACATATAAGATGGTTGTAATGTATAAATGGTGAGATAGTTTGTCACAACTCGTACTTTTCATGTTATTATTTAACCTCGTACATATTATTTTAATTTCGTGTAAATTAATTTTTACGAATAACTGGATAGGTTCACTCACGTACTTTGTTAAACGTACATTTAACTGAAACCGACCCTAGACTACGTTCTTGTCATTCTATTTTCTTTTCATGCATATTTTATATGTCACATTTTTATTTTTCAATTTTTACGCTTTTTACGCATTTTCAATTTACGTTTTTTATTTTTAGCGACGTTAAACACTCTGAAAAGCTCGTGTCTCAGCTAAAGTATTAAAATCAGTTATTTTATCAGTTTATGACATTTTTATAAGTTTCATATTTTTAAGTTACCGGTATTGTGTTTTCGCGTTTTTAAGGTTCTACGTTTAATTTAAATACACAAACTCATACACAATACTACAATAATTAAAATATTCACACAAAAACATAATTCTTTTCTTCCCTATGCCCCCCTCACCATATCAAGAGGGTGGCGTGTTGGCTTGTCCAAACGCCCCCCCTTTTTCTTTTCCATAGAGCCAATCAAAACTCATGCAAATAAAATTAATCATTTCCCTTTTATATGTTCATCCTGTTTAGACACCAACACTTCACTTTCATTTTAACACCAAAAATAAATCCCCTTGCCCTCTCATCCTGTTGTTGATGTCGTACACTCACACCACCCAAATTACCATCACCACTTTGATTCCTAGCTTGTGTTCTTGAGCAATTGTTTAAGGTTGAAGTACTTGGTTACTATACTTGATTCATTTCACCAACAAAGCACATCATCTCCTCTTGATTTCTAAGGTTTCTTTGGAAGTTCTTACATGGTTTTATAAGATTATTGGGTCATTTGATTATTGGGTTTTTAAAGATTTGGGTTATTGATTTGGAAGCAAGGGTTCGGTTGTTATTGATTTTAAGTTAGTTGTTCTTTGTTATTGTTCATCTTTCCATTACCGACCCTTGTAAGGAGATTTATTATTCACATTTACTTCTTTGTTTTTATGCATATGTTCTCATGTTCATACATTATTTGGATTGATTATGCCTTATACCTAGTATAAAACAATTGAGAAACATGTTTTAACCGTTAATTTTTTTGAGTTAGTTTAGAACATCAACATCAACGTGTTTATGACAAAAATCAGTGAGTTTCTAGGTTTAGAGAAAAATACAGGGTTTTAGTCTTAGCTTCGATTTTCCGGGTGGCTCGTTCTATGACGACACCCAATGAATTAATTAGAAAATATTTTGTAAAAGTGTTCCGGATTTGAGTAACAGGTTTAAAACGATAAAAAGTACATATTTTTTTTTATAGAACCCACTGTTGGTGTTTAAAGATAAAACGAAGTAGACACCTTAACTTAAACATGGCTTTTTAAACGGACTGAAACGGAGTTGTAGAATTAAAAACTAGAGCCGTTTTTGTAGGATTGTTTTGAGTAGTCAATTTCCTGCTTTGATACATAAGGATAAATTG
Source organism: Chrysanthemum lavandulifolium (assembly GCA_022545495.1). Classification (NCBI taxonomy): domain Eukaryota; kingdom Viridiplantae; phylum Streptophyta; class Magnoliopsida; order Asterales; family Asteraceae; genus Chrysanthemum; species Chrysanthemum lavandulifolium. The sequence continues at coordinate 166,088,408 of CM040243.1, read as the reverse complement.
GTCATTTCACACGGGTTATGTAATATTTAGAACAGTTGGACCAAAAAATCTGTTTATTACACTCAAATACCAACTTTCCGTGGACGTAAAAACCGAGTCATTACCATTTACTGTGTAGGAAAACGGACTTATCAAGTCAGGTACACTATATTAAAACTAAATAACACTTAAGTTAGGGCTTGTAAAACTATCATAACTTGTCAACCTTAGTCCTTGTCGTTTTATAAACTTCTTAACCACTAAGTACAATGGTATAATCGATGTGAACACTTTATAAAACTCATTTGCATCTTTACGTTGTTATTTATAAAAAGCGACATATTATTTTTGGTTTTTTAAGGGTTTTTCTCGACTTACTTTCTTTCACTCGTTGACTATTACCCTGCTTAAGGTGAGTTCATAGCTCATCTTTACTCGTTTAACTGTTTTATAAATTCCTTCGGGGAGATACATGCTACTACTTTTTACTATGGAAAGTTTCTGAAACTGTATGCTTAACCGAAATTATTATTGCCTAAGTACCACTATTGTCAAATAGCCCTATTATCATGAACCATTAATTACTTTGTGTAAACGCGAGTACTGTGAATACATCTATTGGGATTGACGAATGTCGTCTGTGTTGATTGGATAGATAACCAGACGCACTATATTTGAGATGCTAGGTAAATGGAAAACAACTTACTAGGGCAATTATTGTTACTATTATATCATTGTTTTGATACTCATGTTAACGTTTTCGGTGTCATAAGTTTAGTGCAATAATAAATGCTTTACAACTATTGTATGTGTTACAATTGTATCTACAAATTTGAAATCTTGTGGTCCACTGCTTTCACTATCAACCTACTATGAATTTCACTCAACAATTTTGTTGACCTTTTTAGCATGTTTATCTTAAGTCCGTAAGGCAATAACGTGATTGGAGCATTAGAGTCTTTGGCATAATTTGAAGACTTTTATACATTTATGTTTTCCATTCGATAACACTTACCAAAACATTTATGTACTATCGTATTTTGAGACCTGTCTTGTTGTAACTCTCATTATTTATCGAATGAAAATTTTTCAATACGTCTCATTTAGAAGTCAATTCTTATACTATCTCTTCGTATTATAAAGTAATACCCTCAGTTTTTTCCGCTAATATATTTATTTTGGAGGTGTTACATAGTTAGTTGCCGTTAAAAAAAATAAAAAATAAAAAAATTGGTATTATGTCATGAATCAGTTATCTTTAATGTTACAACACAAGAAACTTTGACTCCATTATAAGTAAATCGTGTAACTTTGAATATAGTTAATTGCTTAATTAAGTACTACGCTGCCTCGCCAACATGTTAGTAATCTCATTCTTAATCGAAACCTATGACGGTCAATACCATTGGCCAGCAACAATATTTAAGATGGCCTGTTTATTAGCTAATAAGCTGCAATAATAATTTAATCCGAACACCTCCAACAGTAACCCAATTCAAAACCCTGATTCAAGCCAATTAACACAACCTGTTAAGGAGAAAAATCCTAAACTATATACCTTGATAAGGATACTAATCAAGGACCAAAGCCACCTCCCCCACCATCACCATAGGATTCCACCGAATTAACAAAAAAAATCACATCAAAACCCTAAACAATATATCGTAATCAAGTATACCTTTATGAGAACACTAATCAAGAACGCAACCAACCACCTCACAACGACCATAGGATTCCACCCAAGCGAACCACTACTTAGCCACGAGTGTACGTATATAACATAGCACGAGGAATCGTCACACCATTGTTTATGTAACCAATTAACTAATTTACACAACGGATTGATATCAGTTTGTGCGTTGGATCTATTACGCAAGATCTGACATCCAATTGATCATAAAGCGATGAAGGCGATGGTTTTGATATGTGTTGAAAGTTCAAGACGTTTTCTATTACTAAAATGGTAAAAATACCAACGCTATAAAGCGATGAAGGCGATGGTTTTGATATGTGTTGAGCGTGTTGACATAGTGCTTGAACTCTCGAGTGGGGAACTCGGGGAGTGGAGTGGGCAAGGAAGGTGTCCTTGTAGCCGAACCACTATAAATCACTTGTTTCGCTACTTTCTATCCTTTACTTTACTTTCTTTCATTATTTACTTTACTTATTGTTTTATACTATCTATCCATCCATACGAATTCACATAAGATTGAATCTAAATCTTTGAAATTTAAATTAAAATCGGTAAAACTATTCAACCCCTCTTCTAGTTTTCCACGGTAACTAACATACGTAATCTCAAAATCATTTATAAGAACAACATATAACAATTCAATAATAGAAACTCAAAACACGAAGAAGATACAAACATTCTGTTAACACTGGTCAATACGCCGTATTAAAGTTGTGAATACGTCGTATCGACTCACAAATCAATAAACCGTATACATAGTTTGTATACGTTGTATTACATACGCTCTATATACAATTCAAAAGATGAGCATATAGAACCATACGCCGTATTCCTAGTAAGAATACGCCGTATAATATTCACCAGTCCATATGCTGTATCGAATCCATGAATACGCCGTATTGACATATCAGATACATAATTCTTACAGAAACTCTTCATAAACTGAAACTCTTAAAAAACAAACTGCATTCGATAAAAAAATAACTCATTACTTTCATTATAAACATTCAAAACAAATACATTAGTTCATTTGACCATAACTATTGACAAAACGGGTCAAACGGGTATTTTAGCCTCTAACCAAACACCCCTTAACATCTACTACAACTAAATCACAAACCTTTTTCAAACACTATGAACATTTACCAATTCTTTAAATTGACTTAAACATAAACAAAAGACCGTAAATCACAAAATGACCATTTAAACCTAAGTTGTACCAAAATAAGAAATGACACTTTGTGTAACAAACCGAGATTTTTCAAACCGATTTTTAATAATAAATTATATTTATTATTTCCTAAGTTTTGGAGTTTTCCAATCTTATTTGATTTGAAAACGAGAAGTTATCTCGCAAAACGTGAAAACCGCACACAACGCGTACCGGCACAACCGTATACTCAATAAACAATTTGAATGAATTATTATATCATTCATGAGAAACTAGTCGTGTAAATACTTGTTTTTATTGAAAAAATTATTTCGAACGCAATGGAGTAATTTTCGTGTCGAGAATCGAGCGTTTGCTAGCCTAAGTAAATCTCGAACCGCTAAATCATGAAAGTTTGCTATAATAACTACTTTCGAATTATGGGTGCAACAACATGGCCCACTGTCTGTCAAACTTGAAATCTTGTGATCAATTGATTTACTATTAAATCTATGAATTCACTCAACCTTTGTGTTGTCTTTTTAGCATGTTTTATTTCAGGTTCTTGAGCTTTACTGCTGCATAAATTATTTTTGGAGGCGCTTGGCATTGGCACGGTCATAGAAGACTCTGATATATATATTTGGGACCACTTTATCTCTTATATGGGCCTGCATTCCCGCACTATTATTGAATTATGTAAACTTAATACTTTTGATAATGAAATTTCTTCTAAACGGAATAGGTAAATCCGTTCTCTTTACTTTGTGTTGTGATTCCAAATTACCTAGACTATAACTACTTTTATGAAAACTTAACCCTATGACCGCCACGTCCCTACCTGCCAAGCTGATGCCTCACTTGTGATTTTGGTTGTTGATATATTTGATGAGATGTTTATCTTACTATTGGATGATTTATATTCACTTATTTTCGCTATATACTATAAGTATCTTTGACATACTTATTCTTACATACCGTACTTGTCGCAGAGTTACGACTTTTTCCCTATATACTCTCATCATTTGACGCTGAGTTTGGACACTTTTCTTAGTCTTAAAAAAAAACTTTTAAAGTAAGGGACATATGACTAGTGTAACTGAGCTGAGTATTTCAAAGTTCATTGAACTTCGGGTAAATATAGATTGATCACCTATATTCAACCAGGGACAGTAGGACATAACCTGATCACCTGTGTCCGACTCAGAGATGAATTTTGCGATACTGAGAGTAGTTATAATAGAATTATGTCCGTATTGGTTTTTTTCTTGATTTTTGATAATGGTAAAATTGTTGTGTGTGTACACGAGCATTGAATATTATAAAGTTTACCTCCACACACAACACACTGGCATCATAATACTTTTCATCGCAATACTTTTTCTCTTGTATGGAATGCTTTTTCATCACAGCCTGGTCATGTTACAATCACCTCTACCCCAAACCCTTACACTCAATCGATGTTCTACCTTCCACGTTAAGTACTAAGTACACTACTGAGCTAACCAACTGATTTCTTGTAGCAATCATCACCCTCCTTCAGAGTCGTACTCTGAACTTGCTAAACTCCCATTCGACATTGATTCTATGCCTAACAGAAACCTTAAGACCTTAAGGAGTAACCTGAACCACTATCTTTGAGGCAGATACCTAAACCTTCACTCATCTCTAGAGAATACCTAAACCACTATATCAGATCAATCTCGAAATCATCTAACATAATTACACTAGTCTCGTCTGCTAGGCACTTTCTTTAATATGATACATGAAAGGTATTGTGAATGCCTCTCATTTCTTCTGGTAACTCTAGCACATAAGCCACTTCTCCAATACGCTCCAAGATTATAAAAGGCCCTATAATCTCAGACTTAGCTTTCCTTTATTCTTAAACTGTAACATACCCTTCCAAGGAGAAACCTTTAACATTACAAAGTCTCCAACTTCAAACTCAATCGGCTTTATTCTATTATTAACATAGCTCTTCATCGATCTTGAGCCGCCTTAAGTCTTTCGCGAATTGTCTCTATATTTTCATTAGTTAATAATACAATATCCGTACTAGCCAATAGACTCCTTCCGACTTCATCCCAACACAATGGTCTCCTACACTTCCTACCATAGAGCATCTTGTACAGTTGGATCTTGATACTCGAAATGATAGCTATTATTATTGGAAAATTCGACCAAAGGTAAATGATCGTCCCAATTATCTCCAACATCGATCACGTAGGCTCTTTACATGTCTTCTAAGGTTTAAATTGTTTTTCGCTTTGTCCATAGGTTTGAGGATGAAACGATGTGCTCATATGTAGTTTTGTACCAAGCCCTTCTTGGAAACTTGCCAGAAATTGGAAGTAAAACGTCCATCTTGAGTAGAGACTATAGAAACATGCACCCTATGTCACGCAACTATCTCATTGACATAGATCTTAGCTAACTTGTAAATTGGAAACTTTCTTTAATCAGAATGAAGTGTGCACTCATCGTTAAACGGTCCACTATAACCCAAATAGCATCCTGTTTCTTGGCGGTTCTTGGTAGCTTAGTAATGAAATCTATTTTAATCTTCTCCCACTTCCAAACCAAAATATATAAGGGCTGAACTTTACAATACAAATTTTGGTGCTTAGCTTTAACCTTAAGGCAGGTTAAGCACTTTTCTACATATTTCACACAATCTCTCTTCGTACCCGACCACCAGTAATCTCTTTTTAAATCAAGATACATCTTTGTAGCCCCCAAGTGGATGTAATACTTAGTCTTATGTGCTTCCTCCAAAAGTAGTTCCTTAATATTAATTTGGAAAGGAATGTAGGTTCTCCCATGTCGAGTCTTAATTCTACAACTATCATCTACAAAATAGGGAATATGAGTTACGATACGGTAGTTTTTCTAATTCTTCTCTTTCGGAGCTTCCTCCTGAGTAGATTTGATTTTGTCAAATAGATCAGATGTGAATCATTCTTAAAGAGTTAATTCTTGTCACATCATGTCGGTCCTTACGAATTACAGCATCTGCTACAACATTTGCTTTACCGGAGGACAACGAATTTCACAATCATAGAACTTCAAAAAATATAACCATCTTCACTGTCTCATGTTTGGATCTTTCTTTTCTAAGAAGTACTGAAGACTTCTATGATCGGTACTCAATACATATGACTGGAGATCGCTCTCGGCCTAAGAACTTCGTGAATAAGTTCATCGGGACTGTTAGATTTGGGAATAACCATTTTGAGGCGATTATGGGTTATGGTGATTATGTTTTTGATGATAGTGTGATCTCCTGGGTATATTATGTGGAACGTCTTGGTCATAATTTGTTCTCTGTTGGTCAATTTTGTGATTCTGATCTCGAAGTAGCCTTCAGAAAACACTCTTGCTTCATTAGAGAATTAGATGGTGTTGAGCTTTTAAAGGGAACTCGTGGCACTAATTTGTACACCATGTTTATCGAAGACATGATGAAGTCTTCTCCAATTTGCTTGTTGTCTAAGGCATCTAAGAACAAGTCATGGTTATGGCACTGTCGCCTCAATCACTTGAACTTCGGCACCATCAATGATCTTTTTAGAAAGGACCTCGTAAGAGCCTTGCCCCGGTTGAAATATGAAAAAGATCATCTTTGTTCAGCATGCCAATTGGGCAAAAGCACGAAGTACGCCCACAACCCCAAACCTGCCAATACCATTATGGAAGTTCTTCAAACCCTTCACATGGATTTATGCGAACCTATAAGAGTACAAAGTATAAATTGGAAGAAGTATGTTCTAGTCATCGTTGATGACTACTCTCCGTTCACTTGGGTTAAGTTCTTGAGAACAAAGGATGAAACTCCCGATGTTATCATCAAACTTATTGAACAACTGTAGGTTAGGCTTAACGAAATAGTTAGAATCATCCGAACAGATAATGGAACTGAATTTGTGAACAAAGAACTTAGTCAGTTTTATGAAAGCATTGGAATCAGTCATCAAAGAAGTATTCCACGCACTCCTCAACAGAACGGTGTAGTTGAAAGGCGAAATCGGACTCTTGTAGAAGCTGTAAGGACTATGCTAATATTTTCAAAGGCTCCAATGTTTCTCTGGGCAGAAGCCATTGCCACTTCATGTTACACCCAAAACCGTTCTCTAATACATACTATTCACGGAAAAACTCCATACGAATTAGTTCACAACAGAAAACCGGATCTCTCATTTCTTCATGTGTTTAGAGCTTTGTGTTATCCACCAATGACGGTCAAGATCTGGGAAAGTTGAAAGCTACGGCTGATATTGGATTTTTCATTGGTTATGCAGCTAATCGGAAGGGTTACCGAATCTACAACAAAAGAACCCGAGACATTATGGAAACTATTCACGTTACGTTTGATGAGCTGACTGAGCAAATGGCTCCTGGATAATCCAGTTCTGAACCCGCATCTCAACTTTTGACACCTGGACCCATTAGTTCAAGTCTTGTACATATGGTAGTTTATCAGATGGATGTTAAGACTACTTTTTTAATGGAGATCTCAAAGAAGTGGTCTATGTTAGTCAACCCGAAGGTTTTGTGGATCGTGAGCAACCTACTCATCTTTATCACTTGAAGAAAGCCCTCTATGGATTGAAGCAAGCTCCAAGGGCATGGTATGATACTTTGTCAAAGTTCCTTTTAGCTAAAGGATTCTACAAAGGTGTTGTTGATCCCACACTTTTCACTCGAAAGTCAGGCAAACACTTAATTCCTGTTCAAATATATGTTGATGATATTATTTTTGCCTCGACCGACCCAAATGAATGTGGTTGTTTTTCTAAAGAGATGGGCTCTAAATTTCAAATATCAATGATGGGACAAATGTCATTTTTCTTAGGATTGCAAATTTATCAAAATCTCGGAGGCATTTTTATTAATCAATCTAAATATGCAAATGAAATTTTAAACAAATTTGGATTTGATTCTTGTGACCCTGTTGACACTCCCATGGTGGAACGAACAAAACTGGATGAGGACTACTCTGGGATCCTGGTTGATCAAACCAAATATCGTAGTATGACTGGATCCTTGATGTATCTCACTGCCAGCAGACCTGATATTCTGTTCACTGTATGCATGCGTGCTTACTACAAGGTTAAGCCTACTAAAAAGCACCTTGAAGCGGTTAAACGGGTCTTTTGGTACCTGCAAGGAACCATTAACATGAGACTTTGGTATCCGAAGGAGACCGCCATGTCACTAACAGCCTATGCAGATGCTGACCATGCAGGGTGTCAAGATACTCGTCAAAGTATGTAACATATTGGATTTCACAAACACATCAAACCATGATACTAAGTGGCGTACACAATAGTTTTTAGAGAGAGAAAGTTAAGAGGTTTGGGAACTTAGTGAGAGAAAGTAAAATTTTATTATGAGCTCCAACCCTCTACCTTGGGAGGTAGAGGGTATTTATAGTACCTTACATAAAATGCCACCTACGGGCTGTGGATCAGGCATACAGTGGGTAAAGACCCGTCCGTCCTCTACGGTGTTACTTAACTAAATTCTAACTAACATTAAATAACTACGACTACGAGCTTTCCAACGATTACATATACTTGAGGTGACCGACACTTTAATACCTGGATTTTCTAAATCCTAACAATCTCCCCCTAAGGGAGGTCACCTCAAATTACATTGAATACAAACAGATATTACATTATGATTGTTCTTGGATTCTTGTTAAAGTTCTTTGCTCTGTAGCTCGTAGTCTTTGATTCTTCATGTTTTGCATGTATGGTTCATCCAATTGGAGGTCTTAAGCTGATCCACGTGATCATGAGTTTTGAGCCAGCTTTGAGATCATCAGCTTCCATAATCTCTGACTCTTCCTTTGTAGTGCTGACATTATGTGATGTTGTGACATTTGGACCGACATGCTCACATTCTGGATCATGATTTCTTCTCATCAGATTAGCGGAAGCTTTAGTTGATTCATGATATTTGCGTGATAGCGAAGCATGGAGTGACAATATCGTAGTCGTTGATGCACTTATCATGATTTCTTTGGATATGAATTTGTTGAGTGAGCATGCGGCTATGGATTAACATCTCCATTACGATCGTGACAAATTTCGGTGTACATGCATACAACGATTAGTAATAAAGCGCACGAAAGTATCTTTGATCACTTTCGTTGAATTGAGGTACACGCCCACGGTTCCCGTTGATCGATTACAAGTCTTGCTGTGATCGTATGATTCGAAGAATCTCCTTGACAGGGTTTCCTTGTTGCTCTAGGCGTTGTCAAACCGAACGTCTCAAAGAAGAAAACACGGAGTGAGTGAACCAATGAATTTGAGATTCACCGATTGATGAAGAGAGATTTGAAAACAATTGTGTCTTGCTCAATAAAATTTTTTGCAATACAACGAAGGTTTTAAGGAAAATCGGTTATCAATCATAAACATCTTTTAATTTTGGAATATTAATACACGATCGATGTGCTAGAGAAAGAATTTTAAGCACAACGACCGGTTTTTCAGTATCCGTCAATCCATAACTCGAACCAGATTGATTCATAATTTTGAATCACCCCATTGTTTCTATTCAGTTGTCACATGGTTGATCTATTAGATAGATCTCACATGCCACCTACCAAGAACTTGTTTGATGTTGGCTCTAGAAGGCTTTCCATCTTCATTGTGAATATGTTTGCATATCACTCAGATGTTCTGGCAATACCTCAAGGATAATGCGTAGGACTCTTAACATATATTCTCTCTTTCCACATTGTGTGAAACAGAGAGTCTTCATTGGTTGTGTCCTTAATGAGATTTACTGATGATCTCGTGGCTCTAGACTCAATTGTGCACATTTGGTTCCTATGCCAGAGACTAGGGAGAGGGTCTCCTCCTTCAATATCAACAATCTCTATGAGAAAGTAGATAGATAATGTAGGTTCCCTGTGAGAATGAAACAAGTCCTTTTAAGAGGAACTTGAGTAGCTTGGGAAGTTGTAGTGTAGTGCATCACTGGGTCCATGACGTCTTGTCTTCAATACCAGTGTTACCTTAGTAACCACCAGTAGCATGTGTATTGAACCCGGTTTCTGCCCTAAGGTTGAATTAATGGAGGGCTATTTATTTTCACCCTTTTCACATTCAATTCTTTTCATTCTTCAACCCCTTGATTGCTTACCGAGACTTCATTACTAGAACCTTGTTGGGTTTATTCTAGTTCTAGCTCTATCTCAGTCCACATTCTTCCCATTTCTCACTTTTCTCCTTTTTTTTTTTTTTTTTTTTTTTCTCATCATACCTAAGGACTCTACACTATCTAGTGGATTGTCCCTGGGTAGATCCCTCCGGCTCTGGCGGGATCATGGGAACGAATACCTAACCTAACCATCCTTATATCACCATACATAAAGTAAATTTTTTCGGTCTTTTTGGTATTGTTCATCTGCCATTGGAACCAATTGAAAATCATTTGAAAATCAATCCAGGTACTTGTGATATATTATCAAAGCATTTTGTACCTGAATTGTTTTTGATATTTTAGAAAAAGGCTCCCCCTCAACATGTGCATCGTATGTTTGAAATCATTTTGGCACATGGAGGCAAGAGGAAGAATTCACTTCTTTGATCAATATTTTCTAAAAATATCGACATCACCTTCCCGATCAAAATTAGTGTTTCAAATACAGTTAAAGATATTTTTGGGAAAGGATGTGGTTTTCAAAAATTTTCTCCCCCTCAATATGTGCATCGAGATTCGAAATTGTTTTGCACATATTAGAGAAAATCTGTATTTAGAGACAAAACAATCACATTTCAATCCTTTTTGGTTTGATATAGATGCTCCCCCTTAACATGTGCATGGAAAATTTGAAATCGTTTGGCACATGTAGGGAGGAGAGCTTGCTAATCACTTACAAACCATTTGTCGAATTATCAGTTTAAAACCAATTTAAATCACAAATTCTCCCCCGATCACAATTTTCAAGTCATTGAGATTTGTGATCTCTATAGATTTAAATTGTCTTTTTGAAAGCTTTTGAGGAGAATTGTGACTTGCTTATGAAAACATTTAACCGATAAGGATCAAATATGAGACTTTAAACTCCAACGATTAAACATGCTTGAGTATCTTTTGAAAACATGACATTAGCCTTGGTCTGAACCAATTGTATGACAAATAACCTTTTGATTTAGATGAAATCATTATCCCCCTCAATCAATGACATAAGTTGTTGATTGAGAGATAGAGATTTTGACAAATGTCTAATCCAGATGATTTTCCAAAAATTGAGTTCGAGTTATTTTTCAAAGCTATTAGTTTTCATTAGATAACAAATATTTTTCAGAAGAATTTGTAGAAGGAAAAATATTTGTGAAGGAAACATTTGTCTTTTTGGTGACAAACATTTGTTTTTAGAATCAGAGCATGAGATTTGAAAAATAAGATAAAGCATGGCTCTGTTCTTTCTTTTAAAAACGGGGTATAGTCTGAAATGACTATAAACCTTATGTTTTTCTTTCTCTCAATTTTTATTTTTATTATTATTTTTTTTTCAAAATAAAATATGTACATTCGAACTTCATCTAAAGACCCGTGTCACTCTTTGAATGACAACACAAAGACCGCAGATGAAATCGAAATAAAAGAAAATTTGGAAAAATATTTTTTAGCTTTTTCAAAGATTTTCTGATTTTTTATGGATTTTTTGAAATTTTATATTTTTCTATTTTCTTTTGTGGATTTTTTAATTTTGTATTTTGCTTTTTGAATAAGTATTTACAAGAGATGGATGAAGAAAAACTTTTACTCCTCGTCTTCCTCTTGAAGACGTTTGAGTGTTTCCGGTTGTAGACTCTTTAGACCAAGTCGTGGGAGGATAACCTCAAAACGTTCTCTAGGAAGAGCTTTGGTGAAGATGTCTGCTAATTGGTATTCAGTCCTTACAAAATAAAGGTCCACCACACCGTTCTCCACTTGCTCCTTGATGAAATGATGTCGAATGTTGATATGCTTTGCTCTTGAATGTTGAACGTTGTTACATGAGAGAGCAATGGCACTTTTGTTATCACAATCTGAGAGGATTTTGTTAAAGTCAAAGCCATAGTCGATAATTGGGATCTCATCCATATGATTTGAGCACAACAAGATGACATGGCTATGTATTCGACCTCTGTAGAGGATATAGAAGTACTCATTTGTTTCTTTGAAGACCGACTCACAAGCTTATCACCAAAAGCGAGCACCTCTGACGTGCTTCGACGTGTATCTTGACATCTGCATAGTCGGCATCTACATAGGTCGTTAGTGACATACCGGTGTCCTTCGGTACCAAAGTCCCATATTGATGGTTCCTTGGAATACCGAAGACCCGCTTAACCGCTTCAAGGTGCCTTTTGGTAGGCTTAGCACGGTATCTAGCACACATGCATACAGACCGAACATAATGTACGGTCTCTTGGCGATAAGGTACATCGGGACCCAATCATACTACGATATTTATTCGGTCTACCATGATCCACGAGAAGTCCTCATCCAGGTTTAGTACACTCCACCATGGGAGTGTCGTGAGTTCACAAGAATCAAACCCAAATTTCTTTAAAATCTCAATAGCATATTTAGATTGATTGATAAAAATGCCTCCGGACTTTGTGAAATTTGTAATCCAAGAAAAATGACATTTGTCCCATCATTGACATTTGAAATTTGGAGCCCATCTCCTTAGAAAAAGGTCACATTCATTGAGGTCGATCGAGGAAAAATAATATCATCAACATAGATTTGAACGTGTATTAAGTGTTTGCCTAACTTTCGGTGAACAATGTCGATCAACTGCTCCTTTCTTGAATCCGGTAGATAGAAGAAACTTTGATAGTGTATCGCACCATGCCCTCGAGCTTGCTTCAAACCGTAAAGAGCCTTCTTCAAGCGATAGACATGAGTAGGATGCTCGGATTCACAAAACCTTGAGTTGGCGTATCGACTTCTTTAAGATCTCCATTAAGAAAAGCCGTCTTTACATCCATCGATAGACTACCATGTTCTTACTTGCGGCGTTAGCGAGGAAGATTCGATTGCCTCGACACGTGCAATTGGAGCAAATGATTCTTCAAAGTCAATAACCTCCTCTTGACGGTATCCTTTTGCAACTAATCAAGCCTTGTTCTTTAACACATCACCATGCTCATCAAGTTTTACTTTGAAGATCCACTTTAGAGCAATGATCATAGCCGATCGGGGCGGTACTAATTCCCATACATCTAGTAGATCGAACTCATGAATTTCTTCTTGCATGGTATTGAACCGGTGTCTTCATTCATGGCGGTTTTAACGTCTTTTGGTTCGATCTTAGATAGTACGAGTTGAAGAAGCACCATAAGGCATCGTTGCAAGTTGTTAACAGTGGATCTTGGACGAGAGGGTTTCCAATGATGTGTCCAATGGATGATCATGTGACCATTTTCTAAGGTGTTCGTGTGGTTGTTGTTGAGGAACCTGAAGTAGCAGTCGTTTTCCCGATGAAGATGGTTATGATGATGGTTCAGAGAAAATATGTTCTCAAATGGGAGCATCTTCGGAGTAGCAAAGGGTTATCTCCATCATAGGTGCGAGATAATTCCATGATGTACACTCGATGATTGAGGATTTAATGATGAGACTAAGTGATCATCGGTGGCGCGATCTTGACTCAATGACATAAACCGAGGGTTATCTATGTTGACCGGGTTAGAGCGACCTTTGTTGATGGATATGATGATCATTAGCAATAGGCTCATTGTCACAATTCTCAATTTCGGTCATTTTCAAATTTACTATTCATCTCGAATTTACTATTCATTGGTTACTATTCATCATTTTACTATTCATCGTTTTGAGCTCGATTTGATATTTTGAGTGGTTATTTTAAAATTTTACTATTCACAAAACACTATTCATCCCGGAGAAAATTTATATTTCGACCATTATCTCATATTAGTTCATGTATGGGTTTGCATATTTCATTAACGTATATTTTCCTATTAAATAAATTATCGTATGATCATTTATTTTGAACAATTGATCCGACACTTCCAAAATTGTCCTAATATATTTTTATACTCATTTTAAGACTATAAAAATTATATTATTAGTTTACCCGATGTTTTGAATTTATTTTGTATATAAACTGTTATAAATATATATTTACGGCGGTTTTCGTAAATCCAACTCGATAATTATTTATTCACACAATTCTTGCGAGAAATGTATTTTTATAATTTTTATGACTTCGATATATTTTATTTTGTTACGTTAAAATCGATTTCTAGTTAACGCTACACTAAATAATTAATTTTATGCATCAAATACACAATATACTTAACTTTAAAATGCATTTAACCTCAAAACTCATCAAACCCTTTCACCCCCCCCTAGTCATCCAATTCACTTAAATATATTGTAAGATAAGTGTACACATAATTTTTCTATGACTAGGCTTGGTTTTTGGTAGATATTTGCATATACAAAGAGTTGTGTTAGATTAAAACACATACAAGCACACATTCAAAGGTGAAAAAAAAACTTGAAACCCTTTCTTCTTCTCCATATGGCCGGCCAACTCAAGAACATCAAGGAAATCCATTAATTTTTCAAGATCAAGTATTTTACAAGTTCATTTAGTAATCTAGTTTAGGTTTTGAAATAAAAACCTCAAGATTAATTAGGTATATTTGCAACAAAAACTCTTCAATCATGCAAGTAAGTTTCTAATAATTTTTCCTAATCATTCATACTCTTACTTGATGCATTTTTATGATCTAGTAAGAAAATCATGCAAATATACTACGAATCATACCACTTTAAATTGTTTTTAGTACTTATTATGAGTTATAATCATCCTATAATTAATCCCTTGAAACATATCATTGTTGATGATGTTTAGGAACCCATGACACCCCAAGAAGGTGTATGGTAGGTTTAGAATAGATTTGGCGTTGATTTGAAGTGATTGAAACAAGTATTACAAGAAAAATCATTTTCGACAACTTTAAAATGAAGTCGATCATTTTGTGAAATATGGAAATTTCGACAGGTTATAAATTATTTTGTGCTAAATATTCAGAAAATATACTTTAAAACGAAACCGTGGTCGCTTGAACGGGTTAAAACGGATTTATAACGAAGAAGTTATGCTATTTTCAAGTTTAACGACGAAAACTATATTTTCCGAAAACAGCATGCTGTCCAGAAATTTTAAGGGTCAAAATGAGTTTTAGGCGTTATCTAAATCGTCGATTTATCAAAAATATATTAGTATACATTAACACGAAGCTAAGGATATATAAAGCGTGGAAAACGGACTTATAACGACTAAATTACACGCGTTTAAATAAGGTTGTCGTAACTATTATTCACAAGTATAAAACACTTACATATATATTTTCTATTAGCCAAACTAGTTGTCGCTAGTGACTATATTTGGAGTCGTTTTCACATTGATAGAATAATTTTTAGAAAGCGATGTCTTCTAGTAAAGTGAGATCACCTAGCTTATTTTCCAAAATGTTCAACCGTTAAGTCAAGCGGGTTGTAACGAATAATATACGGTCACTCAAACTTTGCGAAAACCAACCTTAAACAATATTTTTAGTCCAAGTACCTACTTCACCTATATTTTCTCTATGATCGAGACGTCTATGATAAAAACTTAAAAGCTAAGACTTTGAGATAACGTTACAAGCTTTCCAAAACCGTTGAGTTTGTTTCCTAACACTCGATATTCACTATTTTACGACTAGCTTTTCAAGGCCATTTAGTCACTTTCATGAATTGTCAAATGATATTGTTTTACGACGAAAAACTATAATTTCTTAATAAATCACTAAATGACTATCGTAGGATATCATTTCAACGTAAGTACTTATAAAGTAATTTATAACTGGACGGGACGTTATAAACTTATTTTCGACGATAAACTTTATTTTCAAAAATGCACAAGTGGTATGGATATCATATGAGTTTGCATGCATGACATAACATCATTACTTATATAAGAATCATATCGTTCATAATAGGTCTCGATTAGATATTGCGCCTTATTTCAGTGTATCCACTTTTGACATCATAATCATTGCATCAGGTGAGTTCGTAGCCCCACTTTTACTCGTTCAATTGATTTATAAACTCTTCGTGGGAGATACATGCTCAACTACTTGCTTTTACTTTACACTTATATGAACTTAAATAACTGTTATTTCACTACTTATGCTAGTAAGTAGATTGTGCCCG
This sequence comes from Chrysanthemum lavandulifolium, assembly GCA_022545495.1. Classification (NCBI taxonomy): domain Eukaryota; kingdom Viridiplantae; phylum Streptophyta; class Magnoliopsida; order Asterales; family Asteraceae; genus Chrysanthemum; species Chrysanthemum lavandulifolium. The sequence continues at coordinate 166,072,338 of CM040243.1, read as the reverse complement.
AACTAAATTGATCACTATGTTATGAACACTATTATTTGAACCACTTTCCTTGATTTTGAGCCCTTCGACATATATATTTGAACTCTTTTAACTTGATAGGAACATATTGGCATATATTTAAACACTTTAACTTGATTTAATTCTTTTGGCATATAATTAATCTATTTTAACTTGATTTAAAACACTTTGACATATAATTAATCTCTTTAACTTGATTTAATTCTTTTGACATATAATTAATCTCATTTAACTTGATTTAGAACAATTTGGCATATAATTAATCTATTTTAACTTGATTTAAAACACTTTGACATATAATTAATCTCTTTTAACTTGATTTAAAATATTTTGACATATAATTAATCTCTTTTAACTTTACATTGAACCATTTGACTATTTTGAACTTGTTTAACATAATATTGAACCCTTTGACTATTTCGAACTTGTTTGACATAATATTAAACCCTTTGACTATTTTGAACTTTTTGATATATTTTGAGCTCTATGACTGTTTTGAACTTTTGAACTCGACTTAAACTCTTGAACTTAATTACAAACTTTTGAATGGAACCCTTGAACTTAAATACGAACTTATGACTTGTTTGAACTTATTGAACCGTACGTGCTATGACCTTGACCTAAAGTCTCCAATGATCGGAGCATCACTATAAAGTCTCCCATGTTCGGAGCATCACTATAAAGTCTCCCTATGTGAATGGAGCAATACTAAGTCTCCCTTATGGAGACGGTGCAAATTCTCCTTGTTCGGAGTGTTCTTAATTGTGTATAATAGTTGTATGATGTACTGTTCGTACATTCGTATTGTTAGCCTCCTATCACTAAGTAGTATGGATAGCGCTATTAGAGGTCGGCCAACCTCTCGTTCACTATGTTACGGAACGCATATTATTTATTCTAGGGGATTTGCCTGGCATACATTATTATATTCGTGGTGCTATATTGTGAATTATTATGACAACGTATACTTGACCACTAGACACACTATATTTTGTGTAATGGGTTGTGAACACACAGGTTGCAAGTTTTGTATGAGCGGAACTTGGAACTGAGTGGATTTACAATGCCTTTGTTTTGTGAACTATTATGATAACGTGTACTTGACTTCTAGACATACTACTTTTGGCAGTGGGTTGTGAACACACAGGTTGCAAGTTTTGTATGGGCGGAACTTGGCTGAGTGGATTTACAATGCCTTTGCTTTGTGGACTATTCTAAATGACCAAGAACTTTGCCTTTCTTTGCATGAGCGTTACGTAAAAGTTTTTCATGTTAAACAAACTCTATGAACTCACTCAACCATTGTGTTTACACTTTTAGCATGTTTTATCTCGGTATCTAAGGCATTCACTTCATGGCATGCATGTGGACTTATCATAGAGTCGCGATCCGACGCGTCTCACATATATTTTATGCACTTAACTATCGTTTGATTGTAACAAACTCATTTTGGTACATTGGAAATCTTTGGGACCTATGTTTTGTAAACTCGATTATTTTACTTAATCAAGCGATATTTTCAAAGCGACACTTTAGGTCGTTCGATATAATCAGTAACTTTGATGCTATGATAGTCATCCCCGTGTATTCCATTCACGCAAAGCGGGTAATTTGGGGTGTGACAGATTGGTATCGAGCATCGATTATTGAGAACTAATTAAGTACAAAATCAAAAATAATTAAGGTACAAAATGCTTTGATTTTATATCACAAGTACCATGATTGATTTTTTGAATGGTTTTCATTTGGTTTCAAGGCGAAAAAGAACTGTACCAAAAAGACCGACCATTTCACTTTATGCATTGGAGTTATAAGGATGGTAAGGTTAGATATTAGTTCTCATGATCTCGCCAGAGCCGGAGTGATCTACCTAGGGACAATCCACTAGTTAGTGTAGAAGTCCTTAGGTATGATGAAGAAAAGGGAGAAAAGTGAGAATAAGGGAAGAGTGTCGACTGAGATATAGCTAGAACTGGAACAAACCCAATAAGGATCAGTAATGAGGTCTCACTAAGCACTGAAGGGGTTGAAGAATGAAAAAGAAATGAAAAGTGAAAATGGGTGAAAAGAAATAGGATACCAAAGTGCACAATTGAGTCTAGAGCCATTTTCACCCATTTTCACTTAGATATGGTTGATATCGAAAGAAGGAGACCCTCTCTCTAGTCTCCGAATAGGAAACCAAAGTGCACAATTGAGTCTAGAGCCAAGAGATCATTCATTAATTCTCATTAAGACACACAATTTATGAACACTTATTGTTTCACACAATGTGGAAAGTAAGAATATATATACTGAGAGTCCTACGCATTATCCTTGTGGTATTTACAGAACATCCAAGTGATATGTAAAATATTCACGATGAAGATGGAAATCCTTCTAGAGCCAACGTCAAACAAGCTCTTGGTGGGTGACATGTGAGATCCAACATGGATTAATCTTGTGACAACTTGATAGAAACAATGGGGCGATTCACTCTTGAATCAACCTTGGTCCCAGAAGTGAATTGAAGAATACTTTTGAAAAACCTTTCGATATGCTCTAAAATTTTTTTCTCATGGCACATCGACTAAGCGTTATTTTCTCAAACAAAATTATTTATGATTGAAAATTGATCTTTCTCATAAAACCTTCGTCGTATTGCTAAACTCTTTCTCTTAAGCAATACGCGATTGTTTTTCAAATAAATTTTTCATCAATCAGTGAATCTCAATTCGTTGGTTCACTCACTCCGTGTTGTCTACTTTGGGACTTTCTGGTTTGAGAATGGCTAGATCAAGTTGCGAAACCCTGTCAAGGTGATTCTTAGGAATTCTACCTGATCCAGACAATATTTATACTGATCAACGGGGAACCGTGGTTCTTGCAACCGTATTAAACAAAAGTGAACAAATACACTTTCGTATATTTTATTGCTAACTATTGTTTGCAGGAACATCGGACGGTTGCAAGCGATCGAATTGAGAAGTCAATCCATAACCACATGCTAACACATCTCACTCACGTTCAAAGAAATCATGACAAGTGCACATCTACAATCGTTTTCTCTGATATCATCATGATGCATTTGCTTTTACTCTGATATCATTATGCTATGCTTCCGCTATGCTAATGCAAATATCATGATCCAACAAAGCTTCCGCAACTCTGTGTCATGATCCAATACTGTGAGCATGTCGGTCCAAAAGTAACAAACATCACATGAAGGAAACATAACAAAGGATGAGTCAAGAGATCTACGGTGGCTAATGATCTCTAAGAAGGCTCAAAGGATAACCAATCCGTGGATCAGTAAAGACCTCCACTTAAAGTACAAAGCATGTGGAATATGAAGAATCAAAGATTACGAGCTACAAAGCAAAGAACAAACAAAAGAATATGTAGTATCTGTTTGTAATTGGGGTGACCTGCCTTAAGGGGAGATTGTTGGGATTTAGAAAATCCATTAGTTAAAGACTCGGTCACCTCAAGAATATGTAATCATTAGAAAGCTCGTAGTCGTAGTCATTTAGTTATGTCTAGTAGTTAGTCAAGTAACACCGTGGAGGACGGACGGGTCTTTACCCACTATACGCTTGATCTACAGCCCGTAGGTGGCGTATTTTGTAAGACACAATAAATACCCTTTGCCTTCTAAGGAAAAGGGTGGAGCTTCATAATATACTTTACTTTCTCTCACTATAAGTTCCCATTTCTCTCCATCTTTCTCTCTCTAGACTCTATACATTCGAACCTTTGTAATTGTATTTGTGTGTTTATGAAAACCAATATGTTACACGGACTGCCATCCTGATTTTGTTTAAGTCAAGAAAGAGTCAGGAAAAACACAAAAGAGTTAGAGTTAGTGTATCGAGTCTTGGCTTAGCAATGCCACTTTGTACATGTAACTAACTTAGATGATTAACTCACCACCGTAAATTCCCCATATCCCAAAACCGTGTTTTCTTACCCTTACACATAATGTTACATCCCTTTAAAGTCCTCTTTGATAGTTTATCATAGGTGCTTACGCCAAAGCGGTGAAGGTTTGATCCTTTATCAAGCCTATTGTAATCTATGTGCTATGACCTGTAGAGAGTGTTTATTTTTCCGTTTCCATAATGTTATATAACCTATACACCCAAGAGATGAGAGAATCCAAACACTTTTATGCGAGGTGCTAGTATATAATTTTTTTGCTTGTTACTACTATTATAGAATGAGTTGTGTTGTAAATTATCTTTAAACCAATGCTAAATGCCCCATAACTTGTAAATTGGTTAGGATAAAAGTACATTTGTTTGAGGACAAGCAAATCCCAAGTGTAGGGATATTTGATGAGGTGTAATTTTATACGTTTTTGAGGGGTCATTTAGCCTCTAAATCTGTACATATTCGATCAATTATTGCCCTAAATCATTTTTATTTAAGTTTTAGGTACTCGGGAAGCAAATGCTGGAAACTAGAGGGTTTTTTGCTCGCTTGGAGAAGAAAACAAAGAAAACTAAAAAGTTAAGAAAAAGGTCACAAAATGGTGTGTGGCGTCGGGAATTACTATGTGACGCCTTCACTTGAAGATGTGAATATGATCCGGTTATAAATTTTCTAAGTGACGCTTTAGGCGATGGAGGCGGCCTTGGTGGCGGCGTCATGACCAAGAAAACTAAAGAGCGATGCCATCACAATTCATATGGTGACACCGTCATAATAAAGTGGATAAAGTTCTCGAAACCCTAATGACGGCGAGCTGACGGCGTCAAAACTTGCAAGTGACGCCATTTCAAGTGTAATTCTATATATATTTTTCGTAAGTTTTTCATTCTATGGAACAACTAGGAGAGACCACTTTGGAGGAACTTTGTGTGCCAAAATTTACAGCTTTTTTAAGGGTTTTAAGCCCCCAATAACTCCATATTTGTTGAAGATAAGTTATGTAATCCTTAATCATTACAATATATCTACGTGTTGTGTGATTATTTGTTTGTCTTCTCCTCGATTTAACATGTTAAGCTAAATTTATTAGTGTTTACTTAGGATTGTGTGAAACCTAGTTATTGATTAATGATTGTTTTCTCTTGTTTAATTAGTTTTCATTCGCGTTAGGAGTAAGGAAACTAGCTAGATCTAGAGATATTTGCTTGAACGTTCGACTAAACGCCCCGCTAGATGATTAGTGTGTCGTTAGTTGTATTTAATACGTGATTTGCCTTTGCTAACACTGAGATAGCCTTATTGAGAACAAAATTCATAGAGTTAGGGATTGACAACCCTTAGCGATTGATATTAAGGAATACAACGCTCTAATTAAATAAGAAGTGACAATTCGACTAATCAATAGGAGATAACTCAAGAGTAATGAGATTCTAAGTAAATACACTTTACCTATCATACGAGTTTCTATCCAATTTACTTTTCCATATATTTAGTTTAGTTTAGTTTAATTTAGTTTAATTATTAGTTATAAAAACCAAACTCTTCAAACCCCGAGATTTTACCTTGCTTTCTAAAAAACTTAGAAGTACAAAAATAATCATCCCTCAACTCTTAGAATTAATTTGTTATACACTTCGAGCGTACCTCATCATTCCCCTATAGAACAATCAATCCGCCGTGTCTTGCCTATAGTACACTACAACGGTTAGGTAACTCTGCCTAGGAGGATTCTAAGCTTATTGTATTTTGTATAATACGCATCAGCCTTCATTATCGAACATATCATTAATTCTTCCTTCCTTTTCTCATCATAGATATTAAATTCTTGACCATTTGATTTTTCATGTCGAATGATCTTTTGACTACATAGAATGGCGGCATTGTGTTTACCAAGCCAATCCATGCCTATAACAATATCGAATTCTGTCAGCATGATAGGAATCAAACCAATCTTAAATACATTATCATCGATTTCAATTTCTACATCATGATACACATTATACACTGCAATCACTTTACTATAAGCTATTGTATCTTCGAGGGGTTTAGGGAGTTTTTAATGCAGTGGGATAATCTTTCACTAAAATCATAGTATATGAACGATACACTTGTACCCAAATCATACAATACACGAGCGGGAAATTAATTTACAAGGATTGTGCCTATGATGATCTTGGGTATCGACTTTGCTTCTTTGGTAGTCATAGGGTAAGCACGTGATTTCGGCTTCAGAATATCCACTTTTTCTTCTTTAACGGTTTTCAACCATCTTGCTTCAACCACATTTGGGTTGGGACATTCATTCATCTTGTGTCCCGTTTGGTTAGACCCGTAGCATATAAACATTGGCTTGGTAAAATTTATACTTATGTGATTTAAATCTCCACATTTTTTGCAACCCGCATATTGAGTCTACACTCGCCATAATGAAGTTTATTACATTTCTTGCACGGGGTCTTGGTTTGGTTTTCTCCGGCTTTCTTTCCATGGTCGTACTTTACTTTCTTGACATTTCTATCCACATATTCTTGCTTCATTTTGGTGTCTTTCACCTCTTTACCTTCCTCTTCTTATAATATTTTCTTTCCTCACACGAGGCCTACTTAGAAGATCTTCTAAAGTGGTACACTTGAAAGGCTGAATTCACTCTCAAATATCATCTCGGAGAATCCTTTGAAATCTTTCTACCTTGAGCTTTTCATTACAGTGGTACTTGGGGTAATGCAGAACCATATCATTGAATTTCTTTCATAACTGATTTACCATTTCTTTGGTTTGTACTAGAGATTGGAATTCTTCTTGGATCTTATCAATCTCCTCCACCGAAGAATATTCTGCACTAAATAACTCCCGAAATTCCTTCCATTAGCATTTTCGGCCCAGGCTTCGCCCTTCTCACAAATCTTTCCTTCCCAACAATTCCTAGCACTGTCGCGAAGGAAACTGGTAGCATAAATAACTTTCTTCTTTTCTTCACAGTCGTTAGTACAAAAAGCGGCTTCAACAGTAGTAAGCCATCTTGTACTGAAATTTGGCACATCACATGTCGTGAAATCACGGTAAATGGCTTTATCATTCTTATTATCCATCAGAAACCCGCATACCCTCTTGAGTTCATCAAATTCTGTATGCATCAATTCTTGCACATTAAGGGTTGTTTTCTTGATATAATAGGGCACATATCGCTTTATCGCCTTTCCTATCATCTTCCTTAGCATCATATCCAACGCCTTTGTTTGCACCTCCGAGAATCCTTCAAGATTAGGACTCCTGTAACTGGAAGATGAAGAGCTCCCAATGCACTTATCGTCATTACTTGCATCACTTGCTGATGACTCGGCACATTTAGAAGTCGTAGCCTTCTCGACTCCCTTGTGATAAGTGTTTTCCATTTGTTCTTCTTACTGAAATTTAGCACATTATAACTTATCAAGTACAATCAAATACATGAACAATGAATGAATGATAATATATACATTATCCTTACACCCTTCCATCATATGCTTGTCGCAATGTATAGAATTAATGATTTCGATTTCACATATGTACCATTTTTTTATCACTACGGTGGCCAGGCATAGTTATAAGAATATGTCACACATGTATTCTCAAAATCCTTAAAACAGTACACTACAACAAACACTATTACAAAATGAATATACACAAGGCCTAAGTCTAGGAAATCGTGTGGTGAAATCCTAAATCCCTTAGACCAAAGCTCTGATACCAAGTTGTTACGCCTAAAAAACGACTTAATAAAACTTTAAAAAATAATAATAAAAATAAAAAAAATAAAATAAAAAAACTTTCACAATTTGGACTATTGATGTGTCTTTTGTCGTGTAGGTAATTTTTGTATTCAAGTTTTAAATTTATATTTTGTCAACTTTACCTATAACAAACACTTACGGACAATTATCCGGTCGAGGGTGAGCTAGTTGGTAAGTAGAGTGTCGATAACTAAGAGTGGAACGTTAACACTTAAATCTATCTGTATTTTAATTATATAAGTTAGTCTATCTAAATGATAAGGATTTAAAAGGTACATTTTTGAGGGGTCATTTAAGCCCTTAATCGGCCACTTTTATATCCGTTACTGCTTAATTTCGTTCTTTTTCACTTTTTAGGTCTCTTGAAGGCAAATTGCTGGAATGACACTTATTCGGACAAAAAGGCATGAATATATGAAAAAAATTTCCAAGTCAAGATCAAGACACTCAAGCTGCTGGAATTGAAGGTGACGGCGTCACAGTTAGAGGGCAACGTCGTCGCAACGTGCTCCAAATTTGTGACGGCTCAAGAGCTAAATTGTTATTTTGTACCGACGACGCGGGTTTTAAAGAGTAGGCGTCACAACTCGACGGCCTAGATTCGGATCCAGACGGTGTCAGAAGATGAAGCCGATGGCGTCACAGCCATAAGGTGACGCTGTCACAAGGTTGACGTGGTCAAGACGAAACCCTAATGGCGGCGATCCGACGGCGTCACATTTAAAGAGTGACGCCGTGGCAAGTTGTAACTCTATATATAGAATTCAAATTATCAGACTTTTAGAAAGGTAGTTTTGTGGAGTAAAACCTAATAACGATTTTTGGCTGTCTTGGGCAGTATCTTTGGGTTTTCATACCTTTATTTACAACAAGATAAGTAATTTACTTCATTGATTCAATTATGTCTTCAATTGTATGTGTGTATGCTTGCATGTTTTCCTTGTCCGGCTAATTTACTTGTGTGTTTGCTTAGATCTATGAAACCTAGGTATTGAATATTGATTGGTTGTGTCTTATCTTAATTGTGATTGACCTAGGATTGCGATAGGTCATTTTTTGTGTTTTTAAGGCTTGAGTAATCTTTGTGAACATTAGTTTATAATCGCCTAGAGTTATTGTAGGCTAAAAATCCAAAGATAACCTTAGAGTTAGTTTATGAATCCTAGAGATTTCGTAGGAAATAACCTTAAGGTAGCCTCAAAGAGTTAGGGAAAAAAGCATACCCTACGACCTTAGAAGACACAACGCGTTAAGAATAAGGACGTGACAATTCAACCATCAATAGGAGATAGCTAGGGAGTAGTAGCATCTAGGTAAACACATCTTTAATCATCATACGAGCACACATCAATTAGACATAGACTACCCCTTAGCTTAGTTAATTAGATAATTAGAATAGTAGAGTAATCGATAGAAATACCAACCCCCCAAATCCAATACCCCGAGATTCGTACCTTCAATTTCCTAAAAAATATAAAATAAATAAAAAATAGTCTTCCTCAACCCCAACCTTAGCGTAGTAACTTCTCACTAGCATTCCTATTCCCCTAGAGAACGATATCAATCCCGAGGCTTACCCTAATACGACACTACAACGATTAGGTTCACTGCCTAGGTGGTTGAAAAACTTGCTTGAAGAAAAGGAAGTTTCCTTTGACCCCGAACGCGCGTTGTACGTGTATCACTAAACCTAATTATAACGCAGCAAAAGGGTTTTTCAGCCTGAGGGACTGGCACAAGGTCTAGATTTAATAAAACTATAAAAGCCATGAGACAGATAACACACATAAGCAGAAACACATATGAAAAGAAGAGGTCAATCCGATAGTAAGGAAAACGTATTAACCAAGTTTAGTCATATAAGATGTTTGATTAGTCTAAGACCTGTAACGACGATACTCAAGACCTAGCGTTTATCAGATTCAAATCTAGGTGGTCGCTAGATTCTAAATTTACATATTAAGTTTTTCAACATATATAATCCTGTCACGATTACTCAAAATTCGCATAAAAAAAGCACACCTTAATGATTATCACTTTATTATTTATCCACCTAGGGCTTACATTAACATGTTAAAATATTAATGAAGTAATAAACATAATCATTACTCAGGACTAAGTAAACTGTCGAATTAAAACAAACCAAAACATCAAATAATCATTAAAATTGGCTAATACATATGGGTATTAGCCCATAATATCAGCTATAATACAAGACAACATATTCAGAAAGATTCAAGAATAAATCAAAAGAGAAAAATACGCTAACCAAATGATTATAGTGTAGTAACAAAATTTAAGTGAATTATCCTATGGAATTATAGCACTAGCAGGACCTTCTTGGTCTTCTTTTGTCTCTGGCTTCATACTTGGTGGTTTCTCCTCTTTGAAAACCGGACTTAGGGTTTTCTATTTATACTTTTCGAAAAACTGTCGATACGGCTATCGGATTGATCGGATACGGCGTATCGAGGTAACTTTGCATGGGTTCCAAGATTATTATATTCCATTAATATTTATAAACCGCCTTACTGATATGACATATCATAGAGATGAATATGGCGTATCAGGTCTTCATCTGGTGAAGTCATTGAGATGGATATGGCGTATCTTGATCAGGTCATATGGCGTATCTTGACAAAAACAAGCTCATTCTTCTTTTTGACCAAAGTTTCATATATGGCGTATCCAATACTAAGCTACGACGTATTCTTCAAAGTCAGGCAATGGTCTTCATAATCATCCAAGTTTTTGTATACATCGTATCTGTCTAGAATGATACGACGTATTCTTGTATGTTTTGTGAACTTTATCGAATTTGATCAATTTGCTTCAAAACACGTCCATTATTGCTAACTTTCACCAATGCTTGTAAATATCTGAGATGGAAACATCTAATGATCCAAATAACGCGCCAACGATCCAAAATATACACCCTAGATCTAAGGCGTGTTATTTACATAACGGATGGTCACCAAAATATACACCCTAGATCATTGGCGCATCATTTGATCACTCAAAAATTAGATGGTCACTAAAATATTAGTGCATTAAATATTTTCACAAAGCCATTACCATATCCGGATGCTCAAAAGCTAATGACGGATAACGTAACTTGGTATGGGTAAGGAAAATGGAAAACGTACATAATTGGTATTAAATAAATTCACAAAACAAATAGATTAAGTCGAAACAAAAAGAAATACGTGGTTAATTACTTCCCAACCTTCCCATGAAAAAGACACAAATCATAGACTAACTCACACTTTAACATAAAAACTCACGCTTTAGTAGGTAGACACGAATTAGACTCAATGATATGATCACTTCAAAACAAACCTTAGTTGGCGTTCCCTTAACGGCCAACTCCTTTGCAATCCATAAATATAGTACAACAAATAGTGGCGGTATCTCCAATTACATAACTTACATCATTGGTTTATAACACGTACCAATGAATAATCAATTAGCTCAAAATAGAGAATCATTTATGTTTAGACGGACCGATTATCTCACAATCTCACATTTTTTTTCTATTTTTTTTTTATTTTTTTTAACATCAAATAAACTAAATGATGTAAAATTCACCACTTCACCATCATAATAAATATGGATGATTTTTTCATATACTTCAAAATTCAGACATAAAAGTAATAGTGATAGTAGTAAAAACACAAAAATAAAAAATAACTACTATCACATTGTCATTGCGATGTGTAATTCCCAACCTAACCAAAGATAAGAAACTGTTAGGACCCTTTAATAATCCATTTCACACAATAATATAGTATGGTGACTTGAGATAAATGATGTGTTTTAGAGAGATAAAGATGAGAACATGAACTATATTTCATAAGGAAAACACACACTACACACTCACACACCCTCAAATAACACATTTGAGGGTATTTATACTCATACAAAACACCCTAATGGGCTTGGCATGGGATTGGAATGGGTTGGATTGGATAATAACTTACATAAGGCTAGCTTAACATAACTAATAGCCATTTAGCTTAGCCCAATCCACGAGCCCGTTGACTATTCTATTACGATATCTAACACACGTTACAAGTTCGTAAATGTGAATGACCATCACTTCTATTAATTATTATTAAGGCTAACAATCTCCCCCTAAGGGGTGGTCAGTCAAAAGATGCTCCACTTGAATAGGTCTTTACTCTCCTTGAGCTTGAACTTTGTGTGTAGATATAGAATAGTCTTGGTTTTTGTTCCTTCATGCTTTGTGATCAATTAATGTGGTTGTCTGCCGTATGTCAATTGCATTGGTGTAGGTGTCTCAACGTCTTTCTCCACCATGCTCACACTTCTTTTTGACTTTGAGTTTCCAATGATGAAGTTCTCGAGTCTTTAAACTTTGTAGATTCTTTGACATTGATGAAGAATCATCTTTAGCTTTGAGTTTCCTTTTATTTTGATGAGAACTTTCATGTGTTGTTGGTGTGAGCATGGGAAGATGGTGCGGTCTTTCCTCCAAGGAACAATCATCAGTACCTGCATGTTTATGTTAGTTGAAAGCACCAATCGATCATTTTGGACTTTTCTTAAAGAATTGGCCACTACGATTGTTATACTGATGAATGTCTTGATTCCATTCACCTTGATCGGGCGAATAAGCCGTCCTTATCCCGTAAGGGACAGTTTGCATTACATAGAATAAATTCAAGTAATGACCCACATTTTCAGGATTCGATTCATGAAAGGAATCTCTTTAGCGCGATTTCCAGCACTTACAGGTTCGAACGTCGAGGGTGTTAACAACATATTGTGAAAACACATCTCTAATTCTTACAAAGGTTGTTCTTGAAACTGGAGGCCCTCAAGAAGGCTAACACGACATACCAAGTACATCTGATTCGGTGAGTCGAGGTACACCAAAGCATCACCTCACGACTGTAGACCATTTGAGACACACTAAGCGTAACCCATAAAGAATTAACGAAGTGACCTGCAGTCAGGGCTGCTTGATATTGACCCTGGCAGGAATTTCCATTCAATCACTAAGGATCACAATTGTAAATCCTCTCATAAATGTTCTGGCAGATTGCCAAGATCTGTGTAGGGCTTTAGAATATATCACTTGTGTTCTTATTGATGAACAATCAAGCGATGAAATATTAAGTGTTCCTATGAAATCTTTTGTATGAATCTCATGGCTCTAGACTCAATTAGTGCATTTTGGTTTTCCTAAGCGGAGACTAGGGAGAGGGTCTTCTTCTTTAATACCAACAATCTCTAAGAGAATGTCGATAGATTACGTTGGGTTCCCTGTGAGAATGAAACAAATCCTTTGAGAGGAATTGAGTGGCAAGAAGGTTTAGTGCAGTGCGTCACTGGGTCCATGACATCTTTTTCTTCAATACCAGTGTCATCTAGTGACAACTAGTAGCAGATGAATTGAACCCGGTTTCTACCCTAAGGTTGAATATGTAGGGCTATTTCTTTTCACCCTTACTTTTGCTTTTCTTTTTTATTCTTCAATCCCTTCTTTCTCCTTTCTCACTTTACTCCTTTTTTCAATCATACCTAAGGACTTCTAATACTAACTATGGGTATTGTCCTTGGGTAGTTCCCTCCGGCTCTGGAGGATCATAAGACGTTTATTCCTAAACTTAGTCACCTTATAACTCCATGACTATTCCTATATTGCCATAAAACCATTTACTTGAAAATCTCTCAAAGTGTTTTTGAATGAAAACCTGTTTGGAACACTTCGAGAGTTTTATAATTTCAGAAACACTCCCCCTTCACATGTGCTTATATTGTTTTAACTTAAATCTACACATAGAGGGTAGAGTTCGCACTTTTTGAATTGATCGGCTCATGATATGCAATTCCCCACGAGACACGGTTACGTTGCTTAGTTAGAGAGTTCCATTGTCAGTTTTTAGGTGACAACTAGCTCTAATAACTAACTTGAAGTTGTAAACACTTCTTGAAAAGAAGGTTAGACCTATGTAAGTTCATGTCTATCACGAGTTTCTCGAAATGGTACATTTACTAACTTTGATTTCTCGTCAATTCATTGGTTTTAACTGAGTCGAGCTCTTTTGAGATTCAAACAACGATCATTAAACCTTTTTGATCATGATTTAATCACGTTTCTCACCCTCAAAAATAGCATATCTATGATGTTTTTGAAACAAAATAATTAAAAGATATGTTTTTCGAAAAGCATTTGGAGAGAAACTGATTTAGCATGAATTTTGGAACAATTTTGTTTTTATACTCCCCTTAACGAAATCATATTTTCCTACAAAAGTTTAGAATCAATTAAGGGTTTAGAGGAGTTATCTTGGTACCATATGTGAGAGATTTTGAAAATCTTTTGAAAAATTTCGAATCAATGGTCTGTAAGATGTGAAGAAGATTTTGAAAATCTTTTGAAGATATTGTAGAGAAGAATTATCTTTATTTGTTTTAGGATAAGTGCTCGATATTTATGAAAATCGATTTTGCGTAGCACTTTCCTTTCTTTAAAGATCGGGTTACAGTCTGAGGTAACTGTAAGCCATTGTTTTTAGGAAAAGTGCTTGAAAAATATTTTAAAGGCGACTTGAGATAAATGATGTGTTTTAGAGAGATAAAGATGAGAACATGAAACTATATGTCATAAGGAAAACACACACTTACACACTCAAGCACACCCCTCAAATAACACATTTGAGGGGTATTTATACTCTCATACAAAACACCCTAATGGGCTTGGCATGGGCTTGGATTGGGTTGGATTGGATAATAAATTACATAAGGCTAGCTTAAGTTAACTAATAGCCATTTAGCTTAGCCCAATCCACGAGCCCGTTGACTATTCTATTACGATATCTAACACACATTACAAAGTTCCGAAATGTGAATGACCATCACTTCTATTAATTATTATTAAGGCTAACAGAAACATACGAACACAGGAATACACACAAAGTAACTAACCATGGACTTTAATCTTTAAGGTAGGCTATGGTGTATAGGTGTATCGAAAAAATTTATATTGGGTGTAAGAAATGAAAGGAATAGCTTTGATGGTTTTCTAGGGCATCTTACTCTAAAAATGAGAGTAACAAAAGGGTTTTATCTGAGGTTAACTAACTAGTGTAGTTAGTTAATATCAAAAACATGTTAACGATATAGGCCATTTGGGTGAAATCCTAGAAATTTACCTAGTTAGACAAGTCACTACAATTATATCAATAATACTAATTATGGTGGTCTCGAATAGTATACCAAGCCAAGTTCTAAAGTTTATCGCAAGTCACCGCACATTCATATTTTTGTGGAATTTTGGATAAAATAGTAGAAAGGAATAGGTTCAATTCTCACAATAAGGAAATCGAGGTTACGTTTGAAGTTATGCAACTTTGATTTCACAAACAATGCTTTTTTTTAAAATTAAAGCATATATTAGGCATATTTATAAAACAAATTGAGGAAAAATAATGTTCTAATTCTCCATCCCCTCGATTAAGATAATCAACGTCCTTGTTGTGTTAATTAAAAATTAAATAAAGGAAACAAAAAGAATTAGAACGAAAACTCCTATGAGATTTGCTTGGTATGATCATCCATGATGCGTTTGTGAGCAACTTTTTATTTTCTTGTGTGTAAGGGCGTCTGAATCCTTGCATGACTACAACACAGAAAATAAAGCATATATGTGAACTACCACTTCCTTCGTAATCTTAGTACGCCACCTGTGTTAATATGCATGAAAATCACAGCTAGTGTGCCTACGATAATTGATGGTTAGTAAAAATAAAATAAAACTATAAATCATCACGTCAGTCGATACGCCATGGGGTGGGATACGTCGTGTTGAGCCTAGAATTAAAAACAAATAAAATATGGATCAGAAGTTAAATGTGTCGTATCCAAAAACTTGAATACACTGTATCAACGTAACTGACAAAAAGTTCCAAAGTGCATAAATATTAAAAGTGAAGAAAAATAAAAGATAGATATGACCAGTATGATCCATACGCCATATTGATGTCTAGGTCTGAAACACTCGATTACAAAAAATCAGAAATTAACATTTCGGGTTGTCTCCCAGGAAGCACATCTCTTTATTTCAAAGTCTTTAAGTTAGATTCATCTTCAACTTCAACATTGTCCTAGCCACGTACCACCCTTCGTCTTCCCGATCATCACCATTATCTTTGTCATATTCTCTCATCAATAGTATCTCGAATTCAATGCAAGTTGCATCCGAGTCGATCTTATGGTAATGTTTCTTCAAAATCTGTAAAAGTAAGTTTTTATCCTTCTCGGATAGTGATGACAAGATAACAACTGGAATTTTGATAAGGATTTAAAACGTACACTTTTAAGGGGTCATTTAAGCCCTTAATCGACCACTTTTATATTCGTTACTACTTAATTTTGTTCTTTTTCACTTTTTAGGTCTTTTGGAAGCAAAATGCTGGAATGATGCACATTTGGACGAAAAGGAGTGAAAACATTAAGAAAATGGCAAAGTCAAGATCGAAGCTACTCAAGATGCTAAAACTGAACCTGACAGTGTCCCAATCAAAGGGCGACACCGTCCCTCTATACAGATTTGATAAAAACATGCACCAGACGGCTCAGTGGAATTTTTGCTCATAACACATGACGGCGTCAGGCTTTCAAGAAGAAGGGCGTCACTCAGACTTTTTATCTCAGACGGCGCAGATCTAGAACCAAGATGGCGTTCCATCTGAAGCCCGACGGTGTCACAACTCTAAGGTGACGCCGTCCCATCGATAACTTGGCCAAGACGAAAACCCTAATGACGGCTATCTGACGGCGTCCCACCTATAAGGCGACGTCGTCGCAAGTGCAAATCTATATATAGAATTTGATTTTTTTGCATTTAGAGGGGTAGACTTTTGGAGTAAAAACCCTAAACGTTTGTAGTCTGAATTGGACAGTATCATAGGGTCCTAAACCCTATTTTCCACATCAAGATAAGTGTTTTAATCCAATAGTATCATTATGTCTTCCATTGATTGTGTGTATGCTTGCTTGTTTAACATGTCTAGCTAAATTTCTTGTGTGTTTGCTTAGATCTATGAAACCTAGTCATTAATTATTGTTAGGTTGTCTCTTATCTTAATTGTAATTGGCTTAGGAGTGCAACTAGGCTATCGTTGTGTTTAATGCTTAAATAATCTTTGTGAAAGTTAGTTTATGAATAATCTAGCGGATTTCGTAGGTTAAACCCAAAGGTAACCTCCAAGAGTTAGGGCATATGCACACCCTACGAATTATGAAATACAACGCGTTAAGAATAATGTTGGGAATTATGCTAAGTATGAATTATGCTGAATTTACTGCCGATGGATTCTGCTGAAGTGCAAGGATTCTGCTGAAGGAGTAATTCTATTGAAGTATTAAAACCGTGTAGATGGTTTCTGCGGAGATAGATATTTCGCGTATTCTATAGTTAGTTAGGATATGCATGAGCTTTATTAGGAAGTTATATTGTATATCTTATTTAGTTTTATGTTTATACGCTTGGGAAGCGGGTTAGGGTTCCTTGTATAAAAGGAACACAATAGTATGAGTTATGTACAAGTTGAAAACAAAGTTTTGCATTATTAAAAGATCCATAGAGGATCAAAGTGTTCTTAGTTATTTGTGTTTATTCTTGTGTTTAATTTCCGCTTGAATACAAGTTATAGAGACTGTCTTATAGTGTGTTTGTGATTACATAAGCATTACTATCGATCTATGAGTGCTCTAAGATCTATCAAGATCTTTAGGTTCAACAAGTGGTATCAGAGCCTCGGGAGAGTCTCTACGATACTAAGAATAGTCTTATCTTTACACCCATACAACCAAAACAACCTTCACCATGCCTGGATCAGATGATGATATTGAAGTCACCAACAACCATAACAACACCTCTCTGCAACAACCCAGTCTCTCTAACAGCAACGCAAAGTTTCCATACCTCAAGAAGGAGGAGTACGATTTGTGGGCTATGAAGATGCAGAACTGGATCTCCAACATTGATTGGAATCTCTGGGAAATTGTGAAGAAGGGGAATAGTTTGAAGAGGACCATCACAGATCCTGATGGTAATGTTACCATTGTTCCTCCCAATCTCAACAAGAGATCTTGGTTGCTCAAAGAGAGAACAAAGTGAGAACTATTCTCCTTCAGGCTATACTTGAAGATCACTTGGGTGAATTTCATTACATGCTGGATGCTAAGGACATATGGATGGCAAGCAAGGCTAGGTTTGGTGGGAATGAGGAGTCCAGGAGAATGAGGAAATCAATGCTGAAACAACAGTTTCAAGAATTCCAAATCTCTGAAGAAGAAGGTAATCACAAGGGATATGACAGGTTTCATAAGATATCGAGTCAGTTGAATCAGCTGAAGGCAAAGCCAGATAATGATGATTGTAATTCAAAGTTCTTGCGATCATTACCTTCATCTTGGTTGCAAGTTAGCATTGCCCTCAAAGCTAAAGGTGGGCTGGATACGCTCACTTTTGATGAACTATACAATGACTTAAATCTCTTGAGCACGATGTGAGAAGTCCTTTTCATTCATCCACCCTAGTCACATGACTTTTGTTGAGGCCTCCTCAAATATGATTACTTATGCTCCAAGTCCTGTTTCCAAAGATCATCTTCCTACACTACTACTTCATCAAGTTCTCAACCTAAATCAAGTGGTGTTTTGGAAGATGTGATTCACTCTTTGTTGTCGATTATGACACTCAAAGAAGAACTAGCCTTTGAGGACCTTGAACAGTGGATCCATTTGACATGGATGAGATGAACTTGAAGTGGTAATTGGCTATGCTCTCAATGAACATCAAGAAGTTTGAGAGTAAGTCCGAAAGAAAGTTTGGTTTCAGGGAAGAGATCCAGAAGATTTAATGAAGCAAGGTCAAGTGTTTTACTTGTGGGCGGATGGGTCACTTCTCAGAGAATGCAAGGATAGGAAGGTCGGTGATGAGGTGAGATATTCTTCCTATCGCCAGATTCAAAGGAAGTCGAACTCAAGGTGGACCTCCATAGCTCTTGTCACTATGGATGACCATGTCGAATGGAAGATGCATGAGCATGAGAATGATGAAAGTCCTGGTTATGAGAATATTGGATTGCTGGCAAGCTATACTTCAGAGGATAGGCATGATCAAGTTGCCTTAATGGGCATCTCTCAGGTACATAACTGTGTTTTTGGTTGTAGTGAACGTTATAATGAACTTAAAGAAGCCTATGATGAATTGAAACCTAAATATAATGAATGTTATGTAGAAGTTGAGGCTTATAAACAAGCTTTAAAAACATTAGAAAGACAAAAAGTTTGGTTTCAAAAGAATCAATTAGCTTATGATGAAAAGATCAGGGTGTTACAAAGTGACTTAGATTGTGCTAAAATTGATTTAAAACGTCTCGAGAAAGAAAAAGTCGAGGTAGTTTCGAAAATCAAGTGCTAAAGAAAAACTAGATAATGAAGTAGCTAGA
This sequence comes from Chrysanthemum lavandulifolium, assembly GCA_022545495.1. Taxonomy (NCBI): domain Eukaryota; kingdom Viridiplantae; phylum Streptophyta; class Magnoliopsida; order Asterales; family Asteraceae; genus Chrysanthemum; species Chrysanthemum lavandulifolium. The sequence continues at coordinate 166,053,152 of CM040243.1, read as the reverse complement.
AATAAAGAATGGTTAATCTCAGTTAATAATCTAGCTAGACATATCTATAGTAGTCAATCTGAGACCTCAGGGATAGGTTTAGGTTTTCAAAAGTATGTAGGATTAGAAGCTAGGCATGATGGGCGTAATACTACACCAGCAAGTTTAGCTAATTATGTTAAAGAAGGAACATTACATGCTGTCTCTGGACCCATTAGAGGAGAACATATGCCCATTGACCTATCCCTCAATGTTGACTTTGATGGATCACACCATCTTTATGGCAAAAAGTCAAGAGACTTGCTGACCACGATTCTTCATCTACCGACTTTGTCTCTTGTTGTGACAAATGATAAGTCCTCGACCAAGGGTCTACTTCTACTACGTGTGTGATTCAAATGACAAGTTAGACCTTCCCAAGACCTTGCCCAAGCCTACACCCAAGACCGCTTACAAGCCTTTTAGAGTTGTCTTTGAGGAATCAACTTCCAAGATAGTTTCCTCGGAAGACTTGTCTTTAATTCTTTGCACAATAATGCTTTTAATTCGTTAAAACAATTACGTTAATGTTTGTGGATTGAATGCTTTTGCATGTAATAGAACATCTTTCACTTTGAATAAATCTTCTAAAAGAAGACATGTTTTGTTTGTGGAAGTAAATTTCATCCGATTAAGGATTGTAATTTTCATGAGCAAAGAATGGGTGCAGTCTTGGTCAAAAGAAACCTAGACCAATGTCAAAAGAAACCTAATAAACCTTCTCCTTGGAGAAGATCATTGCTAGACCTTATGTGAAACCAACAAGTTCATATTTTCAAAATGGTTATTGGCTTGGATGTGTTGACTCAATGTATGATGGGAAGGGAACTTGGGATACCTTTGTGAAGCCCTCAAAGAGTTGTTCTAGGACTAAAAAGGGACCCAATTTTCAATGGAGGTCCAAGAACAATGGTGGATCTTTTGTTTCTACATGGCCTAAATCTTGTGATCCACAAGGCAGGCTCAAGTCAGTAATGACTTGAGTCTCCATAGTGTACTAATACTTTGTATATGTTTGTTGTTGTTGTAGGATCATCCTCTTAAGCATAAGGACGTTGGCCTAGTTGATAGTGGTTGTTCCAGAAGCATGTCTGGAAACAGAGAAATGATGCATAATTTCATACCCATTGAAGGAGGAGGCAATGTGACTTTTGGTGGAAGTGATGGTAGAATCACTGGGAAAGGCACCATCAAAACACCTCAATTGGATTTTGAGAATGTGCACTATGTAAAGTAACTGCAACACTTCAACTTGTTCTCAGTCTCACAAATTTGTGACACCAAGAATGAAGTATTCTTCTCTGAGGATGAATGTCTTGTGTTATCTAAAGACTTCAAACTACCAGAAGATACATCAATTCTGCTAAGAGTTCCTAGAAATCACAATCTATACACATTCAACTTGAATGATGTTCAACCAGAAGGTGACCTAACTTGTTTGGTGGCTAAAGCATCTATGGATGAGTCTACAAAATGGCATAGAAGGATGGCTCATGTGAACTTGAAGACCATCAACAAACTTTCTAAACTTGGTCTAGTTGAAGGACTTCCTTCCAAAGTTTTCACAAATGAACATAATTGTGTTGCCTGCAACAAAGGAAAGCAACACAAAGCCTCATACAAAGCCATTACAGCTGTGAGCACTATCTCAGACCCTCTTCAGTTGCTACACATGGATCTTTTTGGTCCAACCCAAGTCAGGAGTATTGATCACAAGTATTTCTGTTTAGTAATCACTGATGACTATAGCAGATTTTGTTGGGTATTCTTTTTGAGGACTAAAGATGAAACATCTCAAGTTTTAAAAGAATTCATTACCCTTGTTGAAAAACAGTTGAACAAAAAGGTTAAAGGAATTCGGTGTGATAATGGGACAGAGTTCAAAAATGCTATATTAATAGAACTCTATAAGTCTAATGGGATAAAAAGGGACTATAGCACTCCAAGAACCCCACAACAAAATGGGGTAGCTGAAAGAAAGAATAGGACCTTAATAGAAGCAGCAAGATCCATGCTTGCGGACTCTAAACTACCCACTATGTTTCGATCAAGCGGTTAGCACGGCTTGCTATGTACTCAACGTGGTATCCATTACTAGACCTCATTTCAAGACACCTTATGAACTTCTCACTGGAAAGTTCACGCTATACATTACCTCAAACCGCTTGGATATCAAGTGACCATTTCGAACACCGGTGATCCATTGGGGAAATTTGATGAGAAAGTTGATGAGGGGTATATTGTAGGTTATTCAGCTCATAGTAAGGCCTACAGGGTATATAATTTGAATGCTAGAGAGATTGAGGAGACACTTAACCTGAGATATTTGGAAGATAAGCCAAATGTTCAAGGTCAAGGGCATGTTTAGTCCTTTGACTTGGACTACTTAATTGATTACTTGAGTTATACTAGACATGTTGCTAACCAATCTGCAGGTACACAAGAGTCTCCCACTAACCTTACAGGCACCTTGGATGTTGACTCTGAGAGTGAGTCTGATCATGATGAGCAACCAATTCTTGTACCTTCCTTCTCCCCTACCCATTTTGAAGGTGATCATTCTAAAGTGATTTCTGATAAGGATGAAGATGAGTCACACTATGCAGAGGACCTTTCTAGACTCCAGAAGCAAGAGCATGCAACCAATCTTGAAGCTGAGAGGCTTGGTGGGGAGTTTGCAAAAGACGCATTCAGTGGAAACCTTGTTTCTCCCGACAGTTCTCTGCTTTCTCGACATCATCAAATCACCGACAATCCATCTGCATCTACTCAAACTCCAACTAGTGTGTCCACAGACTTTGAAGAACCATATACACGATTTCCAAGTCCTTAAGATCTTGGTAATCATCAATCCAAAGATGGCATCTTCGCCTCACCTTCCTATGACAGTGATTTTCAACCAACCATGAACAATCTTGACACCACAATTGATATCAACCCCTCTGCTACAAAAAGGATCAACAGTGCTCATCCTCAATCAAATATTATTGGTGATCCTAAAGCACCTGTTCGTACTAGAGGTGGTGTGACAAGTTCCAAGTATGGTCAAATTGCTTTTCTTTCATAGGTCTCAAATCAGCAAAGGGACAATCATACAGACTTTAAGCATTGTCTGTTTGCTTGCTTCCTTTCTCAAGTGGAACCAACCAGTGTTACTCAAGCTCTTGAAGATTCAAGTTGGCTTGAAGCAATGCAGGATGAGATGCAACAATTCAAGAATCAGGAGGTTTGGATTTTGGTACCACTACCTGATGGAAAGTTTGCAATTAGGACAAAATGGATCTTGAAGAATAAAAGAGATGCAAGGGGTATAGTGGTTAAAAACAAAGAAAGATTAGTGGCTCAGGGGTTCAGGCAAGAGGAAGGGATCGATTATGATGAGGTTTTTTCTCTTGTAGCTAGAGTTGAGGCCATTAGAATATTCTTGGCCTATGCATCCTATATGGGATTCATGGTTTATCAAATGGATGTGAAAGGTGCTTTTCTGTATGGTGAGATAGAAGAAGAGGTTTATGTCACTCAACCCAAAGGCTTTGAAGACCCAGATCATCCACAACATGTTTACAAGGTTGTGAAAGCTCTCTATGGACTTCATCAGGCACCAAGAGCATGGTATGCTAGGCTATTTGCATTTCTGCTGAAGCATGGTTACAGAAGAGGTGCCATTGACAAAACACTGTTCCTCAAGAAAAATAATAGAGACATCATTCTTGTGCAAGTTTATGTGAATGACATTATCTTTGGCTCCACTATAGAAGCTTGGTGCAGGGAGTTTGAGGAGTTAATGAAGGAAGAGTTTCAGATGAGTGATATGGGGGAGCTTACTTTCTTTTTGGGTTTACAAGTTCAGCAGAAACCTGATGGTATTTTTATCAGTCAGGATAAATATGTGAGAGACATCTTGACGAAGTTTGGTATGGAAAATTTGAACCGCCACTACACCTTATGAAGCTCCAAAACCAAAGAACAATATTGAACCGTGATCCATTGTAAATGTTCATTTATACAGATCTATGATTGGTTCCTTAATGTATTTTGACTTCCGGCCCGATATTACCTTTCTTTGTGAGTGCTTGTTCTAGACATCGAGTCACTCCACTTACTTCCAATTTGAATGCAGTCAAAAGATCTTTAAGTATCCGAAAGGCCAACCTAAGTTAGGTCTTTGGTACCCAAAAGAGTCTCCTTTTGTATTGGAAGCATATAGTGATGGTGATTATCTTTGGTGCGAATCGATAGAAGATCCACAACCGGAGGTTGTCAATTTCTTGGTAGAAGATTGATTTCTTGGCAATGCAAGAAAAAACTATTGTTGCTACTTCTACTACTCAAGCGTAGTATGTTGTCAGCGCAAATTGTTGTGGTCAGTACTATGGATCCAAAATCGGTTGTTGGATTATGGGTTTAATTTTATGAACACCACAATCTATATTGATAATCAAAGTACCATATGCATAGTTAAAAATCCAGTTTTCATAATAGAACTAAGCATATTGAGATCGAGCACCACTTTATAAGAGATGCTTTTGAAAACATTTGATAAAGGTGGTTAAGATTCACACAGATGAGAATGTGGCGATTTGTTGACTAAAGCTTTTGATGGACCTGTGTTTCAACACCTTGTTGTCCATATTGGGATGCTTAACCCTTGACTGCAAAGTTTAAGGGGAGGCATAGGCCTCAGGGGAGGATTTTAGTTGTATATTTTGTAAACTTTATAGATTTTTGGTTATCTTTTTGTTTGCTAACATTACTAACCTGCTAATGTTCTTTGAGTTTTGTCTGTTTTGGTTGGTATGTTTGTTTCTCTGTGTTTGTTTTGCAGATGCTTATATAAGTTGAAGTTCACCAAGTTTGGTTAATTGGAATATGGTCAAGTAAGCTTAAAGCTTGTTTCTACTTAAGAGAAGTACTGCAGTGATCTAATTATTTCTATTGAAGAGAAGTATTGAAGTTAAATTGTTCATTCATTGAAGAAACAGTTTACAGCTTACAGCTTACAATCAACTTGAAATGAAAATACAAGACCATTTCTATTAAACATCTACCAAACCTATACTAGTTCCTATCGTCTATTACAAAAGCTGGTGGATACATGACCAAGACGATTTAAGAAGTCAAGATAAAATGGGAAGGATGGATTGATGAAAACGAAGATGAAGTGGTGGATATGGTAGATGGATTTGTGATAAGAAAATCTTCATTGTTCCATCTACTGCTCCACCATAAAGCAATCACTTCATCTTCCTTTTGCCCTTTCCCTTATCGATATGAGATGAAGCACCAAAACATGGCGCAGGAAAAGCTAACACCACCTCTCTTCTGGCACGTGGCCTTGGTTGAGGTTGGGGTGCTGAAGGTTGGGGGTGTGATGTCCTCTTCTTGTTCAAGAGTGGCTCTTGACGCTCTATGGAGTCATCAGAACCCTTAGATGAATCACTTGGATTCACCACACTACCATCTTCTATCTCTATGGGGATTTATATACCAGGTAGGAGGAAGAAAAGGATGTCTAAAAGGAGACACAATTCTCTATGGAGATCTATGAAATCAGCTGGGACACACACCTCTAGGGTTAAGAAATCTAAGGGGAGTTCTTTGGATCTAAAGGTTCTTGATTCAAATTTCATTCTGTATGATCTGCGATGCTTTTCTTGAAGGGTCTCATGATGTGTTGACCGCTTGGACTTTGGTGATGGATAGCTTAACACCATTTTAGATCGGATAATTCTTCTATGCAATTTAACTTTTGAAGGAAATATTTCATATGGTGGATAGGCAAGATTTGAATACTGTATGGCCTTGTCACTAAGCATTAGGCTACTCATTCACCATGTGTTTCGGTTTATACTTGTTGGGTGATCTTCAAGTTCTGTTTGACTCTCAATCTCCAGATGGTAAAGGGTATTCTATTTGGAAGAATTCACATAAGTGGAAGGTTGAATCTTGGAGATTTTATCCTGTGCCATATGTGCATGTGGTGGAGACAAAGTGTGGGATGACTGTGTGTATGTTATCTGATAAGTTTTATCCTTTGTCTGTGCAATTGATGCAAAGTATGCTTAGAAAGAAGTTGGAAGTTCCACCAGATCTAGTTGGGAATGATAAGCTACATGCTGAACAATTGATTGGATTAATTAAGACTCAGCTTCAGCAACATCAAGCATCTTCTTGATATTGGTATCTTGTATTGTTTTGTATTATTTCTTTCTTTTTTCAGTTAAAAAAATGTCTAACTTTTCTTGCAGGTTTGTTGTACATTGTTGATGGTTATCGACTCACCAGTTGTGCCTTGTGTACATCAAAGAGTTGACTAGTCCAAAGGGTACAGCTTTGGTAAAGACACATCAAATCTGTTGATAGCTGTAACGATTTGCTCAAAATCATAAGGTATGCAACTCACCCATGCTTAATTGCTGAGGGTTGTATGGTCATCAATTCACCATGGTTTATTCCTTTTTGGAATCCAAGAATTGGCTAGCCCACAAGTATATGGCTTGTGGTAAAGGCAATGGAATACCATATTTGGTAATCAATTCACCAAGGGATTCTTTCGCCTAAGAATGGACTAGTCCCGAGCAAACGGCTATGTAAAGACATCTCAAATCCGTTTATGGTTGCCGATTTGCTAATAAATCGATGGTTATCGATGTACCATAGTTTTTGAACTTAAACATATGGCTACTCAAGTAGTAATGGCTATTGGTAAAGAGACATCAAATCCATTATTTTAAATGATTCACCTCTCACGGTGTTAACACACCGGATGTGATGAGAATAGTATGAAAAAATATGTTTTGATGTACATTTTGTCATTTGTTCGCAAAGATCCGGATTTTCAAAGTTTTATCATCATAGAGATGTATTTGTTTTGATTCTTTGTTGTCGATGTTCGACTACAATCCTCTTATTTTGTTGTGTTAAAGACCTATCAAACCGGAACTTAACCTAGTCAAATTCTAGTTTAGGGAGGATTGTTGGGAATTATGCTAAGTATGAATTATCTTGAATTTATCGCCGATGGATTATGTCAAGTGCAAGGATTCTCTTGAAGGAGTAATTCTACCAAGTATTAAAACCGTAGATGGTTTCATGGAGATAGATATTCGCGTATTCTATAGTTAGTTAGGATATGCATGAGCTTTATTAGGAAGTTATATTTTATATCTTATTTAGTTTTATGTTTATACGCTTTGGGAAGCGGGTTAGGGTTCCTTGTGTATAAAAGGAACACAATAGTATGAGTTATGTATGAGTTGAAAAACAAAGTTTTAGTATTATTAAAAGATCCATAGAGGATCAAAGTGTTCTTAGTTATTTGTGTTTGTTCTTGTGTTTAATTTCCACTTGAATACAAGTTATAGAGACTGTCTTATAGTGTGTTTGTGATTACATAAGCATTACTATCGATCTACGAGTGCTCTAAGATCTATCAAGATCTTTAGGTTCAACAAATAAGGATGTGACAATTCAACCATCAATAAAAGATAATTAGGGAGTAATAGTATATAGGTAAACACATTTTTAATCATCATACGAGCACACATCAAATAGACATAGCTACCGTAGAATTAGATAATTAGAATAGTAGAAGTAATCGGTGAAGTACCACCCCAAACCAATTGCCCGAGATTTTACCCTTAGCTTTCTAAAAAACTAATAAAATATAAAAAAGAATCATCCTTAACCCAACCTTAGCGTAATACACTTCTTGCTAGCATTCCTATTCCCCTAGAGAACGATATCAATCCTCGAGGCTTACCCAATACTACACTACAACGATTAGGTTCACTGCCTAGGGTGTTGAAAAACTTGCTTGACGAAAAGGAAGTTCATTTGACCCCGAAAGCGCTTCGTACACGCATCAAGTTTTTGGCGCCGCTGCCGGGGACTAGAATAGCTAGTTAGATTTTTATCTCGTTCAGGTTCCCTTGCTTGATTCCTATCAAGTGAGTTTTTTTCTCATTTTTAGCTTCCTTGTAGTCTATCCCCCTTCTTCGTGATTTTGTTCGTAGCCCCGCCACTTTTCATCATGGAAGGTGATAACCCACCACCACATCAACCATTTCCCCACTAACTCTCTTAGACAATTTAGGAACCATAGTTCCACCAAAACCCTTCTTGAGCCCTTTGCCGAACCCGATAGAGAGCTATATAAGCGAAGAAGAGCCTCCATGATTTGGGACCACAAGGCACCACCATTGATTTTGATGAAGCCATGATGAAGAAGAGTCCACATATTCCCCCAATTCTCCTGAAAATATCAACAACGATAATCTGAGCCAACATAGCGAGGAAATCCCTGCTACTCCTGTCAATGAACCCATCAATGAACCGAAGGCAAAAGTCCTTAGAGATTACTCCTCTCCTACCTCATCCGGATTTACCAGCGCCATCGTCTACCCTTCCGAACAGATCAATGAGGTGTTGCATGCCACCGACATTTGGCTTATCCAAAATGCATGTCAATTTCACGGATCCCACAAAAAAACCTAATTCATCACATCAAACAATTTTAAAAATTGTTGATACTATCTATGCCGACGGATCATCTAAGGAGACATCTAGACTCTGGTTTTTCCCATTTTCTCTTCAAGGAAAGGCCAAAGAGTGGCTCGATAAGCTACCTCCAAGGTCCATCTTCACTTGGGAACAACTTACTACCAAGTTTACCAAAATTTCTTTTCTCCTGGGAGAACTGTAGCCATCAGGAGCAAAATCCTTCACTTCCGTCAAACAGATGGAGAATCTATTGGTAACTCCTGGACTTGTTTCAAATATCTCATTAAAAAAGCCCCACACCATGGTATCAACCTTTGGTTTTTTGTCCATATCTTTTACGACAATGTCTCCCGCGATGATCAAAAAGGGATTGACTTCTCGACCGGCCGAAAGATTTCCAATCTCAGTGCAGAGAAGGATGGGACCTCATTGAGGAGTATGTCCAAGACCAAGACAACACTTGCAACGAGCCAATAATCGTAATGAGTATCTCTGCTACCTCGAATAATAACCCATTATCTCTCGACGATCGGATGAAGAGGGCACAAGAGAAGCTCGCATACCTCACAAAGTCACAAGAGCCTAAGAGGTTGTTTAACCCATACCTTATATGCGACATTTGTGGAGGGTCACACGAGAGCGATGAGTGTGACGATAATACACACCATGAGCAAGCTCTCCTTTCCAGCCATGACATTTATGATGACCCTTTCCTACTTATATTTTATCAGAATAATGATTACACTCTTTGGGGTAATCTAAAATGGAAACATGAGGAGGAAGAGGGTTCCGAATACACCATCTGTAATGCCTTTGAAGAAGAACTCGGGCAATTCACCATGGAAAGGGGGATGCTTTTAAAGGGCCTTGAAGGATTCATTCAAGTGCAACAAGCTGAATTAGAAAGCCAGTTCGCCGAACTCCACAAAAGAATAAGTGAACTTGGTCCAATCCAACATAATCTAACTTGTGCTATTACTACTCGATATGGAACCACTACCAAGGATCCACCATACTCGGTTCAAGATCCCACTACCAATGAGCCTGAGTTGGACAATGAGGGAGCACCCAAATCCCCTTCGACCTCTCACGACCCTCCTCTACTAGCACCAACGCCAGTCCAACGTTCAACTCTCACACGGATTCCTTATCCCTCGCGTTTAAAGATCCAAAAGGCCGAAGAAGACAATAAAAGATTGTTGTCTTACTTAAAGGGGGCCATCGTGACCATCCCACTTCTTGATGCATTCTATCATCTCCCTAAACATAGCACATATTTCAAAAGACTGCTCTTAAATCGAAAGAAGCTTGAAGGGTTGGTAACATTAGGAGAAGAATGTTCACTATCATCCAAAAAAGCCTACCCAAGAAGAAAGAAGATCTGGGTAGTTTCACCATTCCTTGCTCTATAGGGGCACTCTCTATAGAAAACGCCTTAGCAGATTTTGGGGCAAGTATTAACTTAATGCCTCATTCCTTATTTCTCAAACTCGGATATTCAGGGCTGAAACAAACCAAAATGAGTATTCAACTTGCTGATCGATCAATCAAATATCCCATTGGAGTTTGTGAGAATGTTCTAGTAAGGGTAGGAGAGTTCAAGTTTCTGGTTGATTTCATGATCTTAGAAATGGAGGAAGATAACTCAGTTTCGATAATCCTTGGGAGACCGTTCTTGGCCACAGCTTGCATCATCATCGATGTTCATGATGGAAAGCTCACTTTACGAGTGGGGTCCGAGATCTTAACCTTGGACATCAAGGATACTATGAGTCGTCCTTCCTCTTACGATCATCCCATGTATTTTGTTGAAGAAGTTGATGAGTATCTAGTAAACGGATTCATGAATGACGACAAGAGCATGATGTACGATGATGAAGAGACTGAGATGGTTGGAGTCGTTTCCTTTTACCAACGTAGGGCAGAGATTGAACCTCTTGACCTTCAAAAGCCGGGAAATAAGCTAAAAACATCAATCAAGGAACCTCCTACCTTAGAATTAAAAGATCTCCCAAGCCATTTAGAATATGCCTTCCTTCAGGGAGCGGATCAACTCCCTGTTATCATAAGCTCATCCCTAACCACTAAACAAAAATGGAAGCTCTTAGAGGTTCTAAGAGAGTATAATGGAGTGATCGCATGGAGTGTTGCTGACATTAAGGGAATTGACTCTACTTTTTGCACTCATAAAATTCTTATGGAGGAGGATTACAAACCCACCGTTCAAACTCAAAGAAGAGTTAACCCCAATATCAAAAAGGTGGTGAAGAAGGAGGTCGTCAAGCTTCTCGATGCTGGCTTAATTTACCCCATTTTAGATAGTCCCTGGGTCAGCCCAGTCCAAGTGGTCCCAAAAAAGAGGAATGACTGTTGTGAAGAATGAGAATGGCGATTTAGTACCTCAAAGAACGGTCACTGGCTGGCGTGTTTGTATCGACTATAGAAAATTGAATGATGCCACACGAAAAGATCACCTCCCATTACCATCCATCGACCAAATGCTCGAAAGGTTAGCTAGGCATAAGTACTACTGTTTTCTTGACGGTTTTTCAGGATACTTCCAAATCCCCATTGCTCCTAAAGATCAAGAAAAAACTACTTTCACATGCCCCTACGGGACTTTTGCATACAAGCGAATGCCCTTCGGATTATGCAACCCCCGGTACCTTTCAACGATGTATGATGGCCATATTTCATGAATTGATTGAACATAGCATGGAAGTATTCATGGATGATTTTTCGATGTTTGGGAATTCCTTCGACCTTTGCTTATCCAACCTTAGGAAGATGCTAAAGCGGTGTGAAGAAACCAACTTAGTCCTGAATTGGGAAAAATGCCATTTCATGGTAAGAGAAGGAATTATCTTGGGACATAAAGTCTTCGGGAATGGGATCGAGGTCGATAGGGCCAAAATTGAAGCGATATCTAAACTACTATATCCTACTACCGTTAAGGCCATTCGAAGCTTTCTTGGTCATGCAGGCTTTTATAGGAGGTTTATTAAAGACTTCTCAAAATTGCCCGACCAATGATACAACTTCTTGTCAAGGACGCTCCTTTCGAATTTTTAAAAGAATGTAAGGAAGCATTCAATCGCCTAAAGAAGGATCTTACCCATACTCCTATAATGGTTAATCTTGATTGGTCCCAACCATTCGAAATCATGTGCGATGCTAGTGATTATGATGTAGGTGCCGTGTTTGGCCAAAGAAAAGAGAAGCATTTTCACCAATTTACTATGCTAGCAAAACCATGAATGTGGCGTAAGAGAATTACACAACCACCAGAAAAGAGCTTCTGGCTGTAGTTTTTGCCTTCGATAAATTCAGGCAATATCTTGTCCTTTCCAAAACCGTCGTCTTCACCGATCATTCTGCCTTACGATACTTATTCTCCAAACTAGATGTAAAACCTCGACTTATTAGGTGGATTCTATTGCTTTAAGAATTTGACATTGAGATTTGGGATAAAAAGGGGGCTGAAAATCTTGCTGCTGATCATCTATCACGATTGGAAAACTAGGACTTAGAGGAATTAGACTATGACGAGATTCGTGACTCCTTTCCTGAGGAACGGCTGATGGCCAATAAGGATATTGAGCAATGGTATGCGGATTATGCTAACTATCTATCCAGTAGGGTCTTACCAAATTACATGACTAGGCAAGATAAAAAGAAATTCTTCACTGCGCTGAAATACTATTTTTGGGACGAGCCCTTCATATTTCGTATATGTCCCGATCAGATCATTCGACGGTGCATTGCAGGAAGGAAGATTGATCGGATTATGAGAGGGTGTCACGCGGGACCATCTGGGGGGCATCACGGTATAAATGTCACGACACAAAAAGTTTTCGATGCCGGATTCTACTGGCCTACTATTTTCCGTGACGTTAGGAGGTTAGTTCAAATGTGCGATGCATGCCAACGATCGGGAAACATCTCGAGAAGGGATGAAGCATCTCAAAACTATCTCTAAGTCTGCGAAATATTCGATGTTTGGGGTATCGATTTCATGGGACCTTTCCCATCATCCAGAGGAAATGAATACATTCAAGTTTCCATTGATTATGTGTCCAAATGGGTGGAGGCACAAGCCCTTAGGACTAATGATGCAAGGCTAGTTATTCATTTTCTCAAGAAGCTCTTCGCACAATTTGGGATTCCCAAGGAAATTATTAGTGACAGAGGAACCCATTTTTGCAATGCTCAAATGGAAATGATAATGAAGAAGTATGGTGTTCCGACGGTGTTCTCTACGGCATATCACCCCAAACTAATGGGCAAGTAGAGAATACAAATAGAGCATTAAAGCGAATTCTTGAAAAAATGGTCCACCAGAAAAGAAAAGATTGGGCATTTAAACTAGATGAGGCACTCTGCGCATTCAGAACGGCTTATAAAACGCCCATCGGAACAACCTCTTTTCGCTTAGTGTACGGGAAAGCATGTCATCTCCCTATTGAGCTTGAGCAAAAGGTGATAACGCTACACGCGTCGTTCGGGGTCAAAGGAACTTCCTTTTCGTCGAGCAAGTTTTTCAACACTCTAGGCAGTGAACCTAATCGTTGTAGTGTAGTATTAGGGTAAGCCACGGGAATTGATATCGTTCTCTAGGGGAATAGGAATGCTAGTGAGAGGTTACTATGCTAAGGTTGGGGTTGAGGAAGATTATTTTTATCTTTTATATTTTTAGGAAATGGAAAGGTATGAATCTCGGGGTTTGATTTGGGGTTGGTATTTCACCGATTACTCTACTATCTAATTATCTAATTAACTAAGGTGAGGTAGTCTATGTCTAATTATTGTGCTCGTATGATGGTTTAAAGATGTGTTTACTTAGGTTTTATTACTCCTTAATTATCTCCTATTGATGGTTGAATTGTCACGTCCTTATTCTTAATTGCGTTGTGTATCTAAGGTCGTAGGGTATGCGTTTATCCACGATGAGTGTGTAAATACTCATCATTTTTAATCAATCGAGCGCAAAACGCTTAAAATGCTCGAAATGCATCAAAATACCGAAAATATTCCAAAATTGCATTTTATATGTTTCGGATGCAAAATGTTCAAAATCGATGAAAATGAACTAAGTTTGCATAATTGGCGGTTTGATCCCCAAGTTTCTAAAATTGTCAAAAATAGTCCCCGAGTCAAAATTTCAAAAGAAAAATCATCAAAGGTCCTTTTTAAATCATAACTTGTCAAAATTAGTCCTTTGGTGAAAAATATCAAAAGTTTGAGAAAATTACAAAAGTGATCCTTCAAGTTTGAAATTTGGCAGAAATGGTCCCTGTAAAATCTGAAAATGGCAACTTTGGTCCTTGTAATATTAACACTTGTCAATTTCAGCCCCTGAAACATCTTTGTGAATTTGGCAGAACAGGCCCCTTGAATTTCAGAAATTACAATTGAGGTCCTTGTCATTTTAAACCCCTTAACTATCTTTTGGCCTTGTCACAATGCAATTGGACCCCTGTCATTACCTTTTGGACCCCACTTTGACCTCCTCTTTATTAATACCAGTCAAACCTGTTGACTCACCCCTTCCCTCCAAAACTCACGGGTTACCACTTTCCCCATCATTCCACCTCGCAACTCCTCCGAATACACTCCATCTCCTCCATCATGCCCTACTGCCCCCCTCCAAACACAACAAGCCAAGGTGCATTTAATGCATCCTTTGTACCTAACACTCAAGCTCCTTGTTAAATCCAAAATTGGCGCCAAAACTTGTTAAATGGCTAGGATCACTTTCACACATCCAAGGGTCGGGATTTATGGTGGGATTCATTTAGAGAGGAGAGAGGCAACTGGAGCTATAAAAAGAAGAAAGAAGCAAGTTTAAAGTAGTAGTTAGTTTTACAATTTTTCTTAATGTCGTTTTTAAATTAGTGTTTTAGTTTTAAGTCCGAATATTGTAATCTCAGCTTTTATGTATCACAATTAAGCTACTTTATCTTTGTAATCAATTTTAAGAATCAATTCTCAAGTTTAGCTAAAATTTATATTTTGTGTTTACTGTTGAAAATCTCATTTTGAAACTCTCATTTAGAAGCTCCTAGAAGCTTAATCTTAAACTCAATCTGGTTTATTTAAGCTATTCAAACCTTTTTATAAGCTCAAAAATCAATTCCAAGTAATTTTGAATGATGGTCAACGAAAGTCAATCGGGACTCAAATTGGAAATGGTGATGAATTTGGTTGATGCAAGTTTACTGGGTTGGATTTAGTTAGGTTAGAGTAGTGTTAATTCGGTTTTAGCCTCAGAATCATTGGATCGTTGTAGTAGCTTTCTCACTTTTCAATTTTAGTCTATATTGCATTTTATGCTTGCATGCTTATCTGTAGTCACCAGTAGTTATAATGTGTTTATATAGTTGTAATTAGGTCTAGTAGACTTAGTATAATCAAGAAATCATGTTGGTTCAGTAATTTGTTAAATTTTTAGTTCACAACATTTGTTTAAAAGGGTGTTTGGTTTGCCTGCTAAAACTGATTTCAGAGGTATCTTGATCTAAGCTTGTTGTTGCTTTAGTCTCTTTTATCACTAGTATACTCATTCAAGTCTTCTTATTGCATACAAACACACTAAAGTCAAAACAAATTTGAAACTGTTCTTGCTTGATTATCTGTTGGAATCAGTTAGACATAATCATTCAAATAGGTTTAAAACTTGTTAAGCTAGCTTGTTAAAGTTTTATTTCATCCATTCTAAGCTTAATCAATCACACATTTGCTTTTGAATCTCAAATAAGTCCAACTTTACAACCTGTTTTAAAAGTCAAAAGTATGTTAAACCGGTTTTAGCAGATCTTGCGATCAATGCACTGACCTTTATTTTAGCTAGTGAGGTTCTCATTTTGGTCCATTTACGCTCGGGTGGTCTTCATGTCCACATTTCGGTTTTTGTTTTAGCTTATTAAATAAGCGATTACTGAGAGCTTATAGAGGTACTGCTTTTACATTCGCATCAACAAATCATGATCCTTATTAGCCACTTTTGTTTTGCTCTCTAACTTCTTCATTACTTGTCCTTATTAGTCGAAAATTTGGGTAAATGATCTCGGTTGGTGGGCTTGAGGACCACACTTTTGGTTTTCCTTGCTTATTGAATAAGCGATTATAATCTTAAACAATTGGGGTCAAGCCATTGTTTTGGTTAATATAAGAATTAGTACAATTCTTGGTAATTAGTGATTAGAGGTTAGGAGTAGTTTTAATAAGTTGCCTTAGGGTAGTTATAGGATATAATACCTTGCAGAAGTTTGGTTCCATTTAGTGCTTATTAGCTTATTCCCAGTCTTATTCGCTCTCCATTTTCACTACACTCAATTCTCTCAAATAAACCCAGTGTTTTATATTTTCATAGTTTTAGAATAATATTTTAGAGTTTTCCTGAAATTTTCAGATTTTTCTAAGTTGATTTGCTATTTTTCTTAATTTAAATTAGTTTTTAAGCATTTTAATTAGCTTTTAATACAAAAAATTAAGAAAAGGTTCAAAAAATAATTTTTCAATTTTCTTAGGTTTAGATAAATATAAAAAGTAAAAAGTAATTTTCCAGATTTTTCATAGTTTATTTTGTAATTTTAGTAATTTAATTAGTTTTAATAGTTTAAAATTCATAAAAATACAAAATAATCGTAAAAATATAAAAATAGTTTTGAAAATTCTATTTTGATATTTTAGACTTTTCCAATTCATAATTTTATTTTTCTAGCTTTGTTTCCTATTTTCTTGTATTTTAGGTAATTATTAAATAGTTAAAAATAGTTTTAATTAATAATAATTAGATAATTAGTGATAAAAATAATTTTCTTTTTCTAAAACTTTTCTTTTATCATTAGGATTGTAAAATATCATTTTCATATTTTTAGGTTAATATTGTGTAAGTTTTACGCTTTTATTTATGCGTCACGTAGTTTTTAATTTAAGTTTTATAAAACATAAAACAAAAACATCATATTAAATATAGTGATAGCGTTTATTTAATAGATTTTATCTTTTAATTTCCTTTAATTTGCATTTAAGCCATTGTAATTTGTTGGCTTTTTCCGTAGTTATAATCTATTCAAATCCTTTTTCATTCAAATTTCTCGATCACTTTACGCTTGATAATTCATCGCATAGCTCATTGGGACATAACGACCGGGAGACCCTATACTCCTCAGATCTTCATTGATTTCGTTCTCGAGCCGTTTTAAGGTTGTTACGGTCTCGCCATTCACAAGTGGCGTGCTTGTGTGATAAACCTTGACTGCAGAGCGCATCAAATTTTGGCGCCACGCTTGAGCTGTCTTGATTATCTATCGTCTAGCAGATTAGTAATTTGGATATTCACTCTTTGTTCATACCATCCATACAGATATGTTTATATTTTCTTATCCAAAAATACCAAAATATTCTTCTCAATCCTCTTATTCGTTGATTCTGCTTTCTTACCTCTTTTGCCGCTTAATTCTATTCTTCGTATCCTCTCAACCATTTGATTCTCTTCTTAATCCTCTATATGTTTAATTCTTATGTCGACAATCGTCAACATCATCGTCACAAATGTGTGTGAGCAGTGTGGAGGGCCTAGTTCAAGCGAATTTTGCAATTCGTGCGAATTATCCATCAAAAATGCTTTTCAAAGTTATTTCGACCACCCGCCACATCCTGAAATACATTCTAATCTTGACAAACCAGTTCAAACGTCGGAGCTACCCCAAGCACCCACCGAGGATTACGAGGACACTTTCTTTGAAGATAGAGCCCGTAATCTAATCGAACAAATTCAAGCCGATGAAAAAGGTCGAGAATTAGAATTGATTACGATGAACCCGTTCAAACACCGGTGACTAGCAAGAATGACTTGCCTTATCTTCACGCTTCTCAAGAACCAAAACCGGAGACCATAACGAAGTGGTGGAAATTGCTAGCTCTCGAGCACACCACTTGTCCCACCTCCCGATTTTTCTCGAATGTTCTTCGAGACTTGATAATCATTCGGATCACCATGTTGGTTTTGTTGATTCTTTGAATAAACCGATTCCTCTTCATAACTCTCAAATGCAATCGTTTATTCCTTGTGTCGGTTGTGGTGAGCCTCTCTTTGGTTCACCCTGTCGTTGGTGTACTTGTGTACAATGTGGTAATGATATCCATAATGGGAGTTGTTTGTTTTGTGGTTCAAGGAATTCATTTGATTATGATCCTAATCAGAACTCATTTAACGACCCCTCAAATTTTTTCAATTACCCACCACAGCCCGACTTATCTTCATATGATCAACATTACTGCTGTGAATATTGTGGAGGTCC